>JAPDVU010000008.1:101937120-102586893 GCA_026230045.1 Corynorhinus townsendii | reverse complement strand
CAAATACCACCAAAAACGTCCAGGTACCATATGTATACATTCTTGATCTGTCACTGTAGGTTCCCCCTTACTGCTGTAAGTTTAATAAAGTTAGCTTTGCCTAGGCCAGTGGTCGGAAAACTGTCATATACTACCCTTTACCTCTTTGCACACAATATGCCACAATTGCCTAATCCTCACAGCTTCCAACTACACGGTAACATTTAGTCTAGTCCAGTGGTCGGCAAACTCATTAGTCAACAGAGCAGCAAACTGTGGCTTGCGTGCCGCATGTGGCTCACGAGCCGCAGTTTGCCGACCACTGGCCTAGGCCACAGATTTTCTAGTGGTCCTTTGGGAAGTCAGCAGCCAAAACACCCAACTCAATGGGTATCAACCCTCTTATTTTCTGGCACTTTGCTGTATACATATACTAGGGATTTAATGGTGACTAAGGATGGCATGGTCCATGTAATTCTGTGAGGGAGAAGTATATTAATCAAACCACAGATACATAAATTTAAATTGTTATAAAGGAAAATAACAAGGTGTTGTGAGCACACATAGCCAGATAATGTGACACCTTTAGGGAGAATAAGGAGGCTGTATTGAGTAAGTAATGTTTGATCTGAGGTTTTAAGGCTGAGTAAATCTTAACTAGGTGACTTGGAGAAGAAAATGGAAAGAAAGGATAAGAGGAAAAAAGAAAGGATGGGGAAAGGAATAAATAAGGAAGAAGGGTTGAAGCAGGGAAAACGGAGGGGGGGGAGTCTGAGGAAGGGAAGAGGAAAGAGGATGGAAAGAGGAGGGGAATGAAACAGAGGCAAAAGAAGGGAGAGGAAGGGAAGAGCAGAGAAGTCTGAGAGCTTCATGATGACAACTGGAAAAAAAATCCCCTTATGCTGTAATAGAGAGCGAAGAAGAAGCAATACCAGATAAGATTGGAGAGGTCAGTAAGGGCAACATATAGGCATAATGGCCAGAAAAGTTGTGCAATTTAACCTTTATCAGTGTATGGGAGTGTGTGTTTTATCGTATCATCGCTAATATTGAGTATTACTATGTTTTCATCTTTGTTAATTTGATAGATGAAAATTATCCCATTATTTCCATTTTTAATCCTTTGTTTACTGAACTTAAAAAAAGGGCAACTTAATGTTTTCATTTTCTTCATTATAACTTATCTCTTCATATTCTTGGCCTTAATGTATCCATGGAGACTCCTGTTTTCTTATCGATTTAAACAAAATATTGTATATTAATTGATATTAGGCCTTCAGCATAATTTTTACAAAAAGTCTTCCTAGTTTGTTGTTGGCTTTTAATCTTTGTATTGTTTTGCAGATATAGAGAAAAATGTTATGTTTATGAATCAAAGCCACACATATTTTCTTTTTTTAACCTTCATCCAATGATATTTATTGATTTGAGAGAGAGAGAGAAAGAAAGAGAGGGAGAGAGAGAAATGTTCATTGGTTGCCTCCCGAAAATGCCCTGACTGGGGACCAATCCTGCCACTGAGGTATGCACCCTGACTGAGAATAGAACCTGCAGCCTTTTGGTGTAAGAAATGCCAGTCCCACCAGCTGACCCACCTGGCCAGGGCAAAGCCATGAATTTCTTCATTTGTGATTTCTGCTTTGCTTTTCTGCTTAAAGTCTTAATCCAGAGTCTCAATAAAGAACTAAATGTTTTGAAGATTTTTATGATTTGGATGTCTACATTTAAATATTGAAATGTATAGTATTTATTTTGGAGCATGGCATTGGTTGAGGATATAACTATACTTTTCACCCTTAATAATTTTTAAAATTTCTGTAGAGATGTTTGTTGACTAATCTTTCCCATCCTCTCCCTACAGTTTTGATACCTCATTGTTACATTTTCCTTTTGCAATGCTAGAATCTGTTACAATGCCACCTATTCTATTTTATTTGTCTGTTTGTTTACCCCTGGGGCCACATTGATTTAATTAAGACACCTTTACACTAAGTTTTAGTATCTGAAGGCAGCCAGTTCCAGCTCTCACCTGGTTATTCCTTGAACATAACAGTATCAACGTTTGAAGAAACAAATCTTTTTGGAGTGTTAATTTGGAGTGTGTTAACAGACTCACTTTTTAATATTGGAATGCCATCCCAGACACTTCACATAGCACATAAAGTATTTAGCTGCTAATTCAGGCTGCCAGAACTGGACCTGGAAATACTTAATTCCATAGGCCTACCTTGGGTATCAGGTCTCACCACACTCAGCATCTGCTTGAGGATGTCTTTTGATTTTCAGATAAGAGGTGGAGGTTCCTATGGATCCCATGAACCCATTTCAAGGATGAGATAACTCATGAAAAACGCTTTGTGGGCAAGAGGCCAAGTTTGGTCCTAGAGTTGGAGCTAGGCTAGGCTTTCCTGTGGGTAGCCATGGCTGGGCCACAGTTACAGCACTGCCCACTTTATCTTCATTGTCCTCCACACCTTACCTGGCCTCTTCAGCCTAGAACCTCCTAATTTTCAGGGTCAAGTTTCGTAAATAATATTGTGAAAGCAAATAATTCAGTTCTCAGTGGTAGAGTGTTGGCCTGTGGACTGAAGGGTCCTGGGTTCCATTCTGGTCAAGGGCACATGTCCAGGTTGCAGGCTCGATCCCCAGTAGGGGGCATGCAGAAGACAGCTGACCAATGATTCTCTCTCATCATTGATGTTTCTATCTCTCTCTCCCTCTCCCTTCTTCTCTGAAATAAATTTTTAAAAAGCCAAGACAAAAGAGCTTAAAGAGCTTAGATGAGGGGATTTTGAGTTTCTTCAAGAGCAGAGAATGAAAAATAAATTTGGCACTGGTGTGTTCATCCTAGGTGAAAATAAGGAAGAGGGATAGGTGGGTTATGGGGTCAAATAGCTAATTTAAAAAAAAAGATAAAAGGAACAGGAGTGGACTCTTTAAAATGTAGCTGCCCTTCACTGTGTTTCATTGAGGATGAAAATCATCACACTTTCTCAGATGAGATTCTTTTCCTCCAGCCAGAGGGCTGTGTGCCCAGGTCCAGCATGATGGGAAAGGCAGACCCCACAGAGGCTGCCCTGGAGGCACAGTCATCCTCCCCTCCTCTGAGGGTGGCTCCAGGTTGTCACACACCCCAGCAAACACCAACAAGTTAATTTGTAATCTCAGGGGAAAATGATGGTGGCGCATGCCTGTCACTGAGCGCTCTCCCTGCCAGTTTAAACAGCTGATTAGTTAGCGCCACTGGAATCGATCCGCATCAGTTCCACCTGCATGCACCCACCAGGAACCACTTTATTGTAAATCAATCATTCTGAAAACATCTCACAAAGGGGCCAGGCTTTGCTAACAAGCCATCAATTCCTGCTGCCTGTTGGCAGCACCCAGCAAATGAGGAGTGCAGCCAACATTTACTCAAAAACTATCTCTTCAGGTTCTTTTGAGACTGGGCAGGGGGTGGAGAAGCCGGAATGGGTCAAGGCTCCCTGACGCAGCACATGCTCAAGGCTGTGGATCTGTTTCCCCATGGAGGCCAACCTGTGACCAGGCCCTCCATTAAAAAATGGGCAAAAGAGGGTGGGAAGAGATTAACCAAAGAATTTATATCCATATACACTGAGTGGCCAGATTATTATGATCTCTGAATGCATAATAATTTGGCCACTCAGTGTATGTGTAGAGGCCTGGTGCATGAATTCATGCATGGGTGGGGTCCAGGCAGCCTGGCCAGGGGGAGGGGACATGGGCGGTTGGCTGGCCTGCCTGCAGGTCGAACTACTGGTCAAGGGGACAATTTGCATATTAGCCTTTTATTATATAAGATACACAATGAGTGGCCAGATTATTATGCATTCAGAGATCATAATAATCTGGCCACTCAGTGTATGCATAAGTCATGGGCATAGACAATAGGCCTGGGGTGGGGGATGCGAGTGGGGAGGAAGGGGTCAATAGGGGAAAAAAGGAGGGACATCTGTAATACTTTCAGCAGTAAAGATAAAATTTTTAAAAAGAAGCAAAGTCCTTAAATGTTTAATATTGCAATAATTAACCTCTGCTCTCCCCACCTCCCCCCAAAAATGGGCAAAGGGTTTGAATGGACATTTCACAAAAGACTATCAAGAGATGGATGATCAAGGCACGCGGAAAAGTGCTCAGCATCATTCCTCATCTTGGAAATGTAAATTAACACCTCAGCAAGGTACTTGCACCACCACCAGAATCACTCATATTACATGACTGACAACACCCAATGTGGGTGATGACGTGGAGCAAACTGAACTTTCCGATGCTGGCAAGTGTGTAAAATGAGATAAATACTTGGGAAAAAGGATTTGCAATTTCTTAAAAACCTAAACATATACCTTCCCTCTCACCAGCATTTCCACTCCTATATATTTACCAGACAGAAATGAAAAAATTTATCCACTCAAAGACTTACACACAGATATTCATAGAGCTTTACTTAAAATAGCCACAATGTGGAAACAACCCAGAAGTTCATCAGCAGGTAAGTGGATAACAAAGTGTGGTACATCCATACATAGGGAGTACTAATCAGCAATAAAAAGGAATGACTTACTGATAACGAACATGTGCGAATCTCAAAAACAATATGCTGAGGGAAGAAACCTTCCAGGAATGAGGACCTTCTCTATGATTCCATGTGTATGACATTCTAGAGCAGTGGTTCTCAACCTTTCTAATGCCGCAACCCTTTAATACAGTTCTTCATGTTGTGGTGACCCCCAACCATAAAATTATTTTCGTTGCTACTTCATAACTAATTTTGCTACTGTTAATGAATCATAATGTAAATATCTGTGTTTTCCCATGGTCTTAGGCGACCCTGCTAGCGGTTCTCAACCTGTGGGTCACAACCCACATTACGATTCATAACAGTAGCCTAAGATATTTACATTATGATTCATAACAGTAGCAAAATTACAGTTATGAAGTAGCAACGAAAATAATTTTATGGTTGGGGGTCACCATAACATGAGGAACTGTATTAAAGGGTTGTGTCACGGCATTAGAAAGGTTGAGAACCACTGCTCTAGAGCAAACAGAACTGATCTACGGTGGGAAAACAGTCATAATTGTGTTTGCCTCTGGGGTGAGGGGATGATGTGCAGGATTGCCTGGAATGTGGCGTGAGAGAACTTTCTGGAGTGATGGTCATGTTGTATAACTTAATAGGGGTTTGGATTACACAGGTGTATATATATATCAAAATTTATTTTCTCTCTCCCTCTCTTTCCCTCTCCTTCCTCCCTTTCAGTCTCTGAAAATCAATGGAAAAAATACCCTCGGGTGAGGATTAACAACAACAAAAGTAATGAAGGGTCCAGTTAATGTTTTTACATTTGAATTGTATGCAAACTTTCCATCAAAGCTAAAAGGTAAGAGAGGGTTATAAATAAATGCTAAATTTAATTAATGATATGTGTGCTGAAGTATTGAGGGTGAAGTGTATCAAGGTCTGCAATTTACTTTAAAATGCACTTAAAATTAAGATGAATCAATAACTGAACGAAAAGATAGATGGATAGATATGGCATAAAGCAAGTATAATAAAACCTAAGTGGGGGTGGGAAGGTGGTTCATTGTAAAACCCTTTCAACTTTTCTGAATGTTGAAAATTTCCCATAATACAGTGTTGAGTGTGGAATGAGGGGAAGAGTGACGAGATAAAGGGCCATCCTTACCTGGTCAGGGGCTTTGTGTCCCTCCTGAGTGCCCTACCCATTGACTAGATTGGATGGTTACATTTTGACTATCCGGAAGACAAACCTGCCAGGTAGCACCAGGAACACATTCCTCAGTGAAAAGATGTGCAGGGAATATTATAATTGGTTTTCAGGAGACTTGTACAAAACACCTTCAACTCCTTTTAGCCAAAGAGATGGGACAAAGGCATTTTGTCTTGAGATATTGTTCTGCTACCTTGGTGGCTTCTATCTGAATCTCAGTATGTGGGCATGAAAGCTGGAGAGAAGCGCTCCCCTTCTGGGTCATGGAGAGCCCCACTGTTTGTGTTTGGTTCGAAGGCACAGGGGTAACAACCTGATTTTGCAGAATGTGGTCCAGACAACCTCATGCAGGCACAGCTCAGCTCATTTACTGACAGATGATTGCATTGCCAGTGTCGCGTGGCTGAGGGTAATTGTATCATGATGATTCCCTTGTAAACCCTGCATCAGAAGGCAAAACTCCAGGAGTAGTTAGAGCAGTGGGGAGGAGTCGATTTGGACTGCGGGGGAAAGCAACTGAATGCCTGTGGCCCATCGACTTCAGTGGGGGCGTATGGAGGCACAGATGGGAGAACCTGCTTAAAGTCACTGGGGAGACAGTTATGATAATGAAACTTCACAAGGTAATGGATACAAGGTAACATGGTTAGAAGGAATGGTGGATTGATGAGGACTTGGCAACTGAGGGGGGAACAGGATTTAAGGAAGCAGTAGGTGTATTGAAACTACCAGTACTGATGTCGTAGTTAAGTGCCCAGCTGCTAAATTTAGATTTGCCTGGGTTCAAGTCCCAGCTGGCCACTAACTTGCTCTGTGGCAAGGGGCAAATTACTCAAACTCTCTAGGCCTCTGTTTTACCCTCCCTGCAAAATGATTTGAATAACTGTAGCCCACATATGGTTGTTGTGAGGCTTGTGAGCAAGGTAAAAAGATGAGAATAATGCTGGGTATGTGCCGACATCATGCAAATGTTTATTGTGACTCCAAGCCAACTTCCTCTCCTCTGGGCTTCGGATGGTCTTAGTTACAGTACTACAGAGCTAGGCTCCAAATACTACTCTCTGTTGCTTGGCTACTCTCTGCCTCCATGCTTGTTGGAGATTCCTGTTCTGGGCAAGGGCCTTCCCTTACTTATCACAGTGAGCAATGGAAGTGCAAGACACGAGCAAGTCTGTTTCAGGCTGAGCGAATACTTCCTGAGGATTCTTTCAGGGAATTAAGGCCTAGGGTCCCTATACTTCTGGGTGGTTATCTCACATTTCTAGGCCTTACCTTTCTCTTCTTAGAGTAGCAAGTGCACGTGTGTGTGCACATACTCCTAAGCATGCATAAATGCATGTGTGCGTTTGTGCATGTACACGAGCACACAACATGATGAAATTCATCAGAATATTTATGCCTTCTTTTTGGATCTCATTTGTACTTTTAATCCCCACCCCCCATCTTCCAATAAATGCCTGTGCTTGAAGCAGAAACTCTAGACAGGAAGTAGGAAGCATATGGTAACCCCATAAGAATGAAAAAAGAGATGGAAAATCGACAAAGGCAGACATCTGGGGTCCTGAATGGAATCTAGAGCTAGGACAACCCAATGTCTGAAGCTGGACTCATAGGAGGCAAATGTGGAGAGAAATGTGCAAAGAGAGATGGTGGGAGCCATCAGAACACTTGAGGATCTTCTTCCTGAAGCACCCATTCCTAAGCTCTGGCTGCCCTTTCTCAGACTTCCAGTGCTTTCTCTGTCCTACCCTGCAAGCCGCTGGGGCTCAGTAAGTATGTGTTGAATGGATGAATGAATCAAAGGGACTGATTTAACAGGAAACACACTTCAATGTTGACCGTAGAAAAAGGACATACGTTTACATACTCGCCCACAGTAGAGAAAGCAATTCAGTTACTAACACTAACAGACAATAAACTCAGGCTAAAACATGGCAATTTTATGAGACACTTGGCTGAACAACTTGGCCTTTTCTTTTGTTGCTTTCCCCTTTCCCTTTCTACCCCCTATTGACTATTTGTAAGCACCACAGCATGGAATCTGGGCTTTTTTCTTTTTCCCTGAATCTCCTGGTCACTGTGTGGGCTATGGGAAGCCTAGGTTGGCTGATTAGTCATTTGTTTTTCTTTCCCTTTCCCATACAGTTGAATAACTCACTGGTCTGCAGGCTGAAGAATTTGGCATGTGCAAACACTGCATGCACAACGAATAGGAACCTTCCTTGTCTGGAAAGGGGAAATAGAGTCGGGAAGGGGTTTAAAGCACTGAAAAGGCCAGAATTTGTCCTGACTCCCTGGTGGCCCAATAGGTCAGAGAATAAATGTAACCTTGACACTTTTGGGTCCCTGCAAACAGGGCAGAGGTATTCAGACCAGCGGATTAGTCAGTCTGTTCATTAAAACACATGAAAATGCCTTCACAATTTTCCCTGCAGGAGGCTGGAGAAGGGATAGCGAAGAGGGATTAGTTGAGAGGAAAAAGAGCATGCTGAAAGAAAGATGATGATTTTTGGAAGCAAAGAGAGAGGACAAAGTCAGATGCACATTGGAATCTGTCTTCTGGATGACAGAGGGTAGGATGGGGATTTGATCTATATTTAGTCCCCAAAGCTCAGAGCTGCACGGCAACCTTTGTTCCTGCCAGAGAGACTCATGTTGGACACCAAACAAGGGCAAGCGAGGACAAGGACAGGACGGTGGGAGAAAAGAAACACAGAAGAGGGATGAAGCACACAGGCGAGGGCTGCTTTGGGGGAAGGGAGATCTCTGTCCCTCTTTTGTGAATATAAAGACAAGTCCATCACCCCGTGGCAGGCTGCAGTGATGAGAAAGATACATAATATGATGGAGCTTGGTAGCAGGCATGTGTGATTGAACAGACCAATGAAGAGATAACATTTGAAAGCTTTACTGCTCGGAAAGCTGTTAGCAAGCTGGTGTCCCCTTCATCATGTTTAATTTTACTTTTACTACCCTTCATTTGCTTTGACGGGTTGATGTTGCCATGGTGCAGTTGGAATTCTCATAAAAGTGCTGTTACCCTTTCAAGATGGCCATTTTTTTCTAGGGTTTATACCACATTTTATAGTTATGTCAGAAGGTTTACTTGGTTTATGAATTCTCCAAGCTCTAAGATTGCTCTCAGAAAACTCCGGGTCGCCTTCGATTCTTGCCATTTAATTTGTGCTCTTTTAACAACAGTCACATCTTGGGATGATGTCCTGACTTAATTAGAAATGCATCTGAGGGTTTATGCAAGTAAACAAAGGGCACACAGAGAAACCAAACCCCCTTTTCTTCGGTTATAAGCCCCTAAATATACGTAACTGTCTATATGCTACTGAATATTGCACTTGGTGCATAAAATTGTCATAAATAACATAACTATGACCAACTCTGAAATCTAATGATTAATAGGCAACCATATAACTTGATGACTCCTTTATTTGCTTTCTAATAATCTAAGGCTGGCAAACTGTGTAAGAGGAAAACACTCTTCATTACATCCTACTGAGGAGCCCAGGCTACAGACTATGAGTGAGCCTTTGAGTAGGTCCTCAACCTCATCAGTTGTTAGTCTATTCACTTATTGATGGTGATTTAATTAACCATATCTATGTCTAAGAAATTTAAGGAAGCAGAGAAATTCAAGGCACTGTGTACCACCACATGTGAGAGGTAACCCAAACTGAGGTGGCCAAAAGCAGCTTGTAATTGCAAGAAATTTGTACCAAGATGTGTTATAAAACGTAATTTAAATAAATCAGAATGTGTTTTTGTGGAAAGATTTGAGGCGAGACAGCAGAAGTGTATTTCAAAATCTACCTTTCAGGTTTATCCGAGTCAATAAAAATTTAGTTCATTCCTCCACACTGCCTTGAAATATTTGAAATATGGGTGTGATTTTGAGAAGTGGCTAGCTACCCATCTGTGTTAGTTTGCTTTGGTTGATCTGACCAGTTGCCACGAACTCAATGGCTTAAACCAGTGGTTGGCAAATTCATTAGTCAACAGAGTGGCAAACCACGGCTCGAGAGCCGCAGTTTGCCGACCACTGGCTTAAACAATACAAATTGATTACCAGCATTCTGGAGGTCAGAGGTTGGAAATGGGTCTCACCAGGCTGAAACCACAGTGTCAGCAGGACAGCAGTCCTCCAAGACTCTGACCTTCAGAATGCTGCTAATCATTCCAACTTCTCCAGGCTGCCATCATTCCTTGGTTCATGGCCCCTTCCCTCCATCTTCAAAGCCAGCAATATCACATCTATTTTTCCAGCCACATCTCCGTTTCTCTTCTGCTCCCCTCTTTCACTTTTACAGACCCTTATGATTCCATTGGACCCACCCAAATACTCCAGTTAATCGCTGTTAACGCCAACTGATTAGCAACATCAATCCTATCTGCAGACTTAATTGCTCTTTGCCATGTAAAATGACCTATTTACAGGTTCCATGCATTAGGATGTAGACATGTTTGAGGGGCCTTTCTTCCATCTATCCCACCATACATTAGAGGAGGCAAGCATGTCAGAGGACCCCACGGAAGAGTATGGAGAAGACTCTCACAGTAAATTGGAGTTGGAATGACCAGAGGTCCATTTTCCAACACAGAGATTATATAACACAGTGGTCGGCAAACTGTGGCTCACGAGCGAGCCACATGCGGCTCTTTGGCCCCTTGAGTGTGGCTCTTCCACAAAATACCACATGCAGGTGCACACGTACAGTGCAATTGAAACTTCATGGCCCGTGGGCAGAAGTTGGTTTTCGGCTCTCAAAAGAAATTTCAATCCTTGTACTGTTGATATTTGGCTCTGTTGACTAATGAGTTTGCCAACCACTGGTATAGCACTTTAATACCAAATAAGGAACCAAATTTCTCTAACTTTAGCTTCCCCACTGGTAAAATGGGTGTGTAACTTTTTCCTAGAGTTATAAAGGCCTCAGAGTATTTAATGACATATACATAAATTAATTATTTAACTTTTCTGTATTTTACATTTTAATAGCTCTGAATTTTGCTACTAAAAATAACACTTATAGATCCCTACATAGTGATAATTTCTAAACGGAACTCATACTGAGTCCAACGGTGTGAACATCATTAAGGATCTTGATACTTTCCAAAAAGGCAGCATAGATGCAAGTGTATATCCTAAAGGCAGCACACGATGGGACAAATGAACCTGCTTGTGCTTAGTTTTTTTCAGTTCCTGGGGCCTGTTGTGGTATGTTTAATGACACACTAAATGCAAAGGATTCACTTTTTATGGTACTCAGCCGAAGAAACTTCAGAAAGGAAAAAAAACAAAACACAAAATCCTGTTTGAGTTATATAGAAAAATGGTCTAAAATGACAAAGTTCAGTGCGGGTAACAAAGTCCCCCATGATATTCATCCTTATGGTCATTTTTATGTTACACAGCTTCCCCTATTCAACTTATGTTAAAATCTAACCTCTATATGAAATACTAGAGGCCCAATGCACAAAATTTGTGCACAGGTATGGTCCCTAGGCCTGGCTGGCAATCAAAGTGTGAGCGTCTGGCATGATAAGGCAGGTCACAGCTGACCTCTGGGCCCTGGGCAGCACCTGTGGCCCCATACACCCCCCTCTGTCTGAATCATCAAGTCCCCACCCAGTTCCCTTAGTGCCTGGGAGCTGGATGGCAGCCCTGCCCCTCTCCAATGCCACTGGTCGCCATCTGCAGAGCAATTGGCAAGGTGATTGCGCCCTGCTCGCACCCACTTTAGCCTGGCGCCACCTGCTCCACCATCCCACCATGGTCCTGTTCTCATCGGGGCCCAACAGGGCCAGCAGCACCTCCACTGCCGCCCACTGACAGCACCACATCACCAATGCACACCATGTTCCACACTGCCCCCTGGTGGTCAGCACACATCATAGTGAGAGTTTGAACTCCCAGTCAAGGGGACAATTTGCATATTAGGCTTTTATTATATAGAACTAGAGGCCCTGTGCAAGAAATTCATGTGCAGGTATGGTCCCTAGGCCTGGTCTGTGATCAGGGTCATCTTCCCCAGCTGCCTGCAGCCAGACCCACCCCCTGCCACCACACATCCCTGGTTCCCTGTTTGTCATCGGGCAATCAGAGCCTGCTGCCCTCTGTGTATGGGGCAACAGGCAGAGCAGGGGCCTTGGCCTGGTGCCACCCGTGTCCCCCACCACCCACCCCAGTTCCCCATTCATCATCGGGCGATTGGAGCCTGACAGCCAGGGGAGGGACTGAGTGCACCTCATAGTGACTGGTCGAATGGCCATTCTGGTCATTCCGCCATTAGGGTCAATTTGTATATTACCCTTTTATTATATAGGATGGTTCACTTGTACCAATACACATTTGTGCCAGCAATGTACATTTAATGCATTTATTAAACCAGTATTTATTGATTGATTTCTGAATTAGTCAGATAAGTGCCATGCCCCGTTCTAGAAACTTGTGATATGTCACTGAAGGAAAATTTTCTGCCCTCATGGGGCTTACATTCCAATCTACATACATAAAAAGCCAAGGTCCTTAACGTCCAATATGACCAAAGGGATAACCAAACTCCAGGCTGCATACACAGTAGGTTCGGGTGGGCGGGGGACTGGCAAGTGGGCTGAACTGCTGACCTCTCAGAAAGAGAGAAAGTTGGGGCTGATCAGCAGCCACCCCAGGCTGCTCAGCAGCCACCCCAGGCTGCTGGCGAGGCTCTCTCTCTCCAAGAAGTTAGCAGTTCAGCCCACTTGCCAGCAGTCTGGGGCAGCTGCTGATCAGCCCTGCCTCTCTGATCAGGTCTGGAGATAGGCCCAGAGATGCTGACTGGCATAGAAATCGACCAATCAGAACCAAATCTGGGTGACCTGCGAAGGCAGAACCTAAGGTGGGGGCTGAGGAGAGGTTTTAAGGGCAACAGTTGTTTGGTGTAAGGTGCAAGAAAATAGTTCAATTTTTTAATGACCAGTTTGGCAGTATAGTATGGCTGGCTATCAGACCAGATATAGGGATTATGTATTTTTGTCTGCCAAGAGCATCTCCTCCTGCTGAAAAAGGCTTCCTCCCCCATTTAAGCAATCTTATCCTATGTAATCTATCTATACTAATAAAAGGGTAATATGCTAATTAGACTGGGTCTACTGACCATCTTCCAGATGTCTGACTTCCTTCTCAACAAAGCCATGGTGGTGGGGGCCAAGGAGGAGGCAGTTAGGGGTGATTAGGCCAGCAAGGGAGGGCAGGTAGGGGTGAGATCAGGCCTGCAGGGGAGGGCACTTGGGGGCAAGATCAGGCCAGTAGGGAAGGGCAGTTAGGGGTGATCAGGCAGGCAGGGGAGTCATTTAGGGGTGATTAGGCAGGCAGGCAGGTGAGTAGTTAGGGGCCAGTGGTCCCAGATTGTGAAAGGGATGTCCCCCACAGGGATCAGGCCTAAACCAGCAGTCAGACATCCCCCAAGGGGTCCCTGATTGGAGAGGGTGCAGGCTGCACTGAGGGAACCCCCCATGCACAAATTTTGTGCACTGGGCCACTAGTATTGATTATAAGAAATCCAGTGAGCTGTTGATTAGTACTTCTTTTGATGACCCCAAAATAAAACCATGTTATGACAAAGAATAGGGAGCTTAGTCCCCATCTAATGAAATTTCTTGTTTCTCATGTAAGGAAATTTAGGCCCAAAGTAGAAAAGAGACTTGCCCAAGTTGCTACAGGGGTTTATTTGTAAATTCAAAACAGTTTTATACACTTAGATCACACTAATAGTAACATAATTTAGTTTATCAACTAAACTATCAGAGTTATTAGTGTAAATTATGAGAAAAATAATATAACAGTGTGACTTTAACTATTTACAGGAAAGATTCTGTTTTTAAGTAATAACTATGAAGAACCCATATGTATAGGTAGCAGAAGAAGTGAGGGGGGCGCCTATAACTAATGACCATATTCTTCCTAGGATGATAATTTTGCTGTAAATATTGGGAAGAAGGCTACTTAATTAAATCCTGGTCTCTAATTATCATATTAGAATTGGTCAAGTCTTGGAACCTCATTGTCCTGTGGTACATAACTTCTAAAATGCCCCCTAAGAATCCCCAGGGCCTCATATTTACACCCTTGTGAAATCTCCCTATGAGTGTCAACAGATTGATTTAGTGACTTATCTTTTACCGACGGGATGTGATAAGGTGATGGGATGTAAAATCTTTGATTAAAATTACAAAAGATTATGACTTTATCTTGCTAGCAGACTCCATTCCTGCCTGGCCTGGATAAAATAAGCTGCTATAATGGGAAGGCCAGGTGGCCTACAGCCAACCACCAGCAAGATCCTGAGGCCCTCAGTCCAATAGTTTTCAAGGCACTAAAGACTGAGGACAACCACTGAATGAATTAGGAAACACATCCTATTCCATTAAAATCTTGATTGCACTCCAGTCAATGACCCAGCTAAACCATGTCCAGATTCCTGACCCAAACATCTGTGAGATAATAATTCTGTATTGTTTTCAGCCACTACATTTTGTTGTACTTTGTTACACAGCAACAGTCCTTGATGGAGTGCATTTTTTTGACCTTTCTGAAAGATTAAGACTTTTTTTTTTACCATGGTTGCATAGAAAGCATGCAACCCATGGGCTATGGGTTTTGAACACTCTCAGGTTAACAGCCCTGTACAAAGTGGCAAAAAGTGTCTTATGTCTTTTGGGTCCAACCCGCTTTAAAGTAAAAGGTTGTAAAATGGGGAACTGAGATATGCAACCTTTCCATTGTTCAGATGCAGAGTTTAGTACCACTTAGAAACAATTCTGGAAGAAAGAAAGGTAAGAATCAAGTAGCACTAGTAAGAGAGAGGTTTGTTGAGATATAGTTGGTCTCACTGGTGTCCTAATTGCACATTTTTATTTAGCTTTAGCAACTGGCAGTTAAACACCATTTTAATTATGTTAGCATTGGAAAAAGAAGAGTATTTAGTTTGAGTTTCTTGTTCCAACTTCCTTTCTTAATTGCCTTTTCATTCAAGCCGAAGACTTAGGGTGGCAGTCACAGCCCAGTTGAAAAACAATTCATTGTATCAGTGACTGGGCCTCATAACAGAGCACCTTAATAAGACCTAGTTCTGTACTTCCTGACTCCCTAAGATGGATTATGTTTATACTCCATTATTTGAACGAGGGTACCTGAATTATGGCAAATCTATCTGAAACAGCATTGTAGAACTGTATTTTATCTTTAAGAAATGTATTTGATAAAAGTAAGATATTTACTTCTGTTGCAGAAAGGAATTTAAGCAGAAAAATTTCTCTCTAATGTTTGTTGAATCATATGAGAATGATGAGGGGAACAAGGTGATACATCAACCAACTAACTTGAAAAACTCACTTGTATTTTTATTTCAGGATGAAAGGCTGAGCTAAGGGTGCCCTATGGTATTGCATGAAATACTTTTCTTCTTTTTCCAAGTCATGCATATCACCCAGGAATTCACAAGGGTAGCATCTAGATTCTCTATTACTTAAATTTGCACAAGCATGCAATCAATTCTTCTTTCCTTTCCTTCCTCTTTAGGGCTTGTGAACAAAGTTGAAATTTACAGTCTTTGAGGATGGCAATATTTGTTTGGAATTATAGAATCATAGACTGTAAGAACCAGAAGAGACCGCTGAGATTATCTGGTCTGAACCTCTTATTTTTTAAGTGAGCTAACCAAGGCCCTTTGGTGAAAGATCCTATCTAGGACTGAAGTGTTTTTTGTGTGTTTTGTTTTTGTTTTTCAAATTGAATTTAGAAAAATAGAGGAAAGGAGAGGGAGAGAGAGATAGAAATATCAATGAGAGAGAGACATCATTTGACTGCCTCCTGTATGCCCCCTACTGGGGATCAAGTCTGCAACCTGGGTAGGTGCCCAGGGCCAAGAATAGAACCCGTGACCTCTTGGTACATGGGAGGACAGTCAACCAACTAAGCCACTCAGGTCAGGCAGCTCTGATGCTTTTAATGACCCTCGGAGCCCTGAACCAAAAGAGACCAGGGTCAGATTTCATAAAGAGCAAGGGAATCAGGGATTCAGGTAAGCAGTTTTAATTTCATTTTAGTTTATTTTTTCTTCTTATTTGAAGGAAGTTAGAATAAGAATAGTGGGCTAAAGGATCACACTATGGTGGCAGAGCTCTGGGTTCTCAACACGGCTCTCTAACTCTGTGACCTTGAGAAAGTCGCCTCATCTCTCAATTTCTGCATTGGTGCACATGGAGAAAAACAATAGGACCAACCACTTGGGTTGCTGTGAGGGCGGACATGATCTGCTTCATGTAAAGCTCTTAGCACAGGATCTGACTCTTAAGAAGTGCTGAAATTCATTATTTGTAATTCATTATTATTTGCTCTTACTAGTATTATGCCATCCTGACTCTGCTGGTCCTTGCCAATAGCAAATTGCCTTGGGCCTCAGTCTGAGCATGTAAAAATTCAAAGGATTTCAGCATTAGGAAACTCTTGATCTTGGATCCTACTTGTGCTGACCTCAGTTTGGAAACTATCTCCTCAGCCTTGAATGGCCTCTTTCACCAGCTTCCACTTTGGCCACCTCGGCACTTCTGGACCAGCTGTGTTGTGAGGGTCAAGCTTATAGTTGACCTTTCTCTGCTTTTCTCTAAGACCTACTACAGTGCCTGCAACTGATAGTAAATCACCAGTTTGCTACTGATTTATTTATTTATTTTTTACTTCTAGAGACAAAGCAAGTTTGATGGATTCATGCACAAATAGAAGATCCTAGCTAAACAACAGCTGAGGATAATATACCATAAAACTCTCTAGAGAGCTCATGTTTAGTGCCAGTAGCTCAAGGAATATTGGGTATCAGTGCAAATGAAGCTGTGGGAAAGCTGGTAGGAGGAATATAAAACAAGAATTGGACCAAGACATCAATTAAAAAGGGGTTGAATGGGAAGATGAGTTTTAATGGAGGAGGAATCTATAGTGAGGGATTAGTCTAGGTCTACTGGTGGAAAGGAATTCACAAATATTTATTCGTCATTTTTAGTCATTTATCTCTGAGGTAAAAGAAGAACTGATGCCTTAGTTGATTTTTTAAAAGTATTTGACTTGTAGTTCTAAGCATGAATCTCTTTAGCTACCAAGCATAGTGTGCTCCAGGGAGCAGCCCTGGGATTATTCCTCATCCTTCTTTTTCACCTTCCACAGGGCTTCCATGACAGGCAAAGGTTCTGGAGCAAACAAAGTGCAGTGCTTTGCTCACTCAGATAGACTGTCCCTGGTGTCAGGGCTTAAATTTTAAATCATTCTGGCTGCTCAAAGTGGAACCAAGCAAAGAACCTTTGTCAGGAAAAGGTCAGCTGCAGTTATTAACACAGAGTGACAACTGTACTTCAGAAAACAATTGCCCTCGCTTGTCCCTGAAACCTTCACAGAAGTCTTTGCTGACAATCTCTTTGTTCCTATATATTGTCAGCAAGATATTTAACAGCACTTTGTCATCCATCTTGGCCCTCTCAGGAGTGTGGGTTGAGAGAGTGCCATGTAACTAGGGAGAAGAAAGGATACAAAGAACATTTTAATCTCCAGCCAGGTCAATTCAATACCACCTCAGTGAACATTTATTTTTATTCCTATTTTCATTTTTCTAACAAGATTGATGCAATGCTGAGTCAGAACCAGGGAGTTTTAGAGCTAGTAGGTGTTCTACCCAACCCCAAGGAACCTTGAGGAACTCTAAGATTCTTTGATCCTGTGGCAAATACTGGGCTCTAAATGGGGTCTATTCTTCGTCATTCTATCTCCCTGAGGTCTCAGGCACTAAAGAAAGTTCGTGGTTTCTGATGACCTCAGGTCAACCAATGTCCTGCTGTGATATCGCAACATTTGGCATCCTGGCACTGCTTGATGTCCACAGTCACTGGATTCAACTGTGCCTATCTTGAATGGACAAAGTAATGCATTTCTCTAGACTTGCAGGACCAGGTAAAAATGAGCAAAGCTGAGAGGATATTTTGTTTTATAGATGATGGGTAAGTGACAGGGTTAACACTTCCTGAACAATCCAGGTGGAGGAGAAAGGCAGTAATGCCAAATCTTGCAGCCTTCCATGATTATGAGTTTTGTGCCTTACCTTAGCTAAGCAGGATTTCAAAAGCAGAGTGTCAAACTGTGTTGACAACTTCTAAATGTGTATCTGGGGGTGGGGGGAGGGGTTCACTGGGGGAGGGAGACGTATTTGTGCAAGTGAGCACACTCATATTTCCAAAGCAGTCATAGCTATGCACATAGAGGGATGAAGAAGACCAAAAACAATGAAAGGGGAATGACACTTGGGCTGTTGACAGCCAGTATTATTTCATATTAGTCCCCGAATCAAGTAATCACCATGAATTACCAATTGTTGATCTGGATGTTAGGATGAGTCAAGTCACTGCCCTCAGATTGGTGGAGGGCTTCTGTAGCACTGGATATGTTTTCTTGGTATTTTATACTACCAAAGCCCCTGAACCAAGCCAGCCCTATATTGGGTAGATTTTATAGAAAGCTCTTGCCCCGGAATGGTGGTGAGAAGGGGGTCGGCTCCAGAGAGCATGTTGAGACTGGGAGAAGCTGTGACATGTGATAAAAAGATGAGCTCCCCGGGGAAATCTCCATAGGCCTGGCGCTAGTCTTGTCCTCATTGGGGATGCACATTGCTTTTTTTTCCAACCTCTTGGAAGGAATAATATATGATTTGGATATTATTCTGCTATTGACATACTGGCATTTCCGCTTTTAACAATTTTTAAAGAAACAAGTAGGAGTTTACAGAGCTAGGTACTTAATAGTCCTGGAAGACAGCTGAGGGTGGTTGCAGGAATGCATATTACATTTTATCCCAGTCTTTTCTCGGTCATTAAATGTACCCCAAGAATCAAGTTTAGGGATTTGTACCCTATCTATACTCACAGAATAATTGCTAATAATACAGATTTTTAATAGATGGGATTAGGAATTCCAAGTTAAAATCCACCCTTCTCTTTCCAACCCCCTGTTTCCTCCTGATAGTTGGAACATTTTTATTGCTCTAGTGAGGTACACAGGGCTGATCTGCTTCATAGTGGTTCAATGTCAGGGACCATCATTTAACCTGAGTTTTCTCCAAATGTGTACAATAATAAGTCTTGCCAGAAATGGGTTCCCCCTGTTTCATCCATTTGAGTTTAGACACAAACAACACAGGCTGAGCTCATGTTTAAACCACTTTCTGGAGATGTCCTCAGATGTCACCTCTAACAATGTGCTCATTCTCTAAATGAGTCTGTACCACTTCAGGTCAATGACATGAATTTGTTTTCATTCCCAGTGCATAAGGGTGCTGAATCACATTGAGGTAGAATAGAAAACTGTTCAGCTAGGTTCAAAACAAAGATGTTCTTATTTACAATATTTGTAGTATTGTGATAGGATCATTTTAATTTGACTTCTTTAGAAAAATGAACTTGCCCATGTTTATAGAGTTCATATTCTTACTTCTTACACACTAATGATTATTTGCTTGCTTTTTTCAGACATAAAGACTGAGACAAATGAAATAAAAACCTTACAAGGAGACTCACATAAGATAGAAACTACAGAGTAAACCAGCAGTATGATCCATTGCTCTCTATACTATGCATGTGGCATGGCTGATTTGGGGGCCGGGGGGGGGGGGTTTAGTCTGAAGTGTTTTGAGTTAATGTTTCAAAGAAAAAAAGAGAGGTTCTAGGAGATACCCAGTCATGGGACCAAGGTGTTTGGGGTTTGAGTTGGGGATAGACATGGGATGCTGAAAAGGGATGCCCATGTGTATATATGACTTGCTTCCCAGGAGGAAGAGACAGACAAGCTTGAACTGATGATTGCATCAGGCCTGGGACCCTGAACATGAGAGAAGATGAAAAGGTGGGAAAACATCAAATGCGCGTGCGCGCGCGCGCACACACACACACACACACACACACACACACACACACACACACACACACACAGAGTTATGGGCTGAATTGTGTTCCTCCCAAAATCGTAGATTGAAGACCTAATCCCCGGTACCTCGGAATGTGACTGTTTTTGGAGCTAAGGCCTTTAAAGAAGTAACGAGGTTAAATGAGGTCATTAGGATGGACTGTAATTCAATACAACTGGTTTCCTTATAGGAAGAGGAGCCTAGCACACAGACACACACGGAGAAAAAAATATATGAAAATACAGGGAGAAGATGGCCACTGACAAGGCAAGGAGAGAGGCCTCAGAAGAAACAAACTTGGCTAATATCTTGAACTTGGACCTCTAGCTTCCAGAGCTGTGTGAAA
The DNA here is from genome assembly GCA_026230045.1 of Corynorhinus townsendii. Classification (NCBI taxonomy): domain Eukaryota; kingdom Metazoa; phylum Chordata; class Mammalia; order Chiroptera; family Vespertilionidae; genus Corynorhinus; species Corynorhinus townsendii. The sequence goes on along the minus strand of JAPDVU010000008.1, from coordinate 102,566,827 downwards.
AGAAATTTGCATAGTTTAAGTGACTCCATCTACAGTACTTACTAGGGGAGCCCTTTCAAACTAACACATACACATGCATGCACACACAGAAACACTTTTTAAAACTTTACACAAAAGAGGATCAGAATATAGTTTTGCAATTCATCTTTTATTTTTTAAAAATTCCAAACCCACAGAAAAGAAGAAAGGTAGTGTAATAACATTTATGTACCTACCGTCAATATTTAACAAATCTTAACAGGTTGCTGATTTTGCTTTAAAACTTTCTTGAGGGCATAAAACATTTCAGTACAATTGAAACTCCTTTGATATCTCACCCAAATCCTAGTCTCCTTCTGAACTTCGAGATTATAGTCAGGAAGTTTTGTATATCTGTCCCATGTATATTTTTGAGAATTTAATGCATATATATGAATCCATAAAATTCATATTACTGTTTTATGTGTTTTAAATTTTTATATTAATGTCATCCCACTGTATGGATACTTCTGTAACCTTTCCTTTAAGAACCCACTTTTACGCCATAATCACACAGTTGTTTGTAGTTGATTCATTTCATCTGCTGTATAAGGTTCCATTGAGGGATGCACCAAGTTTAGTCTTGTTTACTTGCTGATGGACTTTTGGGACATCTTCAATTTGTTGTTATTACAAATAGGCTTCAATAATTATTTTTGGACATGTCTCCCTGTGCACATGTGTAAGAGTTTATCTGGTGAATAGACTTATAGTGGAATTGCCAAAATATTTTTCAAAGTCATTAAACTAATTTGGCTCCCACTAACAGTGTACATGAAATACTTATTTCTTTACTTCTTGCCAACACTTCATTTTGTCAAACTTTCAGGTCTGATGATTATGAAATATTTAAATTTAAAAATTTGTCATTTTCCTGATTACTCATAAAGTTGCCTGTCTTTTCACAGCTATTAGTCACCTGTTTCCTCCTTTTTAAATGGCCCATTGTCACCTCAGAGCTCTTACTGATTGGTGTGTAAAAGTCCTATGTATGTTCTGAATTCTAAAACTGTGTCAGTCATGTATGTGGCAAATATCTTCTTCCTGTTTGTGGCTTATCTTCTCACTTTTTTTATGGAGACTTTGGTCAAGCAGAAGAGTTTCATGTAATCAACTCTTTTTCTTTATGACTTGTGCTTTTGGTGTCTTATTTAGGGGATCCTGCCACAGTCCTGTAAAGATATTCTTCTGTACTTTTACTGAAAAAACTTAAAGTTTTGATTTTCATACCTTTAATCTTTGGGGAAAAATATGAAGTGTGAGGTAAAAACCTAAATTTTTATTTGTGTCCATATGACTAATCTGACTAACCAGTTATCTCAACCTCATTTACTTAGTATTGAAATCTTGCCCTATTGATCAGTAGTGGCACACCAGTCACACACCAAGTTCCTATATAATTTGTGGCTCTAATGCTGGGCTATGCTGACTTATTGTTTACTTTTTTTAAATCTATGCATGAATACTGTGATTTTTAAAAAAATATCACTTAGATAAAACATTATTCAATAGGCAAGTTCCCCCTCATTTTATTTTCAAAATTGGCTTCATTATTGTTATAATTTTTACCTTGTCATATGAATTTGAGAGCCACCTTGTTGAGTTTCATCAAAGATCACTGCTGCAATTTTGCATTCTTTCTAATAGGTTACACATTGAGGGAGGAAGGGAAATAAAACACACTATTATTCCCTGATTTGTTTACACAAAAAAAGTAGAAAATTAACAGAATTTGATGGCTATCAGCATACAGCACTAACCCAATGGCTCTGAGAAAGGGTGCAATTGTGGATGTTACAGAATCCAAACAACACGAACTTCTTGTTGCACTTCCATTCCTTTATACTGGAGGATGTTCTCACATGCCATGGAAGCCGTGCTCTATCCGGGGCAGTATTTGCCGACACCGTCTGTTGGTCGGTTTGGCATTTGAAAGCAGGTTCACGGCAAGCATTCTTGGTCATTTTGTTTGCCATCTGTGTGCTGGCATTAATAGTTGTTTTTCCTTGCACATTTTATTGAAATTGCATGTAATTTATGCACAAATTTAGAGAAAATAAAAATTTGAGAATATTGAAACATCACAAATAAACATAATATATCTCTCCATCAACTGAGGTATGGTTCATGTCCATTAATAAAATGTATTTCTTTTATTCATGATCTTCTAACGGTGTTCTTATGTTGGGAATTATATTTTGTAAACTGTAGTTTTGAATTGGTTGTTGCTGGCATATAGAAACACCAGTATTACTAGATTTTTATGTTGAACAATCTTATTATTTCCAACACTTTGTAGATTCTCTTGGATTTTTTAATGTAGAAAATAATATTCTTGCAACAAAGTTTGCCTCATTATTTTCAATACTTACAATTTTGTTTCTTTTTCTTTCTTATTATGTTGGTTAGGAACTCCAATAAAATGTTAAATAGAAGCAGTGATGGCAAGAATCCTAAATTTGCCTCTAACTTTAAAGTTTTTTAAAGTTGCACCACTAAGTAAGCTGCTTTCAGTAAGTTTTTGAGAATATTTAATCCAATGATGAAAGGATTCCTTTGTTATGCATTTTGATCTTTCCCTTTTTTATGTGGACCCGGAAAAGAAGATACCTAACAGAAGGATTCCTGATGGCTTAACTCAGCTCAAATTAAAAAACAAACAAACAAAAAAACAAAAACAAAAAGTCCAATAGCCTTTTCTACACAGGGCCCTCATATGCATACTATACTTCAGGGAGAAGCCTGCAATAAATTACCTGCCTTCTGCACTGAACTACCTGTCTGCACTGTGTTCCTGCCATGCCTGATACAGGAGTTCAGGAGTTCCTGAAATCTTTTTTTTTTTTTAATTGTTTTAAGTATTACAAATAGTAATACATATGTCTCCTCCCCCCCCTCCCCATTAACCTCTCCCCAGCCTCCCCTACCCCCCAGTACATGCCTTCACCTGCCCGCCCTCCCCCCCAACCCCCCCACCCCCCACTCCCCACAGTGTCTTGTATCCATTGGTTATGCTTATATGCATGTGTACAAGTCCTTCCGTTGGTCTCTTACAGGCCCCCTCGCCCAACCTCTCCTGTCTTCCCGATGTAGTTTGACAGTCTGTTCATTGCTTCTTTGCCTCTGTATCTTTTTCCCACCATTTTTTCCTGAAATGTTATTCAAATCAATAAGACTGAGGCTTTTCCCATCCAATTGGAGCTGCGCAGATATATCCTCATCAGCTTCTTCACCAACCAAAAGAGAAGCTCCATTCTGACCAATCAGAACAATGCCCTTTGGACCAATCAAACTGTGATGATTTGAAGTCCATATTAACATGAGGAAGAACCAATCAGAGGCCAGAGGAGGGGACTTTTGTCTCTAAATTATCTCCCTTGTGGCTCTGGGAGCTCACTTTCCCTTTCCACTGAAGACTGTGTTTCCCCACCTGGAGCTGAAACCCTAGACATGTCTTGCCATAGCAGAAGGAAGCAGACCAGAGCAGGTGAGAGCAGAGCCATCTACCTGGAGAATGGCCTGGGTCCAGGACCACCTGGCCCCAGGGCTGCCTCACAGCATGCTGTTTTCACAGCTGTGCTGTATCACAATTGAGCTGTTTTGCACTGAGTAAATTTTGCTTCTTCCTTGCATCCAAAATTGGGAATTCCTGTTGACCTTGGATTGGTGCAAGCAACCATCCAACCATCTGACCATCCATTGACATTTAAAATCCACAATGAGCATTAAATTTTATTAAATTCTTTTCTGTGTTTAGGAACATGACCATATGCCCTTCTCTTTACTCTTTTAACCTGATGACCTACATGAAGAGATTTCCTGATATGAAATTATCTTTGCTTGGTTCTACCATACATAATATACATAATATAATATATATAATGTAATATACATAATGAATTTCTTAACTTATGTATTCATTTAATTTAACAAATATGACAGTATATATTATAAATTTAATAACTAAATGCAATATTTAGATACTTAATATATTCAATGGCAATATGGTAGAATACATAGAGTTTTCTTAATAATGAACTAGGCTTGCATAGTTTTCAAAACCAAATAAGCAGGTAAACCATATACATCATATATATATATATATATATATATATATATATATATATATATATATACATAACACATACACACACACACACACACACACATATATATATATATATATAGAGAGAGAGAGAGAGAGATTTTCTATAGAAATATATATTTATACTGGCACTTTGGTGCCTGGGGCAGAATTGCAAATTTTATTTCTTGTTACCCAGGCACAAGATGCCCTTAGAAAGCTGAGTTATTGAAATAGTTAGATTAAGAGCACATGTTGCTTCTAACTACAGGACGACCCTGAAGTATGCAGAGGCTTCCTGAATTCTAAGTTCCGTTCCCCCAGGGGTTGGTGCTTTGTAACATTACATAAGGACTGAGCATCACTTTGGTATTATGTCTGGCTGCAAATATCAAGCCTCCCATTTGTATTAGCCAAGCAACTGTAGGGCAGTTACCTGTTTTATTTATCTATAAAAGGGGTAACATTATCTACCTTTCAGATTTGTTTAAGGATTAAATGAAATTATTTAAAATTTAGAAACCTTTCGGTCAGTACCTGCTATGCAGAAACTGGTTTTTAAAGTATAACCGTTAGACAGTTAAGAATTAAATAATTAATGACAAAATGGTGACATTTAGATGCATGATGAAGACAATTTGGAAGTGTTTATTGAGCATTTATTCTGTGCTCAAGATGGTCTTAGATGCTGCAGTGGGTTTAAAAATATTTGCCCTTGAGGTGGTTACCAGGGAGACTTACACCTTTTGTGGATAAGTACTGAGCAGCCCTTGTCAGCCCAGTTAGGCTAGATGTCTTGCTGATTCCAGAAGATACAGTGTCCTGGTGGAGCATAGTTAGCTTTGAAATGTCAGTTTCCTTTCATGGTAAGAAATAAGTTCCTGCAGCATATGAAATATATTTAGTAGTGCTATTGAGGAATAAATCTTAAAAGATACACACTTGAAAGGTTAATATTGACATCCTGTAAGATATAACTTTATACGCAGCACCACTATTGATCAGACCGTGACAGCTGGAGAGCGCGAGTGCAGGTCATTTACAGGAGGGCAGGCGAGAGCTCGGTAACTCAGGAGCTTAGGGAAGGTGGGCCTTCCTCATTCCTTTCTGGCTGTGAACATCTCATTAAATCACATCAATGAGATTACAATTAAAAGAAGATTCTCCAATTAAAAGTGATGTTTATTTCATTAATAAGTTGTGGGGAAAATCAGTGAATAGCCAAAACATATCCCGGATAGAGGATGAGAAGGGTATACTCAGCTTGGAGAGCTGAATATCCAACGGGAACTTTTCATTTCTTTTCTCTGCTGCATATCAAGAGAACATCGAAGGAACCAGTGACTAGATCTGGCTGTTTTTTTGCAAAATTACACAAAGGAAAAAGAAAACAATGCAATTGTGCACATCATTTAGGCATATGCCACATTACACAATAGAGAAATTAGATTATTAGGCTTATTTTTCTTTAATTTTTCATTTCAAAATAATTTCAAAGTTATAAAAAATGTTGTAAAAATGGTGCAGAGAATTTCTATATGAACTTCACCCAGATTGTGTAAATATGAAGAATATAATTATCATAATCAAGAAATTAATATTGATATAATTTTATTATTTAAAAAATCAATTGGCCCACTAATGTCCATTTTTTGGTTAGGGGTTCTGGTATTGTACATTACATTTAATTATTATGTCTCCTTACTAACCATTAATCAAAAACAGTTCCTCAGCCTGTCTTTCATGACTTGGCACATTTAAAGGACCCTGGCCAGCTGTTTTCTAGACTGTTCCTCAAGATAGGTTTGTTTGATAGTTCTTTAGGATTAAATTGAAGTTATGCATTTTGGGCAAGAATATAACAAAAATGATGTTGTGTTCTCATTGGTGCATAATTCAGAAGTTTTACCCTTCTCTACCAATTCTTAGTGGCCAGTTCGTCCCACAATTGGCCATGTTAACTTTGATCACTTTGGAAAGGTGCTGTGCCAGTTATCTCTACTTGTTCTAGCCCATTGCATCTTCCAAGAAGTTATTCTGAGACTACATAATAATCCAATTTCTCATCCCACATTTGTTCCCACCCCCTGTTTTAATGTTCATCGATGAAATTTACCCGAAAGGATCGTTACTGTGGTGGTTTTCTATTTCCACCATCCCTTCTGTGTTTATTACTTCAACTGGAAGAAATAGCAACTCTTTCTCCCCCAGTTTGAAAACAATTTACTCAATTCATTATTAATAATAAATTGGACTAGTGAATTCTTATTTAATTCTTTATATTGTAGACAATTTCTGACCTATCCTTGCTGAACTCCCTGTTTAACATGTATAGTTTGCTATTTTTGTCTCATTTCTTATACAGAAGATAACACAATATAGAAATTCTTTGGATCTAAATTTTCGATAAATAAATGCTTGGGAGTTGTTTTTTTGTATGATGTGAGATGCAGATCTAATTTGATCTTTCTTTAAATTGGTTCCCCAGTTGTCCCAGCACCATTTATTAAAAATCCACTTTAGCCCTGTTTATTTGAGATACACTGTTATAATATACTAAACATTCATATGTTTTGGAGTCTGTTTTTTTAATTCTTTTATTCTAGTCCACTAGCCTGTTTGCCTATTCATGAGCCTGCCTGACGCTCTTTTAATTATAGAGGCTTTAGGATATATTTTAAAATGTAGTACAGCTAATTGCCCCCTCCATATCCCCCCTACATGTTTTTCTTTTTTCTAGTTTTCTTGACTGTCTTATCATGTCTAATTTTCCACAATAACTTTAGGATAAACTCATCTAGTTTCAAATAAAACATGTGTAATGTTAATTGAGATGGTGCTAAAGTTATAAAGTAGTTTAGCGAGTGCTGACATTTGTATAAAATTTAGTCAATCCAGTAACAGGGAATATCTTGCCATTTGTTCAAGTTTACATTGTCTCTTTCAAAAGTTAGAGGCATTTTCTTATAGAAGTTTTGCCATTTTCCTGTTGAGCTTACTCTTAACAATTTTATCTCCTTTGTTGCTATTGAAAATGGTGTCTCTCTACCATTATCTTCTAACTGGTTATTGCTTGTGTGTATAAGGGCCATTGTTTTCAGTATATTAATTTTATATCCTGTAACCTTCTTAAATGGTTATTTTTTATGTTAGTTCTGTTATTGATTCCCAGGTATATTATCATATCATTTGCAAGTTGAGGAAATTTTACCTTTTTAGTAACACATTCTGAGGTAGAGAGGTTAGGATCTCAATATATATTTATTTTGGCTAACATAATTCAACCCATAACAGCATATATAATTTAATATATATTCATAAGTTATACTTTAAGAAAAACTTTTTAGGTCTTTTATATTCTTATTCACTATTTTTTGCCCAATTGATATTTCTTGTACTCAAAATGATGTTTTAAAGTCCTTATCCTTGCATTTCCTATAGATTTTGCTTCTTAAAGATGATTGCTATGTTATTAAATGCATAGATCTCTATAAAATACCTTTATTGTGAATTGTGGCACTTAGTCTTTCTGCACTTCATTTAATGTGGTCTTTTTAACTTAAATTCTACTTTGTCTGCTATATGATGTTTTTCTTTTACCTACTTTCATTTTTGTTACAATGGTGTACCTTTGTCCAAGCATGCCTTTTTTAATGCATTTCTAATCACTTCATTTTGGTATGTCTCTTGTATATGACACATATAGTTAGGTCACATGAGACATTATTTTTCTTTTTTCTTTACTTAATCCTCACCCAAGGATATTTTTCCATTGATTTTTAGACAGAGTGGAAGAGAGAAGGAAAGACAGAGAGAAATATTGATGTGAGAGAAACACATCAATTGGTTGCCTCCTGCATGAGCCCTGGCCAAGGCCATGTCCAGGGAGGAGCCTGCAACTGAGGTATGTGCCCTTGACCAGAATCGAACCCGGGACCCTTCAATCTGTAGGCCGACGCTCTATCCACTGAGCCAAACTGGCTAAGGCACATGAGACTATATATATATATATTTATATATAGTACTGATATATATATGTATTTATTTATTTAATAAAGTGTTCACTATCAGTTCTTTTTTATATTTTCCCAAGAACTCTTGGATGAATGAAGCCTTTCCTTTAGGAAATTCCACAGAAGAACTATGGGTATAGAATTCTAAGTATTACTATGCTTAAAACATTTTATATAACTTTTGATGCTTCATAGATAGATTGAAAATTCTTAGTACAGACTATTTTACTGAGTTGGTTTTCTGTTTGTTTTTTTTTTAACTACTGCTCTATTTTTGCCTTGCTTTTTATGTTGTGCTTGAGAAGTGTGATGCCAGTCTACTTATTTTACTATAGTAAGTTGTTTCACCTTTTTGCCAGGTTGCTATCATATTTTTTTCTTATATTTGAAGTCTAATATTCCTAGTGGGATATATTTTGGAGTTGATGTATTCAGATTCATTTTCCTAGGTACCAAATGTAAACTTTCCATATGTAAATACAGATTTTTTTGAAAGTTTTCTTGGATTATATTTCTGAAATTATTTATGTTACTTTGTTTTGTTTTGACCTTCTCAGACCCCAGTTATACATACATTATTCCTTCTGTCCCTCTTTCATTTTTATCACTTTCTTCTGGCTCTTTATTTATTTCTTCATATCACTTTTATTTTATTGGCTAGTTTCCTGACTCTTCTCAAGTAAACATTCTATTAAATGTTTACTTGCTACCATTCCTTTGGGCACCTTGTAATTCAGTGTTCATTTCTGAGCTGATTTGTTTTCTTTTTCTTCCATTTACTTTTTGAATTTAATCAATTTATTTCTTCCACTTTTTGTTTATTTCTGTTCTTAGTTATTCAATTTCTGAATCAGTGTGCCTTTTTACATTTTGAAGTTCTTAATTAATGTTATTTAAGAAATATGGAGCATTGGTCAAATATTTCTCTTTTATAGGGTTTTTTCTTTTGGGGGCAGTTTGATCATATAGAGTGATGCTTTCTTGTTTTATATAGTTTCTATACTACTCATAGACTTGGTGTCTTTATTCTTTATTTTCTAGTTTGGGGATAGATTATAACATTCTTAGTTCAATGCCATTCTCTTAGTGAAGTAAAGCTTGGTTTGTTCAGTGGATGTCTATTTATGAAGGAAGTTTGTGTGTGTCTATTTTGAGGTTTTGGGTTTTTTGTGGTCTTTGTCTTTCACGACTATACATTTTTACCACCCAATTGCCAAAAAGAACTTCTGCTTTTTCTTTTTTTTTTTTCTTTTTTGTCCTTCAAAAGCTGTGCCTTTCAAAATCTGCTTCTTTTAAGTACACATTTTAAACTGTTCCTCTCTAAGTGCTCTCATTTAGCAGGAAATGTTTTTTACATTTTCACACTTTAAAGTGGGTTTTGCATTGTGGTGGTTCTGTTAGAGCAATTTTAGGCCGGCTGCTAGCTCCTCTCTTCCATGTTTTCAGATGATCCCTGCTGACCTCAAAGGCCTGTGGTCGGAGTGTGAAGCTCTGCTCACTGGTATTTGATGTTTTCCCTTTAAAAAAATTGTTTGGAAGTTTGAGCATTCTCTATTCTATATATGCTGGGGGTGTGGTTTGCACAGACAAGAAAGAGTGAGCAAGAGACAGAGAAAGAAAGAAGAGAAAAAAGAAGGAGGTGGAGGAGAAGGGAGAGGTAGAAAAGATACAGTAATAGATATATGGGAAACAGTGGCCTAGGTAGCAGTCACTGTGTTTGGCTCCCTGGAAACCATAGGTTTGCTTTTAATAATTCAATTGCCCTGGTTTTTCTATGGAAAAAAGTTGTTTTGTCATAAAAAGGATTTCCTCGGCTGATTGCATTTGGGCTTTTCCTAATGATTCTTTTCATCATGTGTCTAGAAAAAACATAAAAAATGTACATCTTGATTATGTGGAGATACTGTCTTAATTTTGAATGCCAAGTAGCTGCTTTTTTTTTTTAAGCTCAAATTTCCTTGCCTCTAACTTTTATTAAAATATATTTTTTATTGATTTCAGAGAGAAAGGAAGAGGGAGAGAGAATCATTGATCAGCTGCCTCCTGCACAACCCCTACTGGGGATTGAGCCTGAAACCTAGGTATGTGCCCTTGAACAGAATCAAATCCGGGACCCTTCAGTCTGCAGGCTGACGTTCTATCCACTGAGCCAAACCAGCTGGGACCCAAGTAGCCTCTTAAAATTACTTCAAAGTGTATGTATATAAATTTATTTATATATATATATGCAGATTATATGTGCACATGTTTCATATATGTGTGATACGTCTGCTTGTATAACACTTTACTTCTCCCTTCTTGAGTTATCTACTCCCAGTGTCACACTCTTTAACTTGTAATATTAGTCTTTTAGTTTAAGAATCCTGAGTTCTAATATTCCATTTTTAAGAGACCTTCCTATATTTCCAGGTCTTACTTTAATAGTCCTTAGCTTTCATCTGATTTCATCAAAATTTCGGTCTCTGATTCATGAATACTTCTCTCATAATCCTTTTTCTCTCTGTCTTTACAGTTTTTCCTTATGTACCTGAGAGTCTGTCATATATTGCTATAAGCCAGTGCTTGCAATCTCAAGCAGGAATCTATGGCAGGAAGCATAAACAAGACAAACAGGCAAGATAGAACACAGCAAACACGAGTGGGGAAGTGAGGAACCAAATTGACTCCATCCAAAGGCATTCAAATGGTTAATTTTAAAATGATGTGTGAACCAAACAAAATCTGTCTGAAGGCTAAATTTTCCCATTCACCTTTCATCTTATTTCCATTTATTGCTCTCTTCTAAAACCTCAACTTTTGTTGAACTCACTGTGCTTCCTCCATGTCTGCATCCAAGTTACTTTCCCTTTCAGCTCACTATCACATCCAGAGGCACGTGCTCTGCACTGAGAGGCCATCTTTCTGAACTTCCTAGAAAGCTCTCCATTCCTCTCTCTGAGAGATGACAATTCCATAGCTCCTCTCTACATACTTTCTTATTAGAACGCTTTTAGCTTTGATAATAGGGTTCCCAACTGAAACAGCTTGTATTTATAGAAATCTATTTTCTAAACTTGGCTACTTGTTATCCTAGTCCTTCCTTCCTTCCTTCCTTCCTTCCTTCCTTCCTTCCTTCCTTCCTTCCTTCCTTCCTTCCTTCCTTCTTTTTTTCTTTCTTTCTTCCTTTCTTTCTTTCTTTTTGATATGTTTTTATTGATTTTCAGAGTAAGGGAGAGGGAGAGAGAGATAAAACATCAATGATGAGAATTGTGACCTCCTGGTTCCTGGATCAAAGCTCAACCACTGAGCCACACCAGACAGGCCCTAGTTCTTTCTTTCATAGCAGTCACTACAGCCTACAATCACTTGGTTTTTCCTCACTTTTTTTTTTTTTCCCATTTCACTCTACCAGAACATAAACTCTCTGAGGGCAAGGGCCACATCTCTGTTATTCACTAAGTAGTTCCAGGGCCTACAACAATGTCTGCCATATATTAGGTACTCAATAAACACGTGTTAAATTAAGGAATTAATCAAGACAAAGGTTAAACATCTTTGAAATTCCAAGGAATCCAGGATAAAAAGGGGTGTTGCAGGTAAAATCTAAAACAGGGCTTGGCCAACTTTTTTCTGTAAAGAACCAGAAAATAAGTATTTCAGCTTTGCAGGCCATCCAGTCCCTGTCACAACTATTCATTTCTGCTAGTACAGCATGAAAGCAGCCATGGGTAATGCACAAGGAATGGAAGTGTCCTCATTTGGACCACAATCCTAGTTTGCAGACCCCTGGTCTAGCTGAGCAGTCTTTGTATAAACCAAAATCCTGGGCTCACACTGCTGCTTGTGGATGCTCAATAAATTACATACGATGCATGGCCTCTACTGGGAAGGCATATATCAGAGTGGTTGAGAGTCTGGACTCTAGAGCCAGATTGCTCAGATGGCCTTCCATGTACATGCTATGTGACCATGGACAAGATACTGCCTTCTCTGCACTCCTGTTCCCTCATCCTTTAATAGGAATAATTACAGTGTCTATGTTGTTAAGGGTAAATGAGGATTAAATGAGGCAATCTTTGTAAACAGGTAGAACAAAGCTTGGCACATAACTGCTAGATGTTTGTGTTGAATAAAAGTGGAACAGGTCCTTTCAAAGCACTTTGCATACATTCCCTCATCTCCTTCTCACAGAAGCCTAGTAAGGTAGGTATTAGATGGTAGAAGAAGTAAGGTATTCTATTTTAAAGACATGGAGACCTGGGATTCAGATATTCCAGGGTTACACAGTTAACAGGTGGTAGTATTAGGGCCACATAAATAGGAGGTTTTAAAATTTGAGATTAAAAACTACTAAAAATAAAGTATAATGCATTTTTCTACCCAGTATCTACTTAAAACAAAGGTAACTGATATAGATTGGCTTCTGCACTGATTTTCAAAGATGGCTACAAATATTCTGATACACTTCTCATTAAGAGGAAGAGGAAGTTCCTTCTCCTGAGTCTAGTTGAATTTGAGACTGCTTCAACGAATAGAATGTGGTGAAAGTGACCATAATTGGCTTTTTTCCTATGGGAGCCACTGGGTTGAGGAAAGCATGGCCCTCTCCTCTCCCTGCCACAGTGTATGCTCTTCCACTGATACCAGTGTGCTCCGAAAGGGAACATTATCTGACAAAAATGTCACTGTACCTGCTGTGTTTGAGGCTCCCAGTGTGTGGAAGGCAACCGATCTATGTTTCTCTCTCACATCAATGTTTCTCTCTCTCTCTCTCTCTCTCTCTCTCTCTCTCTCCTTCTCTCTAAAGGCAATAAAAACATATCCTCAGGTGAGCATTAAACAATTTTAAAAAAAGAAACTTAAGGCCTGGAAGATCCATGCCTGTCATCCAATGGACCTGGCAAGGCAAAATGAGAAACCATCATCATATCCAGCACAGGGGACCTTGCATCATCAATAATGTGGACAAAGGTATCATCAAAGCCTTCAGAGACATCCCTGCAATTATTCTGCTTAATGTAAGTGAACTGAACATTTTTTTAAATTTCTTTATTGATTAAGGTATTACATATGTGTCCTTATTCCCCCGTTACCCCCACCTCCCATTCATGCCCCCACCCCCCTGTTGTCTGTGTCCATTGATTAGGCTTATGTGCATGCATATAAGTCCTTTGGTTGATCTCTCCCCTGTACCCCCACTGTCCCCTACCTTCCCTGAGGTTTGATGTTCTGATTGATGTTTCTCTGTCTCTGGATCTGTTTTTGTTCATCAGTGTATGTTGTTCATTATATTCCACAAATGAGTGAGATCATGTGATATTTATCTTTCTCTGTCTGGCTTATTTTACTTAGCATAATGCTCTCCATCTCCATCCATGTTGTTGCAAATGGTAAGAACTTCTTTTTTACCACAGCGTAGTATTCCATTGTGTAGATGTACCACAGTTTTTTAATCCACTCATCTGCTGATGGGCACTTAGGCTGTTTCCAAATTTTAGCTATGGTGAATTGTGCTGCTATGAAAATTGGGGTGCATATATTCTTTCTGATTCGTGTTTCTAGTTTCTTGGGATATATTCCTAGAAGTGGGATCACTGGGTCAAATGGGAGTTCCATTTTTAGTTTTTTGAGGAAACTCCATACTGTTCTCCACAGTGGCTGAACCAGTCTGCATTCCCACCAGCAGTTCACAAGGGTTCCTTTTTCTCCGCATCCTCGCCAGCACTTATTTGTTGATTTATTGATAATAGCCATTCTGACAGGTGTAAGAAGGTACCACATTGTTGTTTTGATTTGCATCTCTCTTATGATTAGTGACTTTGAGCAGGTTTTCATGTATCTCTTGGCCTTCCTTCTGTCTTCTTTCGAAAAGTGTCTATTTAGATCAGTCGCCCATTTTTTGATTGGGTTGTTCATCTTCTTTAAGTTAAGCTGCATGAGTTCCCTGTGAATGTTGGAGATTAAACCCTTATCGTTGATATCATTGGCAAATATGTTCTCCCATGCAGTGGGCTTTCTTATTGTTTTATTGATGATCTCCTTTGCTGTGCAAAAGCTTTTTATTTTGATGTAGTCCCATTTGTTTATTTTCTCTTTAGTTTCCATTGTCCTAGGAGCAGTATCAGTGAACAATTCCTTCAGCATATGTCAGAGATTTTTCTGCCTGTGGATTCCTCTAGTGTTTTTATGTTTTCTCATCATATGTTTAAGTCTTTGATTTCTTTTGAATTTATTTTTGTGTATGGTGTAAGTTTGTGGCCTAGTTTCATTTTTTTTGCATGTATCTGTCCAATTTTCCCAACACCATTTATTGAAGAGACTGTCTTGACTCCATTGTATGTTCATGTCTCCTTTGTCAAATACTATTTGAGCATAGTGATTTGGGTCGATTTCTGGGTTCTCTCTTCTATTCTATTCATCTATATGTCTGTTCTTGTGCCAGTACCAGGCAGTTTTGAGAACAATGGCTTTGTAATACAGCTTGAAATATGGTATTGAGATCCCACCTACTTTGTTCTTCTTTCTCAGGATTGCTGTGGCTATTTGGGGTCTTTTTTTATTCTAGATGAATTTTGGGAGAGTTCTTTCTAGATCTGTGAAATATGCCATTGCTATTTTAATGGGGAGGGCATTGACTCTATAGATTGCTTTGGGTAGTATGGACATTTTAATGATGTTGATTCTCCCAATCCATGAACATGGTATGTTCTTCCATCTGTTTATGTCTTCCTCTATCTCTTTTTTCAGTGTCCTGTAGTTTTCCACGTATAGGTCTTTTACCTCCTTGGTTAAGTTTATTCCTAGGTATCTTAATTTTTTTGGTGCGATGGTAAATGGGATTGCTTTTTTAGTCTCTCTTTCTGTAAGTTCACTATTAGTGTATAGAAATGCCATACATTTCTTGGCGTTAATTTTGTATCCTGCTACATTGCCAAATTCATTTATTAAGTCTGTTAGTTTTTTGATGGAGTCTTTAGGGATTTTATGTACAATATCATGTCATCTGCAAATAAGGACAGCTTTACTTCTTCTTTTCCAATTTGGATGCCTTTTATTTCTTCTTCTTATCTAATTGCAATGGCTAATACTTCCAGTACTATGTCGAACAGGAGTGGTGAAACTGGGCATCCCTGTCTTGTTCCTCTTCTTAGGGGAAATGGTTTTAGTTTTTGTCCATTGAGTATGATGTTAGCTGTGGGTTTATCATATATAGCTTTTATTATGTTGAGGTATGATCCTTCTATTCCCACCTTGTTGAGAGTTTTTATCAAGAAAGGGTGTTGGATTTTGTCAAATGCTTTTTCTGCATCAATTGATATGACTATGTGATTTTTATCTCTCAATTTGTTTATGTGATGTATCACATTTATTGGTTTGCCGATATTGTACCACCCTTACATTCCTGGGATAAATCCTACTTGGTCATGGTGTATGATCTTTCTGATGTAGTGCTGGATCCGATTTACTAGAATTTTGTTGAGGATTTTGGCATCTATGTTCATGAGGGATATTGGCCTATAATTCTCTTTCATTGTGTTGTCTTTATCTGGTTTTGCTATTAGGGTGATACTGGCTTCATAGAATGAGCTTGGAAGTGTTCCTTCCTCTTAAATTTTTTGGAATAATCTGAGAAGGATAGGTTTTAGTTCTTCCTTGAATGTTTGGTAAAACTCCCCTGTGAAGCCATCTGGCCCCGAGCTTTTGTTTGCTGGAAGTGTTTTGATGACTGCTTCAATTTCTTGCATAGTTATTGGCCTATTGAGATGTTTAGATTCTTCCTGATTGAGTTTTGGAAGGTTATATTTTTCTAGGAATATGTCCATTTCCTCCATGTTGTCCAATTTGTTGGAATAGAGTTGTTCATAGTATTTTTTAACAATCCTTTGTATTTCAGTGGGGTGTGTTGTTATTTCACCTCTTTCATTTCTGATTTTGTTTATTTGAGTCCTCTCTCTTTGCTTCATGGTGAGCCTGGCTAGAGGTTCATCAATCTTGTTTATCCTTTCAAAGAACCAACTCTTGGTTTTGTTGATCTTTTGTATTGCTTTTTGTGGGTTTTTTGGTTTGTTTGTTTTTGTTTTTGTTTGTTTTTTTTGTCTCAATGTCATTTATCTCCGCTCTGATCTTTATTATTCCCTTCCTTCTGCTTACACTGGGCTTTTCTTGATGCTCTCTTTCTAACTCTTTGAGTTGTAGGGTTAGGTAATTTATTACCATTGTTTCTTGTTTTTTTTTTCAGTAGGCTTGTAGAGCTATGAACTTCCCTCTCAAGACTGCTTTCACTGTGTCCCATACATTTTGGATTGTTGTGTTTTCATTGTCATTTGTTGCCATGATGTTTTTTATTTCTTCCTTGATATCTCTGGTAACCCAGTCATTGTTTAATAGCATGCTGTTTAGTCTCTATGTGTTTGATTTTTTTGGATTGTTTTTATTGTCATTGATTTCTAGTTTTATGCCACTATGATCTGAGAAGATCCTTGATATGATTTCTATCTTCTTGAATTTGAAGAGACTTTGCCTATGACCCAACATATGGTCTATCTTTGAAAATGACCCATGTGCACTTGAGAAGAATGTATGTTCTGTGGCTTGGGGGTGAAATGATCTGAGGATGTCAATTAATTCCATCTGGTCTAGTGAGTCATTTAGGATTGATGTTTCTTTCCTGATTTTTTGTTTAGAGGATTTGTCCAATGGTGATTGTGGGGTATTAAAGTCTCCTACTATGATTGTATTTCTGTCAATCTCTCCTTTGATATCCTCCAGGAGTTTTTTTTAATGTATTTGGGTGCTCCTGTATTGGGTGCGTATATGTTTACCAGAGTTATTTCTTCTTGTTGGATTGCTCCCTTTAGTATTATGAAGTGGCCTTCCTTAGCACTTGTTATGTACTTCAGTTTGAGATCTAATTTGTCAGATATAACTATTGCTACCCCAGTTTTTTTTTCATTTCCATTCACCCGAAAAACCTTTTTCTATCCATACACCCTTAGTCTGTGTGCATCTTTTTTTCTGGGGTGGGTTTCTTGTAGACAGCAGATATATGGATCGTGTTTTCTTATCTAATCTATTACCCTATGTCTTTTGATTGGGGCATTTAATCCATTTATATTTAAAGTTATTATTGATAGGTACTTATTTGTCGCCATTTTTATTCTTTCCTCCTGTGTTCCTTCTTTGCTTCTTATTTCTTTTTTTTACAGCAGACCCTTTAGCATTTCTTGCATTGCTGGTTTGGTGGTAATAAAGTCCCTTAGTCCTTTTTTGTCTGTGAAGCTCCTGATTTCACCTTCAATTTTGATTGATAGCCTTGCTGGGTACAGTATTCTTGGATTCAGACCCTTCCTTTGCATGGCTTCGTATATTTCATTCCATTCCCTTCTGGCCTGATGAGTTTCTCTTGAAAAATCAGTTGCTAGTCTGATGGCAGTTCCTTTGTAGGTAACTTTCTGTCTCTCTCTGGCCACTTTTAAGATTCTTACTTTGTCATTGGTGTTTGCCAATTTAATTATAATGTGCCTTGGCGTCAGTCTTTTGGGGTTCATTTTGCTTGGGACTCTGTGAGCTTCTTGGATTTGTGTGGGTTTTTTCTTCCCTATGTCAGGGAAGTTTTCTTTCATTATTTCTTTAAACAGGTTTTCTATTCCTTGCTCAGTTTCTTCTCCTTCTGGAACCCCTATTATGCGGATGTTATTTTGTTTCATATTGTCCCAAAGTTCCCTTAGGCTCTCCTCCTGCTTTTTAATTTTTTTTCTAGAAGCTGCTCTACTTGGGTATTTTTTCCTACCTTGTCTTCTAGCTCACTGATGTGGTCCTCTGCTTCTTCTAGTCTACTCTTGATGCTTTCTATTGAGTTCTTTACAACAGCAATGTCATTTTTCATTTCTTCTTGGTTCTTCGTTTCCTCTTGGTTCTTACTCATATTGTTGAATTTGTCTTCCATTCTTTTTAGCCACCTTATGACCATTTCTCTGAATTCTTTCTCTGGCAGGTTGCTTGCCTCCATTTTGTTTACTTCCTTTTCTGGAGATGCCTGCTTTTCTTTCATACGTGGGCTGTTTCTTTGTCTTCCCATGGTCTCTCTTCTCTGGGTGTCTGGTTATGTAGTTCTCTCTCTCCTTATCCCAGGCAAAATCTGACCTTTCCGTGGTGGAGTGTAGAGCTCCTCTGAATCTGTGTGTTTGCGCCAATTGGAGACTGGTGCTCTTGGGTTCACAGCTGTTCAGTGGGTGCCACAGTTGTAGATTTTCAGGCTTCCAATAACATCCACTTTCCCCTTCAAGATGGTGTGGTCTCCGCATCCAAGCTGGTGGCTCCAGGAGGGAACCCAGCAGCAGTGAGGGCTGCCTGGTCAGGGGACCCCCGTCCAGCAGTCCCCCACTTTCTCCTGGAGTATAGCTGTCCCTTAACTCTCCAACAGACACTCCCTGTGCGACCCTCAGCTGTTCTTTCTATCTGCTCTGGGACAAGGCTTGGGACACATCTGTCTATTCTGCCGCCATTTTTTTTTCTCTGAACTGAACATTTTCTCTGAAATGTGCTCCTGAAGGGCATGTGAGCTGTGTCTGTATTTGGACTGAAAGTGTTTCCTGCAAGTTAGGTGATCTGTTTGACACCTAAAGTAGAGCTGCCTCCCTCAAGAGTAACTACAACCTTCCCATGCACATGATGCTCAATACATAACCTTGAAAAGTCCAGCAATCTGAAGAGCCCTCTGAGCACCACGCAAGAAGATTCATTGCAGATTCCTGAAGAGGAATCTACTGAAAAACCTGATAATCATGTTGAAGCTAAACCCCTATACGAAGACCATGAGCTGGAACACCATTCTTTACTAGGCCAAGAAACAGAAGCTCTGGACAAACAAAGCAGTAGAATGAAAGAAGTCAAATCAGATAAGGAGGCAGTTCCAGGCAAGAAGCCTGTGGGAGAGAAGAAAGGGAAGAAGGCTGTTGGCAGAAAAAAGCCTTTGGTGGAAAAAAGGCTGCAGCTACCAAGAAACCAGCAGCTGAGAAGCCCACAGAAAATAAGCCCACCACAGAAGAAAAGAAGCCTGTGGCATAAAGTTAAATTTATTTGTTCTGTAAAGGCCAAATCAGTTTGGACAGCTAATTTTGAATGAAAACCTGATCAAAGGCAGTGAAAAACATGGGGCAGGGAGGAAGTGATGCTAAGTGATTCACAAAGGGACACTCAGCTCATGACTTGCTCACTGGAACAGAGTCTCTTAGAAGAACTCTGAGCAGCAGTGGAAAAGGCAAATTTCCCTGAGGCTGCCATGTTGTGAGGAAGTCCAAGCCACTTGGAGAGGCCACACATAGGTGCTTATGTCAGTAGTACTGTCTGAGTCCAGCTATGAGGTCATCTCAGCCCACGAGCCAGGCATATAATGAGTCTTCAATCAGTTCCAGGCCTCAGGCTTGGGGTAACCCACACACAGCCCCTTAATTCTTCCCAGCTTAGGGCCCAGACATCACAGAGCAAACAAACTATTCCCTCTGGGATTTGTCTGAGTTCTTAAACCACAGAATCCATGAGCATAATAAAGTAGTTGGTGTTGTGTGGGACTAAGTTTTAGGTTGCTTTGTTAAACCAGAGATATATAGAACAGCTTCTTTCCATATTTTCCTGAACTATAATTATAGTTCAGTGATCAATGCTGGTCTTCCTTTATTTCTCAGTGGCCTTGCTTTACTTCTACCCCAAAAGTCTTTTGAGTCATCCAGCATTAGAAGGAGCAAGGATTTGAACCCAAAAGTCTTCCTTTGGAGCAGGGCTGCTGAACCTCACACTCTACTGGGTGGTCATAAGCAAATGATTTCATTTATTTAGGTCAGTTTCATATTCTAAAATGGTGAGCAGAGCCTGCTTTGCAGGATTGCCATGAGAATCAAACAATATCATGGGTGTAAAACTTCTTTAAAGGAATTTAGACTCCAGACCTTTGGCAAGAGACCTGGAGCAGAGGGCAGTTTTAATCTTCCTGGAGTTCCAGTCTTTCAAAAGAGCATTTGCCCAAACAAATCAATAGTGTTGATGCCACAGTGATGAGAAGAGCTAGCACACTTCTCACCATACACTGGGGGCTCCTAAAACATCTCTGTGTGTGCCAGTGTCTGTAATTTAATAGTGGGACAGCCTGGTGATTTTGAAACAACTCAAGTGTCTGACATGAGAGCGAGTGACAGTTCTTGGAACGAGGGCCATGAAATGCAAGTACATTGCAAATCACTCAGTCGTGCTGTCGGGGGAATCATAGTCACCATATATATTTTCTTAAAAGTAGTTTCCCAGCAAACCTTTCATAAAATTCATGACTGTAACTGACCTCTGCTACATGCTTGCCTCCACAACTTCCCCTGCCCCCCTCAGATAAAACCCAGGCTTATAATGCACTTGTGGCAAACACTGCTGATTGGATGTTGAGTGGCCATTCCCAGCCCCCTTCTCCCTTTCTGATATATTTTATAGAGTCCGGAAAACCAATACTTGCCATCCCAGCTTCCATGCAGGTTGGGGTAGCCCGTGTCCATGAGGAATAGGCAGAAGTCTTCTGGGAGAGGTCATTTATAAAATACTTCTCTTTCCTGACATAATGGTGGCACAGCCTTTCCCACTTACTCTTTCTATTGCCTTGAGTGCATAATGGATGGAGGTGCAGCAGCCATCTTGTGACAACAAGGGACATGTCAAAGTAGAACATTTTTGAGTCAACTACCTCTCTCTGTAAGAAATAGGTTCAAGTTTATGTAAGGCACTGCAGTTATATATTTTTTTCACTTGTAGATGCAGAAAATTCTGATATAAAACGTGTGCCACAAGCAATTGAACCATTGTCCTAAGTGAGCAGGTAACTTTTACTTTCCTGCCCCTTATGAGGATGGTAGACACAAAAAACCTTGAGTGTAAAGTCACTTAGAAGCCACATACTTCTCTTCCATGGAGGCTGTCTCAAGGATTCCTAGACTGTCCCTCCACATACCCCCATAGCTTTGCCACTCAGCTGGTTCAGGTGTGATGATCTGCCAAGACCACTGCCACAGCCTCCCTGATTTTCTTCTGTTCCCCATGGCGGTGCCCTCCCATTCTCTACCCTGAAGTCATGGGGGTCTTTCTAAAAGCAAATGTCCACTCATGTATTCCTGCTGAAAGCAGCATTCCAGTGCTCACCCATGAAAGTCTAAATTTCTTCACTCTGTTGAGAAGGACTTCCATGATGTAGCTCCTGTGTCCTTCTCCAGCTTCTCCTGAGCCAGTTCTTTTACACTGGCCTCCCTCTACAATGTTCTCAGCTCCTCAAACTCTTAACTGCAGTCATACTTAATTTAAAAATCTCCTCTCCCATTATTTTAACCCTTCTAACTCCCTCTTACCACAGATTTCTCTGAAATAGGTGCACACAATCGCGCACACACATGCATACTCCACTCCAGATTTGTTGTTCCTGTTATGTGTCCCCACAGCACTCTACTCCTGTACTTGGAGAAGCAAACACAATAAAGGCAAATATCGTTGGGACTAGATGGTCAGTCACCTCAGGGCAAAGCCTAAGTCTCTCTTGCTCTCTGGCACCCTGCCTTAGGTCAGTGTCTAGAAAAGTGCTTGGCATGTAGGCCTGGAAAGAAGGAAGATTGAAGGATATTTTGATTACCTCTTATTCACTATAGGAAATGGAGGGATCCTCCACCCTAAATCATAGATGGCCAAACACAAGACAGCAGACACCAGACAGGTGAAATAGACAACAGTGCATTAGTCATTAATGCTCACAGACCAGGGGAGGAGGACACCTCAGGTCATGCAGGACCACACAGAAATTGTACATGGGAGGGAACTAGCAGGGGCTGTGGGAGTCAGGCTTTGGTGGGACAAGAGGCTGAGGAGACCCTGAGATCACATGGGAGATGTTAATGGGTTTCTTATATAATTTTACAATCTGACAGGGAGGTGAAACCCATTAGATTGAACACCCGGTGGGGTGCAGCTGACCTGGCTGCCAGGGGGAAGCCTTGTCTGTTGGAAAGAGGGCATTTTGGCAAGAACAGGGAATCCATAGCCAGGTCCTTGGGGCCCTTTAAGGCCCTAGGCTTTCAAGGCAGCCCTTGAAAATTTAGGTCTTAAAATACAAAGGGGAGAAGAAAGGATGGGGGCAAGGAAGAAAACAGGGAGGAAGAGGAAAATTTCTCTTCATATTCTGGTCTTACTAAATTCAGTGGTTACTGTGGCAGATCTTCAAACCCAGAAATTAGACCAGGGCTACTCTTCAGTTACCAGCTGGGGCACTCATTCATTGGTTGACCCAATCCTCATTTCCAAACTTCTTTCTTTATCTACTTTTCAGCGAGGACTGGTCAAAGCGCTGCCCACGGGAAATAAGTGTAACTGTTCCGTGGGACTTCTGGAAAAGCTTCTGCTTCTTTTCAGTATCCTTTTCTCAGTATCCCTCCCACTTTGTGCCCACGGTGCAGCCATCCTGTAAGCATCTTATATAATAAAAGCCTAGTATGCAAATTGTCCCCTCTGGTGGTTGTTCAACCAGGAGTTCCATCGGGAGTTCAACCTCTTTCTATGGTGTGCACTGACCACCAGGGGGTGGCACAGAACATGGCAGGAGTCAGTGATGTGGTGCTGGCAGCAGGCAGCAGTGGAGGCACTGCCGGCCCCAATGGGCCCTGAAGAGAGTGGTACTGCAGCAGGATGGTGGAGCAGGTGAGAGGGCAGCACCAGGCCAATGTGAGTGAAGGCCCAATCGCCCTCCCATGTACAAGGCCGGTGTGAGTGAAGGCCCAATCGCCCCGCTGATCACCCCACAGACAGCAACTGGTGGCAGTGGCAGTGGGGGTAGAAAGTGGGGCCGCCACCCGGCTCCCAGGTGCTGAGGGAGCCAGGTGGGGGACTCAGCCACAATCGATCACCCTGTAGGCTGGGTGGTAGAGCAGGTGAGGGGGTGGCACCAGGCTAAGGCAGGGTGCCAGATGGGGCTGCAGGGCTGTGAGGCTGGGGGCACAAGCTGGGGCTGCAAAGCTGGGGGCATGAGCTGGGGCCCAATCTCCACAGGCCACCCAGAGGGACCCGACCCGTGCAGGAATTTGTGCACTGGGCCTCTAGTCAGAAATAACCAGGAGAATAAAAACAATCTGCACAGCTCAAATAATCTGCATTTTATTCATCACTTCACAGGAAGATTTTGTATAATTGGATTTTATTTTTGCTGTATTCATTTAGGATTTAATCACGAATATTTTTCACAAGTATCAGTTTGCTTGTCCACCTAGTATTACATTGGGTGAATATGCCATAGTACATTTGACCCGTTTCATGTTGTTTTGAATAGAAGCTTTTTTTGTTTTCTGTGTTATTCAAACTTGCAAGCATTGCAGGCAGCAGAGCGCGATGATGAGCTGCAACTGTGGTTGGGAGCTGATTTGAATGCCCTCTGGGTTTCAGAAGACATGATGAATGGGTATGGAGCTTGAAGGGCTTGTATCTAGATAGTGGTTATATTTTCTAAGAAATGGTGGATATAGATATCCAAATATGCCTATAGGGCCCAGGACCCAAGTGAGCCAAGTGGACAGTCCACTGTATGATAGGAATCAGTCCTGGAGAGATCTGGACTGGACTGAAATGGGAGAAATATTACCTAAGGAGAGCCCATGCAGCATAGCTGGTGTGAAGAAAGTAGAACCACCCATGGGAAGTCAGGATGGCTGCCAGAAATTAAATAAATAAATAAAAATATGGACATAGCAAGAATATAAAGAGGAAAATTAGAAATGAAAAATTACTAGTAAAAAACAAAAGGATAAAATATATTGTGTGGTTCCAGTCCAGGGCTGAAGCCACAGACACCCTGTAGACACTGGTCACCCCGGAACAAGATGCCTGGCTACAATAGTGAAGGTGGATGTGAGAGCTAAAGGACCACTTCAGTGAGGTAACCCTACTATTATCTTTTCATGTTTATTTCTCCAACTTTTCAATGGAGTAAAACTATTTCAATGTGAAAAAAAAATAAATGACTGTGCTTACTGAAGTGGGAAGGGAGGAGGGGAGCTTGACCCTGCATTTGCTGCCTTCTTCTCCTGCCCCTGGTGGCAGCTCTTGGGAATGTTCAATGGATGTCAAGGGAGCATAGACAGCTCCGTGTCAATCCTTGGAGCAAAGCTGGACAGGATCGATTTCCAGTTCACTTGGAGTATCTTAGAAAATCAACTGACCCTCTCTTTAGTGGAAAAAAAAAATGCCCATAAGCACATACTCATAAAACTTGGCTCACGATTTCAGAAAGTTAAGAATCCCACTTTAAAAGCCAGACACTGAGATTCAGGGGCCATTCTGTCTCTTCTCACCTCTCGGCTATTTATTATTCTATTCTTTAAAATTATGTTTTTGGATTCCAGCCTATGCCTAGACAGACATCCAGATATGCAAAGGGGTCCAGTAAGTACAGGGGTAGAGTCACTGTGGGACATTCTTTTCTCACCAGTGAGACTAACATTGCTATAGCCAACAAGAGTTAAAGATCAAAGATGAAATAAAGGGTAAGCATGACTATTATAGGCTCCCAACTATGTTGATTGCCCCATAATTTACCTGGAAATCTGCCGTTTCCCCATCCAGGTATTATGAACCACTATCATCACACAACTTCTTCCGTGGAATCCCTGTGCTCTAGGGGACTTCCCACACTACAAAATATGCCCCACTGTCTGTGGGATAGCCATCAGGTACTCATCCATGCTTCTCCTTTCTGAGCCTCATCATGCTTTTCCCTATAAGGAGTCTACTCATCTTCCCTGCCGCCTCACTCCATGTTTGTGAAGATGAGCTTTCTCCTGCACTGGTCTTCCTATGGACTCAGTCCCCACTCACAGTTATCTCATAAGCTGGACTCCTTTGCAATTGTGTTTCAACATGGGACAAGCCACAGGTAAAGCTTAATGGAATAGCAGGTCAAGGAAGAAAGACTACCAAGTAAATTAAAAAGTCAAAAAACAAACTTGATATAACAGATACAAATACTAATGAAGATCAGGGAAAGACAAAAATAACAAGGGCTGTGTAAGTTAGGGTAGGGTCACAGTGATGCCTGGCTTTAGGTGAAGGCTTGAAGACACTACATTTATAAAGCTTACCATGTGTTAAGCTCGGCTAAATATCTCACCATACAAGCTGTTTTAACCATAACAATAACCCAAGGGAGGCATTATTATTATGCTCACTTTGCAGACGATGAGATTGAAGTTTAGAGATATTAAGGAACTTACTCAATATCACAGAATTAGGATTCAAACCCAGATCCATCTGATGTCAAACATATTACCACACTCCAGAACATGTGATTGATAGTGTCTAGTACGTAGTAACTGCTCTATCACCATTTGTGAAAAGAGTGAATGCAAGCATGCATGAATGAATGAATGAAGTAGTGATGTGAGAATAAGAAAGTTCCTGGATGTTGTAATGTGGAATATACATCCATAGTGGAAGGTGGAAGCTTCAATGAAGAATCTGACTGTACAGATACTGAATCACTGATATTTATTGAATGTTTACTATGTGCAAAGTGCTTTAACACTTCAGGACAATCTTCTGGAAGACAACAGAAATATACTGAGCACTAGACACTGGCTGGCACTGTTGGACCTTCAGGATGGCAAATTATCCTCAAATGTTCACAGCCCAATTGCAGAAGAAAGGCCTGTAATGTACTTCACACCATGGATAAGGCTATCTGGGGGTTTAATTTACCTACTCACCATCTACAAGCATGAACAATCCATCAAGAGTTAGATTTCTTTGGCTCTGGGGATTTTGTAGTGATCGATGGGCTCTGAATATAGTAGGAATCTACCTGCCCCCCTTCCCCAGTTTTCACAAACTCTGGGTAATAGACTCCCATATACTGTGAGCAATTTACAGTATAATGAATTTGTTTTATTCTGGTTCAGTCTGGGCACCATGGCCCCTGCTTGCCTTCCTGTTGTTTTATTTACTCCTCTGTCATTCTCATTTTTGTAGCTATTCCCGTTAGCTCTTCTTTTCTGTAAGGTCATTCTGAGGACAGGATGTTGCAATGGCCAAGATGAGTTGTGAACAAGTGCAAGCCAGGTGTGTGTTGGTGATTCTCTCTCTTCTTAGGGGGTCTCTGAAATCTGATCCATAAAGAAAAAAATATCACACGCTCAAGATTTAGAGCCCAAATTCCGATTTTGAGGTTGGTGTCATTCAAATGAATGCCCTGAGCCAGGCACAACAGAGCAGTTACTGGGAGAGATAAGGTGATTCAGTGTCATACCTTAGTGAGCTGTAACTCACAGGGGGTGCGGGGAGACGTTTTTGTAACCACTGAAATGTGTAAGGCCAGCCTCAGCCCTATATATTGCTGTTTTCCACAATGGCTGTTTCCTAGAACATCCATCTCTTTCACCACAGGATGCTAGGGGCATTGAGAATTAGTCAGTTTGCTATACTGGCCTTGTTAACACTAGTGGCAGGACATTAATAAAGGATAATAGTAATCACATTGGTGTTAAATATTTGCAGTGCCAGGGCAATAGCTTTGAACCTCAATCCACTCCATTTGATTAATAGCAATGCTGATGGTGGCACCAGGGAAGATGGGCTCCCCAGCTTTCTTGTCTAGATAGTATGAACACTCCAGTGCTAAATGCTTCCTTTCCTAGTATATGTGAATACAATTAAGACTAGCTTCTAATTATTCCTGGCACATGCTCTTTAATGCTGAAGGCATTTTAAATTACAGTGGCCAAAGGGTAATGCACCATTAACAGGTTACAACCTCCCCAAAGATTACTTGATTGACAAAAAAAAATTTTTTTCCTCCACCTGATTGATACAATGGCAGGTGTGAAGTGATGGCCCAGCTTCTAGCTGTCCATTAAATCTTAAATCAAGAAGGATTTGTCTTTAACAATGAGCTGGATTATGGATAGTATTCTTTGGGGGGGCTAGAGTACCTAGTGGGTAGTAGGACAATTTTTCAGTTGAGTCTCTTAGTGCAAATAACTTGAGAAACTAATTTTCAAAATTCCTTGATTTTTTGTTGTTGCTTTTTTCCTTGAAGGATATAACTGGAAGATATAGGTGTACAATGAATTCAAAGAATGATCTCTAGCTAGAAGTAGAAAATTTGCCAGGGAGAAGTTTGTCTTTGCCAAAACCTTGTGCAAAGAGGTGGGGAAATGTGTTTACCTTCAAAAATTGGACCGTATATTTCAACCATTCGTTGGCATAGGGAGCCGATGTTGTGTCTCAAGAACTATGATGCGCTGTAACCAATGGCTATGCTTGGGAAACTAAGGATAATAAGGTTGAAGAATGGGCATCCCATGGTGCTCTCCAGTGCTGTGTGACAGGAGGACAAAATTTCCTAGACCTTCCATGACTCATCTCCCATACTCCTGCCACTTGCTCATTATCACTGCTTTAATTTGGACAGAAAGTTTTCACATGCATGTTTGTTTACTGCAGTGTTGGAGGATTTGGAGGCAAGAAAACCATGGATTTGTAGTCCACTGGCTCCTCAGGAATTCATAGGGAGCAATGACTTGGATATTCTCTGTGTGTAAGCCAGCTAGGCCAACAGGAGAAAGGAAGTATTATTAGGTAAAGATGATTCTAACATTCCAAAAAGGCAAACCATTGTTTTTGCTTAAAAATAAACCTAAGGTATACCTGTTCATTGTGTGTGGTTGAGTCAACAGCTCTTAGTCTTCTGACTTTCAAGTTTTCCAGCCAACAAAACCAAATAAAAATTCACAGAATGTCTGCTGTGCATGATGATGCCAAAATTCAAAGGAGAATCCTTTGAATAAGTTGTAATACATATTCCAAATAAGGAGTCCATAGTACTAAAGCATTTGGAATTGCATTTATCAAATGGCGTGGAAGTACAAAGAAGGGGATGATTGATATCTCTGGGAAGGGAGAGATTATATAGAGTGTCAAGGAAGGCTTAACGGAGGAGTTGATATTTAAGCTGAGATTGAAAAATGAGTGTGATGGTGCCAGGTGAAAAACAAGGTGGCTTGGGTGGGAAAGGGGCAACACCAGCCACTGTGTGCCTAAGGAAGTGGCATCATGTGACCTTCACCTATCAGGAGTGTACCAGCCGGGTGGAGAGGTGGGCAACACCAGCAAAGCCTCCTTGGGTACATTTATTACTCAGGAATTGTTTCTTGAGGATCTACTATGTTTCAAGCACTGGATTATGCAATAAATACCACAATGATGTGGATACATTATTGATGTTTAGCCTCTTTTTTTTTCCTTTTCTTATTTTGCTATTATGAATGTGATAATATTATAGGAAAGCACTACTCTATATAATATATGCTGTTATATGTAACTTCTTAGAAAGTTAAAAGAGTTTTTTATTTTATAGTAATTTTTGTTGTTGCCAAGTAGAAGGGGTCTACTGAAGTGTGGAATGAAAGGATTGATGTATTTAAGATATATACATTTTTTCCCAAACTTCTAATTTTTGGTTAGTAATAAATTTCTTGTGTCAAATCATAATTGGCCACCCCTTCAGGTTATTTTTATAACACCCTGCTGAGCACTGATTTGGGATATGAGTAAAGAACAGAGGAGAAGGAAAAAAACACTGAGGGTTAACGATGGACATGAAGATTGGCGCCAGATAGCCAATACCTTTAAGTACCATTACTTATAGGAAATGAAGCACCATTGTAAATACTTAAACTGGGGAATGCCATTATGTCATGTACTATTAGAAATACAATATTGTCAGAGGATGGCCAAAGGGGAGACAACACTGGGTGCTGTTCTGGACAAGATGAATGTGAAATATCTGTAGGTGTTCAGTAGGATCATAAAAGGTAGAACATTTTGAGAGGGAAATACATAAAAAGTAAAGAACCACTATATTTTGAAGAAAAGGCAAGGGAAGGAAAGCCATTAAGGAAAAGATAAATGATCCGAAAGGTAGAAGAAACTAATGGAAGGGAACTAATATTTATCTAAGATCTGTTTCAAATCAGAGACTTCTATGAACCTAACCTATGTGACAGCATTGAACCTTCATGGTAAAGCTAAAAGTAGTCTTATCCTACTTTGGGCATGTGGTTGAGATGTTTGGAAATATTAACTGACATTTTTCCTGTAATTTCTTTGTATCCATTAGCCTTTTCCCATGTGACACGCATTTCTCATAGACTCATAAGTGACTGCTAAAAAATAAAATAGAAGAAAAAGGCTTTTGATTTTAAAGAGCCTAAGATTTTAATTTTCAAAAATAAATAGCTTTAAAGAACCTGAATGCCAAGAGGGTTGTGCCTCTGATTCTCGGGTACAGCCCTGAGAAGAAGGAAGGCCTCAGGTAGAAATGGTACACTGTGTGTCCAGGGTAATGATCTATAGGTGGCCTCACAGAGTTCCTCAAGTCTTAGCCAGGTGCAAGAGCAGTAGGCAAATTCGAGTTGAGAGTGGCATGGAAAGGAGGACCCTTCCAAGTTTCCTATAGCCTGTTAAAGCCAGGAAGCAGCAGACTGGCATCAGTACAGCCAAGAAGGGCATGAAACCAGCTCAGAGTTAAGCATGATGAGGCCTTGGGTTCAGGAATGAGGCATGACTCAGGGGCAATCTGCAAGTATTGACAATAAAAGACTAGATGAGATTGTGCATCTCAGCAGATATCAGTATGGATAGAGCCTGCCTAACCCAGGATCAGAAATCCTCAACAAAGAGCCTTGGGAAAAGAAAAGAGAAGCCCTTAAATGAGTATCTGCTCCCTAGCTGCATGAGGGCTTTAAATATTGGAGAAAAATAAAGGAAGTTATATTTCTTGTACTCTTAAGCTTATGATCAAAGATTCATATCTATAATAATCAGTAAAACTGCTTTTAAGAGAAGATATTAAGGTGATTTCCAATGGTAGACAATGATGAGCTTGTATATAAGGTTAGGTCTGCCTGGCTCCAGAATCCTTGCTCTTGCTACTATTTCACTTGTATTGCACATTCCCATTTTCTAGTCAAGAGAAAAATGGTCAGCTTTGTCAGAATTCTGGGGCTGACCAAGAGAAAGTCCCTTTCCCACATTTATTTCCCCCTGGTGCTGAGGGCAGATGATGAGTAAGTCAACTGAAGACCAGACCCAAGCCTTCATCCATAAACCTCCCATTGTCCCACCTACTTCAATAAGCCAGCAATGAAGTCACTCCTTCCACACATGAAGGGAAAGGTCAGAATTGGGTAAACAATAAGCTGAGGGAAAGGGA
Organism: Corynorhinus townsendii; assembly: GCA_026230045.1. Lineage (NCBI taxonomy): Eukaryota > Metazoa > Chordata > Mammalia > Chiroptera > Vespertilionidae > Corynorhinus > Corynorhinus townsendii. The sequence goes on along the minus strand of JAPDVU010000008.1, from coordinate 102,536,463 downwards.
TGTTAAAAACAGTTTGCATTTTGCAGTAATTTTTATGTTGCTATGTAGATGAGGTCTGCTAAAGTGGAGAAAAGAACAAATTAGTTTCTGTTGAGAAATAAGCTGACATTCAGATGGGTACTCCCTTGTGGATAACTAACTGTTTTTTTCTTGCTGCTTTCAAGATTCTCTCTTTGTCTTTTGCCCTTGACATTTTAATTATGATGTGTCTTGGTGTGTTCCTCTTTGGATTCCTCTTGTTTGAGGTTCTCTGTGCTTCCTGGAATTGTCAGTCTATTTCCTTCACCAGGTAGGGAAAGTTTTATGTCATTATTTCTTCTAATAGGTTTTCAATATTTAGCTCTCTCTCTTCTTCTGGTACCCCCATAATTCGGATGTTGGTATGCTTGAAGTTGTCCCAGAAGCTCCTTACACTATCTTCATCTTTTTGGATTCTTTTTTCTTTTTGTTTTTCTGGTTAGGTGTTTTTTGCTTCTTTGTATTTCAAATCTTTGGTTTGATCCTTGGGGTCCTCTAGTCTACTGTTAAATTTCTGTATATTATTCTTTATTTCAGACAGTATATGCTTAATTTCTGACTGGTCCTTTTCTATTTTGTTTGGCATTCTCATTAAGATCCTTGAAGGTCTCACTAAGTCCCTCGAAGGTCTCACTAAGTTTTTTGGAGGTTTCTAGAAGATTCTTGAGTAACCTTATAACTGCAGGCCAGAAGGGAGTGGCAAGAAAAGTGATGAACAGCAAGAACCTACAACCAAGATTACTCTATCCAGCAAAGCTATCATTTAGAATTGAAGGTCAGATAAAGAGCTTCACAGACAAGAAAAAGCTAAAGGAGTTCATCTCCACCAAACTAGGATTATATGAAATGCGGAAGGGTATTCTTTAAGAAGAGGAAGAAGAAGAAAAAGGTAAAAATAAAAATTATGAACAAGAAAGTGACAACAAATACATATCTATCAACAAGTGAATCTAAAAATCAAGTCAATAAAAAAATCTGATGAACAGAATAAACTGGTGAATAGAATAGAATCAGGGGCATAGAAAGGGAGTGAACCGACAATTCTCGGGGGGAAGGGAGTGTGAGGGGTCAATAGATTGGTCAAAAATCTTACACCTATGGATGAGGACAGTGGCTGGCGGGGGGCAGCGGGGGGGAAGAATGGGGTGGGGTGGGGGGAAATCGGGTGGAGGGGAGCTATGGGGGGAAAAAGAGGAACATCTTTAATAATCTGAACAATAAAGATTTATTTTTTAAAAAAAGGAACAAATTAAAGTTTTGTTTTTGTTTGTTTTCTCTCTGCCCCCTCACCTCTCTTTTTTTCTTCTTTTATATTTTATTTGTCAATTACAGTTGACATTCAATATTTTTACATTAGTTTGAGGTATAGCACCATACATAATTATTACAATATTATTGACTATATTTCCTATTCTGTACTTCCCATCCCCATAACTATTTTGTAAGTACCAATTTGTACTTCTTAATCCCTTTGTCTTTTTTACCTAGCCCCAATCCCACCCCCCCTCAAAAAACAAGTGAGTGGATAAAGAAGAAAGTGGTATACATATACAATGGAATATAACTCAGTCGTAAAAAAGAATGAATTCTCACCATTTGCAACAACATGGGTGGACCTAGAGGGTATTATACTAAGTGAAATATATCAGACAGAGAAAGACAAATACCATATGATTTCACTTACATGTGGAATCTAAAGAACAAAGAATTAAGGTTTTTAAAGTGTTTATATAATGAAAATTTACTATATGCCAGGAGCTGTATGTTAGTGGTGCTGAAAATGCAACCAGTCCATGGACTAATATCACTAATATCCCCTGCAAGTTTGTTAGAGCTACATGTTTTAAGGCTCCACCCCAGTTCTATTCAATCAGAATCTTTTTAAAGGGGGCCCAGATATATATGTTTTAATAAGCCCCTAATTAGCTAAATGGGTACTGAACTTTGTGAAAAGCTGCTATAGAAATATGAAAAGCATTTGACTAGAGATAAGGAAATGGATTATGGAGAAATAGGACCCAGGTGAGGTTGGAAATCACAAGCATGTAAAGTAGCCCATCATCATGGTTATCACATTCTCAGTGTGTGCTCTTGATGGACAGCTTGGAGACAGATTTAAAGAGAAGGGTGGGGTGTGTTGATGTAACATACATGAAATTTGCAGGATACATGAGCAAAAAAATCAAGAAATTGAACCTGAGGAGTCTAAGAGAATGTGGTTGATTTGTTTGAGTCACACTAACCACACGGGTATGGTAGAAATGGTCCTAGAATCATTTGATGAGGATCCTTAAAGTTGCCAAGTCTAAATGTCACTTGCCTGCAGTAAATGACAAGAAAGGTTGAAGGAAATGGTCAGATGAAAGTATGGTGGGATAAGTAGAAGGTAAAAGACAATGGAAGTCTTTGCGCTATTATTCACAATTGATTCCATGCATTTTCTGATCCCATTAGGAGAGCTGGTCACCTACAACATGGAACCAAATTACTGGGAAATCCAGAAAAACAATCCCCTTTCTATAATCTCTGCATTGCCTTTATTTCTCTGTATCTCATCTCCCCTTACCTTCCTCAAATTCTCGTGTTTCCTGAGTATGACTAAATCTGCAGCCAGTTCCAGCTCCCCAGCTGTGACTTAAAATGGGGCATCAGGGTGTGCACACACAAGCCTGGCTTCTCCATGAGAGATTTTTTTCCTTTTGTCTATCTAGAGAAATCACTTGACTTCTGTGTGTTGTGTTAGCCCACTGTCATTAACAACAGTGATGTCATTTTGATGTGCTCTGTGAGGCAGTGGGCTCTTTGAAGTTGAAAGCTAGAACAGACACAGATAAATAGCACTCTGAGCAGAATGCCATTGCACCTTTATTGCCAGCAATTATTTCACCGAGTGACACATCTGATAAAAAGTCAGCCACCTTCCTCCAGGAAGTATCTCAGTAGCTACAGCTAGGGACTCCTGCCTGATTTCATTCTTTTTTTTTTTTTTTTTTTAATCAGGTAGAGCTTGCTAATTTTCTGGCTGGAGCCTTGTACTTCCTCCTCTGTGGTTTTGCCTGTTTCTAAGACAGGGTCAAGTTCTCAACACTGGCCTTATGGGAGCTAGCACAGATTCAAGGCTATTTTCTGGGATGGGCTATGTAGTCACCTTTTTATTGGTCCTTGCCAGGTTTTTCTTTGCTCAGTTCCTCCTCAGCCTGTCATTATCCTTGACAGATTTCCTTTTTTGGCTTTGGAAATGCAGATGTAATGTCTTAGAAACTGAACAGCTATGTCTAAGGAAGGCAGCATTTGATGAGCTGTTAAATTGATTAGCACATACAACACTATGTCCATGGCAACAATATGTCCACAGCCACCAATATTAACTCACTCAATCTTCATAATCATGGTTGTAAGAACTATTAATAGCCCCATTTTTTCTACCAGGGAAACTGAGGACCTGAGGTGAAACAGCAGCCACACGGCTCATGGTAGGCAGAGCAGGATTTAGGCACAGGCAGGTTACTACAGAGGTTACCCAGTGCCTTGCTGGCTGCACTGTGCTGTGTGGAGGGTGTGGCCTAGCATCAGTACTGGGGGAATTGGGGGAAGGCTGGTGGTGAATCCCAGTGATGAGTTAGAAACGGAGTCAGGCTTTCTGAGGTTTGCACTGAGATTTGTCCCTCTGTGTTTGTTCTGCTGGGATAGTTGTCTGAAATGACTAATACTGGGACCCTCACTACTTGAATAGTGACTTCCAATCACACGAGACCCAGTGTTTTGGGGCCACTGCAACCTGAACTAGAACAACTAACTTCTGGTTCGAAAATTGGACATGGGCAAGACTAGTTATACCCAGCAATGGGGAGGTATCGATGCCAGTGATGGAGTCATAGTCCACATGTGACTGACCTTAAGCAATCTAGAGAGGCTCAGGAACATGGAGGGTGTGAGGTAAAGATTGGAGTGGTGTGTCAGGGGCTGAGAAGATTATTCCTGGAAGATGTTCTTTGGAGTTGGCTGCCTATGGGTTGATTCTGTAGTCCTGACTTTAGTATGGTTCAGATCAAAGGGTATTAGGAGCAAAAATAGAATATTAAGAACTAGCTATGGTTATGGGACATGTGAATGAAAAGGGCCATATGCTAACCTGACAAGCTCAGGGAAGGCCTGCATGGCCGGCTTGCAAACTTAAAGACCTAAAGTAACCACAAAGGATGGTCTCAAATTAAACTTTAACTAAAAGCAGTTATGGTGGGTAGTTACATCCTAGGCCGGTATCTTCCCTTTACCTTAACTAAGCATATTGTCTTTTTGCATTTATGATAACATATCATTGAAATGTCAGGGTTACTTGTAACTTTGCTTTTTCCCAGACCCCTCAGGGCACAACCAAATGTCCTGGGCACCAGGACAGATACCACAAATTCCTTCATTGTTATTGTTATCATGTTAACTGTTGACTGTTAAGTAACCTGTACTAGTTAAGTAAAAGAAGCATGTGTCTATCATTTTACTTTTTATCTAATCCCAGAGGTTTCCTGCTTTGCTTTCTCACGCCTCTCTAATCTATCACCAATGGATTTCATGTAACCCACCTATATCTCCTCTTTTGATTATAATGTATAAAAATAGGTTAAAACAAACAAACACCATTCTCTGGCGCATTATCCCAAACTGTTGAGACTCTGCTTCCCAGCAATTATCCACAGTTTGGCTTAAATAAAAGCACAAAAATTCTTTACAGGTTTGAATGTTTTTACATTAACAGAAATATAATCATGTTCTGTTAACTGTGATTGCCTTGTTCTGGTTTAAGAAAGGACATGCTAACCTGGTTGGGAGTTGTAAGACCCTGGGACCTGGGAGTCAACCTTGGAATGTGGTCCATTCACTTTCAAGAACTGCCTATTATCATGGAAAGATTAACAATTTTGTTGCCCAAACAATGGAGTCCCACCCCAGCCTGCCTAGCCTACTTCCCCAGGCCTGTAATCCCTATTTCCCCCTGTAATCCTTGTCCTACCCTTTATAGGCAGCTGGTGTTTGGGAGGTTGCAAAGCAGGTTTTTGTGGATGACCTGCTGCTCTTCCATACTGCCAGCATTATTGGAATAAACACTCACATATGATTCAATTGGCTAAAGTAGTGACAGGCAGCCTGGAACCATTGGTTGTTTGATTTCAAGGGGAACATTTCCTAAAATCTCTACATCTCTGTTTCCAAACTTGATGTCTAATGTGGGCAATCCATATCTGTGTACATTTTATATATTTCCCACAAAACTTATTATTTGGGTACAATTCCTGATTAAGCTAAGGTATCAGGACCTGAAAGTTTTGCCCATGCCTGATGCCTGGCATGATCTAAGGACTATGTGTGAATTAAATGGCACTTTCATGATAATAACTAAGGCTTTTTCTGTTATTTAGAATTGAAGAAGTATGTTTTTAGCCAGCTTCTCACTATAAATATGGCAAAATATTATTATTCCTCACCTCTTTCCTTTTCCCATTCCTACTCCTAGCTGGAAACTGGGCTCTAGTAAAACTAGCTAAGAAGTAGATTTCCAACCTAATATGTTTTAATTATGTTGAAAATATGGTAAGGCAAAAGTTTATTTTCCGTGTAGATGTTTCAAATGTCAGTAAACGGTTAGCTTTAGGCATGTGCCAAAACTCCCACTAATTTCTAATATGGATTAAAAAAGGAACTATCTAAGGAGATGAATTTTCACAAGTGCTGAGAAAACAAGTCATTGAGTTATAAGGAGATGGAAAATGTGAATTCAAAGCTACATACTGACACCAAAACAGAGGTAACCCAAACATTTGGTACTGCCCAAAGTGAGCAGACTAAATAGGAAGTAGAGAAGAATGTATTATATCCAAAGATCTGGGGAGAGTCAGCCTTGGGATCTTGAGGCAGGAGTGGGAGTAAAGATGAAATAGTTGTTGGGTAAACAAAAACAGTGTCTGCCATCAATTGTTTAGGGGACATTTGTATCCATTCTTCCTTGTTGTGTCTTACTAGAGGCCCAATGCACAAAATTCATGCAAGGGGCTCAGCCTCCCTCCACACACACACACACCCGCCCCCCTCCCCCCACACCCCCGCCCCGCCAGCCATGGCAGCCAGGGCCCTCCCAGCACAGGCTTTGTCTGGAAGGACGTCCTGTTTAATTAGCATATTACACTTTTATTATTATAGATTCTTTTCCTCCAAGAAAATTACTTCCTACACTTTGGGGAGATTTTTCCAAAGATATATATTATAATACCATCCCTGGAGCTGCTCTTGGCCATCACAGTGGGTCCTGTTGCACCTGAAGCCATCACCATGGGCTTTCAGACTCATAAGCAAGCAAGTCACACCTTTTGTTTCAGTTAGTTTTAGTTATGTTTGCAACTGACTAATATAAAACTGCACTTACTCCTTTGAGGCCCTGATCAGTTTTATAACTCAAAGTGTTTTTGTTTCCCAGCATCTAGAAGATACACACAGCATCACCAGGAAACAAGCATGTAAAGTACCAGCAATCAGCAAACATTTTCTTAAAATTCCAGAGAGTAAATATTTTAGGTTTGCAATCCAAGAGGGAAAACTGACCAATTACACCTACCTCCATTTAAAATGTAGCCATTTAAAAAATGTAAAAGCCATTCTTAGCTCCTTGACCACAGAAAAAGTCAGCTGCCTCTCTTTGGCCTGCAGGCCCAACAACAACAACACAAACCAACCAACGAAAACAAAACAAGGGCATCATTTGAACAGTCTTAGATTCTTTCTGTTTCTGCTCAAACTAGAAAAAAACATTCAATTCATTCTTACCCTTCAGGACTCAGCACCAGTTTCCTCCTTCCAGGAAGCTGCCTGTGACTGACCAGACTGGGTCTATGTCCCTCTCTTGTGCTCATACCCCATCATGCTCATAGCCTTTATTGTGTCCCTTCAGACATTTTGACTGTTAAAATTTGTGAAATGGCAGACATGAAAAGTGATGTAAGAATATTAAGATAAACACTCATGAAACGTGTACTACACCTAACAGTTAATGCATTACCAACACATTTGAGGTCCATATTGTACCCTTCCCAAAACATGTTTGCTCCCTCCTCTACAGGTGCCTACTACCCAGGATTTCGCACCAGCCATTCTTTGGCATATTTTTGTAAGTTTACACTATCTACAGTAATTCTTGTGTACCTGGGGATAACATGGCTAAATAAGTTTAAAACTTGGTATAAAATATGTGAGTTCTAAAATTTGCTTTTTTCGCTTTTCCTTTCTTGCTTTTTATTTTTTATTTTTACCTCAGGACTGTGTCTGCGTGAGTCATCAAGATTGATTTATGTGGCTATAGTTCATTAACTTTTACTGCTCTATTGAAATACATTTGCCAAATATACCACAATCTGTTTTTCTGTTGATGGACATCTAGTTTGCTTCCAATTTTCTTTCACATGAAAAACTGTGCTTCTCTGAAAATATTTTGTCTGCCTCTTTCTGCACATCTGGCCGGGGACCTCTGTAGTACCTACACAGGAGGAAAAATGGTTGATTGTAGATTATGTACATCTTCCAATATACTAGAGATGATGGGGTGAAAACCCCACCGTGGTTTTTTTTGCATTAACAGATCATTACTTAAGTTGAATGTTTGTATGAATACTTTGACCACTTGAGTTTCTACTTCCATAAATTTTAAATTCATATCGATTTTTCATTTTCTTTCATTGGATTGTGATCTCTCTTATTGATTTGGGGAAAATTATTTGTATATTCAACATACGTGTTCTTGTTGACTATATTTGTTTAAAAAAAAACTCCTCTTAATACATGACCTATATTTTTACTGTTGTTATACTTTTTTTCAGCTAAGATAATTTCTTAGTATATTAAGGCAGTTACATGCATTTTTTTTTCTTTTCTCTTTGTTTTATACTTTTGTGTGTCTGAACTTTTTAAAGACCTTCCCAGGAAGACAGTGTCCCAAATGGCAGTGTGAGAACCTCTTCTAAGTGAAATAAGTATAACTGGCAAAATTTATTAAAAAGAAAAAAAACATTTAAAGTCACTGGACTTTGTTCTAGGGGCATATGATAAATGAAGCAACATTTCTTTAAGAAAGTCTACCAAATTTCAGTTAAGACCAGTGAGGGTCTGTGGCACCAGACCGATGACCCATTCTCTCCTCCCCTTGCCCAGCTCAGCATGATGGAAGCACTACTCTGATTGGGTGTATTCACAAAGCTGAGTCTCCCTCTCCAGCCAGTTCTCAAAGGCTACTGCATCCCTTTAGCAGAGGCAGGTCACCAGCATTTCTCAGCCTCCTTCTAGTTCCATGTAGTGGAGGCTAAATTTCACGGGAGTGTGACCAAGAGATTAGGGCTCCCTTCCTTCCATCAGGTCCGACTTGTAGGACCTCTAGATCAGGTGTAGCACACTAAGAATATTAGGGTCCTGCTTGCTGTTGGCTCAGCTTGGTTGTAAGGCAGAAGTTCCATGCTGGGGGAAGCAAGAAGCTGCCAGAGGCGCTGCTCCACCTGCACCAGGCTCATAAAGCAGGTGTTTCATTCAACAGAAGCCTGCCACTGTCCCCATCCCCAGCTACAAGAACGAAGAGCTGGCTCCAAAGTTCCCCAAGGGAACTTTATTTGGAACAGAGTGTGGGAAAGCTCAGGACTAAGAGTACTCTTGAAAACAAGGGAGATTCTGATGGCAAGTGGCACAAAAGAGACTGGTATCTCCATGAGAGTACCAGCTAACCTGTATGGCAGCTAGTTTATTAGAAAGAACCAGAGAGAGAGAAGCTAAGAAGATGCTTCCTAGGGTTAAGACTAACCCCAACAACTTGCTTCTCAAATGATTCCTACAAAGAACTTTAATTTAATTGGGTCAAACTATGGAGCAGTTTAAGCCCCAGGGTAATATAAGAAAACAATAGAACAATCAGTGTGCAGTTCATGAAACCTGAAGTGCTAGGTATGATACCAAGAGAGGTCTTAACAAAAATAAATAAATAAAACCATAATAACTGAAAATAAACACTAATACTGCTATTATTGGCAGACATAATTGTGTCTGTAGCATATACAAAGGAATAAAGCCTTACCTTTTAACTCTTCACCACCTGTGTTTCACCACTGCCTTGAGCAGATACTTTGTCTTTTAAAAAAATTTTTTTATAGTGTTTCTAGTTGATCTCAGTGGACCATTGGGAACAATTTACCAGTTTGTGATTATCAGAAATAAAAATAGCATCTCTGTCTTTTGACAAATGAGTTTATGGTATTATATATTTAATTTTATTTTTATAGAAATACTTTTAAAAATATTTTGTTGTTTACAACAATATTTTAACCTATGCCTTTTGAATATTGTGTCATACTTAAAATACCTTCCTCAATTGGACAGTTACTTTTCATGTCTGGTATGTTTTGTTATTTACTATTTCTTTTTAATCCTTTAGTTAGTTAGCTTATTTAATGTGATTAGAAAACTTCACGTGAGATTTACCTTTTAAAAATTTTATATATATAATACAATATTCTTTACTGTAGATACAATGTTGAACAGCAAATCTAGAATTTATCTAGCTTGCAATTAATTTATTTTTTTGCATAGAGTTAAATAGGCCATGTATTAATCTCCATAACAAGTAATACTAAACAACAAAAATGTGTTATGTCATAATTATGAAGGCTAGAAGTCCTAAATCAAGGTATCAGTAAGACCAGGGTCCCTGAGACTCTGGAGAGAATTCTTTCTTACCTCTTCTTAGCTTCTTGGTGGTGGCCAACAATCTGTAGTTTCTTGCTTTGTATGTTTCATCATTCCAATCTCTGCCTCCATCATCACATGGCCTTCTTACATCTGTGTCTTCTTATAAAGACACCAGTCATATTGGATTAGGGACCCCCTATTCCAATATGACCTCATCTTAACAAATTATGTCTGCAATGACACTTTTCCAAATAAGGTCACATTCTGAGGTATTTTAGTTAAGACTGCAACATTTCTTTTAAGGGAACATAATCTATATATATAAAATCCAAGTGACCCAAACAGCAAGATGACCAGAATGACCGGAACGACCAGTCGCTATGATACACACTGCAGTGGCCAATTGGCCCAATGGGGGCCCTGATCAGCCACCCCCAACCTCCTGCAGCCCCTCCCCCTGGCTATCTCTGCCCCCGATAGGCCCTGCCCCAATTGAGGGCAGGGCTGGCCAGCCAACCTCCTGTGGCCCCTCCCCCTTGCCAGCCTGGCCCTGATCGGCCCCCATTGGGGCAGGCCAGCAGACCCCACCTGTGCACGGATTCGTGCACTGGGCCTCTAGTTTAATTTATAACAGGCATGAAGTTTTATCCCTCCTCCCCCATGACTACTCTATTATCTCAGTATCAGCTGAATCACCACCTTTTCTCCACTAAGTAATGCCATCTTTATCTAATTTAAGTTACCAGGTATTTGGGGGAAATTTATGGTCCCTCTATTCTATTTCTTAAATCAGTCTGTTAAGTCAAAACTGGTACTATAGTTTTGATTATTGCCACTTTATAATATGTCTTTTGCTTTCTTAATTAAATTTATTGAGGAATAGTTTACATACCATAAAATGGACTGATTTTAACTGTGCTCTCTGTTAATTGTGCCAAATTTATACAATCACGTAACCCTCACTACAATTCAGATATACATTTCTGTCACTCTAGGTTCCCCTCATATCACATCCCAGTCAATCCTCTCCTCCTATGTTTGTTCCCAGACAAATGCAGACATGCTTTCTGTAACTATAGATGTGTTTAATCTAGATTTTCACATAAGTGAACTCATACAACATATATTTTTGCATGTGTGCTGCTTCTTTGGTTCAGCATAATATTTGAAAACATCTATCTTCTTGCGTACATTACTAGTTCATTCCATTTCATTGTTGTGTAGTAATCCAATGCATGGGTACGTTTTTATTTTTAGAAATCGGATTGCTGGGATTTACTGAAAGTGCATGTATAACTTCAGTGGGCATTGTCAAACTTTTTTCCAAAATGGCATTCTCACCAGCAATGTACATTTCTGGTTGCTCCACATCCTTGCAGCCCATGGTATTATTGGTCTTTTGGATTCTGGCCATCCTAGAGGAAGTGGACCAGTATCTCATTGTAGTTTAATTTGTCTTTCTCAGATGATTAATGGTATTAAGTGAGCATCTTTTCATGATATATTTTAAGCTTATTATTACTATTTTATTTTTAATTGCTTTTATATATGGGCTATTTTTCCATTTAATATTTTTTTACATTATATCTTACATGTATATCTTCTGTAATTGTACTTAGGAAGCTATTGACTTTTGTAGTTTAATTTTTTTACCTGGCCACATTATTTAATTCTTTTATAATTTGTTCATGTTTTTCAGTTGATTCTCTTCGGTTTTGTATAGACATACATAATCTGCAAATTATAAAAACCTTACCTCCGTTGCAAATTTGAAGACATTTCACTTATTTTTGTTGTCTGATAAAATAAGGTAGACAGAATAAATAAAGTTAAATATTATTAAGCATTCTTTCTTGAATTGTTCTTTGAATGGAAAATTTCTAGAGTTCTCTCATTATGTGCAATGATGGTTTTTAGAATGTTAAGAGTGGCTTGATAAGAAATCAAGAGGCTTTGGGTCAGAAGCTCTTCTATCTTAAATCTCTCTTCTGTGTAGAGTGGAATCAAAATTTGAACTGAAACACACAGGACAACTCAGTTCTTATTGGAAAAAAACACACACATCAAAAAACAGAATCATTGATACCTAATTTATTATGTTTCAACCAAAGATAGATATTGAACTTTATCAAATCTCTTGCACTCTCTACAGAAATATCATGATTTTTGCCTCAGATTCATTGGTATGGAGGGTGTCATTTTTATAATTCCTAATATTAAAACATGCATTTTGTACATATACTACAGGGTTTATTTTTATAATGTTTACTATATTTGAAGCAATATTATAAGTGAAATTTGTCTATATATTTTGTATGTAATTGGCAGTTTTATAAGCAATGATTTGAACATTTCATACAACAGTTGGAAGTATTCATTCTTTTTCTATGCTTTGCTGTAGCATTGATCATTTCTGTTCTATAAATTTTTGGTTGGATTCATCTGCATAATTTTAAGCCTAACAAGTTGTTTCTTAGGAGTGACTGTTTCAACAATATACTTTTACTTTCATGGCAATAAGTAAATTTCTATTTATATCTCTTATAGTTTCTTACTTTTTTCTAAGATTTCCATTTCATCTTAACTTTCAAATTTATTTTAACTGAGTTGAGCATACTAGAGATTAATATTATCTGTATTTGTAGTTATTTCCCATTCATATTTTTTATTTTATGAATTTGTTTTTCTCTTTTGTTATTTTGTTATATTTTGTTCTCAAAGCATTGCTTTCATATCATTAGTTCTACAAATTTTTAATTGTCTAATTCATTGTTAATTTCTTTTGCTTCTCTAGAGTTGCCTTTTTTTCTTTCTCTTTGAATTGTAAGCTGGATTTATTTCATTCTCTTTGTGTGTGTGTGTGTGTGTGTGTGTGTATAATATATGTATATATTATATATATATTAAATGAATGAATTTCTCTTTCAGCAGAGTTTAAGCAGCATTTCTTAGATGTTATTTGCTAGATAATTTCTCAATTTGGTTTTAATAAAATTAATTTTAGTTGGTTTATTTTTCTTTCTGATGTTATTAATTATTAATAATCTTGAAATAAATAATGTATATAATTTCTACTTATGCCATTTTTTTCATCCTCACCCAAGGATATGTTTCTATTGATTTGAGAGACAGAAAAACAGAGAGAGAGAAATATTTTGTGGACCAAGGATTGAACCTTCAATTGCAACCTCATGTATGCACCCTGATGTGGAATTGAACCCACAACCTTTTTGGTATAAGAAACATCACTCCAACTATTGAGGAATCTGACCGCGGCTATGGCATTTATTGTGGGGTAATGTATACTATAACTTTTGAATGTTTTTATTAATCCTATTATTATTTTTATAGCCCTGCTTATTTTTGTCCACTTGGTAGTTCATGAATGAGATAATGAATTAATATCTCACACTAATTTGTTTCTAAATATTTATTCTTACATTTTCTGTACTTTTGCTTTATGAAATTTGATGATGTGATATTCAAGTCTGATATCTGATTGTGAGATGTACTAGTATGATTGCATTGTACCTTTATTATAAAAAGTGCCATGATATTTTTCATTTAATGATATTTATTCTGATGTAAAATTAAACATTCTCTGATATTAAGAATCTACTGTCTTCTGTTCAAAAAAATAAGTCTAAATTGCCCAAAATGCCTTTGCACACACATGCTTTTACTTTCAACTATTCTAAATCCTTTTTTTTGTTAACATTTTTATACAGCATACTGGCGAATTTTACTTTTCCATCATAAGTCTTTTTCAAAAATAAAGTTAGCCCATTTTATTTATTTATACAATGTGTTCAATCTTAAATTTGCCATTTTCTATCTTTTTTATTTTTCCTCTTTATTTTTCCCATCACCATTTTTCTCCCCATACCCTTCTCTACCTCCCCATCCCCTGCCCCACAATCAACACACTCCTGCCTGTGTCCATAAGTTATTTGCTGTCTCTTTTGTTAATTTTCCATGATATGCCTATATTTGCTTCGCTTTATGTAGTGTTTCACTTACGAAATTTCAGTATATATATATATACGTATATATATACACACACACACACACACACACACATATATATTCCATTTTTATTTATACCAATGGTTATCCTTTGAAAGTATATTTTCTTCTTTGATATAGTCAAGGGTTGTTCGCTTTTTTTGTGAACAAGGGGAAAACTCTAATCAATAGACCATAATCCTTAAGACTCTTAGTTTTGGCCTCTCTCTTGATTCCATCCACTTTCTCAATGATGTCTCCTCAGGACAGTATCACCTATTCCATCAGAAGGAAGGAAACTCCAGATTGGGGGAAAAAAGGAAATAAGTTGAATGTCATAAAAGTGAGTGGCTTCTTAACTTAGGTATATGCATAACCCAGAATAGTAATATCCTGTATCTTTTTATCACTATAAATTAATATTTAAAAGGATAAGTTAAATTTATGTCTATTAATTATTACTATATTTTAATAAAGAAAAGCAGGTTGCATATTCATATTTATAGTAAAGGCCTGTTTTGCAAAAAAAAACTATTAAACATTTCTCCACATAATTTTACATCTTTGCATATCTTAACACTGCTTTCACAATTGAGGGGGTTGAGAGGATAAAATAGTGTGAAAAAATTATTTCATTCTCTTGTCATTGTTTGTAGTGAGCATGTACTATTTTTGAAACTTAAAATAAAAATTTAATGAATAAATTAAAGAAATATATAACTTTAAAATAAATTATATAGGAAAGTCAACAAGTAAAAAAAAAATGGAAAAGTTGGCAATAAAAATATGAAAGGATACTTAACTTTGTTCATAATTTACAAGTTCAACTCTCAGACTGGCCCACTATTTGGTGGCTGCTCTGTAATCACTTCTTTTGTTTGTTTGTTTGTTTGCTTGATCTCCGACCTAACTAATGAAAGAGGTGGTCCCACTCCCAGTCTAACCCAGGTAAACCAGAGTGGCTCTAAGTTAAACACATAATTTTCAGACACTTTTCTGGTTATTATTTGGGGAGATGGGTGCAGGACCCCATCCTGGTCAATGGGACCTGAAGGGAAGTATACTAGGTGCCTTAGAAAATGTTTCCTCTGTAATAAAAAGGCCCCATAGAGAAAATGCCCTCTTGTTTTTCACAGGTCACTGTCATGCCTGATGTGAATGCAAAAGTAACTGCAGTGACTGTTTGACCATGAGCACAGACATCATGAACTTGCTGAAGCAGCGGAGCACAAAAATGTAGAGCACCGAGACTCCTGGTAAAGAGGGCACATTCCTGCATCCTGCCCCGTGTCTGACTCGCCCCTGAGCTTCTCACTTCATCAGATGATAGACATGCCTTAGCCACACTTAGCTGGGTATGCTGTTACTTGCAGTCAAAAGTGTCCTGGTTAATATAATGTCCCATGGTGAAGAGATATGGAAAACCAGAGACCCCATGATAGATGGTAGAATTATGACTTAAGACACCCTCTGGGAGAGATAATTTGCCAGTATCAAATAAATTAAAGTGTTTTTAAAAATGACAGGGCAATTCCAGTTCTGGGAATTTATCCTACTGTTATACTCACATCTGCACACAAACGTATATGCACAGGATGTTCACTGAGGCTGTGGGTGAAAGAGAAGACCGAGGAACAACCTAAATGTGAGTAGGTAAGAGAAAGGCTAAATAAATTACTTTTTCCCCCTTTAAAAAAATTTTAGAGAGGAAGGGAGATGGAGAGAGAATATGTAACACTTAGAAAGACTGATGGATAGATAACAACAATCTGAACATTATATTGTTTTTATAAAGCCATGTAAAGTGTATATAAAGTGTACAGCACACTATGCTTGGATCCTGCTTGAATATACATCAACTACTTGTGGAAGGTGTAAAAGTAACATAAAACATGATTGTCTACAAGGAGTGGAGCTTGGTGACTGAGACAGAATAGGAAGGAGGTTTACTTTTATTATTTATAAATTTACTAGAGGCCTGGTGCACGAAATTTGTGCACGGGGGGGGGGGTCCCCTCAGCCCAGCCTGTACCCTCTCCAATCTGGGACCCCGCTGGGATTGGGCCTAAACGGGCAGTCGGACATCCCTCTCATAATCCAGGACTGCTGGCTCCCAACTGCTCACCTGCCTGCCTTCCTGATTGCCCCTAACCGCTTCTGCCTGCCATCCTGATCACCCCCTAACAACTCCCCTGCCACTCTGATTGATGCCTAACTGCTCCCCTGCCAGCCTGATTGGCCCTAACTGCCCTCCCCTGCAGGCCTGGTCACCCCTAACTGCCCTTCCCTGCAGGCCTGGGTCTTCCCAACTGCCCTTCACTGTAGGCCTGGTCACCCCCAACTTCCATCCTCTGCTGGCCTAGTCACCCCTAACTGCTCTCCCCTGAAGGCTTGATTGCCCCCAAATGCCCTCCCTTACAGGCCTGGTCCCTGTAACTGCCCTCCCCTGCTGGCCATCTTGTGGTGGCCATCTTGTGTCCACATGGGGGCAGGATCTTTGACCACATGGGGGCAGCCATCTTTTTTGTTGGAGTGATGGTCAATCTTAATATTACTCTTTTATTAGATAGGATAGATGTCTGGTGCATGGGTGGAGGCCAGCTGGTTTGTCCTGAAGGGTGTCCCAGATCAGGGTGGGGGTTCCCTTGGGCCGTGGGGCAGCCTGGGCAAGGGGCCTGTGGTGGTTTGCAGGCTGGCCATGCCCCCTGGTGACCCAAGCAGAGGCCCTGGTATCTGGGATTTATTTATCTTCTACAATTGAAACTTTGTAGCCTGGAGCAGAGCCAAGCCTTCTGCTTGCTCCCTGGTGGCAGCCATTTCTGTTGGGATTTATGTATCTTCTATAATTGAAACTTTGTAGCCTTAAGCGGAGGCCAAAGCAGGCCAGGGCTGCAGATAGGCAGAATCTTGGCTTCCTCCATTGCCAGGGGCAACCCTAGCCTCCTACTCTCTCCAGCTCCATGGCTGCCGCCATTTCTATTTGGATTTGTTTATCTTCTATAATTGAAACTTTGTAGCCTAGAGTGGAGGCCTGGGACAGCAAGGGCAGGCAGAAAGCTTGGCTTCCTCCATTGCCGGGGAAACCCAAGCTTCCCTCCTGCTCTCTGTGGCCACAGCCATCTTGGTTGGGTTTATTTTCATATTCACTCCTGATTGGCTGGTGGGTGTGGCTTGTGGGCATGGCAAAGGTGCAGTCAATTTGCATATTACTCTTTTATTAGATAGGATACTTTTTAAATGTGTGCCACTAGTAGGCATGATCTATTTTCATTCGTTTTTGTTTTAGTGAATGAATGAAAAAAGACCTTTGAAAGGCATATCCTTTCTTGAGAAGATCCTTGATAAAAAGACTGAAATAGAATATGGTCATGATCCAGACAGATGTTGCCCAGTGGAGCCCGTGGGAGCGCAGGGCCTTGGAGCTTGGAGTTTGGCAGTGCAGAGCTGCAGGTTCCTTCTGCGGGAGAATAGAGGGTGCCGCGTTTGCTGGATATGCAATCACAGGAAGAACAGTTTGTGGTGGAATAAGACACATGCTTGCTAGCCTGGCAGGTCCAGAGCTCAACAACTGCAGCAAACACAGGACCGTAGAGAAAATGTCCCTATGTCTCCTGCTTGCCTGCTGTGTACAACTTGTGGAAATAGGGAACCCTGAGATGCTGAGCACTGATAAAGCTCCTTACATCCTCTGTGGCCCTGGGCCCTTATTTATTTGTTTCCTAAAAAGAAGTAATTTCATCATTTTTTTCTGATGATAATTAATTATTCATGTTTAATCTACATAAACTTGAACACAACAGAAGTGTCTAAGTGAAAAGCACAAACCCTTACACGTCTCTTAATTTTCCCCCTCTGCCCCCTGCCCTACCTTGCCAGTCACTGTTTATGGCTTGATCTTTTTTTCTTCCAAATTTTAATAAATGCATAAGCTATACTTAATCATTTAGCAGAAATGGGATCCTACTATCCATAATGTTTTCTCCCTGTATGCAGAGTAGGCCAGGAGTAAGCCAACATTTTCTGTGAAAAGTAAACTAGTCAATGCTTTAGGCTTTACCTGTCATACAGTCCCAGTTGCAATTACTCATCTCCACTATTACAGCAGGAAATCAGCCTTAGATTATATATAATGAATGAGCACAGCTGTGTTCCAGCAAAACTCTTCTCACAAAACAGGCAGCAGGCCACATTTGACCTATGAGACATAGTTTGTCAACCCCTATATTCATAAATCTACCTCATCCATTTTACTGGATGCCTAGTACTCCACTGAACGGATGAATAAATTCACTTAACTCATCCTCCACTGATGGATATTTCTAGTTGTTTCCTTTAGAACCCCTCTCCTCAAGCATTACTTACCAGTTAGCTGGCTGAGCTGATGCTCTCTCTCTGTCCCCTCCGGACACCCTCCCTGCTCTCCGTGGTGCACTGATATTTTATGTCCTGTGGGGTGCTCCTTACTCCACCTGCCTCCTTGTGCTTTCACCACCTGAGGGTACCAGCAGGCCCAGGCTTGTTTGAGGATGTGTACTTGCTATTGGCGCATGCAATTTAATTAAATAGCAATGGAAGTATAAGAAAGAGAGTGTTGATTCTACAAAAACAAAGTTGGCTGCTTTGCAAAGACCAGATTAAGGTAAATTGCTTTTAAAAATTGTCTGTCAAATTAGGAATGGGTGAGATAATTATAATGGACTGAAACCAAAGAGCCTAAGGTGGGCAGTGGGTGTGAAGTGCCTACATTAGCTCTTTGGACAGAGCAGGCTGAGCTGCAAGGGTGGGTCTGGGCACAGGCATTAGTCTGCTTCCTCCACAGTTTTCAGAGGCTGCTCTGGACAGGGAACAGTCTTTGGCTCCAAGACACCCCACGCTACCACCTTGCTCAGCCACCTTTTCCAGGTCTTTGTGTCTTTGTTGATGCTTTGAATCTCTGATTTTTAGCCTCTATTTTCAGACTCTGAATGTGGAAGGTTAGTAAGCATGAGACTCTGTTTCTTCTCTCCAAGGCCTGGTCCATTACCATTTAAAATAGCGGTGAGCCCGTATTCATATTTTGATGTTTCATGCTTTATTTACTTTGTACACTGTCTATTCTGCTCTCCCCTCCCCTCCACCTCCCCACCCCCACCCACCAGGTTTTCTCCCAGGCAGAATCTATCTTATCTGACATTGCAAAGCAGTTAACATTGATTCTGGTGAATGGTCTACTTTGATTTTTGCTACAGGGAGATTTTAGCACAAATTCACATATATTGTTTTCTCAACAAATAGAAAAATATGTTCCACATTCATTGTGCTGCAGATGCCAAGCCTGCTATTTTGTAACTCACTGTCTCATCTCTTTTATTTGTTTTCTCTGTCACTGTCGATCTTTTCCTAATACTTCATCCTTTATGCAGACCCCTTCCTTGGAGCCGAATTTGGCAGTGGAGTTTGCCTAACTAATGGGGACCATATGCTCTGCAATTACATTCCCCAACAACATTCAGATTTGTTAGCAAATATTGGAAAAGGCAAGTTGAGAAACTGGAGTGCAAAAACTGTCAGGAATTGGCACATTCTGACAGGTAAGCCTGCTTTTGCTGACCCCTGTGAATGAATGAGTTCTGGTTTGGGCTGGTATTGGCTTAGGTAGAACAGGGGTTTGTTTTTGAGAGTATCAATCAATTGGTAGATTGTTCTTCAAATGGCTAAGTGCCTGTCTTATGTGTTCCCAATGGTATACTGTACTCACCCCATAGATCAATTTTTAATACATGACAATAACCTGTTTATTTGTTGGTTCCATTCCTCCTCAGACTGGAGACTGTGATCATGATGTTGTTCACTATTGTGTTCCCAGTTCCTGGGAGAGAAATGTAAACACAATAGCTGTTCAGTAAATATACGGCTGATGAACGAATGAGAATCTCTAGAATACATGGTATCACTACATTATAGACATCGCCTACAAAGAACTCGGAAGGCTTTTCTCCCTTCCTTCAGAATAAACCAGCCTTAACCCAGGAAGCCAGGCTCCCTGAAAGAGTTTAAATTCATAGGATTCTGCATAAGATTTAAATCATGGCCCTGAACTGGCAGCAGTCATTTTTAAGAGCTCCCATTTTTGCCTTGAGATGAAGTTTGTCCATCGCTCTGTTGGGGATGATTGTGGGGCAGGAGGAGTCAACCTTTCGCAGGTTGTCATGGGTTTGCATGAGTTAAATGCGGGGAAAGGATGCCACTGTGCGGATGTCAAGAAAGGTAAGTAGCTTGGAAGAAGGTGGCTGAGGAGAGAAACATCCTAGCTCTTGAAGAGCCTATCCGAAGCCTGCCCATTTCTCTAGAGGCCCGAATGCTGGAGGGTCTGCAGGAGCCTGTGGTGCCCACTCTGTAGGGAATATCAGGCATCACAGCTAATGACTGGCTCTTTTTCCCCCACTTCCCACTCCGGTCCTGGCTGGCACCCCTGACAGAGTCCTTGGAGAGGTGGGGGTCTACTTGTAATCAAAGCTGGAAAGGCAAGCCCACTGATCCTATGAGTCCCCAACTTTGCCTTTATCCTAGAGAGCATAGCAACCTGTAGGGAGTTCAGGGACTTTGTCACTCTCACCCTCCAACCCCCCATGGCCATGTGGGTGCCACAGAGACACAGGAAACACTTCTTTTAGAACACAAATACATAAATTTTTAATCTGCGAAAAATACAAAATGAAACCATGTACAAGTTATGTACAAACCCTTTTTACAAGACAAGAGAGTGATCACTGGTTGTTACAGATGACGGTTGGGTAGATCATTTCAGAGCACCAGCATTTATCCTTCCCCCCATTTCCCACTCAGTCACAGCCGTTACTTTATCATCACAATCATAATGCCAACCAGCGAAAGTTTGAAACACAGGTGAATAAGCCACGCTCCTTTTCCTTAATGAACATGTCGGCTGACCTTGCTGCAAGCGTACCATTTTTTCCTTTGTCCCCTGAAGTGCAGGTTTGGGTGTGAAGTGGGGAATTTCTTTACTTTGGGTGTGAAGTGGTGGGCAGTGGGCCAGAAGTTTTAGGCAGGCATGATCCTGCTGCCTCGAAATGGAACGTTTTTAATTAGGATTTTCAGGCAGATCTCGGTTTATGTCTGAAATATTGCAGTTCTCATCAAACGTGTCTCAGGCTGTACTCAGCAGTAGGAGGGGAGGGGAGCAGGCCTCTCTGGGGCCGCCAGGGGATCAGGGTGGAAGTGAGGAGCCATCACCTTGCTTGCGAGGCTCCCTTACTTGCTGGCTGCCCTCTCACAATGACCCTGAGTCCCATGTGAGGACAGTCCTGGTTGCCTCTGGCAGGCCTGTGCCGGAGGCCACGACTGCATTGCTAAGATCCTGAGCAGTGGGCCCAGAACTGCTGCCTGAGGCCGACACACCAAAGGCCTTTGGTGACACTTTCATCCCTGCTCTGGGGAAAAACAAGGTGGAGGAGAAGAAACACAGACATCCTCAAGGGGCTAAACAAACCAAAGGAAACTTAAAAATTCTTAAATCTACTTAGAAAGTAAGGTCAGTTTCACCAAGTCAGAAAAAAACTCTTGCTTCATGCTGCCTGTGAAGAAAAGCCACCAAAGCGAAGTGAATATAGCGTTTAAGAACCCTGACACCAAAGCTGCCCTGAAACCAGTGCTTCTGGCAGTGTATGGGGGTGAGAAACAAGGGGGTGACAAGAACAGGGAAGTGAAAGAAGAGGCCCTCCTCGAGATCCCTCTCTTTTGACTTCTTCTCCAGGAAGAATGCCAGTGACCTTGAAGAGCATCCATCCGACTTCCACTGCCATGGAGCCCAAAGCTACACACAGCGGCTGCTTGTCTACCCTGAGCCAGGCCTCATGAATGTTCTGGGGATAAAGACAGCTTAACAAGGTTCCTGGCCTTGTCAAGTGAGTCCTTTTGCTACTGAATCCCCATCTCCGATACCCTTCACCTCTAACCATATAGATGACTCACCCTCTCTATCTGAAAGTTTCCCTCTCACATTTCCCATTTTCCTGAGTCTGGAGTACCCTAGATCTCTTACCCCAAGAGTGTCTACTTATTTTGTTCCTTTTAGCCTCTAAAATCATGGTGTGACCCCCTAACAGTCTTCTGCCAGTTGATTTTTCATATTTCCTCTTTTGGAGAACACAGCCATTCTCTCTACTTTACAAACACTGCTGTGGACCCAACGTGCTAATCCCCAGGCCCTTCTCTAATCCTCTCCTCAGCTCCTCACTCCTCATGCCCGTAAGACCTTTTCTTATTTATAGCTCTCATCTTCTTCCACTCTGGGAGAATACAACATTTCTTCACATGGTTCTTCCCTTGAGGTCCAAATTCAGTGTTGCTTTCACAAAGAACTTCTTCTAGAACTATAGTCATTGTCCCGAGCCCCAGCCCACACATGAGCCCCTACAACTCCCGCTAAGCTGCCATCTCTATCAGGACGCCTAACACATATTGGAGGAAGATGGGAGCTTCATAATGTTGAGATTTGACTTGGCGCGTGCACCCTGAGAACTCAACGCCACTGAGAACTGGTTCAGCCCTGGGCACACTCTCATTATGACTTCCAGGAAGAACTGACATCTCAGAACTTCCTACCTGACATCACACGGGCACTAGTGCTTATCATTCTCTGCTTAGAACTTTTTAAACCAAGTCTCAACCTCTTCGCTTGCCCCTTAAAACTGTTTACTCTCTAGCCCCTTCCAGGAGATCTCATCCTACTTTTCCTCAGCTCCCCTATGTGAACTTGTCACTGTAGTAAAAGTGGCCTATATATTGAAATCACATTCTTATCAATCAGCTATGGCCCATTAAGCCACCAACCCCTGGAAAACCCTCACACTCCACATTTCTTGAGTCACATGTCCCCTATTGAAATACCTCCCAAAGCCATCAAACACTATATTCCTTTGTATCTTCTCAACCCACATAGGTCAATGCAACCTCGCCCTCCTTTCAACCCAAAGCACTATCTCTTGCCATGACATACGTGCTCTTGGCTGGTACTTTAAAATGCTGTTTATACCCTTATGTTTTGGTTCTTTCTTCCTAGCTCCTTGATGAATGTCTTAAGTTTGGCTTATCTCTAGATATGGAAGTCTCAGGCCAATTTTTTTGCTATATATTTAAAAAAAGGCAGAAAAAGGAAGGTCTGGTACAGATAGTCTAACTGAAAATGAATGGCCTCTCAGTCTAACCATATGAGGCTATGATATCAGGGAGCCTTCGACTGTTGTAGGGACAAAGGACTGCTGCTTCGGGCACATGGCCTGCTTTCTCTCTGTACATGTTCCAAGCAAGCTTACCATAGGAATGGCAACTTAGGCTCTGCAGTTCCTTGGGAAATAAGATTAAAGTATTCTTTGAATTGTTGTATGGTGATTTTTAAAATATTAACAACTGGTACAGCAAGGGGAACTACCAATCAAAACAGACTTCACTTAAACAACTAATATGGCCACACCAATACAAACCAGATAGAAATCATTTCTAATTACTACTTTCTCATAAACAAACCCAAAGGGCTACCTCGCCTCCTCCAATTAACATGGGATCTAAATGTTGTCATCTGTTCTAAATGAAAAAAAAAAAATTCTCTTCAGGAACATGAGCCGAGTGAAAAGGGGGCACAAAGGTGCCGAAACTGGCTTGGCTCAGTGGATAGAGCGTCGGCCTGTGGACTGAGGGGTCCTGGGTTTGATTCCGGTCAAGGGCATGTACCTGGGTTGCGGGCACATCCCCGGTGGGAGGTGTGCAGGAGGCAGTTGATCGATGTTTCTCTCTCAACAATGTTTCTAGCTCTCTATCCCTCTTCCTTCCTCTCTGTAAAAAAAAATCAATAAAATATTTTTTTTAAAAAAAAGGGACACAAAGGTAATTTACCAGGTAAGTTGTAAGTGAATTCTCAGTTCCTTCGATATTTAAAAGAGGATGAGTCAAACCCGAAATAGTAAAGGCCCTTTCGTGAGCTCTGGTGATTGGTGATTTTACCACCACTGCAAAGGCAGCAAACAAGAACAGAATATGACATAGACAGAAGAGAAAGTGAGCAGATTCTGCACTGGAACTCCATGTCCAAGTTAAATGGATTTCAATTCCTACGAGTAAGGTGGTTCACATCTCAGTCAATTGGTTTGGTATTCTTTTTGTTTTATCTCTCTTTCTAATTTCTTCTTCCTTTTACCCTTTCCTTTCTTGCTTCCTTTACTGAGGTTCTCTTTCACAATGAAGAATGATATATCAAAATTAGACTTATTAACACAAGTAGCAAAGAGATAGCTAGTGTACTAATGGAAGAAAAAATCAAAAAATCAAATAAACAGAGAATATGGAATAAAGTGAGAAGTAAGACTGATTACTTCCTAAAGCCCAGATACCCATGTAGAAATAAAAAATGAAGAAAACTTCAGAAATCCAGTATTCATGATCCTCTAACTACATATTGGAAATTGGAGATACAGGTTAGAGGTGGAGGGATTGACCAAAACTGAACCTTGAGCCAAGAAAGAAGGCAGGCAGGAATGATATTGCAAAGAAAACCTTAGGAACACACAGAAAAATCTAACCAACGTGTTTCAGGAGAATTTGAATTTTGAATTTGTGTTTTGAGCCTAAAGAGACTCTGAAGTGTAAAGAATGAACCTAACTGCTGTGTGCCTAGAGCAGCAAGTGCACAGTGCCCTCAGGAATGCCGCCTGGGAGATGCAACAAGGAGGACCATCCTGACAACCCAGGACAAGTTGTCCCCAAAGGCTGGGTCCCATGCTCCCATTCCTACCTCGGACCTTGTTTTCTCAGCTCTGAAAGGGACATTAGAGTCATTGAGATGATTCACTCTCATTTACAGAGAGGTCACTGAGACTCAGAGAGTTCAAGGACATTTTCATAACCCACAGCTAGGTATTTGCAGATATAGCTCTAGAATCCTCAATTAAACCATTAGTAGGAAAGTTGGACTCTCACCTTTTCACATGAAAATATGCCAAATTTTCTTATGCTTTTTCACTCCTCCCCTTTCCAATCCTAAACAAACAGTTTGAATTCCCAGTTAATTTCAAGTCTTCAATTACATTTTGTACAAAGTACATCATTAGATGTCCCAATCTTTCAAAGGAAAGAGGTCTGAGTGTTCCCCCAACATGTCTTAGTCACAATCACTTTTATTTAAGATGTTTTATATTGGTTCAAGGTGGTATTTTAAAATATAAAATTTCTCAGACCAAAGTGAAAGCATTCTTAGGAAGAAAGATGGTGAAGTTGATGATGCTTTTATAAGTAGGTGCTTTCTGTTTTTTAAATAGCCTGTTGGTGAGTCTTTGATTCCCAAAGCACCAAAGAATCTTTAATTTGGTAAATCAGCGTTTCTGAACCACAAGCTGGGATGGCAGATCAGACAGAGCCGTATGACACTGACTGTACCAATGATGACCATCATTGCTCTATACTGAATTTATCCAGAAAGATGAGTTTGTCCTGGTGGGTGGAATGAGCACACCCTCAGGGCCAGAGAGTTCAAGGAACAGAAACAAACAGGGAAGCTCTGGCGTTCCTGGAGTCCTTCAGGGACCTTACAGTCTTGCTTCTGTTTCCATTTCACTTTCAGCCTACCAGGAAGCAGCTTTTGTCTAAGGAGCGACCAACCAATCATTTTGCACACCTCCTCAAACACAGGCCTGCTTTTTTTTCCTGGCCAATTCATTATTACAAAGGCAAACAGCATGAGCTTCCTGCTTCACCTTAGAAGAAAATGGATTCCCACTAATTAGTGTTTGGGGGTACTCTTTTGCTGTAGAAAACCATCTTAGCTTTTTAGTTAAAAAAAAAAAAGTTCAGATTCCAGTCTGCAGCAATGACGGGCAGGGAGTTTACTGCTTTCAGACTGACTGGTGTGGCCGGAGGAGGAGAGGGCAGCGGGCAGGGGACTCAGTGGCCTAAGTTCCTCTAAGGTCATTTAGGTGGCCACCATCACCCGCTGGAGGAGACCAAACAGGGCAAATTCAGAAATGATTGTCAGGAACACGAGTGGGGAAGAGTCCACCAGGGTTCATGAAGGAAAGAAGAGCGTGGCTTGGTGTGAATGTGCTGAGAGAGCCCAATGCAAAATCATATGTAAAAGTAGGCCCGGCTCCCGGGGAAGCTGTCAAATCCCAGCCAGACATCCGCCCCACAATGGAAACCAGGAGATGCCTAGAAGCCTGAATAGGGACTGCTGACGTCATTTTAGTCTGCTGAGTAGGC
Source organism: Corynorhinus townsendii (assembly GCA_026230045.1). Lineage (NCBI taxonomy): Eukaryota > Metazoa > Chordata > Mammalia > Chiroptera > Vespertilionidae > Corynorhinus > Corynorhinus townsendii. Next base: position 102,510,486 of record JAPDVU010000008.1, on the reverse strand, counting down.
TAGCGATTGGTTATAAGTAGTTTTTAAACAACCCAATTGGACATACATTAGATTCACAATACTTTTATAGAGCTAAGGCTACAGAATGTGACGACACAATCTGACAAGTCACTTCAGGACGGCGCCTACAAGCACGAGGACGTTGGCTCCGCAGGGAGTAGACAGAGGCGGAAGCTCATTTTGCCTACGTTGTAACTGGAGGACTTAGTGGGCATATGTTTCCATGGTGATTGCATGGCTTGCCTCTGATCTGATTTGCACTAATGTACTAGTACCACAGGGTCATGGCCTAAAGAATTAATGGAATAGATATTATGGGACTTTGCGGGGGCATTTTGGTAAGTTTGGTTTCTTCAAGTGTCCACAGCTAACATTTTTAAAGAAAAAAAATCATATCCATGCTTCTCCAGAGACCCTGTTGACTGTATCAAAGATTGATAATTTTGCAATTAAGACTTGCTCAGTCGTTTGGAATATAACAGCTGCCAGAACCACTGTACATGGGCATGCAAGCGACAGCAGGGCTCTGAGACGTGGGAATTGTGTCTGGTGGCTAGAATGAATTTTGACCACCACAGTTTGAAGTGGCTGATACGTTTGATTTCATTGCTGGTAAATTTCAAAGGCCTTTCCCAACAGTCTGTCTTAAGTGCATTCATTGCTTTCCTTTTGTTATTAATTTTTACATTGCTGTAGCAAGTTTGTGGGTTTTTGTCCCAGCGACTGAAAGAAAGCCCAAAGAGCTAAAATCTGGCAAAAGTCATCTCCTTGATTATAGAAAATATCTGGCTTTCAAACAAAAATTCAGTGAAAAGAATGAATGTAGTATCACATCCTATTGTTACACAAAACGATTCATTAGTGTTTACAAACTTTCAGGCTAAAATCTCTGAGACTTGGGGCGTGGGAAAAGCACCCCCCCTTTGTCCCCCAGACCCTTTCATGGTTGAAATCACTTGCGAGGGTGGTTCAAAGCTATGAAGTGAGAAGCATAACAGCTGAGGAGTCCCCACCACTAGGACAATAGGCAGGGCCACGTCTCCTGTGCATCTGGTCCTCAGTGTCCACATGCCAGTGTGCTCACCACGCTCCGGGGCTGCCAGTGGCTGGCTGAACCTGACCTGGCAATTGTAGAAAAGCTGCCAGAAGGTCTTCCCTTTAAGTATATGAACAAAGGGATAAGAAATACAGAATGAAAACTAAAACTACAAAAATATGACTTTCAACTGTGAAAATAAATGTTTCCATTTATTAAGAGCTGGTGTCAGTGCAGCCAAAATATACACCTATCCAGGGAATTCACCTGCCCCCTTTCGTCTTCTTTTTTTGAATTTACTAAAGTTCATGTTTACAGCATTGAACCATTAAAAGTTTTTTTAGTAATCCATTTCCTTTCGTTATAATTAATTGTGGTGGTGACCATCATTCTCCCCAAAGAAAAAGAGAGAAAGAAGAGAAATGCGCATTAAGGAGTCTGGCCACATATTCATTTTGATTTTGCATTGTATAGATCTAGGGAAGATATTTGACAATGAAAAAAAAAAAAGAAAAATATATTTTCTTTCTAATAAATAAAAATAATTTAAAATGCTAGAGGCTATACATGACTATTTTAGTATATTCATTTATAAATGAAATCATTTTCTTCTCCAAAATACATGGAAGCAATATTCAAGGCAGACAAAGAGAAAGATCTGTCTACTTTATCTTTCTTGCAAATCTCGCTTATCCTAAGGTTTCCACCAGTGATTCAGTGTGTAAGAGGAAGAAAAGTCACATCACCATTTATGAAGTTTGTCAGGCTTTAAAAAAATAGTTCTGGTCTCCTGGGAGTCAACATTCATCTTCAACTTCTCTGATTGGTGGAATCAAGCTGCTTGTGGATTTATATTGGTTGATCTGGTTAGCCATGTGGGTACTCATGGGCTTGATTTGAATGTTTCTGGGATAGGCATTATCCGGTTCATCTGTAAACCATTTCTTTTCTGCTAAAGGGAAAAATGGATAGAGAACAAGAAGGAGAAATGAGAAGTTTAATTAGTTCTAAGGTAAAGCTTTTGGAAAGTTCACAGAAAAAAGCAAAAAGGCAATAGATAGAAGCTGACAATGAAGTCATTGCTAAGAGAGACAGTGCAATGTAGGGAGAACCCCAGAACCTGAAACATACCTCTGTTACCATAGCAAGTGATGACCAAGGGGCCATGAGGACTTGAGGCACCAGGGGGAACCTCAGATAATACAGAAGGGTTGCAAAACAAACGCTGGTAATGTTCTCTGGAGTTCCTTTAGTGACCGGAAAAGCTTTGGTGGGAAGAAGATGCTAAATATACTAAATACTGGGTATAGTCATTGTACCAGAGGAGAGATTTGGGCATCCATCGATCTGAATGGAATGTAAGGGGCACTGTCTCTGCCGCAGAGTGAGTGATGTGGGATCTCACGCAGGGTCTCAGTCTCTCTGCCTGAACTTAGCTTTGCTTGTAAAAAGCATACTTCAACTTGTATCTCAACTGTTCCATCCTTCTATTTTGTTTGCAAGCCAGTTTTGAGGGTCTTAAGTTAAACCCACAGATTTTGCTGGCCAATGAGATTATAAAGTAGAATAGCAACCAATGTTTTCAGAGGATTTTGAAATTTCAAGAAAGAAAACTTGGTGTTGGTATAAAGTTATGAAGAGAATTCTTAGTGGCACCGTCTGAACTGACTATACTAACCCAAGCTGTTGACAAGGGGGCTCAAGGAAGACTTGGCATTTCATTTCCACCCTGGATGCAGAGATGGCAGAGGAAGAATGCTGAGTTGGCCCATTCAGGGCCCAGCTGCGATGCAATGGCCTGGCATCCTCTTAGCAAGTCAATGCTAGTTTCTAAGACTTAGCCCTCACCCTGCCTCTTTCTAAGATAGAAATTCTCTGGAAAACAGGCCATGTGTATGTTCTGGGCAAATAGGACAGTCTAACTTGGGAATCATATGCCTCCTTTTAGTGGCTTAGGATAAGAAAAGAAAAAGGGAGAAGCTTTCAAGCTCACCCATTGCTGTAGAGACAGTAACCTCTGTCTATCATAGAAATTCATAACTGCCTTGTCAGTGGTCCTAAATTGATATGTGAACAAAAATTGCTCACCTGGCATGACAGAGGGGGCTGTGTATGCGAGTGCATGTGTGTCCAGCATCTACGTTTAGCTGATGGCCACTTGGCTGATTTCTCCTTGGTCTATACTTTGTCTCACCAGGTCAAATATACCAAGCCCTCGATTTCAACACTATGGCTGGAGGTGGGGGTGCCTTGGTGCAAGCTTACTCACTACCCTTTGTTCAGCAGCTCGCTTTACCCCGCAGAAAACTTCCTGCCTTGTGGATCCAGATCCTTCTTTCTCACCCCCTCTCTCCTGCTCCGGCTCTCTCACCTATTATAATTAAGTTCACTTTGATTTGAACAGATTGGACGATAGGAATTCATAATGCTACATCCTCACAGCGAAGCTAACTGATTAAGTGCTTTAAATTATTCCCCCTGACAGAATGATAAAGTTACAATCTGTTCTGAGATGATCTACAGCTTGCCAGACTCCTACAGCTTCTTTCTACATTCATTTATCTTTTTGTCAAGCGGAGTTTTTTTTTTTTTTTTCTTTCTTTCTTCCTGAGCTTCAATTCCATAGATCTTTTAAAGTCATCAGCACATCTGAATTATTAATGAGGCTTTCGAGGCAAGGTTCCTGATGGGCTGGTTAAAAAAGGTTGTATAGAAACCCGGGACTGTGTACACATCAAAATAATTTCAGCTCCATTTAAAAAACCATTTAGTTCAAGTGTGACATAGATGAACCATTATGCATTTGTGGAAACCAATTTTTTGTGATCTATGATTAAACTAACCTTTCAGAGAGGAGTAAAGTGTGATGGTTATCATGTTTTAAAAGCATTGCCAGGCCGCTGAAACAATTTCAAACTATGACTTTTTCCAGCGGTTTATGTGTAAAGATGATGTTAGAAGCGCTGTGTGCCGGGGCCTCCCTTGTGTTGGCCTCGCCACCATGTGGACTAGTTTGGCAAAGGGATTTAGTGCTAGTTTGCTCATGCCAGGCTGGAAGGGAGAGTGAACTCTGCACAAGAAAATGAGTAGGTCTTCTGGGTGAAAGACCTAAGACAGCTGCAATTTGCTGAAATTTTTACAGCTGCTGCCGACAATAATTGTTCAGAATTTAGTCTTTACAGTTCAATTCAAAGTTGGCATTTTGACCTTTCACGGAGGCAGAGAATATCAATTTCCTTCTGCTGCCTGTAAGAAAGAGAGAATTATTTCCCCATGTAATCCGCTTTCTCCTTCCTTTTAAATGTCTTGCCCTAGGAGCATTCTAAGCAGAGTAGCCCCTGTGTTTCAACCATTCGGCTTTGACACAAGTTGTGTTAATGCCCATCTGGGAGGCAAGCTGAAGTCTCCTTGTGCCTGAGACACAGGCTTTTCAATTTGGGAAGAGACTTGGTGAACTAGGATGTAGAGGAAGTGGAAATATGTCAATGCTCTGAGCATTGTACTGGACTGTCTGGGGCGGGGGCATTGCATGAGGAGCTTCTCCCAAAGGGCTTCAGTGGCACACACACTTGATCGCCAGCCTTTCTGCTTCAGGGGAGAGAGTTTCAAGTATGACAATGACACCTTGGTTTAGTGAATCTTGCCTTCCAAAAAAGAAACCGTGACTATGGGTGGCTACAAAATTGGCCATAAGGAAGGGTGTTCAGGGAAGAAATTCAAAAGCATGCTAAAGTAGGGGCCTAGGATAAATTCAAATCCCTGAGTGAATCTCCTGTCCTTGCCTCGGCCCACATGCCAGAAAGATTTCTGGAACTGTATTTCATCCCTAAGATGGAAGGGCAATAGGTCTGATTGAGAGGGCCTCCTCGCTGCCAGAGAAGAACAGCCCCGCTTGTTAATCAGCTTCCTGAGGATGAGTGCTGGCGTCCTTCCTGGGAGTACACAGGTGACCTGCTGGAGTTAGGACAGGAGTGGCATTGCAGTCTGTGGCAAGTGCCCCAGTAGAGCAAGATGAAACCTGGAAGTAACTGCAGAGAGATGCTGGTAAGAGAGCTGCACTGCCATTGGCAGATGCCCCCTCTCCAGACCAGCCATGCCATGATGTGTCAGCATGGACAAGCAATGCGGTGTAGGCCAAGGAGATGGCATGCGGCAGTAGGTTAAGCTCAGATGGACCTGGCTCGCTCACATCCTAGTTGCATGGCTCTGAGCAAGTTATTAGAAAATGTATCCTAGCTTTAGTTTCTCTTCTGTAAAATGGGACCTACTGTAGGATTGTACTAATGTTGTGGCTTGGATAAAAGGGGCTGGGGTCCATGAATCACTTCCTACAAATCCAGATACAGGGTAAGTCAATGTGAGCTGTTAAGAATATAAGCAATTATTAGTAACATTAGCAAGGCATTATACCATAGTAGTACAATTTATAGACTTAAGTTTTATATTCCACTCAGCTGCTTCCTAGTTAGGTGACAGTGAATAAATCTATCCCTCAGATTCTGCATCTTTCACACAAGGATACCAACAGCATCTACATCTCTGCTACATAAGGATGGGAAGTATCTTTCGGTATGACTGCAAATGAGCTGGGACTAGAGAACTGAGGTATATAAATTGGGGGAGGGGCAGCCTGACCTGAAGAATGAGGATTGCAGCAATAGAGATGACAGAGGAGGGTTTAGTTGGGCAGTCTTCATATGGAAGGTGAGGAGCAGGGGTGACCTGTCTGGGGAGGTCTGGGCTCCTGCCCTCCTCTGGTACCTGCATCTTTGAAATATTGGCTTTCGCTCCACAGGCACCCCACCCGCAAATCATCCCCATCTTCCCCTGCTACTTTCATCACTGAGACTGAAGGGTCCAGAGTAGGGTCAGCATTTCCTCCAGCCACCAGAATATTAGGCTACAGTGGGGAAGGCCCCCCGACATTACTGCTGGGGACCCAGAAGCAGAGAGACAGGCTGCACTGTGAAACTTGGGTCCAGAGTAGGGTCAGCATTTCCTCCAGCCCCCAGAATATTAGGCTACAGTGGGGAAGGCCCCCCGACATTACTGCTGGGGACCCAGAAGCAGAGAGACAGGCTGCACTGTGAAAATTGAGTCTCTTTGCTGGCTCCGTGGGTTGTCAGCGCTGTGGGATTTAGCCTTTTCACATAACTACTCCCCAGAGGAGAATGTATTAAAGGGGAGACGATGATACAGGAAAGGCATTTGGAATAATTGCCCCTCTTCTCGCTGTGTCACAAGCTGAGGTTTAGAGAGAAAGGGAGTGAAAGAAAAAGATTCCATTTGGATAGTCATAGCAGTTGAGGACAATAAGAGCTAACAAGGAGTGCAACCTTTGAAGGTGATGCTGTGTGGTTTCACATCGCCCGTTTCTGAGGGGCGGTCTGACATTCACCCTCTGTCCTACAGACCCCCAGGCTCCCAGGGGACCCCACCCACACACAGTCACACAGTCTCCTTTCCTCTCCCTGGGCAGAGTGTGGCTTTTTTATAGAAATGAAAGTCATTTTGTACCAGCACCAGAACAATTTGTTTATGAAAACTATCTCACTTCTTTGCAATTGTCCACTATGACTGCATTTGCCTCCTCTTCCTGAAAATCTAATGCTGCCATTGCCTGGGCAGAGCAAACATCCCCCTTCTGGCCCTCCATGCCTGGAGGGCAGAATTCACACTCTGCCCTTTCAGGTGGCAGGTGGCTGAGATAATCCCTCTCACTTCCCCAAGGAATGAATGTGCAGCCTCCTGGTGGGAGACAGTCAACCAGGTTAGTGACAGGTGCCCACAGATACTTCTTTATCATGTTTTGACAAAGCAGGATGGCCTGCAAGGAGCTGGCTGAGACATTGATTTTACCCTGTCTGGACTTCTATAGGCCCTGATTTTCTGTGCTCTTCTCTTTCTCCTTCAGGAGCCTGTTGCTATAGGAACCGGGCAGGTTGATTTAATTGTCTCTATTGGGATGCAGACACCTTTAGGCTTTTCCCATGCTGAAGAAGAGCCAGGCAAAAGGTTTTCCTGGTCACCTGGGATCTTGGCTATGCTGGCAGAAGACACAGTCCATCTCCACTCGCTGAGCTCTCAGGACTGTTCCCCTTTCCCAGGCACTGGGTACCCAGCCCAAGAAAGTGCCAACAGCACAGCAGCATCCTGAGGGCACCTACTTGCATCTGTTATGTTTTTTAAGATAAGCCAATGGGGTAGAGATGGTTTATAAAATAATGAAAGATATAAAAGTGTCTAAGGTCAGTGTATTTCAAAGTATGTAATGAGCACCTATGGTGAGTTAAGTTCTGGGGCACAATTTTTAGTGTTTATAATAGAATTTGAGACTTTTCTGGACTGCAGTATAAATATAAATATACACACAGGGGTCCAAACTTTCTCATTAGCCATTTGAACTGGCTTCAGGAAGGACCCCAAGTAGCAATCATTAGGATGTTGATGATTTCATTATCACCCAAGTTTTGAGACTGTGGAGGCCTCCTGGTCTACCCACTTACTTTTAAGATTTACCCCTTTTGAAGCCTAAAGCAAATTGGCCTGAATGGCTTACAAATTGCTTCCCTTCTAGAATGGAGCAGATAATTGAGCTTCTACCTGTCATTCACATCCTAGTTGCATGGCTCTGAGCACATATGTTCTCTTCAAATAACTCACTTTCTACCCTTACCTACTCGATTATTTTTTAGAGGGGAAGGGGGAAAAGAGAGACATAAAACTTGTATGCCTCCTCCCTAAGAAAATCTGAAGTAGGAATGGGAAGTTTGGGGTCACACAGAAAACAATGGAAGAGACTCTTTGTCCTATCGAAGAAAGTATAGTATAGTCGTTTTGGCTAATAAAATAGAAGTAATAATAATAATACTTTTTTCATCACTGAATATATTCATTACCCAAGTATAGTCAACTCTCAATTGTGTGCCCAAGTCCAGGGAAAACCCCCAATGTCATCTCACGTCACAGTCTGGTTCCACTCCATTCCCGTCACAATATCATCTCATCAGAGCTGCTAACAGATTGCATATATTAGGCATTTTAGATCTACTTCTCTCTATCTGCCCAATCTCTGGTTGGAATTTAACAAATGTCTGAAAAGCAGGTGGCAGGAGAGACCTAGGTAATATAGAGACTGAATCGTTAGCCCCCAGATAACTGGGTTTGAGCTACTGAGTTGCTACATACAGTTGAACAGTTTTAATTTTGGGTCACACTGATCAATCATAAAGGAGACCAATGCTTTTGCCATCAATAACCCTCCTGGTTTCAATTGCAAGGAGGATGAAATATTACCCGAGAAGCAGGTTTGCCAAATGGAGTACTGCAAATATTTTCCAGAAAAGTTTATCACCTGGCATCATCACTCGGTTTAGTAGGTCTTGCCAAAATAAACACAGAGATGTGGACAGACTGATGTGGGGCTGGGTTGGGGTGGTGGTAATGGGGGGAAGAAGTGGAGGAAGCTGGGTTTCTTGATGGGAAAATGCTTTTGAACTTGGAGCAAGGTACCAAGGTGGGCAGGGAGGCCACGTGCATATTTAAAGGCAAGCCAGATGGAGAGAAGTTCCCCCCAAATTACCCAACCCCAAACCCAAAACACCAAAACAAACTCTAAAGGGTCTAGCAGTAGCAGCAGCACAGCCTCATTGCGCTGAGCAATTTAGAAAGTGGAGGGAGGAAGAGGAGGAGGGAGAGGGAAGGAGGGAAATGGGAGGGAGAAAAAGCAAAACAAAAGAAATAAAACCACAAACAGAACAATATAAATAAAAATAAACAAACCAATAACAGAATAAAATTTGTAACTCCTTTTTTTTTAATTTCACAAAAGTTTTCACAAGGACAACGGTATAGAAGAAAACCCCCAGCAGTGGCTAGGTCATGCAGAACCATTAATTGTCATACCTTGGCCCATTCTATTCATCCTTGTTGCACTTTAGAGAGAGAAGTAAGCTATGTGAGTTTTACAATGCTTTTAAACTGTCATATTTCCTGTTGAGCACTTTAACTGGCACATTCTTATAGTTATAAATGTTCTGAGGGCATTACTTGATAACCTCCTTTGCAAAGAAGGCATGAAGAGATCTTCATGATCCAAAACTAGGGCATGTGTGTGTGTGTGTGTATACACATATATACATATATGTACATATATATATGTATATATGTGTATATAGAGAGAAATATTTATATAGTTATATATAAAAAGATAGGTAGTTATACATAATATATAAATCAATATCTAGGGACAAAAATAATTTGGAAAAGAAAACCTTCCACTCATAGGGCTTTTAAATATACATGTATACAATTATTCCCCACCCCTTCACTGGTTTGAATACTGCATGGCCCTGCCTTTGGTGTGGGGATCGAGGTTCTGACTGAGCCTCACCATTTTGTCAGTAAAAGTGCTTGTCAATTCACACAGCAAGCAAATCTCCAAAACTACCATGCTTGGGGGAACAGGGTATCCAAAATCTAAACCCAAATCATTCACCATAAAAACACCTTTTTAGAGATGGTACAGCTGTGACATTTTCCTCCTCCCCTCCACCCCTCTTCTGTTGGATGGGATTTTTTTAAAGTAAACATGTTAAATATGTATTTACCAGCCCAGGGCTAGCCCATCTGTATAGACTTCGGTTAAGGTGTGGTGGGCCGGTTTCTAACAACTACTGCACTGCCTAAAGTGTGATTTGCATGCATAAAACATCTTACAACCGTATACTGAAAAGAGGGTATTTTTCTACCTTTCTTCTCATGCTTACTAACTGACAAAAAGAAAGAAAGAAAACAAAAGAAAAAAATAATTATACCAAAATGTGTTTGGCTCACTGTTGTACTCTCCTCCTCCTCCCCAGCTCAAAATGACAAGGAGCAGTTGTCTATGACTGCCTTTCACCAGCCTACGTGAATTGGCTATGATTAAGAAATTGATGAGGAGGAATTTTTCCCACCAGCTTTCGGTTGTGGGACAGCCAGCGTCATGCAGCTGTACCAACAGTTGAAGGTGGTAGCTGGCTTTTGTCTCTGTTGAGTCAACAGGCTTGATCCTCCTACATTCCGATTTATTTAGCATGTTGGCTCCTAAGAAACAATGATCTGCTGCTGGCTTTATCTTCCTCTCTCGGCACCGTGGCCCCAGCCCTCGCTCCTGCCAGGCATGGGGGCCCTAGCTAATCAAACAGAGGGGAGTAAAAAGGTCCCCTGAGGATGTGTGGAAAAATACTTGCTCTTTCCGGAGCATTATTTATTCTGTACATAAGGTAAGTAATTCACCTTTTAAAAGATGTAAAAGTCCCAGGAAGGCAGTTTTTAATGACTTGCATTTGATATTTATGATACATATGGCTTTTCATCCCAAATGTCAAAAGTGAAAAAAAAAAATAACTATTCATATGGCAGCATAAGGAGACAGAATAACAATTTAATATGCAATCAAACCTCTTTGCACTTAAATTAAATGACTAGAATTTGATAGATCCACAAATGGAATACAATTCTTTCCTCCACTGTGAGGGTAAAAATGTTCATCTGAACTCCCCAAGGAAGCCAGCTCTGGGACTGAAGCCCTGGGTTAGTAGCTAAAAAACCTCAGCTGTGCTCTTACAAGCAGAGACTTAACCATCTTGTACACAAATGGGGAAAGCTTTTCAAAAGCTTCACGATCCTTCGGCCCAGAGAGTGGAAACATTCTATATGTTTTTGTTCCTTTTTGGTTGCTTGTTTCAAATAAACATGTGTGTATATATGACTGTGTATATATAAGAAAGAAAGGAAGGAAGGAAAACAAGAACAAAATCAAAACCCAAAGCACCCTGATAAGTCAGAATGAACTTTTCTTCTACATCAACTTCCCTAACTAGTTCACTTGCTTTGCCTAAGTGACAGGGATTGCAAGCGCTCTGCTAATCTGCGACCTCGTTCCCACAGTGAGCTGTTTAGGTCTGGAGCATGCCTTTGGGTTATTGTCCCCCTAGAATCATAAATAACTTTTGGTCCTTCTGCTTTGTTGCTGTTGTGCTCAAGGGTTTTATGGTGGTGAAATAAAAATGACAACCACATGCACACTATCATACATATGCAAATATGTGTAAAAAAAAGGGGGACTACAGGGGGAAATGGGAAGAGTTATTGTTGGAAACACCCACTGGGGAAATGAGTGGCAGATACAGTTTCACACACGGTGGCAGTGGATACACATATCAGAGCCGCTCTTCCTGCACGTACTTCTGTTTGTCTCGGGACTCCCGGGACTTGGGCCGGTTCGGTCGGTTTGCTGTGGACGGGATGGAGTGAACGGAGGAGCTCTTCTTGCTGGAGGACTGGGACGAGTGGGAGGAATGGGAGAGGCTGGCCCGGGACTGGCCGGCGTTGTGGTCAAACTGCATTAAGCAGAAGATCAGGTCCGTCGGCACGAGCTCAAACTCGTACGGGGGGTTGGTGATGACATACCTGGCCAGGGAGAACAGAGAGGTCACAGGGTGAGGAGGACTGGGTGGAGATGTCACCTGACTCTGCATCAAAAGGAACTGCCTGGCTCCTCAGGTCTACCAGACCACCTGGAAGGTGGACTGATGGTTGGTCCAAAGCCTTAAACGTTATCTTCTGAGTTGAAGTAAATCTTCATTTATTTAGCTTAACAGAGGAGACCAGCCATGAGTCCTGACATCCCAAGAAGCCGAATCAATGCAGGTAATGGAAAAACCATACTGTGCTGCCTGTGATCTAAGAGCCCCTGTCAACAACGTCAAGTTTTCTTCCCATCCTGAGTAGCCCAAGTGCACGCAGGAGGTTGCATGGACTGCACTGTGTCTTTCATTCTAGAACATTCTGACAGTCCTAGGCACACATCACAGGATCTTTGCTTACCATAACGTAGCATCTTCTTAGTCCTTCCTCACTATTTACCTTTTAAAAATCTACTTGGTGGGGATTTGACTAAATGAAGACCATAAAACACCTCCTTGCCCATGAGTCCTGCTTTAACTGTGCTCCTCGGTGTGATCAGGCTTTCTCTGCTTCACACCAGACATGACTTTAAAAAAAAAAAATAACTGTTTCATTGACAGCAGTGGATCGCAAAGTGTGGTCCTCAGGCCAGAGATATCCGCATTACCTGGGAACTTAAAAATGCCAATTCTTAAGCAACTGCACTCCAAACCTACTGAATCAGACACTTTCAGCATGAGGTCCAGCAATTTGTGGATTAGCAAGCTTTGCAGGTGATTCTCATGCTCAGTGAACTTTGAGAACCCACTGGCTACAGCAATCATTCTCAACCCTGGCTATACACAGTGATCCCTGGGCATTAAACAATTTTATTTTCAGTCCAGACAGGTTAAGTCAGACTAATCTGAGTAGTGCTTTTAAAGGCATCCCCAGTGATTCTAATATGCAAGCAAGGCTGAGAAACACTCAACTCTATAGCACTGTCACCTGGGGTATATGTACACACACTAATTTTGATCATTCTAGGATGTCCTTTTAATTTGCGGCTGCTATGAATTTATCTTAATGCATATTAGAAAAATATAACTCACATACATTTTTCTGTTGTGGTAATAAGTATATAATTTTCTTAAAGTAAATATATAAGAGGAAATGAGTGAGTCAATTAAAAATATATTAAGTAAAAATATAAGCGTCTAAGAGATGACGAAGGATTCATTTACCTTAAATACTAGCAGTATGAAATATCTCTACATTAGGTACCAACAGAATTATCCCAGTGGCTGGAGTTTGGAGGAGGTGCTCCTATGCAAATGTTTGTAATTAGGGGATAGAACTCTCCTGTAAAACCTGAGTTCTTCCCACAATGTCTTCACATCTGCAATTAGTAATGAAAGAAAAGAGCTCCCCATAACCTCCAAACTCAGTGCTGGATTGAATGTGAGCAGAGTGATTTCCTTGCTGAGAGCATGTGTATAGGCCTCTGCCTTTCTAAGGAGACAGGCGGGTCATGTATGTCGCTGCATTTCAGTGGGCAAGCAGAGTAGAAGTATACTCACCTCTTCGTGCACTGGCTGGGGGTGCTGAGGTGAGCATCTCTCAGCCGGTAAATTCCAAAACAAAGCATATTATACGTTTTCAGAGCTTTGCAGAACAGATCACCATAACAACCACCATCCTGGGAGACAACAGACAACGGAGAGAAGCATCATTTTTATTGGCTTGCAGGGAGAGGTCCAGAGGGAATGGGCCTTTTCAGGAATGCTTGTTTTGGTGTCGCCTGAGTTGGAGGGTCTGTGCCAAGGGACTGTGGCTGTAAAAGGCAATGTGGTTAACAGCCTATACCCCAAATTGGTGATTTTTTGGAAGCTGATAATAATGAGGTTTTCCCTCGGTTCTCTCTAGCTTTCCACTGTAAGCAGCGAGAGCTCTAAGGAGAAGGCACCTCTCCCTCACTTGGAGGGTGTGAAGCTTGAGGGTCGTAGATGCCTGGCAAATTGGTGATTATGTGTAGCTGCAGCGTGGCTGCAGTCACTGTGATCTGACCGTGGCGTCAATGCCGCTCGAGTGATAATTAAAATCCCTGCAAGAAGAAAAGACCCCACCAGGTACTATGGCAACAGACTCTTTCAGGTAAGGACTGTGTGAAAAGCACAATTTACAGACCTCAGAGACAGCAAGAGTGGAAGGGAAAATGTTTCCCCAGGAGCTGACGGTCTGCAGACTGAATAACCGGAATTCACAGGCCTAATCAGTTCACAGCCACCTTCCCAGGGTCTGGAGCCCCATGTGGAATGTTAAAGCACATTTGTTCACTTGGCAATGCTGGCTTCAGGCAGCCAGGTGGCTGCAGGTTGGTGTTATCATTATAGGAAGGGCACTGAAGAATGACTTCCCTGGGGATAAAGTGACTGCCGTTGTCCTTCCTGTCATTGGGATTTCCATGTAGGTATATCAGAGAACACACACAGAGCCCAATTTTACCATTATTTAAAGTTTTGGTCCTTTTAAAATATCAGTAAGTAGATGATAGTTAAAAGAGCCACTAACTGCAGAAACTGCCTTTCAAGAAAGCCCAGTCTAATAGGTCCCTGCCCATAAGTGAACTACTATATGGTGCAAGTCGGTAGCAGGGTTTCAGAAGAAATGGAGAAAGCGACCCTTTCCTTGAGCGGTACTATGGTTTGTGCAGTGGGTTTATTGGTTCTCAAGACTTGTGGCTCCTCCCCTTGAATGCATCCTGGAGTAGGCTAGGAATAAGAGTCAAGACTGCATACTTCTGCCCGAGTGCTGGCACCGGTCCCCTCTGCAGCAGGGAGGGAGTGGAGGAGAGTGGCTGAGTCCAGCCTCAGATATTAGAAGACCTGCATCTGAAATTAGAGACATTAAATGGTCCACAGGGGATGCTATTTGTTTGGCCAGTAGTAGTGGATATACATAATTAGTGGTGGGATTTTGAAATCCACCAGTGCCTGGGTCCTATGCAGACACCAAAATTCAGAAACCTGATGGCTAGGCTTCGTTTGTAAAAGCTCCTCAAGGGCTATTCATGTACATCTGGGCTCAAGTAGCCCTGAGCTATGCCAAGGTCCTTTGAAAGTGTTCCCAGAATTGACTGCATGTTGGCATCACCTACTGTCTTCTCTCTCTTGGAAGGCGATACCTAAGGGATATGAGTAAGCCACAGGCTCTGGAGTCAGGGTTCCTGATGCAAATTCCTGATAGGGCCAGTGTTCCGTCTCTCCGAGCCTCAGTTTCCTTAGAGTGTCTGATAATAGAACCTACATCTAAGGACTGCCATGAGAGTCAAAATGAATGATTACATGGAAAGCACAGCACCTGATATACAGTAAACTGTAAACATTACTTCCTATTTACTTTAGAAGGTAGGAAAAACAAATGCTTAGCTTGCCACAGTTCATTCGGACCAAGCTACTATCAGACAGCAGGCTGTGGTGACCTCTGCATGGTGCACTCACCCCCAAGTCCGCAAAGGGCCCATCTAGCAGCGCTAGCTGGGCCACGCGGCAGCGGTCTCTGTTGGCCAGCGTCTGGGGGGTGCTGTAGCCCCCTCGAAGCGCATTCTCCTCTGCAATCAGAGCCTCAAGCTCTGGCGTGGCTCCTCCTGTCACCAGAGTCCGGATCAAGGTAAGGATATTGTCATTGAAGTATGTCTGCAAGAAACAGAGAGAGGCAGGGGAAGTCCTTAAAGCACACACCCCAAAGTCATGACAACTGGCATCCAAATTACAACTTTTCTTGGCATTCCTGTTTAAAGTTCTGGCCTGTCTCTTCAAATAATTGTATGTGGGAAGTGAAAAGACAGCAGCCTCCAATTATTCCATTATTTTCTCTCTTACTTGGTTCTGCCAAGAGTGCCTGACTTAAAAACCAATTCAGAGGATTTTTATTAAAGGGCTAAAGTCGAAATGATTGGTGTTTCCCATCATTAGTGTTGCCAGGGCTGTACATATTGCTTACCTGTGTAATGAAATGCACCTGGTCCAGGTTGCTAACCCAAGCAGGGCTGCCCCTGAGGCCCTGTTGCCCATGTGCCTAGAAGCTGCCTCCCCCAGGAATGGCAAAACTTCCGTGTTGGTTGGCTCTGGCTGGGTAGCTCAGTTGGTTAGAGCATCATTGTCCCAATATGCCAATGTTAGGGGTTCAATCACCAGTCAGGGCACACACAAGAAGCAACCAATGAATGCATAAATGGGTGGAACAATGGAACAGCATTCAATGTTTCTCTCTCTCTCTCAAAAATACCAAACAAACAAACAAACAAACCCCACACAAAACAACATCTGTGTTGGAAGGAGATACCAAGAGCATCATTAAGGCCACATGCTCAACAAATCACACGCTTTGATACAGTCTAACCCAGAAATCAATTAAATATGCTAGAGAAGTTTATGGTGAGGTGCGTGTCCTGGTGTGTGCACTTTAGGTTTTTACATAACCTCAGGAGTCTGAGGCAAATACAGCTGATTAGAGAAGCTTCCTCTACATGTACATTTACATCTGACACATAACAGATCTGTCAAGAGTAAAACAATGGGTATTTTAAAAGAATTAGAGGATGTCAAATAAAAGCTCAAAAGATGACATTTGTCACCCAGCCTAATTAGAAAAAAAAAAACAACAAACTCAGTTAAGGGTCTGTACTCTATTCTCCCATGTAAGAAGAAATCAAACAGGCTAAATAAAATCCAACCAAATATTGCCAGTGGCTTTTGAGGATGTATGGACTTTCAGGAGCAGGTTAGGAAAGATAGCTGCATTTTTACTTCAGCAGTTCCTCAAACAGGTTACCAGGCTACGTATAGTAGGGAACAAACCAGGTAAGGACAGGTTCTCATCCTGCTTGGCCATCACTAGGTCTAAATCTAGGGGAAGTTGCCTAGTCATTCTGGGCTTTTCTCATCAGTAAAATAAGCATAGTCATAAGACCAACTGCACATGCAGTGAATTCTATGAGGGCTTCTGAGTTCAGATGAGAGCTAGTGGGGGCTGAGTTCATTTTCCTCATGGAAATATTCACAAAAATACCCATGTGATGCAAAATTCCAAGATCAAAGGAAACTAGGAGTGTTATTCAGAACCAGTCAGACCCCTAGGAGAATGTATCCTCTACCAGAGCTCAGCTGGGCAGGGCAGAGGCAGAACAAGGATGAGTAAAGGAGGAAATGATGCTAAGGTGTGTGTGTATGTGTGTACATAATGGTATATTTCTATTATCTGTCTGGATAGATTGGTAGGTAGCTGGATTGATAGAGAAACAGATGGATGAATAGATAGATGGATGGATGGATGGATGGATAGATGGATAAACAGATAACATAGAGTGGTTAAAGGAGGAGAGTCAGGCTGTGGGTTCGATGCTGACCTCACCACCCGTAGCTGGGTGAACTTAGAAAGTTACTTATTACTTTTGTGTCTCATTTCATGATCTGTAAAATGTAATAATAGAGTGGTTGTAAGGACTGTATAAACAAAACATGTGAGGCACCTAGACAAGTGTGTACAGGAAGTTCTGATAAATACTTAGGCCTGATAACAGAAACTCAGGGCCATTACGATGACAGAAACAGTCAGTTTATTCCTTTTTAAAAAATCTTTTACATTTTTTGTGTGGGAGGAAAGCAAGGCCATTCATTTCATCCTTGAATCCACACTTCTTAGTCTGCCTTTATTCTAAAACCCAGTTTAGACCTAAGTTAGGCCCAGTGAGGGTCGGAGTGGGGGAGGGGGGAATGCATCCTAGGACATGGCTGCAGCAATGGGAGACAGGCCACCACGTGGCTCAGGGCACATGTACAAACATTTCCAAAGTTTTCCAAGGTACATACTTGTCCCCACTGCCAGATAGCCTTGCATTAGAAGCAGGAGACCCCTCCTCAGCCCTGCAGCACATTACATGGGTGAGTGCTGGACACAGAGCTTCAGCAAGAGTTTCTGCATTATAATCACCCTTTCAGAGCAAAGCCAATGGGGGAGTGTAACAGCACACATGGTGGACAACAGCACACCATGATCTTGTATACTGAAAAAGGGACCTCTCCTGGCTCAGATGTAGAGAGAGGGGGGAAAATAGCCAATATAAGTATTTTTAAAAAGGAACCACAGTATTTCAGATGTAAAGGGAAAGCATTCTGTTGACTGGTTAAATCAGTCAATATTGGAAGAAGAAAAAGAAAAAACTTGTTTTGGAATTATAATAAATTATTTTAAAACTAGAGAGTATCTAATACTAACAAGTCAAAATTGAGATGATCAGAAAGTTTACTTCATATAACTTAATCAATATTTTATGTAAGGTCTTAGGATCAAACCTGCAACCCGGGCATGTGCCCTGGCCAGTGTAGCTCAGTCTGTTGAGTATCATCCCATGAACCA
This sequence comes from Corynorhinus townsendii, assembly GCA_026230045.1. Taxonomy (NCBI): domain Eukaryota; kingdom Metazoa; phylum Chordata; class Mammalia; order Chiroptera; family Vespertilionidae; genus Corynorhinus; species Corynorhinus townsendii. The sequence continues at coordinate 102,492,602 of JAPDVU010000008.1, read as the reverse complement.
GAAGATGGCTGGTTCTATTCCTTGTCAGGGCATATGTCCATGTTCCTTGCTTGATTCCAAGTAGGGGGTGTACAGGAGGCAGCCATGGATGTTTTCCTCTCACATCAGTTTCTCTCTCTCCCTCTTCCTTCCTGTCTTTCTAAAACTAATAAAAATATGTATGTTTTAAAAAAACAATCCTACTTAGAAAAGCATTGCAAACAATATAATAGTAATAAGTATTAACCAAGGAAGTACAAGACTGGTACTCAGAACACTATAAAATATTGCTGAAAGAAATTAAAGAAGATCTAAATAAATGGAAAGATATCCCATGCTCATGAACTGGGGGACTTAATCTAGTTAAGATGGCAGTACTCCTGAAAACAAGCTACATATTCAATGTAATCTCTATCAAAATCTGAAAGACCATTTTTTTCCAGAAATGGATAAGCTGATTGTAAAATTCATATGAAATAATAAACAACCACAAAGCCAAGACAATCATAAAAAGGTTTGTTTCCTGTGTGTGTGTGTGTGTGTGTGTGTGTGTGTGTGTGTGTGTGTGTGTGTGATGCTTTGTCGCCCAGCCTATGGTACTGGTGGTCTTTTCTGGGCCTTACCATGGCCATGTCCAGGACACCTGTCCTAGGATCCTTAGGAGGGATCTTGCCCAGAACCTCCAGCCCAGTCAGACTAGTCTCCAGGGATGCTTTGGGCAAAGGCCTCTTCTATGACATATCCTGTGTCACATGGACATCGGGGATCTTCTGAAAACTGAGGAATCTGGGTCCTGCTCAGTGCCTGGAATCAGGAGACCTATGGAGTCTAAGGACCATGGGAGTCCTTCTTCCAGCTACCATGGTCAGGCAACATGGCATCCCTGATATATAGACTGCAGAATTCATCTAGTACGGTTTTAATTCCTTGCTTTGCCATTCATTAACTATAACAATGGAATTTTTTCTTAACTTTTTGTTCTTTTTTTGTGCCTTATATTTCTCATCCATATAAAAGGATTTTTTTTTAAAAAAAGGACCAAATTCCCTCCCTCCCACACACACACACACAAAGAAAACAAACCCAGCTTATAGGATAATGTTAAATGAGATAATTTGTGTAACTTCTAATGCACAATGAAAACTCAATAAAAGGTAGTTCATAAAAAGAACAACCAACAAGCAATGCGACCAATGTAGAAAATCCCTGTCTCTGTGCCTCTGTGTTCTCTCTGATACCAGAGCTGGGCCACATCGTATGTGTGGCCCCTTGGCCTCAAAATGTTGATGGTTCTCAGATCCTGTAAGTAGACAGAGTAGTGGGCATTGAGGAAACCAACAAATGCTGGGCAAGGGCCATTGATTGCAACCTGGAACTCTGAGCCCGCAGCGCCATCTAGCCGCTCTGTGGACGCCCCTCTGCCAGTGTGTCTCCAACACGCTGGAGCATCTTCCTCGTTTTTTTTTTTTTACAGTATAATTACCAGAGCTTATGTTTCACAGTTAATGCTGTCAAGGCTTTTAAACTAATTGGTCTTTTATAGAAAATTTAACTGAAAATTAACACATCTTTTAATAACATTGCCTTAACTTTAATGGCACTTTGCCTTTCGTTTATAATTGCTCTAAAATTGTCACTTTCCATGTCATAGCTGCCATTTTTTTATATTTCCGAGTTTTCATAGTGTGGATTTTATTTTTAATGTTTTTCTTTCATGAGGGATGAGAACTATTTGATTTTTTTCCCAACTCTGGGCCTGCCTGGTCCAATGTGACAGAGTGGCATGTTCTGAGCCCAACAGAATGTACTACTGTTTGCCACGCTGACACCACCCCAGCTTTGCTGCCCAGGATAGAGGAATAATTTGTTAATGGACCTTCCTTCATACGGCACTAGGTTAGCTTGGGCTCACCGAGAACTTGTTCTTCTCCATGACACAGTTCAGGGGTTTGGCCCTTAATGCAAGTACAATTAAGAGAGTCAATTATGTGCGTCCAGCTTCCCAAGGTCACATTCTAAGGCTGCGGGAGTATCCAAAAGAAGCATCCTCTAACCAAGACTGAAGTGTCTAAGCCCAGACTTAAAACTTGACCGGACATGGCCTTTTGTACTCAGCCTGAGTGATGTGGCCGATGGCCTGACCTGTCTGACTGTGTCCTGGTATCCCTCTCCCGGGTCTACCACATTCCAACCAGGTGCTCTTCACCCACCCCCTCAGACAAATAAATTCCAGCTCTTTTGCCTGGGAAAACAAGGCTCCCCGTCTCTTCTGATTTTTCAGTGTCAGTGTCAGAGTTACTGCCTGAGACAACATGATTCTAACCACTTTGGCTAAAACAGGTCTCCAAACCCACTGAAACTATTTCATGTGCTTCAAATAAGCCTTCCCTACCTGATGGTCCTTACTTGGTTACTACTGCTTATACTAGAATGAAGGTTGGGACAATGTGAGGACTGGGTCTTCATCTTTCTTCTTCACTGCCTGGCATTCAGTAAGCCCAAATGTACTGCTTAATAACAACAAGTACATATAGAGCTTGTCATGTGCTAGGTTCTGCACTAATCACTTTACAACCTTATCTCATTGAATCACCTCAACAGTCCCATGACATAGGTACTATTATCACCCCACTTTACAGATAAGAAAATAGAGGCACAGAGAGGTTAAGGGAACGGAGACGGTAAATTGGGGTGCTGGGAACAGCATCCAAGCAGTTTGTCTCTTGAGTTCATGACTTTTCTTTCTAGGGAGACTCTGGGTGGAACTCAAATCCAGGATGAGGAGAGGGGGAGGTGGTAGTAGTGGGGAGAAGAAATCTGAATACCCGTGTAACCATTTCAGCTCTAACTACAGAGAGGCTTCCTTTCATGCGTGTGTGTGTGTGTGTGTGTGTGTGTGTGTGTGTGTGTGAGCAGCAAGCTGGTGTTCTGAAAAATACAATTTTTAGTTGTGATCTTCTTAGAGGCATGAGCCCATAAGCATAATTATTCCCTCTTGCCACGTGTTTCTGCTGTTGATTTGTAGTAGAAAGCCATGAGGCCATGTCTGCAACATCCTTATCTGTTTCAGGATTTCCTGTGATGAATCAAAACATTATTCTTATTATTCTTTTAACAAATGAAGCACTAAGCAGCAAGAGTAGAGTTATGAAGGACAATATTCAGGGGATGTTCAGACACGCAATTAAATGGCAATTCTGGGAGGTGTGCTAGGAAAGGGAGAGCATCATCTAAAGAGACCTATGTGGATGTTGTGACGCTGCCTGTAAGCAAATGCCTGTGATGGACGCTTACCTCTGGCTCCTGCTGCTTGGAGGCGTCTCACTTTCTCAACTTATATTTCTGTCCACCCTGTCTTGGTCCTTGACACTTTCTCTCTCTCTCTCTCTCTCTCTCTTTCTCTCTCTCTCTCTCCCCCTTCCCCCCTCCGTTTAATTAATTGGGGTTGGAGTGGAATGCAAAGAAATCACAGATAAGATTTTATCAGAAGGTGTAGATCCAGTGCTCCCACCCCTACCCCATGGCCAACATGTGTCCCCTTGGCTGTGTAGAGCTGAAGTTCTCCGGGGCTCAAAACCAGTTTTATTCCTTGGATCCATGGCTGGTTTCATGGGTGCAGTGGCCTGTGTCATCATCCAAGGTCCATGCTCAGAAGGGCCCCTCACTTGATTTAATACCCTGCTGCCACCATCTTGAAATTCTTAATAATTTATGAAAAAGTGGCCTTGAAAATTATGTAAGCTAGTCCTGCCTGGCATATACTGAATGTCTGGTATGTCAAAACATAAATAATTTTATAAATTTGAATTAAATAATATTTAATAATGTATTTGCAATTCTGAAAATAAAAATGAACACTTTAATTATATCCTAGTGAGAACAACCTTCTATAATCTCTTTAATTAGGATCATAAGTAAAATGACATTTTCAAAGAGATGAATTACAGAAATCTACTGGAAATGGAATTTGGAGACTAGAAGAACCATTGCAGAGAATACAGTAGAGTAACAAGCATGTCCTCCAGCTTCTATCATTTGTTCCAGCCTGCTGAAGGAGGCTGCCCAAACTGAGCCCCACATCACCAGCAGGGAGGAAGGCTGGGCCCAGTATCCTCAGGCCATCAGGAAGATCACAGCCTGGGACACAAGAGAGCCCTTCCCTGGGGACCACTTCCTTTCCTTCTTGGCTTGGAAAGCAGTGGTATGGCATGCAGCCCAGTCAGCCTTCATTCAGATGAATGCTGTTTTATAATTATTTTTAAATCCATAATCTGATTTTTAACTCAGATATACTTGCAATTGGACCACATTCAGCAATATACAATAACCTAAATAAGTCTTAAAAAGCTTTATATTTTTTTCTTTGTTCAAATAGAGGTCCTTCTGGGATAGTCTTTGATGAATAGATGAGAATAACACATAATTAGCATATCAGTTGTATAACATGTTCAGGAGAATAGTCTTCATAAGCTCTTTAAGAAATGTATGTGTATAAAACTTCTCTGAATTATGTTTATGATCTTAATGTGTTCAATAAAACTCTCTTTCATGGATTCTCCAAAGGTCAGTGTTTATCCAGCCTATGTCTGCATTTTCAAAAATTGCGAACTTGAGAATTCCAAAATATAGAGCCTTTTCTATATAATAAATAAAGACACTCAGTGGGAACATATCACAGTCCACAGGTTATGGTCCATTCAAATGTCTGCTTTTATAGTTCAGGATGGCTCCATTAGCTGGGACCTATTTTTCAATTGTTCTTTACTTTTAGTCTCAAAAGTGAATAAAACAATGCACATGAAGTTATAGAGAAACTAAAAATGCTTTTGGTCCCTCCGCTCTCTGCCACCACTCCAGTCCTTCCCTGCCACAAAGAACAGTTGGGGCCTGGCCCTCATGCCAGGTCCTCAGGCCTGGTCCTCATGCACAACTTATGTCTCAGTGACTGGCACTGACCTAGGAGTCACCCTTGACACTTTGTTCTCTTCATATTCAATCTATTCCCAAGTCCTTTCAATTTTACCAACAAACACCACTGAAATCTATACAACTCCCTCCTCTCTGCAGCCCTATCCTAGTCTGAGCTATGGGAACTTCCTACTCAGACTTCCTGCTGCCACCCTGCCTCCTGAACCATCCTCCACATCCCAGCCCAGGCAGTCCCTTTAGAATGTAAACCTGATCTCAACACTTTCCAGCTCCAAACCCTTCGATGCCTCCTCATAGCTCTTTAAATAAAAAGACCATCAGGCTTGGTGGCTCAGTTGGTTGAGCATCATCCCCTGCTGCCGAAGGTTGCTGGTTCAATTCCTGTTTGGGGCACATACCTGGGTTGCAGGTTTGATCCCCAGTTGGGGCACACATGGAAGGCACCCCAAGGCCTTTACATTTGCTTTCCTCTTTAGGGGATACTGTTCCCCACAAAATCTCCCCTCTTTATTGTTCAGATTTTGATATAAAATGTGTATTATTTCTTATGGAATCTTTCTCTGACCCTGAGACCAGGTCAAGTGCACTCCTATATTTATTCATAGCCTTCCTTGAACCTTCAAGAATTTGAATCAACATTTATGTGCTTGATAATTTGATGAATGTTGGGATCCCCTTCCAGGCTCCACGGCCGCTCATGCTCCAGCCCTGCACCCCCTCATTTGGGAGGTCTCCACTCCTGGGTCCTGCACCCACTCACCGCACTCATGAGAGAATCCAGGACGCTGACGGCAAATGCTGTCCCACAGGCAAATGGCTGCGTGAGGTACAGTTCTGTGTCGGGGTCATCGTCATCGTCTTGGTCCAGAAACTGAACATTAGTATCGTTCACTAGAAAAAGCATAAATAAGAATTAGCTCAAAAAAACTATACATGGCCAGCAAAACCAGAGGAAGAGCAGGCTAGTGGTTTAGAAACAATGAGGGTCACTGGAAAAGAAAGCATGGAAGAAGCTGTGGATGGGTCTGGGGGTGGAGCCGTGGGACTCAAGGGACTGCTCCTCCTGACTGTTCCAGTTTTTGAGGCCCGGAGGGCAATGCATTCAAGCAGGCTTGCCCATGGAAGGCTGTGGGAGGACTAGCGGACAGTGCTGGTCAGTCCTTTGGTATAGTTTTAGAATCATGACCGAAAAACACCCTGCAGTGTTTTTTGGTAGCCAAGCCCTTTGAGAGACAGACATATTTCAAGGATGAGTAGCCGGGATAAGCCATGCTGGATGGTAAGTTTAGCCACAACGAAAAGAAAGCAACCTATTAAGAGTGAAGAGCAATTGACTGGGAGCACAGCAGAGGTAAAGAGCAAAGAATTCACCCGCAGGCAGGCACAACCCACACCTTGCCCCGAGATCCGCCTGGGTAGTGGCTGGTGTCCCCAGCCCTGAATCTGGGGGACACCCCACAAGCCATGCTAATACAAAGGCAACCCACATGGGGTGTTTGCCGGCTGCCTCCAGCAAGCAGCTGACAGAGACTTGCTCTGCATCTGAGGCGCCTGGGATGCCCACGTTCTCCCTTGCCTCTCCTAAACAGCTGTCTTTCCTGCACTTCAGCTTCTGCAGCCCTGGGTGCTGTGTTTTATTCCGTCTGAGGATTGCTCAAGGACTCCTCCAGCAGCGCGTGCAGACTGATTGGCTGTGTCACTGAGATGCCTTTAACTTATTAAAAATTGAATGACAAATTAATTTCCATTCCCATCTTGACTTCAATGATCAGTTTTGCAGAGCAAGTAACAGTGGGGGAAAGACTGTGGTGGGGGAAGAGAGCACTCGTAATTTCTAGAAAAATTGTGCTTTTAGGAAAAAAAATAGATTCAATTTCCTTTTTCTGATTCCTTTCTAAAGTATCAGCAGCTAATTCACTTTCCTAGAGTAGTTTTTCCCCAAAAGTAACATTTTGGGTAACAATTTTTTCTAACCTTTGTTTATGTATTGTATGCATCAGAATAAATGATAATAGGATCGAAAGCTAGGAACGGAATTATGTTTAAATGACACTTTCCCTAGAGAAAGATTCTAAGGGGGAGAAATCTTGGCTCTAGTCTTCCTCAGTTTATCACATCCGGGTCCTCATGGTCTCAGCAGCACTGAGTCACAGGCTCGTGGGTGAAAGTGCAAGAAGCAGGGTCTGACAAGCAGGCTTTGGGTTCAGGCTCTGCACTAACTCCCTCTGTAGATCATTACTGCACACCTCAGTTTCTCCCATTGCAGATGGGGCATGACAGCCCCTCTTGTGAGGTTGCCAAGACACCACTATGCTTGGCCCAGCATCTTGACAGATGTCAGTAGCTCTCAGAATCGCCTTTCTGACACTAAACCTTCAGTCCACCTCTTACATCTGGAAATCCCAGCTTTCAGAAGCTCATAAGGCCTACTCAGGGATCCTACCAGGGTCAACTCATGGCTCCTTCCCTCCCTCCATGTACCCGCAAGCATGCTGTGTGTTGGCCACTGTTGAATCTTCCTACTTCGTGAATCAGAAAATGTGACCTGGGACAACATGCAGAGGACATGGTTTTAATTATTTGTAATAGCTCAGGAGGGAGTGTGTATGGACACCCCAAAAGGAGAAACGTTGGTTACCTCTTTTCAGGATGATGAGGAAGGGCTGGTACTAGACTTAGAGGGGAAGTAGCCAAAGCAGGGAGGGGTGAGTCTAAATTTTCAGTGAGTTGGGGTTTGAGTCATTGGTAACAGACATTAGGGTGTGAGCCAGGGTTCAGTGAAAATCCTGTGCACTGTTCTGGGGTACCCAGTCTCAGGAGGAGGACAGCCAGTGTGACCCTCATCCTATGTCACAGAACAGTCATTATGCAGGTGTTAAGAGGTGATTAAAACAATCACTCTAATAGGTACAAGGTCAAATACAACTGGGAAACAGGCAGGTTGAACAGCTTAAAAATGGTCCTTTCTATGGGACTTCTAGGGGATTTGGACTCACCAACATCAATTGAAACTCTCCAAATGGGGGATGACTGGAATATACTACACAATTTTAAAACTTTGTTTGACCTTGGCATCCTCTGTGGTTTTCAAAGTGCATTTTGCTGGCTTGGAGTATGCAGAACACATCTCAAAACATGTAGTAGACAAATAGTAAAGATTTGTGGGGACTGGGGAGGTGAGGTGGTCAGAGAATGATTGTATGATTGCCCAAGGTGGTCTGACCACTAGAAAAATCGGGTTTAAAGGTGAAGGCACAGGCAATGGGCATCATGGGAACATGGGAAGTTCTCTGAGCTAATGGAAGACATAAGCCTCAGGAGACTCAATGATGCTCATTGAAGGCCTGAATTGTTGCCTCAGATTTGGGGCATCAAGCTGTTTCTTTTCTCTTCTACTAATCACAGGTCAAGATGTCCTAGCTAGCTGGCAGCACATGAGTTCCAAATTGGAAAAGCGATTCCTAAGTGAGAATTCTGAAATGCTCTGAAAGCTTCTGAGTCGGACACATTTGCATGGATTTTCCAACCAGAGGCCGGGCCTGCAGTACCTCCTTGGCTCTCTGACAATACTAAGATTTGGGGCAGAGCATTCCCAAAACCGAAGTGGCTCTCAGCCAACTTCTCTAAACAGGAAAAGACACCTCTTCCACTGGTGGAAAAAAAATAGTGTGATACTCCTCGACCCGAGCGAATTTGTCTGATAAATAGCTACATCTACAATAATGTGGTGCTGAGCAGTGGACAATTTATTCCTTAGTTCCTAGACACCTTGCAAGCAAGATTACTGTGTTAAAAGCTGCTCTTTTATTTTGAAATATATTTGGGGGCCAAGAAAATGGCATGTTAGTTTCATTTGTGAGTCATTTGAAGGCAGGTGCTCCCACCTCTCTGTCCAGCCCTCCACCGAGCAGCACTTTCGCTGTCTCTACTTAGAAGATCAATCCCCAGTTTTGAGACCTGCTGCTGATGGGTGCCTTTCAGAGGAATTAACCAAGTCATGGGCACCCGTGGAAGGGCTTGACAAATGAAGTCATGACCCGGCCCTTCGTCTTCCTGGTGAGTCCACGCTGAATCTCCTACAGCAGGTTCTGGGCCAGCAGGGAGGGGTCAGGGCTGTGCCCCCCATGCTGCTAACCTCATTCCTGGCACCATTCCTAAAATGTGCTTTGGAAAGAAAAGGTCCCCTAGGAGCCTGTTGCTTTTATAGCTTCAGAACCAGAGCTTCTGAGAAAGGGCCTAGTATGAAAAAAAGGCAAATAAAGTCAGAATAAAGGAAAATAAACAGCTGGAGGGAAGGCACTATCTTAGGTTTCTTATCTTAAAATTTTTATATTTTTCCTTTGACTTCCTCTGAGAGCTGTGAAGACATGTCAGTCAAGCTGACAGTGTGTTGGAAGAGGAGTATAAGGGAGAAGGCAGGAGAGCAGGGAGACATGTGGAAAAGAAAAAAAAAAAAACAAAAAACACAAGGCCCAGGCCAAAGAAAATGCATTAGAGCAAAGATGCTTTGAAAACAACTGCCAGGTCAGATGGGTGTGATCAAAGGTTCCCTGGTGCCGTGTGGGGGGAAATCATTAAGAAAGGCCAGAACAAGACAGTCGATTCCAACCAGAGCCACAAATAAAACGCATTCAAAGCAGTGCCATGGGGTAGCCTCTCTGTTACAGCCGGCGAAATAAAAAACAAGCTGATGATGGCTGGGAACACCAACAACAGAACAAAAGAGATACTGATGTAAAGAAAAACAGTGCTTCTTACCCAGTTCAGTTATCATTAGAATGTGCGTCCCACTGTTTTTTTCCTGATTGACTGATACCAAAGGCAACTTGCCAGGTTTAGCTAATTGGATACAGCATTTAAGGGTTGGGGAAAGGGAGTGGAGGAAAGTACAGAAAAAGAAGAGAGTGAGGGAATAACAGAGGAAACATTCTAAAGTAAAGGGACCCGGGACCTGGACCATAGGTAGATACCATTTATAGTGGAAGCAGGGCGTGTCATGGCCAGGTGAAAAGTGGGATTCTATTGGCCAACAACCGTGGCCCTCAAAACCCCGTCACTTTTGGACCCGAGTGGCAGTCACTGAAAATGGCCTTTGTCTGAGAAGTCCAGTTCGGACAGATTAAATGTAGCGTTATGACACATTAGGCCAACACTTCTCCCTAGTTTTCCAAATGGAATTTGCTTAGAGCTGGAACTTTGTGCCTCGGTGGAGGGTTCTGACTATAGGAGCTGTCCAGAGATGCTTCCCATGAACATTACCAAGAGTCCATGGGCAATGCCTTTCCTTCCTTCTTCTCCTTGCCCTGATTTATGCCCCAATTTAAAATCCATCATCACATATTCCTTTGAAAACAGTGCCCAGATGAAGGAAACTGTCTATTCATCTCAGAGGAAACAGATCAGTTTTGCCTTTTGCTAATCTGATATTTCTACACATACTTTCTTCAATCTCCTCTAAACAAATCCCACTAGAATCTATTATCTTGAAGGAGCTAAAAAAAAATAGGCCAACCTCCTCTTATCTGACATGGTTGGAAGAGAGAACCACAAAGGCTGTCCACGGCTGCCATTCACCCCTACCTAGTTCAGTGATGATGGGGATGTTGACCCCAGTTGTGATGGATGGCTGACGCAACATCCCGTGTACTGGGCTGTTGTCTGGCGAGATTCTGTCCATTCCCGGAGGTGTGAACCCTGGTGGGAAGTAAAAAGAGAAGGGAGAAAATTCAGTTTTGTGGAAAATTTAGAAATAATGAGAGTTCAGGGTATATACACAATAAAAAAAAAAGTAGCATATGCATTATTTATAGGTCAACAATTAGCACTCCCAGGATAAACTCTGATGAATTGTTTTTAGAAGAACAAAGTAGGAGACTATTGGAAATAATTATAGCCCACTTTGATAGTTCTCTAAAAACCAGTCTCTACAACAATTGTTGATCTTGCTCACAGAATTTTGTTCCCCTCTCCATGCAGGCACACGTGAGAATTATATCCAAGGGCCTCCTTGAAGTTAGATGTGACCAGGCAACATAGGAAATGTTCTGACCCACGAAAAGTGAACAGAATCATGCATATCATCACTTCTGGTACAAATCAACCCACTTCCTGTTCTCCCAGACCATGGAAACTGTAGAGAAGGCTGGGAAGCAGCCCTGGACAGCAGCCCAGACCCACAAAGCATTCTGAGTGAGGGAACAAGCAATCTGTATTGCTTTAAGACACTGAGATTTGTTTGTTGTCAGCATAGCATGACCTGACCTATCTTGTTATCATAAACCCATTGATTGCTTATTCTCTTGCCAGGGAGGCTTAACTAGGTTTTTGACACAGTTCTGGCCAAGGGGAAGTGGTTGAGGATCTGCTTGGGGGCTTTTAGGGGTTGTTTCCTCACTCTTAAAAAGAATCATGTAGGAAGAGAGATTATCTTTTAATCCACTGGACATTGCTTTTGTGCCTGCAGTGCCTGGAACTGTGGCAGCCAACTCATAAATAGGATGGGCACCAGCTGAGGACAAAGTCAGCTTAATGATATTGGCTGAACTGAATGATGAAAGACAGAACAACAGGAAGAGCAGTCCTTGAGTGCCTGACAAACCAGCCCTGGAACCCAAACCAACTGACCTCAGGATTTCTTCCTACAGGAGATTTCATATATACACTGAGTGGCCAGATTATTATGATCTCTGAACGCATAATAATCTGGCCACTCAGTGTATATCCTATATAATAAAAGGCTAATATGCAAATTGTCCCCTCGACCAGGAGTTTGACCAGCAGGCAGGCTGGCCAACCACCCATGTCCCCTCCCCTTGGCCAGGCTGGCCAGACCCCACCCATGCATTAATTCATGCACCAGGCCTCTAATACATTTGTTTTTATACTTGCAACTAAAATACACACACACACACACACACACACACACACACACACACACACACTGAGTGGCCAGATTATTATGTGTTCAGAGATCATAATAATTTGGCCACTTGGTATACACACACACACATATATATATGATTATATGTATAGAATAATATGATTTCATATAAATTAATTATATATGTAAATAAATTATATAAACTATATACATATCCTAGCTAATAAAAGAGTAATATGCAAATTGACCATCATTCCAAGACACAAGATGGCTGCCCCCATGTGGCCAAAGATGGCTGCCCTCATGTGGACACAAGATGGCTGCCACAAAATGGCCTGCAAGGGAGCCAAAGATGGCTGCCCTCATGTGGGCACTGAGGAGTGACCAGGCCAGCAGAGGAGGGCAGTTGGGGGAGACCAGGCCAGCAAGGGAGAGCAGTTGTGGGGGACCCAGGTCTGCAGGGGAGGCAATTGGGCGGGGGGCAGTTAGGGGTGACCAGGCCAGCAGGGGAGGGCAGTTGGGGGCAACCAGGCCTGCAGGGAAGGACAGTTAGGGGCAATCGGGCCAGCCGGGGAGCAGTAAAAGCGTGGTTGGCAGGGGAGTGGTTAGTGGGTGATCAGGCTGGCAGGTAGAAGCAGTAAGGGCAATCAGGCAAGTGGTTGGGAGCCAGCAGTCCTGGATTTTAAGAGAGATGTCTGACCGCCCATTTAGGCCTGATCCCACTCCTAAACAGGCAGTCGGACATCCCTCAAGGGGTCCCAGATTGGAGAGGGTACAGGCTGGGCTGAGGGACATCCCCCCTCCATGCATGAATTCCATGCACCGGGCCTCTAGTGTGTGTGTGTGTGCGCGCGCACACATATATATATATACATATATACATATTTATATATGAAATCTCCTGTAGGAAGAAATCCTGAGGTAAGATGGTTTTATATATGTATATATATGAATATGTATATATATACCTTTTGTTTAAGCCAAAATTAGTTGCTTTTTAAAATTAGTTGAGTTTTGTTTTTATACTTGCAACTAAAATCATCCTGACTGATGCATATGCCATTTGTTCAGAGAGGACCAGTAAACTTCCCAGTGTACCTAACACAGATCTCCTAAACATAGAAGTGGGCACAGTGAACTGGAAAGTAGCCTGCTTGGTTTATGATTTTTGTGGTCTGGGTTTCTTTGGGTCTCAGACCCAAATCCCAAGTACATATTAGGATGAGCTTAACCCAGCCATGACTTCAAGATGAGTGAGGGTGAGAAGTCATCCCAGCTAGGCTGAATGGCTGCCTTTTTAAGAATGTGCACAGATACATATGAGCATGAGACATTAATTTACCTCACACATTCATGCAGTGAAAATTAATTTAACCAAGAGAAGCACGTGGCAAGTGGTGCATCAGCTCTGTGCTGGTTGCAAGGCCCCATCCATTCCTCTACCTTAGAGGAAAGGCAGACACATTCACTCTGGTTTTTCTTCTTTGCCCTTGAAGGACTGCTATGTGGGCTCATCAATGAATTAGGGATTTACAGACACAAAGTCACTTGTTAAGTTCCCAAGGACAAAATTCCAAGTAGATTGCATGACCAGTCTCCCCACTTACTCTGCAGTAATGTGACGAGATGGGCTTGACTCTGGCATGATGGTGTATGCAACTCGCTATCAGGAAGGAAATGACAGGTGCTCAATAACTGCTTGTTTGGGAGGTGCATGATGCACGAAATGCCAGAAAAAGATAAAAGTGTTTGCCTATTTTCTGCTCTTCCATATGTAAATGTCATGCTATTGAATGCCATACTGTCAGAGAGAAAAAAAGTTTATTTACTTTACAATTCCCTGATTGCACTTAATGTTATTCTTTATATTGACATACTATGTACAGGGTAAGTAATTTTCAATTACAGCGTAGTGTCCACTTTTCTGAACTTTGGAATGCGTGTGTCTCAGCCAACCACATAACCAAGAACATGTATGTTGAATGCCAGCTGTTTCCTTGCCCCAGAATAGTGAAGGGGAAACTAAACTGTTTTCATCAGAAGTTTCGTTCAAAAGCGTGAAAAACTGCAAGTGACAGCTGCGCGGATTCAGTGGATGTGACGTTTTTGAATTTCTTCAACTTGACAAGTAAACACCTTAAATCGGCAATGCTATATGCATAATGCATGGCCTGTATTTTGACATCCATCATCAAATGCTGACTTGAGAAAATACGGGTTTGTACGTCAAGGAATAGCACCGTAAAACAGGGAGAAATGTGGGTCCCATGGTATTAGGAAAACTGTATTTCATTACAGAACCTGCAGCGAGCCAAAGTGTCCTTTTATTTCATCTTATTTAAAAATCCCATTTGCAGCTGTGAAAAGACTCAATCCCTTTGCATGAAACCTTCATTTAGAAATGACATGCTTGCTTCAAGGGCTTCTTTCATTTTGCTTTCATATTCCATTTACCCCTTCAGTCACCAAGCCTGGTTCCATTAGCATCTGCAAACTGACAAACTATGGTGGGTGTCCAAAGACACCTCTCCATTAAAGGTCCTTCTCTCTCCAAGGACAGGGTGCTTTGGTTGGCAAGAAAACATCAGCAACTTTAAGTCTCTTTATTTTTGGATACTTTTCAAGTCACACATTTTTAAGAGCAAAAAGAAAGATGAAAGACATAGACTTGGTCCTCCCCTCCTCCCCTCGGACGTAGAATTGTGTTAAAGATGAACAGAATTTATTAGTATTGTTTCTCTCACACAGGTCCTAATATGGGAATATTGTGGTTGAAATGGCAGATTCCTTAAGTGATCTTGGAGAGAATAGAATTCAGCCACCTTCCCTCTGAAGGGATGAGGCAAGCCCGCCTTTGATGCCACTCGATGTCATCTACCTCATTTGTCAGAGCAGCAGTTGATAAAGGAACAGGTCCAAATTGTGTCCAGGTCTCTGAATGCCTTACTCCCATTGTTGTTTGCTGCAGTGGACACATCTTTGGTTGAACTTTAATTCTCTCTCCACAGGGACATGAAGTAAACTATAGGGATTCTATACAACTAGAGAAAGCGAAGCTGGGAAACACTCCTTTCATTGATTAAATGAACACTTGGGAAACCAATTTTAGAAACAACCACTTATTTCCCCAGAATAGGTGAATAAAAATGATGACATTGGAGAGATGAAGTGAAAAATTCTCAGTCAGAAAAGATTCAAGCTCAGTGATCTACAGCCCTGGATCTTACTGAGATAGTCTCCAGATTCTTTAAATGTGTCTCCATTGCTCTCTGCTGGTCATGGACATGGGAGGCAAGCTTTGAGCTAAATGTGGCCTCCAAAGAATACTCGATTTCCTTAAATTGAAGACCCCTCCCCTTTCCAATTCCCAGGGGCAGATGTGGCCAACTTAGGTTATCTGTTCTATTCTTTTGGCAGAGGCATAAATGGGCCCAGTGGGCCCCTTGCCAAGCATGGTCGCTCCCTGTGCTGTATGAGAACTTTAGGCCAGAGACTGTGTTTTCTAATTCTTTAAACTTCCCAGGCTGTCTACAGAATGCCTGGCCAATAGAGAAGAAACAGAGTAGGCTTTACAGTCAAATGTCATGAGTTCAAACTCTGCCTCATCCACTAATTAGCCACATAACTGTAAGCATGGCACAAATTTTCTCCAAGCCCCTGATTCTTTGTCTATAAACTGAAAGTATCTCTTACATAGGGTAGTTGTGAAGATAACATCAAATAGTGTGCTCAAAACATTTAGTGCAGCCCTGGCCAGTGTTCTCAGCGGTTAGAACTTCAGCCCGAGCACCAAAGGGTTTTGGGTTCAATTCCTGGTCAAGGGCACATACATATATACCTGGGTTCACTCCCGGCCCCCTGTCAGGGTATGTTCAGGAGGCAACCAGTCAATGTGTCTCTCTCACATCAGTGTTTCTCTCTTTCTCTTCGGTTCTCTCTTCCCCCTCCCTCCCTTCCATTCTCTCTGAAAAGCAATGGAAAAAATATCCTCATGTGAGGATTAACAAAAAAATAAAAAAGTAAAAAAATTTAGTGCAATGCTTGCTATAAAGCAAGTACTCAAAAAAGTTGACTACTGATGTTAATATTTTAGTAGGTACACGGTAAATATTTGTGGATAGGCACAGCATCTATCACCACCCCTTCTCTATAGATAAGAAACTGAGGTAGCTTTTGATAGCTTTTGTTTTTAAGAACAAGGATACTCAGTCAACTTTATTAGAGAGGGGAAACCCCTAGCCAAAGAGCCATACAGCATCAACATGTGGTTCTCATCGGTTTTTGTTTTGTATTTTATTCATTTATTTATTTACTTATTTATTTATTTTGAGAGAGAGACAGAGAGAGAGAGAGAGAGAGAGAGAGAGAGAGAGAGAGAGAGAGAGAGAGAGAGAGAGAGACATCCATCAGCCACCTTCAGCATGCCCCCTACTAGAGATCGAGCCTGCAACTTGACCTGTGCCCTAACCGGGAATCAAACCGGCAACATTTTGGTGCATGGGGCGAAGCCCAACCAATTGAACCACACAGGCCAACACGGATAGATTTTTTTATAAGGAATTTTCACATAGAGAAAATCATGGAAAATTAATGGAAATGCAATAATCAATGTGATAAAAATAAGCCCAAAATATGTAAGAAAGGAGGATTTCAGAAACGGGGACAGCTAGGATTTTTCTTTAAGTATTTTGAAGAATGTATAAAAGGTTCTTACTTCCTTATAGCAGCCCCACCACCTCTCTGGAGTGTTTTATTTTAGACCTAATCTTCCACTTTCCATTTCCACATAGGCTATGCCAGGCTAGAGGCACTCAGCCTCTACCAGGGAAATTACTGGAAGGTTAAGTGACCTTTAGTTAAATTAGACAAGGAAGTTTCAGGATGGCTTTGAATTAAAGAATTTAATACAAACACTTGACCTGTTCCTGAGAAGTGCAAGGAGAAGAGACACTGGAATAAGGAGATCATCAAGGTTTCATTTTTATTAATTGTTTTGGGTACTTGCTGCACCCATGCACACAGGCACAGCATTTACCCGGCACCATGTGGCTGCAAGCAGAAAAAGACAAGATCTATTGCAGAATGGTTAGAAAAGGGTGCTGGGGAAATGTAGGCATGAGTGCACTAGAAAAGAAGAGGACTCAATGTCAAGAAAAGACAACAATGTTCTAGATCTAGATGAAGATAATTGAGAATGAAGAAGATGGGCCTAAATATAAGCTTGAGAAAAAAAATAGCTAACATTTATTGAGTGACCACTATGTACTAAATTCTGCTCATATAATAACTTTAGTTTGCAAAACCATCCTATGTAGATAATACTATTTTACAGATGAGGACACTGAAGCACAGAGAAGGTAAGCAATTTTCTCCAGGGAAAATGCAGAGATTAGCAGATCTCAGATTTAAACCCAGGTACCTGGTCTTCAGAGACTCCTCTCAGCCTCCACACCAATGGTTCCTTCTTATTAAGGGACAGAGCTATACTAAGAGATTTTTCATGAGCCAAGTTCATTTATTCCTAACAACCCTATGAGTGTAGGGATTGAAAATATTCCCATTCT
Source organism: Corynorhinus townsendii (assembly GCA_026230045.1). Taxonomy (NCBI): domain Eukaryota; kingdom Metazoa; phylum Chordata; class Mammalia; order Chiroptera; family Vespertilionidae; genus Corynorhinus; species Corynorhinus townsendii. The sequence goes on along the minus strand of JAPDVU010000008.1, from coordinate 102,475,250 downwards.
GTAGATAATAAAAATAGAATTCTGAGCAGCCTGATAACTTCATCAAGCATACCCAGGTGGTAGGTAGCTGGTGTCCAACATCAGAGCCTACATATAACAGCGCTCCATGCTCCCTGCCCTCTACGTGTGATGGTCTCTCCCTCCACCCTGGCAGGCAGGTTTGAGGACAAAGCTCGTATTATTCTTATATAGTTTTCACTTTTAAGAATAAATAGATCACAACGGGGACCCACTGTAGTTATGCTGAACTTGCTTTGGTATCATAGTACTCACAACTCAGCACATATAATAAATGCTTTATTACAGTACTTCTCCATAGAGGAAAACACAAAGTACTTTCTAAATCTTCCCTAGTTAAGTCCCCAAGCCCTTCCAGGGAGAGAGAGATGAACATTCTTATTAATCATGTCCCCTAGAATAGATGGAGAAATGAAGGTAAGTGCCTCCCCCACCCCCAAAGATTTAACATAAAGGAATTGGTTCAAAGGGTGGGCCGAATTATCTTTTATCGTGTGCATATAAATGATGGTTAGAAATCCATATGCTATGTTAAACTAGGGAAATAAATTAAGCCGAGTCATCTAGGTTTGCTGAGACAGGTATTCAATATGACGTTGTAAAAGGGAAAGATCACCGTTAAAAATGATCTATAAAGACATCTTAAAATCAAGAGAAACATCTCATATTACATCATCTATGAGATGAATTAAATTTCCTCTTAATGCCAGGGAAAACCAAATGTCAGATGAAGTGAAGATCAATAAAAATATTTTGATAAGTAAATTCAACAATACTATTTAACACATGATTGGCAACTGCTAAAACATAAATTATCCAAATTTCCCATTGCTGCTTATGGGAAAATTATGCAGATTAGAACTTGATTAGGCTTATATCATGAAACTAAATTTGGACTTTTAATCTATTAAGCTCCAATAAATGAGGCATTTGAATAGCTCCCCTGAGCAAGCACAGTAATAGCCACAGCAGTCATTCGGCTGTACATATTCCAACACATTCTTCAGCCCCTGAAGTAAAGAAAATGCCATGTATACAAGCACAACGGCTTCCTAGCGTGTGGGGGGAACTCCATGTGCCCAGGATCGGTCTGGGAAGTAGATTCGTGGAAAAGTCTGTAGGAGAAACCTGGCGAAGGGAAGAACTCAACTGAACCTTCAAGGTGTTTTCATAGTTTTCAGTGGCTTTGCCATTTGGGGTCCTGAGTCATGAAGGTCAGGCAGCTGACCAGTATTGACTCAATAAAAAATTATTATTTACCAAGGAAGCAGCTTCTCCTGACACTGCCCAACTGACCACTTTCCACTTGGAGCCCAAGGTGGAAGGAGCCCCGGACAGGATGACGGAGGTCAAAGACAGGAAGGGAAGAAGGGGGAACTCCTCTGTCAATTTCAACTGTGTTTTCTGCTTTCTTCAAAGTAACTCACGTGCCTGGAGTTGACAGCTGTCCAGAGCCTAAGGACAGTGCCTCTTTGCCAATCACTCATGTTAGAAATGTAAGAGATTTGGGAATCCCAGAATCAACTGCTCCATTTTAGAGATGAAGAAACTGAAGCTCAGAGCACAGAAGTGATCATATCCAAAGTCATAGAACCAGAATGAGCTCACTGGCTGTTATCTGTTCCTCTTCAACTCCTTCCACAGTGTTTGGTGGTAGTGACAGTGGGGGCACAACGCTGTGCTGCCCTGGCCACAGAATGGTAACATGAAGCCAGACAGCCTGACTTCACAGAATCAGCAAGATGGTCCCCAGTCTCCTGGCTACATGACTCGTTTAGAGATGGGCCTTAACCCAAGCTGGGGCCAATCTGTGTTCTCCCGAGGACACTATGCAAAAGATGCTTTGGATGCAAAGCCAGAAGGATGTAAGAATGGGGCTAGTGGTGACCATGGATGGGGCAAGTAATTCAAGAGGGGAGGAGAATGGCAAGGATTTCTGATACCATCCAACCTCCTGGGCCAAATGTGCCCACTTTTTATTTAAGCCTTGTTGAGTTGGATTTCTATCTCTTGCAACCAAATTCCCTCAGTAATACAGTAACTGAGAAAAATCTCCGTTCTTGGTGAAATGGCGCATGCAGGTCTTATTTTCTGCTGAAACAAGTGACTGACTGACTATATCTTCATCCAAGGGTTTTGTTCATTTCCAATGGCTAGTGACAAGATGTGGGTCAACACCCCGGCCTTCAACTTCTTCTATTTACAATAAGTAACATTGATATTTTTAAATAGTTCTTTATTCTAGAGACTATATTTGAGGAATGCTTTGGAAAGATGGCTCTGCCTACTGAGTAAAGTACCTCATCTTTTTTAGAATTTGCATTTGGGGTCTGAGCTAAACTAACAAAGTTCTCTATAGCTATTTGCTCATTAAATTTCGTAAGATACATTCAGCACTTAGACAAGTCTCACACACATGGAACAAATATATTTGCAAGAGTCTCCAAGCAGACAATCTCTTTCCTTATGATAAGCTTAAAGGGTTTACTGTATCTCAGAGGGGTCAGAGAAAGGAAGGAAGGAAGGAAGGAAGGAAGGAAGGAAGGAAGGAAGGAAGGAAGGAAAGGAATCACAACTTAAACACAGCTAAGACTACAGATTTGGAAAAAATATGAAAACTAATATTCACCTGGTCTAATGTCTTCCCCAGGGTGTCAGAGTGAATCTTCCACAACTTCTCAATTGCTTTCTACCCCTCCTAATTCATCTTACAACTTGAAAATAAGACACACTTTGACAATATGAATCAAATAACTTAAAATTTTACATACCCTTTGGCTTAATCAATTTCACATCTGAAAATATATGTATAGCCACAATTTCCCTCTATTAAAGATCTGATTACCATGTTCTTCAATTGTGCTTATTAAATAACAATGTTAAATTGAAAACACATGAATGTTTTAGGAAACGAATTGTTAAGTATGCATCCACTAAAGACACAGAAAAACATTTTTTAATGACATGAATAAATAGTCATAATAAACTATTTGTGGAAACACACAGGTCACATACTAATATGAATGATTCATTTTGAGGGGGAATGTGTCTAAATATACAGAAGCAAAACTATTGTGTCAACTTCTCATGTCTAAGTGATAAAATGATAGGGAATATAACTTCTCTAAAATTAATGTTTTATTTGTGCAATTAGAAAAAATCCAAAATTATCCTATATAATAAAAGCCTAATATGCTAAGTGTCCCACTGTTCAACCATTTGATAAATCGCTATGACACACACTGGCCACCAGGAGACAGATGCTCCAACCAGTAGGTTGGCTTGCTGCTGGGGTCCTGACAATCAGGACTGAACAAGATGGGCCTGACATGCCCTGGAGCCCTCCTGTGGTCCCTCCCTGAGGTCCTGACCATGCACCGGTAGGGTCCTTGGCCTGGCCTGCACCCTCTCGCAATCCAGGACGCCTCAGGGGATGTTGGAGAGCCGGTTTCAGCCTGATCCCCTCAGGCCAGGCAGAGGGACCCCACCGGTGCACAAATCCATGCACCGGGCCTCTAGTAAAATAATAAAAGAAAAACCCTGAAACTTTAAAGCCTCATGTTATCTTCACAGCCAACAGCAGCTGGTTGACATGGTGGATGGACTCACCTTGTTGAGCTGTCAGGATCCTAAAGGTCATTAGAGAACCACTTTCTTTGGGAGTTGGGGAAACTGAGGTTCTAGGATGGAAGTGAGCAGCCAAAGGTTACAGATTAAGAGACATTAGAAGAACAGGGCCAGTCCTAGCTAATTTGGCTCAGTGGATAGAGCATCGGCCTGTGGACTGAAGGGTTCTGGGTTTGATTCCAGTCAAGGACACATACCTCAATTGCAGGCTTGGTCGCATGAGGGAAGCAACCAATTGATGTGTCTCTCTCATATAGATGTTTCTCTCTTTCTCTCTCTCCCCCTCCCTTCCACTCTGTCTAAAAATCAATGGGAAAAATATCCTTGGGTGAAGATAAAAGAAAAAGAACAAAGCTATAAGAAAGTTTACAGGGTTCCCAGTGCTCTACTACTGCAACTTCCCACCACGTCATAAGAGCTGCTTAATCTCAGAGTAAAGGTGCTGAGTTGTTCATGTGGCTTTAAAGAGCCCCGGAAACCCACAGTGCTCCACGCACATGGCTGAGGAGGGAGAAATGAGAGCTGGGTTCCAACACAGGAGAGTGGCCCTTGCTGATTCTCATCCCTATTCCCAACACACCTTATCCACTCTTCCCCACTCTCCCCACTTCCCTCTCAACCCAGCCCCTGCCCTCCTTCACCTCCTCCAGGAAGACCGCCTGGTCTAACTTGTCCCCTGTTAGTTACTCATGATGATGTCATCATTTGCACTTTCCCATTCCCATTATTCACTATTTTAAACCATATGGATTACTACTAATGACGTAGTAATTACTGGATACCAATTTTAATGTTTTCAAAGTATCTTTAATGTTCTCTCTTTTAAAATATGCATACCTGTTGGATTCTTAATTTCAATATGGCATGGAGTATGTCTTTTCTTTATTATTATTACTAATTCTTCATTCCTATCCTGGACTCTCCCCCTCCTTGCTGGCACCACAAGAGGACAAAGGCCTCTAGTGCCGTGTCTCTTCTTTTATGCTGGATCACATTTCTAGTAAACTAGGGGTGCACTGTGCCAGGGAAAAGGTAGACATACACAGCACAAGACAGTGATATGAAGTGGATGCTAATAAAACACATAGAAACCTCCCTCATGCTGCCAAGACTATATACCATTTTGTTTCCATTACATCAATTTTTTTCTCCCCCTTTTGTGAGCATTAATCAAAGAAATGCAAAGAGCTCATTAAAGTGATAGATTGACTGAAAATGTAACCACCTTTACATTATAAACAGTTTCTTTATGTTCTCAGTGCTATGGGCTTTGTTTTTCAGCATTTGTCATGTACTTCAAATGTCCTTTTGCATCTGAAACACTCAATGCCAAATGGGCCCCAGTTGTTTGGTTTAGTACGGACCAATGGCCAGTGTAGCAAGAAGGAGAGCTATGAAATCACAAGCAAATGAAAGCATCCATATCTTAAGTGCACAGAAAATTAAGTAGTTGCAAAAGATGGATTTTCCAAGTGATCCAAGGAATTGCTGTGCAGGTTAGGAAAGCAGATTCCATCACCGGCAGCATTGGGCCAGCTGTCTCTGAAATGCTCTCAGACAGCACCTCGCAGAAATAGCAGCCCAGCTTCCAAACATGTGATAGTCCTTTAAAATAGAGCACTAAATTTTCTCTTTTAAGTTTTAAAGGCTTTCTTGCGTATATGTTTATGCTGGCAGATGACTATATAACTAGAATCTTGGATCTTAGGGGTCAGGCAGTCACACACACACACACTCACACACACACGCACACACACACTCTTTTATTAAAAGAAGAGGCGATCGGTGCTAGCCTGATTTTGAGCAACTCTGTTTACTCCATGATCAATATCTTTGGACCACAACCTGAAATGAGCCATAACATCACAGTTAAGAACTCGAATGCTAGAGGTAGACTCCCCGAGATTGAGTGCTGCTTTTTTCAGTTACTAGTGTTGTGATCTGGGGCAATTTACTTAAATTCTGTGTCTTCATCTCCTCATCTGTAAAATGGACGAGTAACATGTCATGAAGGTTAAGTAATAAATACAGGTAAACTGCTTACAGCAATGCCTGGCACTTTAAAAGTAACTTATTTACAATGATGAAGACAATGACAATGATGATGATGATCATGATGATGATGACAATAGACTTGTAATGCTGACAGAGAAACAGAGAATCAAAAGACATGGGTTTTAGCACTAATTCCTTGTGAAAATTTAGGGGGAATCACTGTCTTATTCAAAATCAGTTTTCTCATCTGTAAAATTGAGGCAGACAAGCAATGCCCCAATCCCTTCTGGATCCAAAAACTTTATCATCCCAATTCTGGGGCATCATATATAATATTGCAACCATAATAACTTTGGGTTTCATTACTCAACATTCAGGAATGACCTCATGTCACCCATGGGATTGTGTGTTTGTTTGTTTTTAAAGAAATGAAAGACACAAGCCCTCTCTTGCAGTACCCTGGTACACAGTCTACACCAATATATGTACACAAGCGACACACACTAATGCCCTGCACCATGACAACCCTGCAGCTTACGTATTACAACTCAAGGCATGACATCATATCTACTCTCAGGAGTAGCCCATAACAAGTGCTCCTCCCTCCAGGAGCCCTCATCCACTCCACTCACTAACAGACAGTTTGGGTTCAAATCCTACTGGGTGAACATAGTCCTGGCAACTGCTCTGGTCCTCAGTTTCTTCGTCTGTAAAATGGGGATGACTCTAAGGTCCATTTCGGCTCTGAAATTTATGTCCCCTTGATGATGCCAAATTTTTTTAAAGTAAGCTGGTACAGAATAAACTAGCAAGGAGAATCAAGAGGGTCTCTTCAGAGGCTCTACTGCAGACCTTGTCTTTCAGCTCAATTTTATACCTTTGCCCAGAGAATGAATGATATTTCAGTGCCCAAACCAATGAGAAGGATGTACTTTCTCCAAAGTTGCTATAATGGCTGAAAAGGCCATACATAACCATTTATTAAACAAACAGTATGGGCTAAAGGAAGAGAAACTGCCACAATGAGGCCCCTGGGGCCTGTAGGACCGTACATAACAGTGGGACTCTCTCATAATCCTGGAAATACATCACCAGTTGTTCCATTTCCTTGAAGTTATCTTCATAATCAAGATGCTATCCCAGCCATTGTGGGCTTGAGAACTATTTTTAATTTTAATTTAAAGAGCAATTAAAGAAAGACAATGGATATGCAGGATAATAAAGTAAGTGATTAGCAGCATGCAAATGACAAAGGCTTAATGATTATAAGGTTCTAGTCTCTGAAGGGCTTGTGGAGAGAAAGCCCTTTCTACATGTGGTTGTTCAGCTAATGTGTCTCAACCCACAATTACAACATTGCTGACACCATTAGCCAGTGAAACAACATCACTTCGAGAAATCCTTGTTGCCTCATTAAAATGGAAAGGGTCAGGTAATTTACCAGCATTGTATGTCTAGTTTCCTTGTTGGTAATTAGCAAACATTACCCGGCACGGACTCCCGCTGGGAGCTGGAGAAACTCTGTGAAATATTAAAGAGGAGAGTCTTTATATTTCACTGGAACACTGAAAAGAGGTGCAGGCATATTCTCCCTGTCACCCCCTTGCCTTTGGGAACATGGTTAAGAAGCTGGAACTCTGTCTTAGAGAGAAATATACAGAACACACTGGGACGTCACTGCCCAATCGATACCAAGATTCTGGCTCTATCCTGGCAAACAGAGTCTGTGTCCCCGTTTACAAAAGGGGTGGGGTGGGGAGGACAGGAAAATTACAGACCACATGTTTATTGTTCTTACTTAGGTTTTTGTGAATTAATCTCCTTGAAATAGAGGAAAGAAGCTATAAAAAGTTTACTCTTTGGAACGCTTTATGATTTAAATAAGCACCAGAATTGTTTATTCGAAAGTTATTTATATGTATTTTCAAATGCAGGGATTAAGGAAATATATCCCAGGGCCCTGACTTCCTGCTCCCCTGACTCCCAATGAAAGCTTCTATAGACATCGGAACTCAGACCCCGCCTGCAATTCCAGCCAACACTTAAGTGTGTTGTCAGAAAGCAGAATGGGATCTTATTCTTTAAATGGAACTTTTGGAACATAAAACACATTCCAATAAATGTGAACAGAAAATTATGAATTCATTAAACTACTTTGGTATCTTGTGCTATATATAATATTTATATTCCGACTACTGTAAAATATGCTTTAATATCTTCAGGCAACTATAAGGACTTAAATATTTATAAAATGGCTAAAGATAAAGTATGGCCCTCTTATTCCTACATACAGATGATGTAAGGCATGCAATCAAAGACAATAATGCTCTCTGACCATTTGTCATCTTAAAGGAGCCGATCAACGCGCCATCCCTCGTGTGCCATCTACATAAGAGTTGTTGCCGACACAGTCAACTCTAGAGGACTTTGTGCCTTAAAAACTACCCAGAGTGCTATACTTCACAGAAAACGGAGCTTTCCGAAAATGGAGACAAAACAATAAATTTGCAGGCAAAACAGCTCCAAGAGGGGCTTCAAAATCCTGCCATATTTTTCTGTGGGACATCTGGGAGTGGGAAGCATTTTGATTTAATATTTCATAACATATAGGCCATTGTTTGCTTGCATGGTGTATAATTAATGCTCATAAAAAGGAGGGTTTCCTTTAAAAAATCTTCAGTATCTTTATGCAAATAAATAAGAAAGAGACACTGCTGGACTTCCTTTAGAAACGTGAAAGAGCTTCATATAATCCCAATAAATAGAAAGCCACCATGAATGTATAATCATCTGGGGCCTATTAGGAGTAGGTTTATAGATTAAGTGTGAAACTTCAACCCTGACATGCTCATTATTTACCATCCTTGCTTGTCCTTAGACCCAGGGTCTGATTGATTTTCAAAAATTTTCCATTTCCTAAGCTCATTAGCATCCAGAGAACCACTTGCACCACCTGGCTTGATCCCTCCTATGCGCACTCTGGTTTATTTTCCCTGCTCCTTCTCCATCGGGATGGTGTAAGACTGGGAACCACCTGGAAGTTCATGAGTCAAAGTTCATTTTTCCGATGCTCTGAACTTTCATAACTCCCATTCTATCTTTCCAATTAGTATTCTCAGTGAGGGAACCGAGAGACAAAGGGTATCAATTGTTGTCACAAGCCTAGTAGGTGGCATTGCTGGCACTCAAACCCAGGCTGCCAGTTCCAGAGCCCACATGTGCTGATTTCACCTTGACTGGAAAGTGCTCATTCTACCTTGGTGTTTTATCAACCCGTCCATGGCCATCACCTCTGGATTCTCACACAATCCCTCAGGGTATCTGGGTGGGGCCACTATAACAAGCCCCACTTTATAGAGGGGGAAATAAAATCATTGAGTGCTTAACTAAAGTCAAATAACACACGACTTGACCAAAGTAGGATTTAAAACCTGCTTCCTTGACCCTACACAATTGTGGGGTCACTCTGACAGCCTGTTGTGATTCACCACAATAACTAGAGCAGCAAGGCCATCACTGAATTTCCTCTGCCCAGGCACGGGAGCGCCATTGGCCAGCCTGCTGCTGCGAAGCACGTCCACCTCCGCGTGGCCAGGGGAGCTCTCCGGGGCCATTCAAAGCTTCCTGGAGCAGAAATAGAGATGTTTTCTGCCCTTTATAGAACTACTGTTCTATAGCATCCTGAGGCCCTGGGCTGGTATATGCAATAGGACCTGCAATGAGGCCAGGAGCGATCTAAAGGAATGACATGAGTTACACTAGAGAATGCTTGGACAAATCTGACCACAGCTCCTACTGACAAGTTCAATGTCTTCGGTCTTTGTAACACTTTCCCAGTGCTCAGCTATCAAGTGAGTGGAGAGTGAATGAAGCCTGCAAGGAAAGGATGGGATATTTAATAAAAACATCAAGCTGTTTGATCTCATTTGAAGGCAAACTAAGACAGAGCAAACTGCAAACAACAGGTAGCAGGATTAAATCATTTATTTGCTCACTCCACAAACCTCTATTAAGCATCTACTAGGTGTGAGGTGCTGTGTGAAGTGTTTAAATATAATTTTGACTGTTGGTGAAAGGGGGAGTCAGTAAGACACAGAACAGACTGTTGCTTTGAGGGTCTACCCAGTTAGCAGTGACTTCCCCTTGTGGTCATTTCCTTTGACACCCCGAGAGTCATAAGCCCCCTCAGTTACATCATTAGTAGATGCATAACCAAGTGCCCTTCCGTGAGTACACTTGGTCTTGCCTTCTCTCTAGCCTCGGCCCCTTCCATCTGTCCCTTTACATAGGATAATATTGGCTATTTTCAAATTCAACTCCACTTACTCTGGAGCTCACACCACAAACCATCCTCAACCCAAAGCAACCTCTGCCTTCTCATAACATGTCGTGATCATGTGGCGACATCCGGTGACACAATATCTGGTAGAAAATCCTGACAGGGTGCTCAATAACTACTATACTGATCTTATAGAATTTGGAGACTAACTTCTTCCAGAACATTCCACTGATATATATAGGATCATTTATCCTTTAATATTCTATAAATCCATAACTAAAGACATTTATAAATCAGTTGGTTTATTTGCAAGGCAATTTTTAAGAAAAAAGAAATGGTTTTAGGAGTTCACATGAGTTTTTGCCTATAAAAGAATGGATGAAGACAAAAACACATCGGGCAGATGGCTGGACTCGGTTGTTAGCTTCAGGCATGCATACTATCCTCACAACATGTGAATTAAATCATGCCTCAACAAATTACAAATGATTCACATCAGGCATTTTACACAGTACTCCAGAATGTTTAGACTGCATATTGTTAAACATGTACACTCAGGTTGTACCATACTACTTATTCTGAGTGTCTGTCACATCTGCCTGTAGATCCCATTAGCATCATGAAGGCAGAGACCATGGGAAGAACAGGGACATTAATCTCAGGCACAGGGCCTAAGCCAAGCTGAAGCTCAAGACAAGAACTGTTGATCAACCCACCCTTATCGGGATCTCATCAGGGGCCTCAAAGTGTCCATGGGTTACAGGACTTCTTTTACAGCTGCACTGTCCTCCCTCAGGACAATTCTTCCGTGCAACTTTCTGAGCATAACATACCACCTGCAATCCTAGGCTTGGGGGCTGGAGTGGTCTGTTCACTCTTATCTTCTACTTTCCATGGGAACTACTGCTTGGAGAGTTGGATAAGTAAATAAAACCTGGAAATATTGTATAAGTTTTTAGACAAAAGAAAACAAAACAAAAACCACACACACAACACAACATCTGAGTTTCAAACTTTCCACTGTCTTTCCGACAGCTCCAAAATAAAATCTGTATTAACAGGGAAGGAAAGCTCAAACAATTATACTATTCACAGAAACAGGCTATGCAGCACTCTTCATACGTCTCCCAACTCTACTCCTGTTTAGGTCAGTGGTCGGCAAACTGTGGCTCGTGAGCCACATGCGGCTCTTTGGCCCCTTGAGTGTGGCTCTTCCACAAAATACCACGGCCTGGGCGAGTCTATTTGAAGAAGTGGCGTCAGAAGAAGTTTAAGTTTAAAAAAGTTGGCTCTCAAAAGAAATTTCAATCGTTGTACTGTTGATATTTGGCTCTGTTGACTAGTGAATTTGCCGACCACTGAGCTAGGTGTTGTGGCAAGAAAGACTGGGATCAGGAGAGCCCTAGTGTCTCTGATGGTTGGAATGGGGAGGGCCAGGGACCCACACAATGGGAATGCATGAAGACAAGAACATTCAAAACAAACTCCAGCCCTTGGGTGCAAGGAACAGTTTAAGAATTGAAATGGCATGACACCTGGGATGTCTATCCCCAGGTGTCCTCCCTTGACCTTGAAAAGCATATATAGATTTAGACACATGTTCTCTTTTGGGAGGCAGACTGATGTGGTGGGAAAAGCTCAGGCTTTGGGACCAGTTTGGAAATCAACTCCATGTCCTCTTGACTAACTATGACACTCTGGGCAAGTTGTGGAATTTTCGTGAGCCTCAGTGTTCTCATCTGTAAAATGGAGATAAATAACCTCTGTCTCAGCAGGTTAACAGGAAGATTAAATGCGATACTGCATATGAATGTGCCCGGTGCACGACTCACCTGGAAAAACAAAAGGAATTTTAATTGTTTTAAAGGAGCATTAACTAGGCACCCAAGGTTTAAGGAAGAAAGCAGCTCATGAAAGCCTGATGTTAGGAGTTCAGCCCAACTCCAACACCAGGCGACATCTGTTTTCTGTCTCTGAAGCTAAGATTTCCTTTCATTGCAGTTGTCCCAAGCTGGGCACAGTGTGGGGACGAGACTCTGCTCTGTATACAATTGGAAAGAAAGGGTTGTTTGGTTCATTTTCACTGTTTCTTCCCACATCCACTCCCTAAGGGAGACCGTCAAGCACAGAGGGCCTCCAACCCTCACAGGCTCACAAAGTGGCCCAGGCTTCTCCATCTCTCAATAGAGCTACTGTTGTCCTTGCTGTTGTTTTTCCTTGCTCCCTTCCCTGGGATTCTCTTACCAGAATAGTAAATGGCTGTCTTCAGAAGATCTCTCATGTGCTGAGAGATGCTGTGTAGGGAAAAGCTAAAGTCATTTAGAAAACAGCTGCCATTGCTGCTTTTCCGAGATACATCTTCAGCACTGTGCTGAGGTTCGCTGGCGATGTCCACAGAAGAAATGGGACAGGGCAGCCCCTCTCGGCCCCTGAGACCAGCTCGGAGCCCTAAGTCAGACTTGCTTTATTGTTTAGTAAGCTCTTTTAATGAAATGTACCACTCTTGTTATAGAGGACGGAAAATAAGATCTAAATCACAAACCAATAAAATAAAATTATTGGGCTTGGTATCTAAAGTTACTACCTATGGGCTACTCCAGTGTGGTATTTATAAATCTCTAAACAGTTAAGTATAATTGTCTTTCTGGTTTTTGTGAGTGGAGCCAACAGCAGTTTCAGTTACAAGTGAAGAAAAATATTTTAGCACTATGCTTGGTTCGCTGGGCGGGTATAAAGAGGCAAGGCTTCTCCCGCACCACCATTCCAGAACTGAGAGCGAAGATTGTGGGAATGAAATGCTACATGGGAGCAGCTGGAAAAAAGTGCTTCTCTGATTTCAGGGAGGGAGAATGTGTGTGAGGATGTGTATATAGGTATGTTGGCAAGAGAGCGGGCGTACAGGAAACGAGGCTTTGGGGCGGGGAGGGTGGAAGAAGGGAGAAAACTGGGAAGGGCAGGTGTTGAAGGGTGACATGGGAGTTGAAGATGAGGGTGGTCTGTCACATGAATGGCAAAGCCAGATGTGCAGCTGCTCACTGCAGTGCTGGCCACTCCCCGCCTCCAACACAAAAGCAGTGCCATTTGAGAAGGATGTGAAAGCTCCACTAAAAGACTCATTATGACCCCAATCCCAGCAAACGCCTTGCTCTCCCAAGGGAGTAAGAATGTAGATCATCGAAAACACAGATCCCCATGTCATAAAAATCAAAATCAAAACACCAGAGACCCTCGATACAAAGGACCACAGAACTCATCTCATCCAATTTCCTTCCCATCACAAAGATCATGTTAGTGACTTTCCTTTGGCAAATGGACATGTGGTGATAGGGCCCTCGCTACACTTATAGGCAGCCCTTTCTGTTCTGGAAATGTCTTCCTTATGTGGAACTAAAATCTGCTTCTCCTTCATCATTAGCCATCCATCCTGATTTTGTGCAATGGAGCAGATGATAAATTGGCCCTTGCAGCCTGCTAATCCCGCTCTCTTAGCTGCTTGGCAAGTGACATGTTGCCCAAGCCATTCCCCATTCTGATCATCCCCTTGGCAACATTCTCATGTTTGTCAATTCCTCCCTTCAGGTCTTCATAGCTCTTGACACACTTCTTCTCAGACCCACCAGGATGAAACAATCACTGCTCAAAATAAATTTTATTTTCATCAGCGAGGTTTATGCAGGCTGTCTTCAGTGATCATTTGAAACTTAATGCTCAGGGGTCCTCATCCCATCCCATCCTGTGGGTTTTGTCTGAAAGTTCCAGTTTAGGAAGGGCCCATTCAATCCTGATTTCTGTCATCCAATAATTCAGAGATTCTAATCCACTTGGTCTGGGACAGTAAAAGCAACCTCAGACTTTAGGTGCCCCCAATCAATGTTATTGCTCAAGAACCACAGCCATATCTCCAAGGACAAGGTCATTCCCTGCTTGAGGCTCTCACCCTCAGGCAAAGCAGAGCACCCATTTACCTGTGGACATCATACATGCTTGTGTGCCTGTTGATGCGTGTGTGTAAGCCATGGTGAATCTTTTTAACTTGGTGGCTATAATGAGGCATAGATTATAGAAAAATAAATTTAAGGAAGGCAAGGAAAACCACATAGTGGACATACGTCCTGAGTTGGGGCATATGACTCAGCTGTGGGTCCAGCTTCTATCAATGGTCTCCTCTGCCCACTGCCAAGATGCTCCTCATGCTTCTGTCCTTCCACCCTCCTTTCTCATTCACTCCCCTGAAGCTCTCCTCTGCGCCTAGAGCATGAGCAATGGAACAGCTCTCTAGCTCTGCCCACTCCTGGCATGGGAACTTCATTCCCACCCTGTTTTCATGCCCACCTGCACTTTGCACCAACGCTACATGGAAATGTACCAGGCTAACACCCCATGCTACTGACACTACTCTCCCCACTGCCAATCCCTCCACTCCCAGGCCACTTCCTGTGATGGGCGTCACTGCCCCATATCACTGAGCAGGAAGCTCACATTCACACTCTGTTTTACATTTACCACGTGTCACGCTAGAACCTCCCGTTCCTTCTCCATTTCAAGGCCCCTGCTCTCCTCTGGATAACCAGTCCTCACCCAGTGTCCTTGCATCCTCTTCTTTCCAACCTGGAACAATGCTTCATGGGACTGCCAGATCAATCTCCCTAAAGCTTGGGTCCAATCCCATCACTCTCTTGCTTTGCAACCTTCCATAACTCCCCAGTGCTTACTGAATTATTTACAGCTTCCTAACGCAGAAATTCATAAAAAGTTATTTACAGCTTCCTAACTAAAAAAGAGAGAAAAATCCCCAATGCCCAACCCACATTTCAGCCTCATGTGTCCCTGCTGTCTTATACACACACTGGATTGCAGCCAAATTATACTCACTGCTGTCCTTCAAACAGTCCCCGTGTACTTCTGCCCCCTGACTGCTATTCTTCCCTTTGACTGCAGCCAGATCTATTTGTTTCCACCTGCTGAAATCCTATGCATTTCTTCAGTGTCTCTCAAAACCACTCTTTTTCTCTTCCTGTCCCCAATGTTAGACTCCACAGATTGTAATTCTCACAGTAATATATCAGCACTCTGAAGCAGAGTGATGCGTGTGCATAGGGAGTTGCAAGGACCAGGAATGTCCTTTATGACCTCTGTCACCCCAGCAATACCTGCCATGCACAGCCTGGGAACACAACAGGTGCTTAAGACGTGTTTGTGGAACTGGACTGGCATCTTCAGGACAAGTTGCATGAATCAGGGGAATGCAGAGCATATAAAAGGAAAGGGAACAACAGAGGAACCTGAACACCAACATCCAAATACAGCAGCAGCACTGAAATATACATGCTCAATTTCTCAAAGAGACTCTGAATGGAGGCTCTGAATGGAGCACACAGTGTCTATGGGGTGAGCAATGCTGCTGTACAATAGCAGCGTAGTGTTGGACCTCAGCTCCGCCACCTTTCAAAAGCTGTGGTCAGGAAGAATGCCGGTGCACCGGGCAACCAGAATCCTTTACTTATCACCTTGAGACATAGGACAAGGACAAGACTGACAAATACAGTTAGCAGAAAACACTTAGAGCCTGGCATTTCCACCACATTCTCCTACCTCTTTTTTCTCCACTTCAGGGTTTTCAGTCGTGGGAAAGCTAAAGCCTATCCAAAAATATGAAAGGAAGTCCTGGCTAGTGTTTCTCAGTGGTTAGAGCATTGCCTCATGCACCAAAGGGTCTCAGATTTGATTCCTGTCAGAGCACATACCTGGGCTGTAGGTTCCACCTCTGGTTGGGGCCCATGTGGGAGGCAATCAATCTATGTTTCTCTCTTACATCAATGTTTCTCTTTCTCTCCCACTCCCTTCCTCTCTCTCTTTCTCTCTCTCTCTCTCAAAGCAATTGAAAAATAGATAGCCTTGGATGAGGATTAAAAATATATACTATAAAAATTATGAAAGGAAGAAGGCAGACCAGTATATTGAGCCAACAGAGTTGTCTTAAAGAATCAAAATGGTTTAAAACTTAGCATTGCCAGGAGACCAGGTTAAAAATTATTACTTAACCTCTCTAAGTCTCAGTTTCCTCCTCTTTGAAATTACAATGGTAACCTCCTTACCTAGTACACTTCCTCTGAGGAACACCCAGGGCAGCGTTGTCAGCCCTGGCTGCACAGGGGACTCACCTGGGAGCTTGTCAGACTCCCAATGCCCAGGTTGTACCCAGACCAGTTACATGACAACTGCAAAGGTGCAACTCAGGCCTCAGTACTTTTAAGTTTCTCATGTGATTGTAATATGCAGCCACATGTGAAAATTAGTGATCTAAGAAATACATATTGTCTTGGTTGCCAAAACACCTATCATATAATAGCAGCGGACATCCATGAAGCATGAGCATTACAGTTGGTGTTGGTGATTGTGGTAGTGGTGCTCGTGGTGTTCAGAGAGGGCTCTGCTTTGGGTTCAGAGTTCTTGTGGAGATGAACTGTTTCCAGTGAAACATCACCAATCTCTGCGGCAGCTCCGTATTTCCTTCTCTGAGGCCATCAAGTACTCCTCTCATTGATCAACACCCCCACCCTCAGCTCTCCCACGCCTTTACTCCACACCTTTGTTCTTTGACCTCACAGGATGTATTTCTTGTTCCGTTTTTGGCCTGTTTGTCTATAAGCCCCAACTCTGGTTTGACTTCTTCCTCTACCATCTTGGACTAGGTGGCCCCTCATTATAATATTCTCTCAACAGCATTATGGGATCTCTTGCCTCCTCTGAATCTATACCCCAAGCTAAAGCCAAGTTCTCCTTTATCTGATCTTCCTGCCAAGCACTGAACAGAAAATTACATCTTCAAGGTCCCACCCGCAGCTGGTGCTCACCAATGTTCGCCCTTGCTTTCCCCTACCTTCAGTCCTCCTCCCCCTTCCATGTTTCCTGGGGTGTCTGCTCTCATCAGTTTCCTGTCCCAGCTGTCCAGTCTCTTAACTCCTCAAGGAAAACCAAGCTGGTTGCTCCCTCTAGTTTGGTCCTTCCCATCCAGCTTTCTCCCTTTGAAGGCCACATCATCTTCTCTTGCTTCTCTCTGTCCCTCTCACTATCATTTAACAACTCTCTCCCATAGCTTCAAACTTTCCCTCTTTGGGATTTAACTCCATCTACTGCAGCCAACAAATAAGCCATATTTCTTCCTATTCTAAAAACAAACAAAAAAACTCCATTTTCTTTGACAAGATCTTCTGAAATAGCCTATTTCTCCCCCTATCAGCACAAAAAGCAATATACAGTCTCCAATTCTCATCTTATCTGAATTAACACTCAGACCCCTGAAGACCAGTTTCTGCTGGCCACAGGCTATTCAGCTGTTCTTGCTTAAGATCATCAACAACTTCCTGAAGGACACATGTACCGTTGCCAGCCCTCATGTACTTGACTTTTCTGCAGTTTCTGACAGTGCTAAACACCATTTCCTTTCCAATCTCTTCAGCCCAACAAATTCTCATTGCACGTTAACTGTCAGGTCCTGTGCTGGAGGCACTAGGGATACGAAGATGAAGATGAGGAGGAATCCTCACCTCTTAAAGGGCCCACAGTCTACTCAGGAAAACACACACATTGGATACACTCTAGTTTGCTAATCTGGAATTTTTTCAGCTCTCTTCTTTACCTTTCATAGCACACAGGTACACTCCTCTAAGTCTCTACCCGCAGCTCTTTTCACTGGATTCTCTTCCTGTTTGTCTAGTCAGTGTTGATGTATCCCTTTTTAATTAGTTGGAGCTTATCTCCCTGGGAAGTATCCACTCTCCAATGACTTCCAAGTCTATAGCTTCTAACCTAACTTTATCCCTATAGCCTCATGTTCTAATTTCCTGTTGGATAGTCCACAGATACTTCCAACTCAAATGGACCAGGACCCAATTCTTTATCTTCTGCCCCAATCCTGTTTCTACCCCTGGGTCCTCTGCTTAATCATTTTTACATCCACCTCGTAGCCAACCTTGAAGCAAACTTATTCCCAATATCTCATCCTTAACCATTCCCACCTCCTTCCCGTCTGACTGGTCTTCAGTGGCTACTTTTTTGTTTCAGTTTCGTCTCAGTTGCTGTTTTCTCCTAGATACTGACATCACTAAATCTGTACTGTAAGCCCTCATCCCACCCCTTGCAGTGCATAGCAGTAGTCTTCTTATATAGTTCATGCCACCATCTCCTTCCACCTCTAAACCACGCTCATTTTTTGCCTGTTATCTTTTAAAAAGATGGATTTAATCATCATCTTCCTATCAATCCAGACCTGAGCAAAGCAACGAGCCTAGAACTGTAATGACCAATGTGGTAGCCACTGATCTCATAAAACCATTTAAATTTAATTTTTTTTAAATTAAAGTAAAGTTTAGTTCCTCAGTCACACTAGCCACATGTTTTCAACTCACTTTCAAATGTCAGCTCTTCGTGGCAACCTTCTCCACTCCTTGAAATGTATAAAACGAAGATGTGCTCCTGCATTCTAGCCTGGCCCTGGTCTCATTGTGCTACACCTGTTCATGGGGGTGCCTCCTCTACTCTCCTGAGCCCCTAAAGGACAGCCAGTGACTGAATCCATGTCACCTCCGTGTTCTGACATGTTAGGGCCTGACACATAAAGGGCATTCACTTTATTCCTCATTCTTTCCCTTGAGGGTTGAGCAGGAATAAATGGTAAGATGCTCCTTTCATAACAATATGAAAGCATAACGGGAAGCTTAAGCACGGGCTCCCTCTTCTCAGGTGCTGACTCCAGCGGCTCTCTGAGAATGGCCTTCCTCTCCTGCTCACCCTCCCTTCCAAGATCCGACTCAGTTCCTGTCCTTTAGAACCACAGGGAAAACGTCTGGCAAAAGCCACTGTTGTGCCAGCTGATTTAAATTGAAATGTTTTCCCCAGATAAATGTGTGCTAAATAATACACCAGCTCTCCAGCCAGAGGGAAGTGACAGGCGCTCTGTAAATAAAGGCACTTAGTTGCTGGTAAAGAGCCGTAAAGTGGTTCTGAGCTGATGTTTGCTGACCAGCAAGAAGAGGCTTCACCTTCTTTATGTAATTGTCACTGCAGTCTTGCCTGCTGTATATTAAAACTACATCTCATAGACCCAACTGTCACATCGGATAGACCATCCGCATGGGGTGTCCACCTTCTCTGTAATTGTTTTCGACAACCAGCCATCACATCTCAGATCATTTTAGAAAGTGTCTGGGCCACAATCCCCAGGCTGGGTCAGCTCTGACACCATGTGGGCTCAGATAGTGACACCACAAGGGATGTGAAAAGAGAAGAGGGGAGATGAAGTTTTGTTTGTCTAGGAGACCACATGGCATGCAGTGCTAAGTGTCTGAACACGAATCCCAATGAGGACGCTCCCTTCACATTGTTAAGACACATTTTTCATGTTATCTTGTATCAGGACAGAAAAACTCTCCATAGGAAAGTTGCACAGGGACTCGTGACTAAGCTGGTCCAAGGGCACACATGTCTGTCCCGAGCCCACATTTCTGTCCTGCTGCCTTCTGGAGAGGTGGTGATGTAGCTCTCATGACCAAGCAAACTATGGGGTTTTACAAGGACTACAGAAGAAATAGCAAGGACAATTGGGTGGCAGTGGCCAGAAATCTATGTAGTTATCCTTGGCGGGAGGGGTTACATTTGGTTCCCAAAGTGAAAGAGGAACAGGAATCCATTTTGTGCTCTGTAACTCCAATTCACTGGGACATCCCAATGCCCGGGAGAATGGCAGTAAACATATCTAAGCCCCATGAGCACTGAGGTTGGTGAAAAGGGTCTCAAAGGGGGACAGTGTCAGGGACACTCAGCTCATCCACCTGGCCCCACAGGTTGGGATGGACCCCAGGAGTGGGTACATTTATAGAGCCTGCCCCTCAGGAGGAAGCCACTTCCCTCGTGAATGCCCACTGCCAAGTGACTGTCTTTGGGAAGGTCAGAGTGTCACCAGAGAAGAGTATTAGAAACCAAGTACCAAGAATGAGAAGAGCAGTCGCAGCAACAAAGGAGGGAACTATGGGCTCGGTGTGTCCACAGTTCCCGAGGTCTCTCACTGAGCAGATCCAACTGCTTGCTGGTGACTGGGGATATGCCCTCCATTCTACTGCTGCCTGGGAACCTGGGAGGATCTCCAGAGCACATCCTCTGCCTTCCTGTGAGCCTGTGTGCACCTGTGTGTACATATATTCATGTGAACATGTGTACGTGTGTGCTTGTACAAAAGAAGTTCCCTTCTCTCTCTCTCTCTCTCTCTCTCTCTCTCTCTCTCTCTCTCTCTCTCTCTTTCTCTCTCTCTCTCTTTCTCTCTCTCTCTTCAGGAAAAATGAACTCCCTTCACCTTTCCTCCTTATCTCCCATCAAAACCTATTTTTCTTGCTTATTTCTGTGCTAAAAACAATAAAGAAGGCTTTTGAGCTTTGGGTGGATATCTGAGAAGAGGTTGCTATTTTACCCATTTGGCCATTAGAGAGGAATTAAGAGGCCAGGATAAGGTTTGTGAGAGCTGGAAGAAACACCTATTTCAGATGCATATACAGTTGGACCTTTGACAATGCAGGGGTTAGGGATGCTGACCTCCCACACAGTTGAAAATCCACATATAACTTGTGACTCCCCCAAAACTTAACTACTAATAGCCTACCATTTACCAGAAGCCTTACCAACAACATCTACAGTTAATTAAAACATTATGCATGTTATATGTATTATATACTACCAGTGACCTGGTGCACAGATTCGTGCACATTGAAAGAAAATTAATTAGAAGATGGATGGCAGGGTGAGACTGGGTGAAATGGGCCAGACACCTCTTTGAGTCAATCTCCCATGGTCCCTCCCCAGCGTTTGCAAAGTGAGTGGGGTCCCTCTGGCAGGTGGGGTCCCTTGGCCTAGCCTGCAGGGATGAGGCCAAACCTGGCTCTCCAAAATCCCTCAAGGGGTCCTGGAGTGCAAGAGGGCACTCTTGCAAAGTTGCTGTCATACAGGGTGTGGAATGCAAATGCAAGTGTGCAGTAAACCAGATTCAGGGCCAACAGTGCCCCAGCAATAACATAACCCACAGCCAAAGGTAAAATCACATGGCCCCACGGGGAATCGAGTTCCCTTCTCTCTGGTTTTGGGGTGCGTCACCTAAGAACCACTGCTGCTCAGCAGCTCCTGCATTGTCTGCCCCCTGGTGGTCAGTGTGCATCATAGTGACCAGTTGGATGGTCAGACACTTAGTATATTAGCCTTTTATATATACAGATATATTATTACAATAAAGTAAGCTAGAGAAAAGAAAATGTTACTAAGACAATCATAAGGAAGAGAAAATACATTTACAGCACTGTACATACTTATTGAAAAAAAAAATCGTGTATACATGGACCCTTGCAGCACAAACCTCTCTGTTCAAGGGCCAATTGTATAAGTTGTGCATCAAGACTTTGATCCACGGACCTGGAAAATCCCAATGACTGGATTGGGAGGAAATGGGTATGTTGGGGACGCGGGTGCTCTCCTGTCCCTTCTGCTCAGCCCTCTCCACCCACAGGGAGCACTTCTGGCTCCACCTTCTTCCCTTCCCCCTGCTGGTCCTGCCCGGAGAGGAGGAGCATCGGGCTGGGTAGTCAGCATGTTCACTGGACCTGGATTCCTTAGCGTGAAGATTGATTGTGCTTTAAAGCCATGCACATGAGTTACCTGGGACCCTTAGAATTCAGCTTCCAACCTAGAAGGTCTGGGCTAGGCATGAGATTATGCATTTCTAACAAGGTCCCTGGCAGTACCCCTGCTGGGTTCGGAGAACCCATACAGAAGTACAAGTACTTAAAGGCACCTCGTAGGCCAGCTTGCTGTCTGCTCACAGCCATGCCACCTCCACTCTCTGCCTCCCCAGCATGCAGCTGGGTGGTAAGAGCTGTCCTCAGAGCTTGGCATGTTGCCCTGCCTTGCGGGTACCACTGAGTTAGTGGACACCAAGATTAAGATGCGCAGGAGAGGCAGAGGATGAGAGAGTGGAGAGGTCCAAACTGGGCTTCTGGCTGTCCCCATCAGGGTTAAGAAAAGAAGCCACTCTATTCTGAGTATGAAGAGGCTGACACCACCATTGGGAAGGCTGTGGGAGCAAGTTGAATGGGCCACCATTCGCCATTTCATTTGCAACACCAAGTGGAAGGCTCTCCAGAGCTTCACAGAAGATGCTGTCTCAGATGCCCAGAGAAGCCCATACCCCCGTCTCACTCCCCAGCACCAAAGCCGTGGTTCTCTGCAGGCTGCCCTGAGATCTGCTTGGAACCTCACATCTGCTAAGGTCTGGCTGCAGCTGCCTCCCTTTCTCTCACCGTTCCAGGTCTCTCTCAAGCCCCACTCTCACTGGCAGACTACAGCCCAGACCACATAAGGAAGAATATTCGAGGAACTACTGGCCCTGGCCTCACACCAGATGTTAGAAGGAGGTGGTGGTGATGCAGAATTGGCACAGGTTTACGCTACGTGGAGCCGAGCTTTGTCGCGTCAATGTGATGGTGTCTATACCCCAGCAGCTCTGGTTCCTATGGGCTGTGCTCCCTCTACTTTGGCCCCTGGAATGATGGGAGTCAGGTCCTCCTCAGGCCCCCAGTGCCACCCATCCAGTAGATCACGCATGGCAATAATCCTACAGCTCAGGGCAAGCCTACTCAGTGGTGCTTTGGGGAGAAAAATGCCTCCCAGCCTATCCTGCTGAGGCCCTAATTAGAAAGGTTGTTATGGGGTTTTTGCTGCGTTGCCTGCCTGCCACTCCTCGGTGACATCTTTGCTTGTAGCTACCTGCCCAGGATCCTAGGGAAAATGACAGGGCAGATTGGGGCAGAGCCGAGGTGGCATTTAGCTCTACTATGCTCCCTGTAGAGAATGCATAGACTGATGAGCACCACCTTTTGCTAAATGACTTTTGGTACCCACACAGTCCCCTCTCTCCAGGGGCCACATCCCTTGGTTGGCATATAATCGCATAAAGCTTAACACCCCCGAGCAGCGACAACAATAGCAAAGTGTCGTAGAGGTCAGTGGCAATGACATCTTCTGGGGAGAAACGCTGTGAATTGCTCAGCCAGCATCTTCAGTGCTCTGACATTTAGTTGGTGACCCTGGTCACAAAACCACCGTTTGGGAAGGCTGAGGGGTAGCGATGTAAAGGCTGGTTCATTCCCCAGGAAGGCAGGGTGCTCTGAGTGTGGGTCTTCCTGCCTGGGTCCTGGGATGGCCGGGAGAGGCAGCACCTGCCCCTTTGAGCGCCACCGCAGTGATCATGGGTTCCCCTGTCTGGCAGGCCGACATGAGCCTCTGTGAATTACTGAGTGAAGGATATCCCTCTTGCCAGCCCCTGTCCCCTACAGGCACAGGAGAGGACTATTACAGGCTGTCCTTACCTTGGGAATTTGCCTGCAAGACCCCGATGCTGTCATCAAACTGCATAGATTTGATGTTGAGTGACGCCAAGATGCATTCCTTGTCCTGCAGCGAAGTATCATCAATATTATTCTGATTGGCTGACAGGATAACGCACATGTCACAGAGGTTGATGTTGACGGCCCTTAAATCAGCCCGACTTAATGGCGTACCCTTTGGCAGAGAGGAAAGAAAAAAAATAGGAGAAGCAAAAGTGAGACCAAGGGACGAGAGGGAAAGAGGAAAAAAAAAAACAAAAACAAATTAAAGATCGTGCTGGAGCTTTGGGAAATTATTTAACAAGTATCTTCTTTATGCCTTGACATTAAGCTGGCCTAACTGCATTCAGGGGAATAGGAGCTGTGTGCTAATCTAAAGGGTAGTCGGTGCTGATGGCAGCATTTTAGGCTCGCTCTCAATACTCAATCAAGCTATTACTAACAAACGAGGGAGGAATAATGCCAGGGTTCTACATCTCCTTCCTGCTGGAAATTGTCTTGATTTAAGGAACTGTCCTATGGCAACCTCAGGCTTTCAGAACATAACGAGGGGGTGGGTTTCAAGTGCCTGTTTATTTAATAGCAGGTCACTTCTGTCACAAGCAAAAGACAGCAGCTCCAAGGAGAATTTCGGATGCAGGCAAGGGGAATGGCCAATGAGCAGTCCTGAGGAGATGGGGCTGAGACAAGGCTGCCCTCGGAAGATGTGTGTGTGTGGTGGGGGGGGGGGGGCAGCTATGTACATCTTGCAAAGGGGAGAGGGAAAGGAGTGAAGTTTCAGGTCATAGAATTTTGTTGCATATTTTTAGCAGGGGAAAAAAATGAAATCGCCTAATTGTCCAACAACATAGGAATGGCTAAACACGCGTGGGGCCTACATAGCATGGGAGTCTACACAGCCAGGAAAGGGGCTGAAACCACTTTCACACAGGCATCGCCTCGGAAGAATCTCACACAGAGGAATACATGGGAAAAGGGAAAAACAAGTTCTACACAATTTGAAAAGTATGACATCATTTATGTGAAAAGAATCCCACAAAATGAAACTATATGTTTATGAATTTATTTATGAAGATATGTACATTCAAAGAGGAAGTTCAGGAAAAAATCGCACTACACTAATAACAGTAATTACCTCTGGGGAGGAGAATAAGATTGGGGTGAAGGAAAAAGTTTGGTTTTGATTTTACATAGTTCTGTATTGCTTGATATTTTATAACAAGGTTGTTTTTGTATATTCCTACTGTAATTAAAAATAAATAAAGCAGAAAACAGAATTTTTTAAAATCCTGAAACAACAAAATAGTGGGGAGGAAAGGACGGATCAGGGAGGTGATGACAGAGAGGCCAGGAAGGCAACCACAGGTGAGGGGCGTGAACCCACTTGCTCTGTGTCCTCAGGAGGAGTCCCAGCAGGCCTTAGCAGGCCATCCGTGGCTGAGCGCCCAGGGACACCCCTCTGGAGCCCACACCCAGCCCCAGTCTCCTTCGTCCTCCAGCTGCCATCCAGCCTCTGCTTTGCCTACATGGAGATCCGAGTAGCCTTCACCTACTGACTGTATAGGGCCAGGGTTTGCCAGCCGCCTTGTATCTCTGGGTACCTTTCTTTAGTTCTCCTTCCTGGAAAAGGGGCTTGAGAAGGTTGGACTTGGCTGCAGACATCAAGGCCATCAACCCTCTTTTATGACTTAGTGTCATTCATGATTCTCTTCTCAGCCCCCAGGATATTGCCACAAGGTAGAGCAAAGGAGAAAGAGGTGTTCAGTACTGAAGGGCTGAGGAGCTACTCATTCCAGACTCTGGAGCATCATCTTTTGAGAGAAGGGGAAGGGTCCCCTCTCCTCCTGGGATCTCTTGTTACAAAAGAAGTTAGACCTACTTCCTGAGTCACTGTGTCAGTGCATAAGCCTCAACTGCCTGCATCCATATTCCTTTAATTTTCACCGTGTGGAGAATCAGCAGTAAATTGTGACATAAGACAATCCCTGCACAGCTGTATATGCATGATTTCAAAATTCAAAAAATACAAATGGCATACATAAAAACCCTCTGTGTTTCTGGGGGCTGGCCCTCCCTGTGAGGCACTGTTTAAACAGTGAAATATATGCAGACAGAGAAGGACCATTTTATACAAATATGTGGTATTTCAGTATGCTAAATTGTCGAATGTCTGAAAAGGACCTGCAAATATAAAAGCTCATTCATATAAATCAGGCAGGTAGGTGGATGTGTACAAGGGCACACAAAAGGAAAAGCACACACACACACCGCCCCCCCCCAAATATTACACATACACAGACACATATAACCCAGCAACATAATAAACTCCTCACAAGGTACTTTCAGACCCTAGTCCATGTACTCCTTGGGGCCTACATGTAAGAGCCCACGGAGGAAGATAGTCATGGAAAAATAGAATCTAATCAACTTCTGAAATTCACAAGCTGTGTATCTGTTTACACTCTTCAATGTGCATGACTGGTTTTTTGCAGGTGACTATTTTTAATTACACGTGTTTATTAAATCAATGAGTTTTGGGCCCAGCATCCAAAAGATATCTGTTTATATTTTTCTCCTGTCTTTAAATAGTTATGGAATACCTATCGTGCCAAGCATAGGTAAGGATAAACGGTGGCCGCTAATGCATATTACTTGTGGGTAGTTTATTACATATTTATTGAATTATGTTTCTTCATTTTTTTTTGTTCTATTTTTGAGGTTCTGGAAGCTGAAAATAGAAATAATGAATTTCAGCTCCATAAGTGGGAAAAAAACCTAGCTTTCTAAAATGTAGCATCAAACTCATGTTCCTCAATTCCAGGGATGTGAACTTCCAAGAAAAGTGTGTGGAGAACAAGTGATATTTGCATGGATGCGTGACATAGAGAACTGTATCAAATGTTGAAATGTACAACAATTTTTTAACATTTATGGCAAATATATTGATTAATGATTAGGAAGTAGTTCCAGGACTCGCAGATCATGTACACCCTGTCCTCACACTAAGTTGTAAAGTACCAAATTTTCCTTTTTCTAGATTTGGGTAGCAGTATTTCATAATCAAGACTATCACAGATTGCCCAGCCTGTGTTTAGAGCGTCGTCCCCGTGCACCAGAAGTTCTCGGGTTTGATTCTGGTCAGGGTATGTACCTGGGTTGCAGGTTCCATCTCCAGCCCCAGTTGGGGTGTGAGCAAGAGGCAATCAATTGATGTTTCTCTCTCACATTGATTTTTTTTTCTCTCTCTCTCCCTCCCTTCCACTCTGTCTGAAATCAATGGAAGAAGATCTCTTCAGGTGAGGATAAAATCCTATATAATAAAAGCTTAATATGCTAAGTGTCCGGTCATCCAGTGACCAGTCAACTGTTCAACCAATCAAAGCATAATATGCTAATGATATGCTAAGGCAGCTCAACTGCTCTCTATGACGTGCACTGACCACCAGGGGGCAGATGCTCCAACCAACCGGTAGGTTAGCTTGCTGCTGGATCTGGCCAATGAGGACTGAGCGAGATGGGCTGGATACACCGTGAGCTCTCGCACGGTCCCTCTCTAGCTGGCCAACCTCCCATGTCCCTCCCAGCTGGCCCAACGGGGACTGGGCGAGACAGGGCTGGACACACCCTGGAGCCCTCCCACGATCCTTCCCCTGTCCGGTTGTGCAACAGTGGGATCCCTCAGCCTGGCCTGCACCCTCTCGCAATCCAGGACCCCTTGGGAGATGTTGGAGAGCTGTTTTCAGCCCGATCTCACAGGCCACTCCCCTCAGGGGGGTGCCAGATGCAGGGCTCATGGCTGGTGAGCTCTGCTGCAGCACCACAAGCCTCTCCTGATTGGGATGATTGGGCACAATCCCACAGCAGGCACAGTGGAGCCAGGATGAGCAGGAACAGCAGATAGGGGCTGTAGGTGGCGTTGGCCTGAGGGTTTTGGTCTGATCCCTGCAGGCCACTCAGAGGGGCCCCACCCCATGCACAAATTCGTGCACCGGGCCACTAGTAAATAAATAAACAAACAAACAAACAAAAAGAATATCACAGGCACACACACAAACACAGGGAAACACACTGGGATGCTAAATGAGTGAGGGGAAGAGGCTGACCAGCAGAAGGGGTCGGCCTTCATAGAGCAAAAATAAATAAAGAGCTCTGTTAAATACATTAAGCTAAGAACAGAATGTGGTACGATCAAGATTCCCCCATAAATAAAATAATATAAATATAAATAGTTCCATAAGTAAAGTCTGCTCTAAGCATCATGCTATCGAACAGCACTGGGATTGGATAGGCATGAGAGAGTGTTTAGACACTGACATGGTTAATACATTTGATACCAGCTAAACTTCATGTCTGAGGAGCGACTGCACTGGGCTGAAATTTCCTTTTAATAAGGTCCCCCAGGGTTTGGATATTCCTAGACGGAGCATAGAGGAAGGGCTGAGTCCTCAGGCCCATAGCCAGATAAAGAAGCAGAGGCATGATCAAAGCTCCAACTATTATATCCATCTGGGATTTTTTGTGTATGAAAGGAATTTAAAAAAACCCACCATCAATAATGTGACCTTGGACTTACAGGCAATATGGACACTTTAGGGAAGTTGTGAAGCGTCTCCCATTCCCGCTTGAGGTACTCAATGGAGCCCACGAACACGATGTGCTTGAGCTCGTGGTAATGAAAGTTGCTGGCGCGGAGTGGCATCACCAGGTTCCGGAGGCCAATCAGAGCTGAGCTGACATCACCAAAAATGCAGACCACCACGTGGCCACTCAGTACGGTCATGGCAGCTTCACTTCGAGTCTGCAGCAGGGAGAAGTGCATGAGCATCCAAGAGGAGACCTCTTTGGGTTGTGGTAAGAACTAAAAGAATCGTCTGGTTGACATGGCTTGGTAGTTGAGCATCAACCTATGAACCAGGAGGTCATGGTTCAATTCACAATCAGGGCACATGCCCAAGTTGCAAGCTCAATCCCCAGTGTGGGGCGTACAGAAGGCAGCCAATCAATGATTTTCTCTCATAGCTGATGTTTCTATCTCTCTCTCCCTTCCTCTCTGAAATCAATAAAAACATATTTAAAAAATAACTAAAAAATAATTAGTGTAAAGGATAGAGTAAACACACATAGCAAGCACTTGTTGAGTGCTTGCTATGTGATATTATATGCTATAATTTTTATCTCAACAATGTTATACACATGCTATATATATTTATAATTTGAGTATGTGTATCTATCACACTAGGTGTACTAAATATATTGAAACATATACCTGCACATACCACTATATTTTTTAAAAAGATATGCCATACATGCCTATGAGCAGATCTTTCTTAGTGGTTTTCGGGGGGGTGGGGGGGGGGAAGTCAGAGGAAACGGCGATATTTATGTTATTTGGAAAGGGGAGACTTAGTTTCTATTAAATTGTTGATAAAATGAGCTGTGTTTTTGCCCTGGCCAGGTGGATCAATTGGTTGATGGGTCAGTCTGTACACCACAATGTTGCAGGTTCGATTTCTGGTCAGGGCATATACTTAGGTTGTGGATTTGATCTCTGGTCTGGTGTGTATGGGAGGCAACCAATCAATGTTGTTTTTTTGTGTGTGTTTCTCTCTCTCTCTCTCTCTCTCTCTCTCTCTCTCTCTCTCTAAAAATCAATTTAAAAAATAATATCTTCTGGTGAGGATTTTAGAAAAAAGAGAGAGAGAGAGAGAGCTGTGTTTTCTACCTCTCTTGCTGAGATGAGGATAAAATGGTCAAATCCTATGTTGGTCTCAAGAAACGTGAGTTCTTAGTTCTAGACTCTGTGAGATTCTAAGTACATCATTGCATTAATAGGTAGAACAGAATATCCTAAGCCAGGGATTAGCAAACTATGACCCACAAGCCAAATCTGGCCCACCACCAACTTTTGTATGTCCATGGCTGGTAAGCTAAGATTGATTTCTATATTTAAAATGGTTGGAAAAAAACAAAAGGAGAATATTTCACAATCTGTGAAAACTATATGAAATTCAAATTCCAATAAAATTTTATTACAACACAGCAGATTTTATTCATCTAGGTCTTGCCAATGGTTGTTTTTACATTGTAATGGCAAAGTTGATTTAGCTGTGACAGAGACTATATGCCCAACAAAACCTAAATTATTTATTGTATGACCCTTTACAACTGACCCCTGTCCACTACAACCTTGGAGTCTCCAGCAGCATGCCTGGAGTGGCTCACCTGTGTAGTTACCAGAGGAAGATTCCCCAAAATCATTAAAAAGATCTAGAGCAAGATTGACAAGAGGAACAACTCCTGTCCTGAATCTACAAAGGAGACAAATGAAAGAATCAAATGACCCCCATCAGAAGAAGACATCAGCTTCTCAGGAAAGGCCACGTTAGCCACTGCTGGTGGTTTCGTTCACTGTTGGTAAAGAGTGAAGGCCAGCTGTGAGCCTTTGTCTGCCTCTCCTTCTGGCCCAATACCTCCCATCTTGCCTGCCTGCCTGTCCACCCACTGAATTCCTGAGTAGCCCCATGTGGCTTATAATGCTTTGGGGGAGGCATATTAATGTCCACTGCACATATCAAACTCTGCTCCACTTAATCCCTAGAACTGACCCGTGTATTGATTGTTTAAATGCCAATATTGCAATTCATGACAATGTCAGGGTTATTATAGTAACCCCCAAGGAGGGGAAGAAGCTAGCTTTTACTCCCTGATCGTTAGACTAAAATAGGGGCTGTTGCCATTATTGGTTTCCCTCTGTAATAGCACAGGAACACCTAAGACACTGGCTGTAAGAAATGTTTCATAAACTATGGCCAAGGGGGACCCACTGGGAGTCACAGCCCACATCACCACCTCATGGAGTAGACCTGGAGTTGATTATCTTGGCTGCAAGAAAGTGTGTGTGCCTGGGTACCACCAGCAGAGGGTCAACTAGACTATAAGGTGCTGTGATGGGGCTCCTAATTATTTTGAATTGCCAGACCACCTGGGAGCTAGCTCCCTTCAACAAGCCTGAGGAATCCAAACTGGGTCCAGAGGAGGGAGCAGGGCATCTAGAATAGGGCGGTGGGGAAGGCACCATTTAGCAGAGTGGCTGAGGGATAGATGCTGACCCCAGAAACTTAGATCAGCCACAACCCCACCTGGAGTACCTTGTAAAAGTACTCAGCCCTAGAGAATCTAATCCTGCCAGTTTTAAGACCCACTGGAGAAATGATTCACATGTGCATCCTGTGTCTGCCTCACATGCTTCAAGGCCCTACTCAAGCTGGGCCTTAATGGCCTCAAACCCGTGGAAGTACAACCCGTTTATATCCAATAAGACTTCCTGGACACTGAAATGCATGCCAGGCTTCTCCCTGAAATTTGAAATAGCACTTTGTGCCTCTAAACATGTAGCTTTAAATGGATTGTTTCATGGTTATATTTTATGTTTTCTCTCCAGTTAGATTATAACTTCCTTAAGATCGAGGCCATCTCATTAGTAGCACTATTTGTCATCATCAGCACGCCACCTGTCTACATTCTGTGCTAAGAAGGATCACAAATATGCGGAGCTATTATCTAAATGCACACAAGCTACTGTTATATGCACATAACAATACGGGCAGTATTCAGATTTTTTTCATGGCATTTAACAGTAGTAATGATAACAATAGGTAGCTTTGTTGAGTTATATAGTTATATATTGGGCTTTAATTTTCACTACAACCCTATGAGTTATGGTCATTCTCATCTCATTTTCTTACAGATAAAAGAACTGAAGTGCAAGGAGGTCAAGTGACTTGTCCATGTCCATGCTGCTGCTAAAAAGCACAGGCAGGCTCTGGCCCCAGAGCCACACCCACAGAAGTGAGGGTACATAAGTTTTCCCATGATGCCTTTCATAAGCATGTGATCCTATTGTAATGACTCCATAAATATTCAGAGATAGGAAATTCTACTCTTGGTTCATGTTCTTATGAGAGTCCTAGCTGCTTCAATATGTGTCCTGAATTTTAATTATTAAAAGTAATTAGCACAAGGGGCTGAGTTATGCCACTCTGCAGTCAGAGAAACCACTTCCCTAGTGAATGTAGCTTGGGACAAAAGCGGCGGCATTGATTCGCCATCTGTCACTCACCAGGATGACTTTCTCTATCTCCTTGGGTGCGCACCAGTGAAACATCCCAGTAGAGTCATACTTCTTCACGTTGGAGTCCATGTTGTCAATCTGATCATTGCCGGGAATTAACAAGGGGTCATGCCTGGGGAGAAAAGGACAGGAAAGCCGAAGTGGAAAATGTGATAAATTATAAATGAAAAGTGCCCCCTGAGTTCCATGGTGGAGGAGATGAAGGATGCAGAGAACGTGGTTGTCACTGAAAGCCATTCTTGTACTTGCAAACCCATCCTTTGAAAGACAACTGCCTCAAACCACCAGCATCTGGAAGTGCAGGAGACCTTTGTCAGGTAATAATTCTGCCATTCTCTCCTACTCTCCTTCACGTTATTTTATGGACTTGGTCTCCCTTTTTATGAAGAGGTCACTCTTGGTCCTCCTCTCATTTGACCAGCTATCCAATTTCTCCAGTGCGCGCTTGTGCATGCACACACATGCACAGTTCATTATTAGCATCAGCAATGAAGAGGAACAGGGTTTCAATGCTGACTGACTGGCATGAGGATGGAAAGCCAATTACTCGCTCTTTCTGACTACAACTTCTGACGTGATTCTCTTCGCAGTAAAAGCTTTAACAGGCTGCACTTTAAATATTTTAGCAATTTGCCCAATCAGATTTTGCTCTCCCTGGCTGAAGCCCTTTAAAGATTCAGCAGCATGTCACTTCAGAGCAGACTGACTACCAAACGCCCACATCTGGAATACATAATTGCAATACTAAGCAACACTCTCTCTCCTTGCCTTGACAACTGCATTTGCACTAACTGTCCAATGGTGCTCCCCCACCTCAGCTTCACCTCCCAACTGCAGCATCCCTGCATGAGAGCCTCAAGCTCAGACGCATCTTACTACACTTGACTTGAATTCTCAGGGCTGCATTCACCCTCTCTCGCCTTGTTACTAGTGGAAAAGGAGGAGGCTTATACAGAGTCCTCCTCTCCAATGGATTGGCAGAGCCACACCAACATCCTTAAGCATTGCAATAGAACCAGGCAGGTCTAACGAGTTTGCAGCATAAGAAACACACTCCTGCGTGTTGGGCAATATCTGTGTCCAGATTCTGTCTCCAATAGTGGTTCTGTGCCTCAGGTTTGAGCTGGGTCATCTGAGTTGCCAAAACAATGTCCACTATAATTGGAACAATGTCCCAGGCATCCCTGCGGTGGAGCTATTTTTCCTGAACAATATTGTCCGTTCAAGATCTAAAATATAAGTAGGTTTACATTCCAGATATTTACTGTAAAGTGATTTTACTTTTTAAGTAATCTACTTCAAACATCAAAGGGTGACCTTTATTTAGTTGAAAATTTTTCTCCCTCTGAACTTTTCCTGACACTTCTCACTTATATGTTCACAATGCAGACAGTGGGGCAGCCATCCCTCCTACATGGTCCACAGACCTAGAGTTACACTTTCAGGATGTCCACCATGACCATCTCAGCCTCCCACCCAACTTAAGATGGGAAAGCTCTGACTATATTTATTTATTCCTGAGAATTTGTTTCTAGGCTGTGCCAAATGACACCAACCATGTGACGCAACCCTGAAAAGTTATCTCCAACGAACATACTAAATTATGATAGGAACTGTCATGTAGGGTCCCCTTGGAATAGCATCTCAGTGGCTGGGTATTTGAGAGGTCTTGAGGTGTTGTAAACCACCAGGCCGCCTTTCAGATACTGAACTCAGTCAAAAATGAAATAAAAAGGCAGTTCCTGATAAAAACTGGTGTCAGATTAGGGTAATTGTTCTATATTTATCTACTCTCTTAGGACAAGTAGATGGGCAGATACAACCATAGAGGAAAGGCTTGAGAAAATAAACAGAATGAACTCTTGCAAGAAGATCTTTGACCTGAACATAAAGAGTCCTATTTACTGGTTGGAGAAGGAAAATTATCTCAGGAAAGTCTAAGACCTGCCCCCAATGCATTCTGGAATTAAAAGATTCCCAGCAAGCAAGCCAATGATATAGCAAGCTGACCAAAATTCCTTTTAGACAATATGTATATTCGGAGAGAGGACACACATCTTGTTTCTTTCTCTTTCTGGGAAGAAATCATTCCTTGGTAACACTGGCCCCCAACCCCCATCTTAGAAAAGTAAATAAACAAGCCTTATGATCAATTACTCGTCAATGAGAGGAAAAAAGACAGCTTTTTAATTACAAGACTCACTAACAGGAGTGCGGGTTTGGGGACACCAGGTATAATTTGACACCAGGGCTGCAAGCTGGGTGGCACTGGGACATCAGAAGCACCTGGGAGGTCTCAGCAGAGTGCCATGCTGCACCCTGTCTCCCTACACATCTTTTGGCTGGCCTAGATCATTTAAGGATAAACATCCAGAATTTTCCTCAAAGGGTTGGATCCGAGAACCACCAAAATCCTCCCAGAACAAATTCATTTCATTTTCAGACCAGCCATGGCACCTGAATCTGAACTTTGGTTTCTTGACTCAGCAAAGCAACCAATAAACATAAATCCCCTGTTCTGAGCCAGGAATCTAAGACACTGTAATGGGCAGGACACAGTCCCTCATCAAAGACAGGGTCGTACATAACAGAGAAAATGCCAATCAATAGTGACACACCGTGGTAAGTGTCATAGCAAAGCAATGTACAAGGTGGTATGAGAATACCAAAAGCAAAGCTGTTAATTGCCTGGCATTCGAATAACATTAAGGAAGGCTTCATGGGAAAGGTAACATTTGATCTAAGCTCTGGAAGGTGGAAGGAATCTCAGCATATTTTAATTGCTGATCCATTCGTAGCCATTAAGACCATCTCAGAGAATTGAGGCCCAAATTAAAAAAACAAAAACAAAAATGGCACCTAAAACCTTGGTGGCAGATGTCAGCTATGGTATTACCTAACCTGGGGTATAGTGGATTTTGGCCAGGCACACTAGCGCCCCCAGATGTGAGTGATGATCCAGTGGGGGAGGGATCAACTGATTGAGTATGACTGACCGAGAGCAGACGAGGAACAATGCATGCTATGTAGGTAGAACAAACACCAAGTTTCCAAAAAGGAGAAATGTTATAAAAATTGAAGCTTTTTCAAAAGTGAAATGAGATGCTTCTCAAGGCAGTAGATTTCTCACCACTTGAGACATTCCAGAGGAGCTGGTGATACAGAGTGTTTTATGACAGAGGTCGGGTAAGCCCAGAAGACCTTAAAGGTTTGAAGCAGTGTGTTCTTGTTAGGCAAAGAGGTGGCTAGGAGGATTTTGAAATATTGAACCACTATTGGGCATCGACAAACCAAGTGCATTGAGCAAGCGAAGAAAAGCTGTTGGCGTGAAAATGAGCACTAAGAACGTGGAAGACTGACAACTGTCATGGTGCCATTAAGGCTAGAGCTGGTCCTCACTCACAGAATTCCACAGTTGGGAGGAAGCTTGGAGCGTGGTTCATTCCAGCAACATGAGACACTGAACTACTTTGGTCCAGACAGGATAAATTTCTTTACCATGTCTTTCCCATAGAGATTTCAAGTGTTACGTTGGTTTATGCTGGGAAGAGAGCTTTGACATTGTTGAAGACTGAAGAATCAGTTGTCCACGGAACTTCTATATCTAAATTGAGGTTTGGAAGTGTATCCATAGAAGCAAGTCCAAGCATTTGCCACTGAGCATAGCCAACATTGACAAGGTCAGGACCAGGAGAGGAACAGGGAGTTTGTTGCACATGGAAAAGAGGACCAACAGAAGCATCCCCGAACCAAGCATCCAGCATCAAGGGTTAACAAAATGACAGAGAACGACTTCCACTGGCTCTCAGACAACTCCGCAATTAACACTTAGCTGGATGGAATCCAGAACACGTAAGAGACACTGCCTTTCACATCCTAATTATTTTATGTATTTTCTCAACTCACAAGGTAATCCCAAATCCCCTATAATGCATGAACTCATGTCTCATCGGTTACTTACTACTTAGTCAATGGGTATGCCTTATTTTAGGGTAATAGAAACTCCATGAGGTGAGGTATATCTGCTGCTGTATAGGGCTGAATTTTTAAGAGCTGAATTGCTTCCCCCACAAAGTCTGTATGTTCAATTCCTAACCCCAGCACCTTAGAATGTGATGGCATTTTGAGGTGTGGTCTTTAAAGAGGAAGTTAAATTAAAAGGAGGTCATTAGGGTAGGTCTGAATCCCATACAACTGGTGTCCTTATAAGAAGAGGAAATTTTGACACAGACACCTACAAAGGGAAGACAATTTGAAGACTTGGGGATAAGAGAGCCGTCTATGAGCCAAGGAGAGCAACCTGGCACATGTCCTTTGTCCATGGCCTGAAGGAACCAACACAGCCAACATCTCGACCTAGGGCTTCCAGATTCCAGAACCATGAGAAAATATTTTGTTGTGGTACCCAGTCTGTGATATGTCACTATGGCAGCCCTAGAAAACTCATACAACAGCTCAGATGGGAAAAGAACAAGCCCAATGTGTCCAGTATCACCCCACTGATGGCCCTGGCTGCCCTTCTTGTACCTTAGTCTCACCTGTTCATTTAAGGGAGAAGAGCATCCTATCATCAGCTTACAAATGGAAATATACCAAATATACACAATATCTTATTCAAAGAGCTTGGGCCTGTGTCCTTGTCTTCACCACCATAACCCACCATCCCCACCATTCATACATACTTAGATCTACTCTACCCAAGTGGGAACTTCTCTCTGGTCTTTAACTTACACCCGAATTTGAGGAGCAATACCTACGAGAGCCCAACTCAACAAAAAGAGGAAGCCCAGACTCTTGCCAGTTTATTTGTTCAGTAGAACCAAGCGTCTCTCTCCAAAGGAAATGGTTTGGGGATAGATACCCTGCAGTATAGGAAAACACTTATTTCCTCAGTGACAATGTAGCATAATGGCTCCAGCACCAAAATGTCTGTCTTCCAGTCTTAGCTCATCTCCTACTTGTTACAGTGTGCCTTGCCTCAGTTTCTTCACCTGTAAAATGGGAGTATCAATCACCGTCATTACTTAATGGGTTCAGCTTGAGGATTATACGAGTTAAGTCCTATCATGCACATTTGTATACATGAGAAACAGAGGGTAAGTATTGTGGCTAAGGTGGCACAGGGAGTGAGTGGGCAGACAGGCAAGGCTTTGGATTGAGAGGTCTCCTGACTGAAAGCCAGTGTGCCCCCATCCCGCCCCTCCCGCTTGCAGGAGGCAGCTGGATCTTGTTTACTCTCCTTGGCAGTGTCCTAGGCCACTGTGCCCTAAGCAGCAAAGACAGGGAGACCAGCACCGTGAGAATTTATGAAACGCACAGTTGGCATGAATAATCGGTGGGGAATGGCCCATGAGCCCTTGTCAGGATGCTGTGCTCAGGGGAGCCTCAATCATCAGTCAGGAAGGGGGAGCTTTTGCCTGCCCCGATGTCTGAAGGCTCCCTTTAGGAATACTACTTTTTTTTTTTTTTTTAGCAAGTAAGGAGCTCCAGTACCTTAAATGTTTCATATCTATACTTGAATCTCAGCTCACATGTTCAAAGTCCACAGCTGAAATTAAGCAAATAAATAAATTAATGAATGAATAAATAAATAATAAAATTAAGCATGCCCAACTTCAAATAAAGAAGAAGAGATTACTGTTTTGAGGTGTTGTGGAGCAAGGAATGCCACTTGCCATCAATTAATCTCAGGAAGTGAACTAAATGCCCGGCTACAGCAGAAACCCCAGAAAGCTTGCCTTGGAGACAACAGCCTAAAGCAAAACCACAAATCCCTTTTCTAGCAAACATGCTGTGAGGAAGCTGTTATATTTTAAAGTTCCCCTTACAGGCAAAAAAAGCAAAGCCTGGTTTTTTTTTTTTCTGTGGCAGTGAGTTCAACACTGGATTTCAGAAATTTACATTTAAGTAAGAGAAATCAAACAAACAAAAAGTTATGAAAGAGAAAAACAACCAAATCATTTTAAAATTGTATCCTTTCTCTCACTTGAGTCTCTGGACTTCATTTCTCATCACATAAGACCATTCCTGTCATCCACAAGCATCCCATTTAGACTGAGGCACACGCTGTGGTGGTCTACCTGGGAAATGCAGGCTTGGGAAAAGGGCAAGTTTCTCATCTGTCTACAGGCTTTTCATCCAAATGGCAAATACTAGTTTTTTGTTTGTTTGTTTTAAATATCTTTTTTATTTCAGAGAAGAAGGGAGAGGGAGAGAGATAGAAACATCAATGATGAGACAGAATCATTGACTGGCTGTCTCCTGCACGCCCACCCACTGGGGATCGAACCTGCAACCCAGGCATGTGCCCTGACCGGGAATCGAACTGTGACCTCCAGGTTCATAGGTCGATGCTCAACCACTGAGCCATGCCAGGCAGGCACAAATACTAGTTTGATTGAGTATGTATTATGTCAGGCACTATAAGGACATTTCTGAGGCCTCAAAATTTGCTTCAAATGCTCTGCCTGAAGCTTCCCTCCTAGTTGTCTCCCTTCCTGTAGCTCCTAAAAGCAAATAAATAAATTAATGAATAAATAGGCAGCAAACTCCTATTTCACTCTTTGATGTATTTCCAGAGCCCAGCAAAAGACATAGTAGATGCTCAATAAATAACCAACTAACAAAAGAAGCTAATAAATAATTTCTACCCTCTGAACACTTTTTAACAAGTCAATAGAAACTCATCTGGCTTTTTATGGAGATCAGAAAATGTGCCCAGTGAGCTCCCACACACCTTTGATATCTTGCGACAATTCTTTTTGAGAACAACAAGGACCTTGCACTATTTTTCCCTATACAGGGACGTATCTGAAGTAGGGCTTCGTGATCTGAAGGGAGACTCTGAAATGTCTGTAACAAGTCAGGCTGCCTGGAGTGTGCCTGGAGTCAGCGGCTGTTGACTGTCAGCAGGGAGGACTTGCTTCTGATGTCCAATGGTGGTCAAGACAGGTGTTCTTAATTAAGTAACTATTTAGTGCTCCAATGCCAAGTCTGGGCACTCCTGGGAGGAGGCAGACTGCTCTCACTGTCCTGACTCATGTAAGCAGTGGTTCTCGAGGTGTCTCCCCACACCAGCTGCATCAGCATCACTTGGGAGCTTGAGAGAAATGCCAATTCCCTGGCCCAGCCCAGACTGACTGGATGAAGCTCTGCTTTAACAAGGTGCTCTATAATCCCAACACATGCTCAAGCTTGAGAGCCATTGCTATAAAGCTTTTCCCAGAGGGAGAAATTATGTGGTGAGTCAATCCTACCAAGGTTGGTCACTGTTGGCAATATGCAGACTGGAAGTCCATGGTTCTATTCAGCAGGGCCAGGGCTTGAGTGAAGCAAGCGAGGGCCTAGGTGCACAATTTAAGGAGGAGCCACATATATCTCACTTCAGTCCTGACCCTCCTACTCAAATGCAAATGATAGGACTGGTGACCAAAACAGCTCCAGGTGGCCTACCCTGTGACTCTCTAGAACTGGAAATTTGAGTCAACACTTGATGGGGATCGCTACCCAGGATATCGCACAAATGACTCTCTCTTTCTGACCTCCATATCAATGAGGCTAATCAGCAAATAAAATACTAGTTTCTGTAAAATGCAATACTTTTGTTTCCTCACCCTCCCTTTTTCCACTCCATAGAAGGCAAGAGAGCAGTTAGTAACTGAGTCCTCAGATGGAATGTTCCAGAATCTCTGGTTGTGCTGGCTATGGGAGACTGGAAAAGTTCTCAGGCATCACCTCAAAGGAGCTCATATTGGGTTTTCAGCAGCATAAATGATCTGACTCATTCTGGGGTGCATTTTGTTTCTGGGTATACAGTATTTGCTACTATGTTGCAAGGATCCTCCTTCAATCATCTCTCCTGAGTGGTGGCTGCCCACTATCCCTGTCCTCATCTCCCACCAAGTGACCATATCTGGAATCACCTTGAAAACAACTTCACGCCAGGCTCTAGCCACTCTGTCAAAACTAGAGTCCTTTTCACCCTAGTTACGTTATTTTTTCTGCCTAACGGTAAACAATCAAGAACTACTGCCACCTAATGTGTCACCTCTTGTTAGGCAGCCACCATTCTCCAAGTGAGAAGGGAATTACTGCCTTTGTGTTGGAGAAACATCTGGGGGGACTGACATGTCCTCAGTCCTAGAGGGGTATGTACAAGATTCTCTGGGAGAGAGAAGACAGGATGACCACTTCCACTGAGTGTGCCACATGCCCAGGTCCTGTGTCACATCCACCAAGTCTTGCATGATGAGACCCACTATCTCTTTCTTCTTCAGCCCCACAGGGGGCTGTCGATTTCCTATTTGTCTGTGCGTTAAGAGGTAAATTTACTTAGCCCCGCTATCCCTGCATTCCTTCTTTATTCTGCCCCCAATTCTGGCTGGGCTCAGGCCACTCTGCCATCTTCTCTTACTACACCCATCAAGCTGCCAGTCCTAACAGAGAGACCCCATGGAAGGTAAGAGTCAAAGGAGAGAGAATGGAACTTAGCAAGCAGATGAGTTTATTTCACTTAATGACCAGTAAATGCCCAAGAGGATGATCTGTTTCCCTCAAATCACAGTTCTCTTCCCATTCAGGAAACAAATGTCTAATATTTTCTCAGTCTCATGACATGAAGCCCCCTCACAGTATTCATTTTTTCTGTTTTTGGGGTCATTCATAATCCTTACTGGCCCAGCTGGGGACTATGACTTTGGCCAACCCATGGTGCATAAATCCTCACAGCCCAGGCTTCTCGATCTTTCTCAAAATTCCCTAGCTCCTGGGGAAATGGGAGTAACGTGAGCTGACGTCAGGGATGCTCATGTTATGTGGGTCCTTGGGAAGACCACATAGCCACTTCCAGTCCACTGTTCTACAGCAGGCCCTGCGTGGTTTGGTGCCCCAAGGACCTTGGCAGAGGCTGGGTGGGCTGGGCCTTCCCTTCAGACCTCTGTATTCATGTACCATGTGTCTCTGTGGTCTCTTTGGGAGGCCACCAGTGGTCCTCCCAAACACAAGTTAGGGCACTGCCTCCTCAAACACCTGTGAGGCTTCCCCAGCACCTACGATGGGAGTGAGTTCTCCAGGGTTCACTAAGCCACTTCCTGTGGCCTGAGCACTTTCCCTCTGCCCTCCATTGGGACCAATAGTGAAGGAGTTAATAACATGGACTTGGAAGTTAATAATATGGTTTCAACTCTTCCTCATTAGCTAAGACTTACTGGATTTTACTAGACCTTACAGCTGTGACTCGGCTTCTCCATCTATAAAGGGGGGGGGGGGGGGAGGAGAGTAATTCCTCCTCCTGGAGCTATAGTTGGGATTCAGCAAGTTCACAGGCATCATGTTCTTGGAAGGATGCGTGGCCCCGGGTAAGCAATGCACAGGATAGGTAATATCATCAATAGAGAGTTCTCCTCCTCACTCAGGACCCGGTTAAATGGAACCTTCTTCACACACACATAGGCTCAGAGGTGACGTCAGCTCTCTGGCCTCGGGGCCCATGCCGGTAGCTATCCAAACTGCTCCTCCTCTATTTTGCTGTATAGGCTTGTCTGTCTCCTACATGAAACTAGCATTTTCAGATGGACACCGACCCTGATCCATGTTCCTTTCCACCTCACAGATCTTCCACACACCTGAATGCAGCAGGCTTTCCCTGAGCACCGGCTGGATGGAAACGAATCTGAGAAAAGGCTAGAAGCAGTTGGCTGGAATGTGCAGCCTGGGTGGGTTCCATCTGAGGACAGGGTGTAAGAGCACAGGCAGGGCCCCTATCCACCCACGTGAGAAGTATTCTCAGCACAATAAGCATCTGAGAATCAATGACGGGGAAGAACTGCCTGTGGCTGTAACCTGGGCATGGGTGTCAGGAATCCTTGAAGCCGCTGCAGCTGTAGGCAAAATGGTGCCCAGCACCCCTTCTTTCTCCCTGGGAAGACTTGCTGGAGAGTTTCCATTAGCTGTTCAGTGGGGCTTGTGAGACCCCCCAAATTAAGAACCCTTGACCTAGTTATTTAGAGACAAAGTTCTTGCCCGGAAGGCCTTACAATTGAG
The DNA here is from genome assembly GCA_026230045.1 of Corynorhinus townsendii. Lineage (NCBI taxonomy): Eukaryota > Metazoa > Chordata > Mammalia > Chiroptera > Vespertilionidae > Corynorhinus > Corynorhinus townsendii. The sequence continues at coordinate 102,433,738 of JAPDVU010000008.1, read as the reverse complement.
GAATCCCAGCTATCCTTACAAGGCACAGCCCACCAGCGAGGAGGCCTGAGAAGTGGTCAATGCTTGGCATGTGCAGGAAAGCCAGGAGCAGCTCCTAAAATCCATCCATGTTGAGAGAGCAGCAAGGACGGAGAGTACCAGGGTCCTGGAAACCTCTATGGCCCTCTCCCCTGGGGGCTGTGAAGCCAAAGGTCACCTGTGATGATGCCCCTGGCTGGGAGCACAGACATTGGCCATTTGGCTCAGTCTGACTGCGAGAGTTGTTTTCTGTCAGGATGACTCAAAAACATACTTTCTGATCCAGACACACAAACAAGACTGTTCACCTAACGATTGCACAGAGCAATAAGTGACCCTTAAAAATCAGGGTGAGCCTGAAACCAGGACAAAGGGAGATGGAGACCCATTAGTTCGGAGACCCAGCAGTGGTACAGCCAGCGGTGGTTTTCAGGGAGCCCTCCGTGGAAGCCTGTTTTATTTGCAGGAGCCACGGCGGTGAATTAAATCCCACCCTTGCCCGTCTGGACTCTCTGGCTTCTCCTGGAGCTACTGCTGTCCTGGCCCGTCGGCCCCTGAAACCTGCCCACACGCACAGTGAGTGATTCTGCTCAGATGGCAAGCCCCAAACACGTGTCTAAAAGCCCACTTCAGTACGTCCTTAGCTTCCTGAATGGGTTTTTCAGGATCATAAGGAACAGGACCTGGAAGTCCTGTCTTTTGTAAAGTAGAAAGGGAGAGTTTGGAGAGATGGGGGGATGGGGGGGGCGGGGGAGGGATGGACTGGTGAAGCCACAAGGTGCTGCACGAGCCCCTGTTTCTCTCAATCAACAGGAGGGATGTAGTGACCACTGGCCCTGGCAGCCTCATCGCCAGGGCCAGATACCTCGACCCGAGCAAGCCCATGGTCTCCATGCACACGGAGTGACAGGAAACAGAGCGGGGTTAACGCCTTGTCCTTGCCCCCACAGCAGGGTCTGGAGAGCACCCAGCAAGTAATGGACGGGTGTTGGAGACTTTCTGACTGGTCATGGGACAGCCCGTTCCAGCTGAGCCATGATTGGGACCCTAGTGGTGGTGGGGAACAGCACCGGGGTAACAGGAACCCTGGCCATTGCAGCAGCCCACAGGCACCAACACTGGAAACGTGAGCTCTGCACCGTGGCAAGCCTCAGCTCACGCCTGACCACAGTGAGCAGCCCTGACGCAGCGCGGAACAGACAGTGCTGGCCCGGGATGACTGCCTCCCTCGGCCCCTTGCCGACAGGCAATGAAAGCAAGCCTCACTTTGAAAATCCTCCCCCATCATGCAAACTGACATAGGCATACTTTTCAAAAACCCACAGCCAATCTGTTGATCATTACTTATTTACAAAGGCCTTCGGGCAGAAAGTCCTGTAAAAACCATACTTGATCCGGTATACACTGGCTTTTTCTACTGGTGGAAAAAAAGTCCCCTCCAGGCTACCTCAAGCCATCACTTTCTATTGCACATAAAATGTAGCGTGGAACACTAAAGTATTTAATATATATGGTATAATATATCTACAGGAAAGGCATTTGTGTAGAAGTATGTTACCATGGATTTGGTAATTTCATGTTTTGCTGAAGGCTACGACTTAAAAAAGCTTCCACGCCGTACAGAGGACCTGTCATCTCAGCACCCAAGAGCCAGCAGAATAAAGAAGGACCCTTAAGCAGCAAAACTTTGACACAGCTTTGAAGCATATGAAAACAGTATAACTCCTCAGAATTATTATTACTCAAGATCAAAGAAATAAGCCGTCCTTTACATAGCAAACAGGGACAGGGAATTTGGCTCCAAAGGTTTCAGATTTTTCAGACACTTCTCTTTATTTATTTATTATTTGCTTCTCTAAATTTAGGCAAAAGAGAACGCCTGGGCTTTTCTCTACTTTAAATGGATAAAACTATTAGCATTAGATAAGGGGATTACTAAAGGTGGAGGACTAGGTAGGAAATGAATGCTAACAGGACATCTGGCTTCATAAGAATGAGAAGCTTGGTGGTTGGCGCATTTCATTCCTCCTCATAAACTGCAAACCAACATGTAAATCAGTGAGACCCCAGCAAGACTGAGTGGAGGGGAAGGCAGAGGACTAGTGAGGAAAACATCTCACACGAAGAGATGGTGGCAATGGGAAGGACATGCGGCCGGTGAGTCCTCCATGGGACCTTGTGTCCTCAAGGGCATGGAGGAGACTGCCCATCTCTGTCCCAGAAAGGTGCTGGGGGAGAGCCAGGAAGATGTGAATGTGGTGGATAAGGGGGGAAAGAGAGAAAAATCACCATCAAAGTCCAATAACCAAGGGAGAAGAGTGGTCAAGGCAAATGAAAAGAAGAAAGTAACTTAGCAATGGTGGGTGTCTTCATGACGTGACCACTTAGGGAGAGCGGTGCCAGTATGAGACCACTCCTGCCACTCTGAGAGGCAAGAGAGTGAGGGCATTGAGAGGAATAAGCACTGAGATTGGCAGATGAGACAAAAAAAAAAAAAAAGGCGAGATAAACGACAGGGGCCAAGAGGAGGCACAGGCTGAAATTTGGTTTTACTTTCTATTTCCATAGCTAAGGTAGGAAGAAGGGAAGGGAAGGAAAGGGAAGGGAAGGGAGAGGAGGGGAGGGGAAGGAAGGGGTGGGGAGTAGAGGGAGAGAGAGAGAGAAAGAGAGAGAGAGAGAGAGAGAAGGGAAGAGACAGAGGGAGGGAAAGGGGAGAAAGAAGGAGAGAAGGAGAGAGAGAGAGAGAGAGAGAGAGAAAGCATACACTGTATTTCATAATTAATACTGCTTTTGGTCTGAGCTGAACAGGATTACTTTTGAACTTTGCTTTGGCAAGTCCACAGATTATTGGACTTTTTTATCAGTCAAAATCAATTAACAGAAATTTGATTTCAGGTGACAGGATGAAAGGGGGGTAATCTTCAGGTTCCTTTTTGATTGTGATGATACATCGCACATATGGCCCTCAGTATAGACAGCAGTCCTCACAGGGCCCCCAGCAGAAAGACTAGCCGGAGGCGAGCTGGCCCACGCGTTCCCGGATTGGTTGCCACCGTCATTAGTGCCACTGCTGGTTAGGAGCGACACGTGGACAGGACATGGTGACAGCTCCGCCTTTAAAGCCTGCGTATTTTTCAAACAGCTTTTCCAACTGTTTTTCATGACAGGATTTTTTCAGCTCTATCATTAACTGCTGACAAGCTGACGGAATAAATATTCCAGCCTTTGAGAAGCCATCTAAGACCCCATCCCTCCCTGACTCCGGCCTGCTGGGAAGGGCTGTGCTGGGCCTGGGCTGGTGGGGAACGGGTGAGAAAGGAAAGGGAGGGGAGGAGCTAGAGGGGACCTCCCCTGGCCTGGGGCCCCTCTCCTTACCTCATCAGCTTTGGCGAGGAGCCAGGGGAGTTCCGCATGCCTCCATTCCGCTGCTTTTTTTTTGGTGACAGCGTCGAGGGCTGCTCATCTTCAACTGGAAATACAGGCAGCTCATGAGATTATGGATAGTGTGAGGGCAGACTGTGCAACACAGGCAAGATATCAAAGGACACACACTCACAGCTCAGTCACCCACTAGGAATTCAGGGCTGCCTTTTGGACCCAGTGACAAAGACCCATGTGTTAGTCCGAGAAGCCAGCTTAGAGGAGGCGAAAGCCACCTCTTTACACTCCAGTGTTTGAACATGCACTTGAAACAGACTACAACAGTTTGTACGCACCCTGCCATAAAAAAGAAAGGAAGTCGTGATTTATCTGCATACAAAATATAGTGCTGTAGATGGGGGCATGCAATCATTACTCTCAAGAGATCATTTTGGTTACTTTGCTTTGCTGGGTAATGGAATGGGTTTTCTCGTAGCCAGAATCAGAAATCAAGTTGTTTGGAAATTAGCAGCACCCTAGCTGCCAGCGACTTCTGCTTCTGCAAAGGCACCGACTTCCCTGGTCCCTGATCCCTGCGCCAGAGGAAGAGCTTGGAGAGAGGCTAGGATTGGAGGCCTTCGCAGCCAATGTCTCAGTCACTCAGGACTGGGGACAGTGGTGCGTGCTGGCTCAGAAATCCACAGCCCACTCAGCCCTTGTCCCTCCACCTCCCCAAAGGGGGGGCTGCACACATGGGAAACTTTCCTAATTTATCAGTACAGTTGGATGAGGCTGCAAGGTTGGAGAACCGGGCAGGAGAAGAGCACCCAAACGAAGGAGGAGGTTGCCATTGAGTGATATCTCTGATGACGTGGTGAGGGGCAGGGAAGGAGGGCAGCACAGGGGGTTGGAAACCAAAGGCTGTTTCCCGAATGTCTAAGCTACACAGTATGCTAAGCAATGTAAAGTTTCGCTCACACACAGCACAGCACACTCCACTGCCTTTGCCCAAAGACACCCACTCACAAGCTTTGCAGAGGTATCAGCCTGCACCATGCTTCTTCTTAGGAGAGTTACTTGATAAATTAGCAAATGCACACCTGGCCCGGCCCCTAAGGGCATCGGTGGGAAAATTCTAGTCCCCCTCTCCCCACCCCCACAATTCAGGCTAAAGCTGTAATGGCAAGAGGGAAAAGTAGGATCCTTAGGTTTGCATAGTTGACTGCAACACAGAGGGGGAGGAAGCACCCTGAAACCTGGAGTGCACAGCAGTTACCTTAAAGCTAAGAAGAGAAATATTAGCAGGGATGACATCGAAAGATGCTTGACATATGTTAATGGCATACAAGTCATGGGTTGGAAAGAAACTGTCACCTCAGCTACTTGATCTTATCCAGAAAGACCCATCTCAGCACATGCATTACATGGCACTTCCCTGAAGACCCTGAGTACATTTAGTGTGTTATGTATGACACATGGTTCCATAACGGATTACGGTCATCCAATGACCTTCTGGACCTGCCTCAAGGTATCACACTTGGCATCCCATCCCCATTCCACTGCCAGTCTAAGGTTGTCTAAATTATGACTGACACAGGGTAAGGGAACAAGAACGTGGTTCAAATTAAGAGCTACTCCAGAAGAAACGAAGGCAAGGAAGCACCTGTAAATGCCTACAGAACCACTCGCTCTGCCCCCCCGCCCCATCTCCCCAGAGGCCCATGCTCAGGCTGCGACTGTATCAGTCACTTAGGGCTCCAGGCTGGAACTATGTGCCTGGGAGGATATCGCATCTTATCGGAAATGAGTATCCACAGCAAATCACACCGAGACTAAACAGCACTTAAAAGATTAAAGGAGAGAAATACCAGCCACATAAATGGTATAGAAAAAAATCACTTAGGGTTGATACGCATCTCTCGGCGAGCAAACAGGCACTCTGAGCTTGACCTGAATTCATCTTGCTTTCACAGGACAGGGCCAGGCATCCCAGACAATAATGGGGCAGAAAGGCAAGGAGACTGAGATTGAGAGAATGTGTGTGTGTGTGTGAGTGTGTGTGTTTTGCACTTTCCCCATCTTAGAATGAGGCAGAAAGTCTCACACGGACTCCACTGGCAATACAAGGGTGACCAGTGGACCAGTTACGGGGGACCTAGATTAGTAGAGTAGCATGCCAGACTAAATAACGTGTGTGCATGGCCGTCGGACTCTTGGGGATGAAAGTTATTTTCTTCTCTATCACATGAGCCTTTCAATGGTTCGAATGAAATATCCAAAAGGCTCTTGGACCTAGTCCACTATGGCTAACTTGACTCAAAGCCGCCAGAGGTTGCCATGATTTTGTCCATGTTAGTTATGACCCGAACAGAAGTCACACTCGCTGGCATTTCTGTTGGATTCTTTTGCTTAATGTTTGTCTTCCCTGTTGCACTGGGCCCAAAATCAATAGCCTCCTTTGGTTAAGAGCCCGTTCTCCTTGCACCTTGTCGCTGTCTGTTTACCTACAGTGATATTCAGATGGAAGGAAGGCTTGCAAGTTGATACCTGTTAGCCAGCTCCAGGGAGACACCCCGTTCTGCTGATAAAGTTATGCCTCCTTCTATGCAAGGAAACTATTTATTTTCATTGAAAGTCAGAAAGGTCATCCATCATATTCAGACTGCATTTAAAGTGGAATTTGTTCTCTTCAATGAAACCCATGTTCAAAGGTTTCCTCCTGTTGCTCACAGCCTGGAAATGCAGATCTGCTCCCTGAAGAGACAGGGAAAGGTCCCCAGCTTAAACATGAACGCTGTGCAACGGAGACAATTACCGATGGCTTAGATCCCACAAGAACAGCAGTTATCCTTTCTTTCTCATAAGTAGGGTATAAACCATATTTAATTATTATCCTTGACTGCCGATTTCTGCATATTTAAAGAAAGCAAATCTAGGAAAACTTTCAGGTAAGCTATAAAATAAAATTTTCATTTCATGGCTTCTGTGACTACATGAGAGGAATAAAAATTGAATTAAAAGGGAGACTGAAATTTACATACTTTCAGGAAAGGCACATGGATTGACCTCATGCTGACACACATTCACAGGTTCCTGGTTAGCCTGCTTTTTGGCTAATTACAGTACACCTCGGTCTCCGGCGCTCCCTGCTTCAAGCTGTGGAAGCCTCATGAAGATATGATCTGTTAAAGGAACCTGAGTTACCAGCTCCTTTAAAACACAAACAAGTTGAGGAATCCAAGGTGGAATTTTTATAGGTGCTGAACTCCCTCCAGTCTCCATGTCCTCATAAAATCCGAGGGCTCGTTTGTGCACATCCCTAAGTATAACACTTAATGTGCTGCCGTAACTTCCCAGCACCCGCCCGTCTAACAGGCCCTGCATCCAACAGTTTTACAGTCGGGAAGACTCTGTGCTAGAAAAATGTCAGGCAAGTCTAATGAGGCCAGGATCCCTCGGTTGGCGCTAGACTTTAATTTAAAGTTACAACAATGTTTTAACATGTTTGCTTATACTTGACTAAAGAGGATTCATTATTTTGGTGACATAACCTCCAGACAACGTTCTGGGAATTGATTGAGGACATGGTGGTAATTCCAACAGCCTTAATGCAGAGTCGAACATCTGTAACAACATTTTGCTCGACTTTTCATTGTCATTCTGTTTTCAAGCAAAAAGCAAGACAATATCTTCCAGAAACACTGGCCAGGACTCTGGGGTTAGTTCAAAATGATCATATATTTTACTGAATTAAAAAAAAAAATCCCTTTCTTTATTGGCCTAGCCAGCTTGCAAACAGTGTGTCAAGGTTCACTGATGCCTCTGTGGGCCCTTTGAGTCAAATGGGCAATGATTTCAACTTTCAGCTTTCCCAAATAATCTGGGGCCCTGATATATAATGAACCCGTTGCTCAGCTCCAGCCTAGGGCACATTTCTTCTTCCCTGTTTCCTCAACAGGGTTTAGGGGGATGATGCCCTCTGAGACTTAAAGGTGCATTTGTTGGCTGGAGTTAAAAAATAGTTCAAAGCAAATAAACTCAGAAATGTAATAAAAGGCAAACGACCCATAAACATGAGTTGACTGGCTATCTCCACATTACATTATTAGTCACCACATCTGGAGAAACCCACATCTGCACACACTTAGCAGGTCATTAGTAATGTCATATTCACACTGGAATCACTCAGAGTAAGAGGCATGCAAAATGGCTTGAACGTAAAAGGCATCTAGCTAACAGGGCTCCCAACTGAAATCTTGAGCGAGCTGCGAGTTGGTGGGAGGGTAGTTTTAATTATTATTTATTGTTCTTTATGGTTTTTCTCTTTGGTATTTTGCTGCCCAGAATGCTCAATGCATGCTGAAATCCACGGTACTGCATCTTTCCTCTTCAACTGAGCTCAGCATGCTTATGGGGAAGCATGAGGGGTGCAGGGCAGTTGCTACACATTGGGGTGGGTTCCAGGACTCCTTCACCTGGCTTGGTCACAAGCTGAGAATTGTGAGTTGCGTTCTTGCACTCAAATGGGTCTTTGGGGTGGCGCGATCTAGCTTCCACCTTGACTGCCAAACAATAACGAGAAAAGAAAACGGAAATTAATCCTTCGTGCAGTTCTTCATTGGAAAAGTTGAAAACCAGCTTTAACATGAACTAGAATGATAGCTTTGAATTAAAATGGAAGTTTCTTCCACACAGCTACATTGAGAATTTTCTTTACTTCTGCCCCGATGACTTCTGGAAATTCTTTTTGCTGTGTTATTATCACCGGTGTCAGAAAGGATAATGTATCAGAAGATAATTTTATTTGTGAAATAATTTCCAAGTGCATGGAGTTCCCCCCTGCCTTCCACATACACAGACTTGGAAAACAGTTCAGCAGAGAGATGCAACCACTCTCTCCCAAAGCCTGCTAAAATGCACCCCCTGACCAATCATTACATTCTGAGTCATCAGCCACAAGGTTAGACTATGGTTTTCATCTCAAACCACTGTCTTGGCCAGCCTCTTGGTTGCAATATTGCTGGCTAACTTGCATTAAATACCAGGGGTTTGCCAGTCCTAAGAAAGGGGGGGGGGGGGGGGTGTCCTTTATCCTTGTGTCATGAGGAACATCAGTGAAGAGTGGGTGTGTGTTTTCAGTCTTTCAGGATGTGAATGAGGGTACAGACAGGGCAAAACTGCTGGCCTACAGATTGAACAGTGTGCTTCTTGATTTCTGTGGGTTTATCAGACTTTGTTCCCAAGAAAAATCCTACCAGTCATAGTACTACAGTCAATATGTAATTCACAATAGACATAACTTCCAGGCTGACCTGTCCTCCCTCTAATACAGATGCCTAAGACTTTCACCAGGGAGTCTGGGCTACTTAACCTGAAGGTCTTACAGCGCAGCCACGTTAGAGCGATCTTTGCACTGGAGCTCAGGACGGCACCTGACATTTCCTGCCTCACAATCACAGACCCCTAGAACCCTGGCTGCCTGGCACACATACCAGACTAGAGAGAGGGTGAGGGTGTCTCCTTTAGCCACGTAACAAAATCAGCAGCAACAAGAAACACAAGTTCCAGATAAGTAACCCATTCGGTGTGCTGGGTCCTATACTTCCTGTGAAGGAGCACTTGACTGCTGTTTCAGGGTGAGTCCCCTCGGAGGATGTGCACCTGCCTGTCAGTGAGGTTGGGCAGCCAAGCACAGTGAGAATAAGGTAAGACAGCCACGTTCTATGCCTAGAGGTTCAGTGGGCAGCTTGGTATCTGAACGTGGGGAACTAGCATGGGTGATGTCCTTGCAACGACAGTTTCTGCTCTGACACCTTGGGATAACACATATCACCAAAAACTTGGTAAACACGTTGCAGTGTTATTGATAAGATCGAGCCATACAGCTATTTTTGAAAGATCACGGTGAATATTAATACAGTTAATGAAAAGATGAAAAGATGCTGCCTCTCAAAAGCAATGCCCAACAATAATATCTCCAACATAGAGCATATATGACCCCCTACAAGTGAGCCATGGCATTATCACATACATTATCAGGCAAGATAATTTTACAGCTTCTACCTGAGAAGTAGAAAATACATTTATTTGGAAAACCTAGAAGGTGTAAGTTAAAGAAAAAAACAGCAACCTGCCATTATATACAATGAGGACAGAAAGCATCTGTAAGTAACCCACCTGCTGTGGAGTAGGCACAGGGAGCACCCGCCCGCCCACAGCGGGCTGAAGGGGAGGGAGGGGAAGGGGCAGGGAAGGGGAGGGGGCAGAGTAGGGGAGGCCTGTTGGAGCTTTTACATCTCTGGCTTTTGTGGAGCAAATACGAGAATGAGAAGGGAGGCTTTAAGGAACAATAGCTTATGTAGAAGTTAATCACAGGGTATATTTCTGGCTTTATTCACTGCCTAGGAAACCTGAATTGTGTAACTTTGAGTCCATCAACACAGAGTAATGGAAGAATTCAGCTCCCACATGGGAGAGAGAAAAACAGTATATAAGTGTGTTGACAGAATCTACATGACTTGCACTGCAATGTTCTCTACAGAAACATTGTGGGCCAACGAATCTTCTAGAATCAAAGGGAAATGCCAGATTCACATTCCTCCGTCCCATCGCAGACTGTAAGCCTGTTCTATATGTATCTCGGTCAGAGTCCAACATTCATCAAAGTCCCTGTATCTAGAATCTCAGCCCGTATATCTTCACTAAGAACTTGACCTGCTGTAATAACTTGCCCAATGCTCGGTTCTGCTCAGCAGTTGGTAGAAAATTCCATCTGGTTGCCTGGCTTTTTCCTTTCTTTTTTTCTCAGAACAGACTATCTCCATCAGCTCAAGGGCAAAGGAAAGGCTCACGCAAAGATCACTTGATATTGGCTTCTCAGAAATGAGATAGAGATGAATAAGCAAATATGCAACTAAAATGCACAATGCAAGAATTTTCCTTGAATTATGGTGATGGAGCTTGGAGCCTGGGAAGGTAGGAGATGAAAGATAACTGTTACTTTGAATTAAACTGGGAAAAATGTACAGGAGTCCAATAAAAACAGCCTCTTTTCAACTTTCCTTTCTTTCTCTGACTACTCCCAACACCAACAAGTTAGTAAAGATTCTGAGGCCAAAAAGTGTACCAGACTCCTTCATGTAGCCATGGCAGGGGCAGTGCATGCTTGCGGGGGTTAGGGTTTCAGAACAGGAATGAAATGTGCCAAGTCCTTGGCACCAAAAGCTGCCTTCTTTCTTATATTTCTCAAGTTCAGGGATTATTAAACTGTCGTCTTGAACATGTTTTTGTATGGCTATGGGCTAAAAATGGTTTTTACATTCTTATTTATTTTTTTTAAGATTTTTTTTTAAGAGAGAGAGGAGGGGAGAGGGAGAGAGAGAGTGAAACATCAATGTGAGAGCAAAACATCGATCAGCTGTGCCTCCTGCACACCCCCCTATTGGGAATGCAGTCTGCAACCCTAGCCTGTGCCCTGACAGAATTGAACCAGCAACCTTTCTATGCACAAGACGATACTCAACCAACTGAGCCACACTAGCCAAGGTAGTTTTTACATTTTCAAATGGTTGAGGGACAAAATCTAAGAAGAAAAATATTTAATAACACATTAAAATTATACAAAATTCAAATTTAGTGGCAATAAAGTTTTGTTGGGACATGGCCAGTCATTTGTTTACCTATTGTTTATATCTGTTTTCCCTTTACAATGAGAGAGTCAAGTGGTTGCAATAGAGACTGCATGGCCAAAGAGCCTAAGATATTTATTAGCTGGCCTTTGATAGAATAGGTTTGCTGACCCCCCATTTACCTTCTCACAATTTTCTAATTTCCTGTCTTCTAAAAGGATGTTTTTTTTCCCAATCTTCCAGGATGACCAAACAATAAAGGACACACGCATGGAGCCACTCTAAGTGAACAAATTTGGTGACGTTGGGAGGGATAGAGATAGTTTGGTGACTCGAATGTCCCTACCACCCAACATACTATTAGTCCTGCAAGTGCCCTTGCATTTGGGGAAACCCGTCAGGTGGGTTTCCCCTTTTCTTTCCTTTTAAATATTTTTTGTTGATTTTGAGAGAGAGAGGAAGGGAGAAGGAGAGAGAAAGAGAAACAGTGATGTGGATGTGTGGCGAATATCAACCAGCTGCCTCCTGCCAGGGATTCAGGTTCAACCTGGTCATGTGCCCTGACTGGGAATCAAACCAGCAACCTTTCGGTGCAGGGGAGGTTGCTGAACCAACTGAGCCACACCGGCCAGGGCGAGTTCCCCTTTTCCAACTCAAGCTAAGTTACAGCCATCCACCCTGCACTTTGAGAATCAGGCAAACCACATCTACCAGGAGCAGTTCCTTGAAGCTGTCAGTGTGGACTGCAAGTCCACCCTGCATGAGCCCCGACAGGACAACAGATTAACCATTAGGCTAGATATGTTGAAAATATACAGCTTCAACCTTTCCCCAGCTTGCTCAGAGCAATATATAGATGATTATTTCAAGCGTCAGCTGCCGCACAGATTTAAACCCCGGTACAATAACTCCTGGATTCATCTGCCCCTTGTCAAACTTGCACAGCATTCGTTGCAGGATACGCGGTGTGGCAGTTTCACTGTGAATCCAGAATGATCCAGACGGCTGCTGTCTCTTTGTTAACAGGAAGCCAAACTGATGAGTTTGTAATGCATTTCTTATCAAAGGTAGTTTCAGAAAGGGAAATGTGTCCCATCAGTTTGGCTGGATTTCACATAGACTAGATTATGGGCTTAATCAGAACATCTCTGTTATTTTCATGAGGAAATAGATAATTCTGCATCCATCCCATTAAAATCACTTTATGCCAATGAATTATGTATTTATAAATGTATAATTATCCTCGATTTTTCCCCTCCTGCAGTATACTTAATAAAACCATCAGCTGGAGCCTACAAAGCAATAGGCTTAATAGATACAAGCATGCTAATATATTTTTTTCAGTGAATGCTGATCTTTCTGAGCTGTGTATCTAAGTTGATCATTGTGAAAAAAAGGGGTAGTAATTTTCAACTCACACATTTAACAAAGACAAAATGGACTGTGATGGAATTTATGGAGCCTGTAAAGGAACTCTTTTTCTGATATGGTTTATTATCAAGTAGATTCGGGCTTACTGTAAGACAAATCAGGTCCCTCTGAAATCCACCCAGAGAAAATGCCTGTGCGTCCAGAGCACCGTTCCTGGCACAGCAGAGGTGCCCATATGAGTGGTGGCAGCTGCCAGTCTTCTGTTGGGCTGACTGTTATACCTGCTACTGATGTGAAATTCAGTACTTAGATCCCAGTATTAAAAACGCTATTTATCCTCTCTTTATTTAAAATTCTGACTTTTTATTCATCATGGTGTTTCCACCCCCCCTTTTTAATTAAAAAAATATTGCATTAACCTATCATCTATCTTAATTACTGAGGTTTTTGCTGGCCCCTTACAAGGGATGTCCATGGTAAACACCTCCCTCCAGCCCCAGCCCTGCCTGTCCATCGCCCAGGGTACTCTGCTGCTGGTCCTGCCATCCCGCCTATCTTCACACAGAAGGTCTCTTATTTTGTATCTGCCTGTGTGTCTATTTGCTCCCTTGTGCCGAACCAGGCAAGACAAAGACAAAATAAGCGTTATTCTTTTGATTGCTTCATGCTGTTTGCATGAGATTGGTAAGGAAGACCCTTGCCAGAAAGGCTGCCTTGGCGATTTACAAATTGTCAGACATCCAGAGGAGCAGAGGAAAGATCTGCTGCCTCGGGCATCTGAGCTTTGCCACCTGCCCAGGGTGAGAAACAGGACGGAGAGCAGTGAGACCTCTCCTGGACCTTATTTCGCACCTCCCATCACACCCCTGGCGACCGCCGCACCGATTTACAGTCCTCACCTGTCCATGGGGATAACAACAGATCCCCTTAGATTGCTTCAAGTAAACATAACAGGCAGAAAATGTCAATCACATGTTCATTCCCATTTTCACTTCGTTACTTGAATCTTTTTAGTTAATGCTTGCCCCAATGATTCACTATTGAGACCAGCTTAGAATCTAATTGTGTATATATGAAATGGTTCTCTAAACCATCAGGTATTAGACAGGTAAGGGCCGTTATTGTTATTAATATCATTATTACTATCGGCTCATTCATAAACACCATATTTTCCATTGAGCTAGTCATATCCAAAGCCCCCAAGAATTCTAATATGTATTCCAGATGGCTGCTCCGATACTTTCTCTGAAACGCAGATAAAGGTAAAATGCATGAGATTTTAGTGCAACCCAGATATACCACATGGCCTGATGAAGAATGTTCTGCCAGAACATTTTAGAAATGCTGAATGCCTTTAACCTTGGGAGGTAAGACCAGTCCCAGATTGTGATTTTACACTAAACACAGCATTTAGTATATTTCTTAAGGGCATAGTCACCTTCTAAAGGTGTTCTTGAACTAGAAAATCATGATCTGTATTCCACTATAATTTATCCTCAGATGCATCCCATGCAACATTTTAAAATGCTCGTCAGTCTATATGGTCTGGGCCACTTTCTGCTCATCACAGAGAACAAGGTGTGGAAGGCAGTAGCGGGGCTGGCAGGGATTCAGGGATGCTCTGGCCTCACCCTCTTTGGGCTACACTAAGATGACACTGACACCAGGGCCCAAGTCTGTTGACTTCCAATCCAGATCACTTGCTGTCAGAATTCTGCCCATGAGAATAGCATGAGGATACCAGCTTCCAGATTTGGGCCACCTGCCCTGGTCCCTCTGACCCTCATTAGAATTCTGATCTCAGATAAGTTACTCAACTCCGCAATGTCACCAGATCTGTTGTTATCCCCACGTATAGATGAGGATGCCAGGATCAGGAGAGGCTGTGGGATGAAAGGAGATGACCGGAGGCCACACATTGACAGCCCGGGACTTTCCTGGTGTGCTCTGCCTGGCACTCCCAAGCTGGTTCACAGGATCTGTGCGTAGGACAACCTCTAAGTCTAAAGATGTCCATAAAATAGTGACTTATAACTTCTGCTTTCAGATCTTGCATAAGACTGGACTTCTGTTTCAGGAACTATCTCATGGGGCATAAGCTTACCAGCTGGTCAAATCCCCCAACATTGCTCACTGCACCCCAGCCATATGGTAGGCACCCCTCTTACACCTCTGGCCCTGGCTCCAGCAACACTCAATGACATAAAGATTTTAAGAGATGGGCGATCCCTCTACAAATGTCAACTCAGAATGAGCTGCAGGAAGGTAACAGCTAGGCACACAGACCCCAAAGTTAACAAGGCAGGGTCCAAACCTGGCTATGTGGCAAATTACCAACTTCGTTTTTGTCATCTATAAAATGGAAATAACCAGAGAACATTCTTCATAGGGCCATTGTGAAATGGATTGAAAACATGAGCAATGCTTGTGAGAGTTTCTGGCAAGCTCTTGGTAAACGTTACCTATCATGATTATCTGGGCTTTGCAAAATCAACGAAACTGGAACTCTCTGCCAGTGGGCCCTCACCACAATGTGTCTACTGCCTTCTGGCTTTGCACCCACTCTCTCACCACTGTTCCAAACAGCTGATCTGGTGTCCAAGCACAGAACATGGTGAGATTTGTCACCTCCACTCTGCCTCCCCTTTCCCCCCCTCTGGTGCATCCTGTTCAACTGTCACCTTTGTCCCATATTTCATATGGCCCCAATGAACTGCTCAGGTCAAAATAATTAGGCTATGCCAAGTGTCATAAAAACAAGAAAAGCCAGAAAATGTTTAAACGACCCTCAATTGGAGAAGGCTGGGACCATTCAGGGCAATAACAAATGAAAATCAGATGGAGACGTGGAGAAACCCTACCATTCCCTCTAAATTACAGGAAATCCATGCTGCCTGCTTGTGATGGCCTCTTTCCCTTGAATTTCTGGTGGGAGGTCATGGAATTGGGGCATGCACATGGGAGATGGGGGAGGGGCAGGGGAATGATGGGGTAAAGGGGCACCGACTCCTCCACTATTCCCTCCCACCAGGTCTTCCTTTCACCTACCTATTATACTCACTCTTCAAGAAATAGGTTAGGCTGCTTCCTCTAGGTAGCCTTGCCAGGTTATTATAACAAGACAGAATCCTTCCTTTCTTGGCACCCCCATCTCACACCCCTCTGTTATCTATTTCTTTTGCATTAGACTTTGTTTTCCATTTCATGTGTCCTACTTCCCAACTAGACTTATAAGCTCCTCTCTGGTAGTTTACAAATCTCTGAATACCTCATAGTGCTGAGCCCCTGGTGATGTTCCTGATGAATATCTCTGAGTTGCTAGAGAGGCGGCACTCAGGGGAGAATCACAGCCCTGTGTTGAAGAGCCTGGTCTAGTCCTGGCCTGGGTCAACTGTGAGGTCTGACCGGACACTGCCCCTCCAGGACTGGCATTCTTTATGTATAAAGACTTTTGCAACTCTGATCTGTAATGGTTCTGGGCTTAATGCTCTATTCTGTTACCTGCTGGATATCACAGGAGCCAGCCAAGGACCAGAGGCCCCCTAGCTCTCCAGGTTCATATAGTTGTCTAGCACTTCCTACCAGACTCAACCCCAGAGAGCACTGCAGAGCAGGAAAGCAGGTGCCTGAATCCCACTCAGACCCATTTGACAGACATCTCGAGGGTGGGAGCTGGGCAGTGCTTTTTCTTTTCCTATTTTCAAAAAATCTTTTAAAAGATACACAATAAGAGAGCACAAGTCTAGCTGCAGAAATGAGATAATATATACATCCTATATAATAAAAGGATAATACGCAAATTGACCCTAACGTCAAAACGACAGGTCGCTATGATGCACACTGACCACCAGGAGTCAGACACTAAACCTAGGAGCTGCTCACTGGTGGTCAGTGCATGCCCACAGTGGGAGCTCTGCTCAGCCACAAGCCGGGCTGATGGCCACGAGCGCAGTGGCAGGAGCCTCTCCCACCTTCTCTGCAGCACTAAGGATATCCAGCTGTAGCTTAGGCTTGCTCCCCTGGGGAGCGGGCCTAAGCTGGCAGGTGGACATCCCCCAAGGTTTCCTGGACTGCAAGAGGACTCAGGCCAGGCTGAGGGACCACCCCCCAAGTACACCAATTTTTGTGCATCGGGCCGCTAGTGTGTATGTGTGTATGTGTGTGTGTGTGTGTGTGTGTGTGTGTGTGTGTGTGTGTATACACACTAGAGGCCCAGTGCACAAAATTTGTGCACAGGGGTGTGTGTCCCCCAACCCAGCCTGCACCCTCTCTAATCTGGGACCCCTCAAGGGATGTCCGACTGCCCGTTTAGGCCCGATCCAGGCCTAAACGGGCAGTCGGACATCCCTCTCATAATCCAGGACTGCTGGCTCCCAACTGCTCGCCTGCCTGCCTGCCTGCCTGATTGCCCCTAACTGCTTCTGCCTGCCAGCCTGATCACCCCCTAACAACTCCTCTACCATCCTGATTGATGCCTAACTGCTCCCCTGCCAGTCCAATTGCCCCTAACTTCCCTCCCCTGCAGGCCTGGTCCCCCCCAACTGCTCTCCCCTGCAGGCTTGGGTCCCTCCCAACTGCCCTCCCCTGCTGGCCTGATCACCCCTAACTGCCTTCCCCTGCAGGCCTGGTCCCCCCCAACTGCTCTCCCCTCCAGGCCTGGGTTTCTCCCAATTGCCCTCCCCTGCTGGCCTGGTCACCCACAACTGTACTCCCCTGCAGGCCTGATCCCTACCAACTGCCCTCCCCTGCTGGCCATCTTATGGTGGCCATCTTGTGTCCACATGGGAGCATCCATCTTTGACCACATGGGGGCAGCCATCTTGTGTATTGGAGTGATGGTCAATTTGAATATTACTCTTTTTTTTTAGATAGGATATATATATATACCACCCTCCAAAAATGTATACACACACTTTGAATAATTATAAAGGCAGAGTTTATTAAAATACACTTCATTTTCAAAATTAAGCTCTCAGCTGTTTAGGTGTGTATATATTTTGGGGACACCCTGTTTATATATATGTATATATAAAATAATTCACAAGTGATACAGAATAACAGTTTAAAAGGTGTTATAGGATAGTGTCAGGCAAAGGCTAAATGAACGAGGTCTGAGGTGGCTGGGGGAAAATTCTAACATTTGAAACAAGAGTGTGAGGGATTAAGATGTCAGCCATGCCCACCTGTGTATTCCCAGGATCAAACACAGGGCCTGGCACACTGGAGGCACTCAAACCATGATGCTGAGTCAACTAGGGAAGGGGTGCTAGGTGGAGGGAACAGCCTGAACTAAAGCAAGGAGGTGAGTAGTACTAATCTAGGGAACTGTAAGGAATTCAATGTGGCTGGAACAGGAAGATTTATTTAAGTGTATAGCTGGGGGTATAAGGGACAGATAGTGTAAGGCTTTAAACTCCAAATGACAGAATTGGAAAATAATGGGTAATTATCTGAGTCCTCTGAAAGTTGTGTTGTTGTTGGTTTTTTTCTATTTAAATACTCAAGTTCAAAGAGGGCAGTGTATGGTTTGCATCTTGGTAGACTCTATCTTCCCCACCCCCCAACTCTGCCTCTTTTCTTTTGCACCACTTAAAAATTATAAGGGTCTCAGATAAGACACACACACGTGTGTGAAACTAAAAACCAGGAGGCCCCTGGCAGTGGTCCAGTTCCACTGGAGGTCTCACTTTTATTCTGGAGAGTGTATTTGACAGGGAAATAAAGTTATTTAAGGCCTTGGAAAGGGGTCCTGTGAAATTCACAGGGCTGCTGCCTCACAGCTCAGCCTGATACATCCATGCTTGACTGTGGACAGTTATTTCCTGTTTCAACACTCGAGTGAATCCCGTTCCCCTATAAAGGGAACTGGAAGGAAAACCATCAGGGTTTGACTTTAACAAGAAAAGTGATTGCAATCCATAGTTTGGAAAAAAAAATTTTTTTTTTCAACAAAATTAGGGCTTTCAAATGAATTCACTGAGAAGGAAATGTTCCCTGATCCTCTACTCTTTGGTTTTACTGAATCAATAGCACTTCAGGATTTTCTCTGTCAAAAGCAAGTGTGTGAATAAAGTAAGGATGTCCATTATACCAGTATTATCTGGATCCTTGACCTGCACTGTAGTGTGTCTAAAAGAAGTTTAAAAATTCAAAAGAGAAAATTCCAATTAGAGTATCAAGAAGAATGGTTTCAAATTCTTAAGTTACAAAAAGTATAAAATATTTGCATTCAAAGTTCTTTATGATCTGGTAGGTCATACTTAATAAAGAAAATAAATAAATGAGTCATCTGGGAAGTCTTTTAATTCTCCCCTTCCATCACCTCAATAAACCCACTGTCTCCCATACAGGCACACATTTATAACCAACACCCTGTATAAGAGGAATAGTGTAGCTTTTATAAAAACAAGAGTTAGTAAAAAGGCAGAGTTGTGTCTTTAAAATATAAAAAAAAAAAAAGAATGAAAAAGAGGTGTGAAAGAGAACCACATTAATAGTATTTTTTCCCTCATTGATGCCCAAATTGATGCGCTGATTATCTTTTGTGTAGAGTAGACAATCTTATTAAAACAAAAAACTAAACAAAATGAAACAACCCTCTGATTCTGTTTGTCAGAAAATTAGTTCTGGCCCAGGGAGCAAAGCAACATTCTTTGGTTAACCTGGATTCTAAAGTAAATCTTGATGAAAGAGCATCACATTAAAATTATTTTTATACGGCACATTAATCCAGTGCATACCCAACTTTATAAAATGTCTCTCATCCTGTTGTAGAATGAAGCCTAAGGATTTAACTTGTACAAATAACTATTAGATAAAAATGGGGACTTTCCTCATAGTAATCAGATGGTGGGTGTAATGCAATCTCAAGGGTGAGAATCTTATTTTGTGTACTTCCCTTTTAAAAACATAGTAACATTTAGCCCCACTGGAATGGCTCAGTGGTTGAATGTCAACCTATGAACCAGGAGATCTCAGTTCAATTCCAGGTCAGGGTACATGCCTGGATTTCGGGGTCCATCCCCAATAGGGGGTGTGCAGGAGGCAGTGGATCAATGATTCTCTCTCATCATTGATGTTTCTATCTCTCTCCCTCTCCCTTCCTCTCTGAAGTCTATATATATATATATCATAGTAACATTCATTTAACTAGGACTTGTACCAAATGAGTATTAAGGAAAGCAAGTTGGATTTAAAGAACCTTAGCAATTGAGAGGTATTGTCTTAGTAGAGGTGTGTCTCTTGAAAATAGCAAGTAAACAAACAAACAAACAAACAAAAACCCTCAGTTTTAGACGTTAATTTTAGAGAAATAAAGGACAGAAAATCTGGAAAAGAAAAGCAGAAAGGGGGGCAAATAGTAATAGTCCCTAGAATACAGCCAGGTGGAGATTTTCATTTATAGAAAAGCAACGCCACCTGCTGGCGACCTGCATTTCAAGCCCTTCTGGTTTGTGGGCCATCATCTATCTTGCAATCTATGCATAAATATACAGCAGTATTTCTCAGCTGCTGTTATACATAAGAATTTTATTACCATTCGGCAGATTTCTAACACACTGGTTGCAGTTTAATAATCCTCTATTACCTGAAGTATGGGTTATATAAAAACCTAGCATGTTAATTGTTGACAAACCAATTCTAATATGTAAAACACTGTAAGTCAACCAGTAAATATCCAAATAAATCAAAAGGGACCGCTCTTTTGCTGCTAACAACGTGTTATTAAATACCACAATTTGATCACTTACATAAAAATAATTTTCATACATTTCAATGGACTAAAAAAGTCAGGAAATGCATTACAATCGTACTGAGAGCTTTTCCTTCTTTACAATTTTGAGAAAAATATTTTTGCAAAGAATATTTTCCCTTTCTTTAAAAAAATGTACCTAAGCCAATGAATCATTTAGGAAATTTTCCCATATAACAAAACCTGAGTTATAAATAACTAAGATTACATCTATAAAATGTTGTATTTTTAAACTGGCAATAGAGAAGTGTTGGAGAATATAAGTCACTGAAACAGTGAGCAGAGAAACACTACCTGTCATTTGCAGAAAAAGATCACACAAACGAGATAGCAAAGGAACACAATAAAAGGAAGAAACAGGAATGTGATAGGTGACTCTGATTATATCTGCAAAGGAAACTGTGAAATAAATTAACACCCAGGCGCCCAAGAAAGTCGTATTATAGCTCCACTGCGAGGGATCGTTATGCAACACAGGAGGTTGGCGACTTTGTAAGAACAGAAATAAAGTGTAGGCTGTGAAGTCTGGTGGTGATAACTAATGACCACACTACTTACAACTCTGATTTGATCTCTAACAGAAAAAAATAAAAAAGTACTCTTCAGGATAGATGTATGCAATAAGGCTCGTATTTTTCACTTGAAACAAATAAACCCCAAATGGGATCAAAGGGCCCCAGTAAATGAAAAATGACAGTTTCTATGTTGCCCTGATTTGATCGCAAGCAAAACTACATGCTGATACCATTCCAGAGCCAGGAGGAAGGGGAGGGGAAGGGTGAGCACCACTGCCCACTAAGCTGATGAGAAGCCCACTCTAATTTCAGAAAGTTATTGAGATTTAATCTATAACAACAATAAAGATTGCTCATGCAGCAACCTAAAGGGTATCCCTTACACACACACACACACACACACACACACACACACACACACACGTTCAATCTTGTTATTTCCAACGGAAACCCTTTACATTCAGCTCTCCCACATGACTACGTTGAGTGACGCATATGTAAAAAGAGCACCAAATGCTGAGGCACCTCCTTTGAGCCCAATGTCTCTAGTAAGGACCACCAGGAACTAAATTACGTGGGTCTCAAGTATAGAGCTTCTAATCTCCCACATCGACTGGTCACCACTTGCTGTAGAGAGCCGGTTGCCAGGAGTGAGCAGATGTGGCGGGTGTGGGGGAATCTGGTGGAACTTAGGGTTGCCAAGATTTGAGCTGGAGCCTTACCCTGCCTAGATCTAACTCCCAGAGTATCATCCAGTGCATTAGCAGAGCAAGAGAAGGTCCCTGAAGATGGCTGGGGCCTGGGGGATTACAGGTGCAAGCCCCGCCTCCAGAGCAGTTGGGATGAATTCACATGGATGAGGAATCACAGGTGGATGAAAGAGCTGGTTTGAGTTGGAAGAGCACTGCAAACTTGAGAGGCAGATGTGGTGAAACAATGGGTTAGCCGTGCCTTCCCAACGTGCTCCTCTGACCATTGGACTCAAATACCCAACAGCATATGGAAGGGGAATACATTTGCATCCCAGACCCACTATAGTGTCCAAATCCTGTGCCTGTCAGCAGAAGTAGTGG
Organism: Corynorhinus townsendii; assembly: GCA_026230045.1. Taxonomy (NCBI): domain Eukaryota; kingdom Metazoa; phylum Chordata; class Mammalia; order Chiroptera; family Vespertilionidae; genus Corynorhinus; species Corynorhinus townsendii. The sequence continues at coordinate 102,412,020 of JAPDVU010000008.1, read as the reverse complement.
AAGAAACGTGTCACCTTCTAAAGAAGTGGTGATCAATTCTAGATCAAGCTACTCAAAATTGCTCCTGCAGCCACAGGGAGCAGCTGTTCAGAAACACATGTTTCGTTCAAGATGGCAGAAGCAAACAAGAAGAAAGATCGCTGGACTCAAGACACACTTTCCCCCTAAAACACATGCCTAATGAACTGTGGAAACACATTCTGAACCCAGTGTCTAGTATTTGGCAAATGTCTGTTGAATTCCTACTGTGTGCTTTGGGCGCTAGGTGCAATACACTGAGAATCCAAAACCATTGAGAGCCGTCTGTTGTTGACTTCTAAAAAGCTTCACATGGAAACCGTTCTGCACAGGGTTTACAGAAAGTGTTATAGGATTACAGGAAAGAGACCCATCAATTCTGATATGAGGTGGGCAGTAGGGCAGTAAAAGGCCTTCACAGAGATGACAACATCCGAGCTGTGTTTCGAGCAGGAGTCAGCAAGCTTTTTCTGTAAACATCAGGTAGTAACTCTTTGGGGCTTTGTGAACCATATGCTTTCATTTGCAACTTCTCAACTTTGCTGTTTTCACTTGAAAGCAGCTCTGGACAATATGCAAATGAGTGGCCATGACTGCTGTACAATAAAACTTTATTTACTAAAATGGGTAGTAGGCCAGGTTTGGTTTGCAGGCCACAGTTTGCTGACTCCTACTTTAAAAGATGGGTAGGCTCCCATCAGCCAGAGGAGGACAGGGACAGAATCCAGGCACAGGAAAAATGTTAAAGAAATATGTTAAATAACAAAAATAAGACATTTGAAGAGTTTCATTAGATGAAGGATACTTACATGGAAAACAGAACTAGACACATAGGTTGAGGCCAAACTGTGGAGGGCCTTGAATGTCATGGCTGGAGGTTGTCCTACTGAAAACAAGGAGCCATCCAAAGTTGTTGTTTTTTTCCTCTTTAGAACAGGATGATAACATGATCCAATATGTGTTTTAAAATAATAAACGTGGTAGAAGTTTGGTAGCAAGGGAGAATAATTAATTGGAGGGCAGCAGTGCTAGAGCAGGTGAGAAGAAATGAGTGCCTGAACTCGGCAGTGCACTGAGAATGTGAATAGGTGTGAAAGGTCATCCAGAGGACTCTGCCCTCAGTAGCGAGGAAGAGAGAGCAGGAGAGAAGATTCCTTATCAATACTCTCTCAGCCCATCTCTAGACTGTTCTCACATTAAGTCTAGGGGGCCCACTCTTGGCCCCACTCGTAGATCAAATCTCGCTAATGAGAAAATCAACAAGAAGCAGCGCCCAACTCTTCATAAAGCAATTTAGGACAGGTGATGATGGGAAGTCCCAACACCAACCAGACCTCAAGAATGGGTTGAGATCAAGACCACCATCAAGAAGTTTTAATAGAATTTTTAAAGCTATCATCTCTCGCCACCATCTGTTCCCCTCTTGCTTGCTCTCCAAGCTTCCTGCCCTCTTCCAAGAACACAGGAAACTCACTGATTATCTGTCTCCATGTTCCTTTTAGAGATGGAAAAGTCGTAGGAGCAGTTTCAGTAAGACATGGAATGATGAGACCCTAAGTCACAGTTGCAACCACTCTCTGAGACAGGTCCTGTTATTTTCTTCATTTTACACATGGGGAAACTAAGGAATAGAGGACTTCTCAAACTTGCCCAAAGCGCTACGGTAAGAAGGCAAGATGTCTATTCTGGGTTTGCCTAGATCAGTGGTAGGCAAATTCATTAGTCAACAGAGCAGCAAACCATGTGGCTCGCGAGCCGCGGTTTGCTGACCACTGGCTTAGATAATGTGAGAAGATGTCAGTGCTATGAGAAGTGTAAAGATTAGTGCATGATGAAGACATTACTCATATAGCACTGGGCATTCACTGAGCATCATTTGGTGAACATACCAAAGCATACTTATACTAGGCATGATTTCCAAAGCCCCCAAACATACACAAACCCCACCCCTTCTCTGGCTTTCCTTGTTCTGACGTTTCCTACCATTTCCGGATTTAATTTCCTAATTTATATCAGAGAAAAGACAGGAATGTCTGCCTAACAGACACCCATCTTAGCAGAAGAAATCTGTGAAGCGGCCCTTCCAACACTAGCCCTTTGCACATTTCAATCCACATCCTAAGACCTCCAGGCCACTTGAACTGACACCCTCCCTCGTAATCTGCATTCCTGGCAAGTTGCATCCTGCCATTGTCACTGTGCACCTCTCCTCTCTGCAGGTCATTGTACATCCTTTTTCAGTAACACCTGTTCAGGGCTTTGGCTTTGAAGCATCCCTGCTGGATGTGTTCTCTCAGTTGGATGTGTTACAAGCCATATGTGAAAATTTACTCATCTGCCCTGAAGAAAAGGCCAGATCAAGCTTGGCAAAATACAGAGAGCAATTCAAACCCACTCATAAACAAGAGAGTGCTTGGTGCAGCCTGAGGTCTCTGCAAGCAATTGAGAAAGCTCCTTGTCCCTTCCTCTCAAGCAGAATAAATAGAATAATGGCTCTTCATAGCAATGAGACACTGAGCCTTTGGACACCTCCAGGGGGGAGGAATTGTGGCACGGGTGATGTTGGATCTGATCTGCGTACTTCAAGTTAGAGTCAATGGGCCTAATAGTCATGAGTGGCCTTGATGTTTCTCCACATTTGGGCATGCAACGTGGCCACCTGCACATGGTGACAGCTCTCAACATATGGGCCCCTTTCCTCATATTGGTTTCACCTGATCCATTAATATTTCTGTGCCACCCTAACTCACAGGAAAATGATCAGGTTTATCAAAATTAGTAAAACTGAATGGAAATGTCACTAGTCCTTGATTTTCTAGGACAAATGCTGTACATACACATGTACCCTTGTCTCTCTTCACCTGAAATGTTGGTGAATTTTTGCCTGTGACTTTTTTCTGTCTTTGTCTTCTTTTCTTCTTTCCCAGTATTTACTTTCACAAAGAATACAAATTGTACCCACTAGTTGATCATTTTCAAGATCCTTCAGTTATGTTCTTGACTTTCTTGCTACATTTTCCTCCTAATCTTCTTCTATCCTACAATATATACATAGTAGAAATATAGGTGTATTGTAAGCCACTTAAGAGAGTTTTAGGAAACGTTGCAGATCCAGGCCATCCTACTTCTGACATACCACTTTTCCTTTAACTGATGGTTGAGAATCCCTTTATTTACTCATCCTTTTGCTCATCAAATATTTACTGACCTGGAACCTTCAGGCCATTTCCTATTCAAGTACTCTTGCCAACACATGAAGCCCAACCGAGGATGCCAGCATGCTACATTTCTGACCTTGGAGGGAAGGAAGGCAGAAAGCCTGCAGAGGCCAAAATGGAGAGGACTTTAATGCCAACTGTCAGCTCCACTCCCAGGAGACAGCCACACTGTCTCTACAGACACCCCTCTCTGCACTGTCTGTCCATGTTGTGAGGAAGCGGTCTGAGGAGCAGTCTTTCTCACTTCACTGAAAGTCTCTCAGTGCTGTTGGCCATCTGGTGCAGACAAGCCTTCAGAGCTTCCACACTGAGCTTAGAGCAGAGGTTGCCAACCAGTGGTCCACAGACCACTGGTAGTCCATGAGCTCCAAAAGGTTGGCGACCGCTGGCTTAGAACTTTTCTCTGTAGCTCCAGGAAGATGTGGTGAGAGTCACCCCCGCCCCTGTATTTAAGGGGGTGGAGTGGGGGCTTTCAGGATTACTAGGAGAGGCCAGGGGCATTTTTCTCTTGCTGTTTTCTAGATTGCAGGAGGAGGACTGCATGAGCTGCTCAGAGAGGAAAGGCCACTGTGGACTCTCCAGATCCTTCGCCCAGCTTGTCTGAGCTGGACATCAGAATGTCTCCTCAAAGCCAGTGTCTATGAGCATGTCTAGAACCTCCCTTCACACGAGGCCCTGTCTAGCTATTTACAAAAGGGATTTTCTCACTGAGATTTCAACTGTGTGGGCCCAACAATGCTCCTCCTCTTTGCCCATTTAGAGTCCTCCTGGGGAAATGGTTGGCTGGGAAGACAGAACTCTTGTAAGCAAATACAGTGACGGCAGAGTCCCTGATTATCTAGGTGATTCAACATGCTGGTTTGGGAGAAAGCTGTGCCATGGACTTGAACTGCTACACGACTTCCCTGAACTCCGTGTGGCAGCGCCTCACAGGAAATGTGTTTTGGATTTCCTCTGGAGAAGGATAAGTGGTTGAAAACTACAGTGGATTTTCAGAGAATGAGATGCGAGGTACTATATATTTTCCCCTCCCTAGATATAAAGAGACTTGATGTCTCCCTGAGAAAGAAGAGAGGAAAAGGGTCGTGTTGGCATACACAGGGATTTCAAAAGAAAATTCCCATGAGCTCTAACTGAAGCTACCGCATGCGGCTTCAGCCAAGACCCTCAGGGCTGGTCACATATCCCAGCTGCTGGCCCCCACTTGCTTTGACTGTGCCACCCAGCCTGGGCCAATGGCATTCATGCCAGCAACAGAGCTGCTGCCTCTCTCACCTTCAACACACTGAAGAAGTGAATCTTACTGGAAATGAGAAGAATGGTGATGGAGGAAGAAGGAATACTAATTAGAGGAAGGAAATAGATGGAACAGATCCATAGGACCAGGGGTGGGGGATGCAACCCTGCAGGTCTCCAGTCCGCCGAGACTTCAGTAAATTCCCCTACACTGAGGAGCCCGGGCAGGTATCGCGATGACTGCCAGGCTAGCTGGGGAGAATTATGCTCATGAAATTTACCTAATGGCATTCAACGGCTTCAGAGCTATTAATTAAACATTATTTACGAAGGTTTTAACTTCTTGGCTTTGCGTGTGGATAATGTGCTTCAGCTGTGGAGTCCTAGACTGGCGATCATGTCTTGGCCTTCCTCCCCAAGGCTTCTTGGAGCCTCTGGGTGTTGCCTCCTTCTGCTACAGCCTCCCTTCTGCTGGTCCTCACCCTCATGCGGGGTGTCTCTCAACTGCCCCCTGGGCTTCCACAGCTGCCATAGACATCCTCCCAAAACACAGCCCCAGGCATCACTTCCCTGAGCAAAAACCTTGAGGCCCTGCTTACACTTGAGGGCTCCACTCCCTGAAATCTGCTGCACGCGACTCAAGTGCCAGCCAAACTGGGCGACGAGCTGTTTGGCTGGAGGCTCTCAACCTTCCCACTGCCACACTTTCCTTGTGCTGTGAGGCAGAACACTCTTTCTCTCCTGTTCTCCAAGGCACATCTGAAATGTCACAGCCTATGGGACCCTCCCCTGGCGGACCAACAGGAGGTGAGCTCTGGGCCTTTGCACGGCCAAGCACTTTGTAACTTTCTCTCCCAGCACTGCCCTCATTGTTTTGAGTCTTCATTACTGAAACACTCATCTTTTTCTCCTTCCTTGGAAATAGACAAACCTATGGGTCATTTTCAGCTGTGTAACTCAACTTACTCCACAGCCTGTGGAGCCACCTGGCTTGTTTTCAAATCCCAGCCCAACACTGACTTGCTGCACGGCCCTTGGCAGGTCACTTAACTTCTTTGTGCCTCGGTTGCCTCATCTGAACGTCACTCAGTTTACAGGTACCTCAGCTGCTCATGATAAGGATTCAACTAATATTTAAAAAGAACATAGAACAGTGCCTGCAATGCAGCCAATGCTCTGCACATTAAATTTAACAGCATGCACACATGTCTCCATGTACACATGTACACACACAGGTACACACATAGCCTCAGTGTATTGGCAGAGTACCTTACATCACATAGAGTAAGAACATAGATTCCACTGAGTCTACTCTGAGCTGGAATCCAAGTTCAACAGTTATCCCATTTCCTAGTACCCCCGGTTAACATGCCTGGGCTCCTGGGAGATGGAATGCATGGACAATAAGAGCAGAGCTATCTAAAGAGTAGCCGAAACTCAGACAAGGCAAAAACATCAGCCTAGCCTGAAAAGGGGGAAGCAGTTTCAGCAGGTCTTAGTAGGCCTCTCTCCTAACCAGTGACTACGATCGGTTTATAATCGCTGCATCCACTCCATATAAAAGTGGTTCCCATGAGCCTGCACTGAGCTCATTGCTTCTAGGCTTAAATGCAAGTCAGAGCCCCACACCCTAAGACCTTTCCTAGGAGCATGCTGGCACATGTCCTGAAATGGTTGAGCCAGATGACAGACATACATCTCAGATGAAGGAAGCATCCAGTTGACATGACGGGCACCACATGAGAAGGAAGAATGAGAGGCTTGCTGAGGCCAAAGGTGCTGTGTTTGAGCCCCTCATGTCTGGGACCAGGAGGCGGGCAGTGAGGCCTGCACCCCGCCCCCAAGCCTCTCTCCAGTGGCTTTACATCATTATTGGTCTGACACTCATTTAAGACAATGCCCAATCACATCACAACAAATTAGCCACAGACACGGGATTGCAATCAACTCCAGGGCTATCCTGAGTACGGGCTGGGGGATTCCCTGTCTCTGGGAGCCACACGCTCCCACAGATGTTTCTAAAAGCCTCTTCCCAGAGGCCCATTTAGAGAGAAATTAAATGCAACTTTGACTTAATTAACGTTTTAAATGATAATGAATACAATGTAGATTCATAGGAGGCATTTACATTGTGTTGTAAAATTGATAAAAATTTAATAACTCTTTGTTAATAAGTTATGTCTCCCTAGAACCATAAAGCCTAAGGCACTGCAGACTCCAGACTGGGTCTACTCCAGGCTCCTGGCACAGTGGAGGAGGGAGCAGAGATGGACTTGACATTTGCTCTGAGCCACTCTGATTCAAACCTCTGCTTGTTCATCAGTACTTTATTTCATTCAGTAAAGGTCAGGATCGGGCTCAAGGCAGAGCCTTGACAAGAGAGTGTGATGAAAGGCAGGCTGGTCCTGGCACCTATCACCCAAGATGGTGGAGGAGGGGAAGATGGAGAGCTAACTGGCCACCTGTCCCCCACCATGGAGGTAAGACAGAATCCACTGCCTGGTGGTAGGAGATGTCAGGATGAGTATTGTGACAACCGGCCACTGTCCTGAATAAAAACACAAACCTCATTTCCATGTCACCTTGCATAGGGACCCTGATCGGCTTACTGGTGGCATGCCAACGTCTCTCCTAGTTTGTCCTTGAAGAGCCGAGTCACCTATGAAAGCATGTCCCTGAAAGGGAGGTATCCAAGTGACGGGGTACATACCAAGGACCCTTTCCTCTGTCTTCATTCTGACCTTTCCACTTTTTGTCTCCCAAGTGTTTCAAAGGATTTCTTTTGAAAAATTGGCTGCCATTTGCCTACCATTCCCTTTCTCTTTGATCTATATGTGGTGCCACTTCATAGCATATTAATATTAAAGAATTCCACAAAACTACCTGGGGAGGGGCAGTGGAGGGAGGCACAAGGTCCCAAAATGCAAGTCAACTGCATCACCGGATGCAAAACGAAAAACAACAACAAAACTCATCTATTTATTAAGAACGAAAACCTGGTTTGTTTGGAGTTCATCAGAGATGGGCAATTCAAGGGATTCCTTTCAAAGGAGGTGTTGCCTATGCCTGACTGCTGACTTACAATGCTGACTTAAAGAGCACGTAGGCAGGCAGATCTCCAGTCAGCTCATTGCTAGACGTGGCCACCACAAAAGCAAGTGAGAAGCACTGGCTTCTGTAGCCTCTTAGAGCACAAAGGTGCCCTAAGAGGCTATTCCCAGTATGTCATTATTCTCCTGGGAGGGTTACATGGCTGCCCAGGCCGACTGCTTTGTGTTCACTTCACGAAACAAACTGTAAATGGCCAAATCAGGACATGGGCCATGGCTAGCTCAAAAACTAGTCATGTGGGGTGGGGTTGGGGGTGGGGCGGGGAGAGAGAAGAAGGGATGGGGGGAGGGAGAAAGACTAAAAGTAAAATAAACAAAGAAAATTTAGGATTGGGGACCTGGAGGAAATCACCCAAAACTATACATAAAAGGAATGAGATAATGATAGGCTGTTGATTTTTAAATGCATAAATTAAATCTCCCTTTAGCAGGCATTGGAGACTGTCAGCACAGGGGTGTCCTATTATGAACATTTTCCTTCCTAGAGCTATTCCCAACCTCTGCCCCAGTATCTGATGTCATGCACTTCAAAATGCCATTAGTTCACTCAAGTGACTTTAGTTCTATTGATGATATTAATTCTCTGCCTGTACAAACCAAAGGCTGCTCGGGATAAGCTGATTGTTGTTTATTGTCTTACAAGACTCAAGATTACACTGAACTGGTTTGGGTAGTCTCCTTTCAATCCAATTGTATCGGACTTCTCCTCCCAAACTAACCCCTGGAGTCGAATGCCTCCTTGCATTAGATTTCTAGCTGAAATAAAAGTCATGCACCATTTAAAATTAGCTACAGTGCTTTGGAAAGGGGCTTATGCAATTGTGCAGGTTTAAACTATTAGTAAATGCAAAGGTTGGTGTGAGCGATCACACATGTACTTTAACTAAAACTATTTCCAAGCCCAAGTCTAAGACCTGTTTCTCTCCCAGCACATGATTAATTTGTTCATGCCACGGTCACTGACGGTGTGCAGCCAGCATCCTGTCAGGCAGGTCTCAGCAGGTTTGAATCAATAGGCCCTGTGTTGTCACTGCATCATAATTTTAATTGTCCCTTTCTGTTAGACTTAGCAATCAGATCGCAGGCAAGACAAATAAGAAGAATAGATTCCAAACAGAGAACAAGGACCATTTTACAAAATTTTATTGAGGGGAAGTGGAACTGATTGGAACCTAAATCTATATTTATATGTGTGTCTCTTGCTAGACATATATTTTTATATTTGATGGTACTAGAACACAGCTGCTTGTAAAAAGATTTTTATGAGTGATTTCAAGGGAGCTGGTACTCCTGCCGAGGATCCTCTGTAGTGGAAACAAAGTTGGAATAACCAGTCAGTGACGCTAGGTGCATACCACCCATCCTACCACCCTGAGCAACAGCAGTCTTGCCCCAGGCGGGACAGCCTTGTGTGGAACCCTCATTGGTCACTCCGCCTTCCTTTTCTGACACTGTCTTTTAAGTCTTTCGTAAAGGACTCCTTCCTCTTGGCAGATCTTTTTATCATCACAGTCTGGCACATCTCTGGTGAGATGAATAGAAGGAGACGCTCGTGAGAGCAGCCCCTAGCTTAACGGAAGCCGATGGGCGGTAATGGGCCACACCTCGGAGGAGAGGTGAGCAGAGCAGGCAGGTCCTGCTGTTGGTGGCAGATTTCTAAAACTGTGTGAACACTTTAATACATTACCACTCCTCTGGGAGCCAGCTACTTCTCTTCCCACTTCAGAAAACACATAATGGGACTTTGTGTTTCAATTTAATGTCCCTTGAAAACGGAAATCTTTCCCTTATAAGAAAAAAAAAAAAAAGAGGAGTAAAGAGGGAGACGAAAAGCAAGAGAGAAACGAATTAGGCAGCCTCGGGAGCACGCTGGCTCAACGGGGAAACTGCGACCAAAGCGGGCTCCATAATCGTATAATGACCTTTAATGAGTGTCTTGGGAAACAATACAGCCCCAGCATAAAAGACAAAGGGCAAAACCCATCATGGCTCTGCTGACACTAATTCAAAATGATTTTCAGAACAACTAAAGAATGTAAGAGAAGTAATCTGATCCGCCCATCTGACCTCACTCTGATTCAAGGGCCCTTCTCCTGCCATTTCTAATTGTCAAACCCTCCACATTTCACATCTGCTCATATTTAATGAAAAGCCCGCTCTCACCACTGCTCTTTGAGTCAACCAGCTCTGTCAAACGGGCACCACCCAACCCACCAGCCGCGCGGGAAGGCCGGGTTGCTGTTGGAGCTCTGCCAGTAGAATTCCACATAGAGATAGACGTTTTTTAATTGGAGAAGAAGGGCTTATGTGGGTGCATCAAGGGGCTCAAATTGGAATGGGTTTTCCTAACTTATTATTAATGGTCAAAGGTGAGTGATCTCACACAGGCATGGATGAAATCTGCTTTTGTTTGATGGAGTGACGACGGCAGAAAGACTGATGAAACAGGGGAGGCAACCCCCCCTAACCCTGAGCTGTCAGTACCAGTTAAGGCTTCCACATGCAGCCCGAAGCCCCATGCTTTCCATGGTGGGGCTGATTTCAGAGGGGCAGGAAGGACAACAAGCTCCCTCACAGGATGTTTCTGAGAGCACAGGGCAATCCCAACCCAAGCTATTCTTCTGGCCTCCATCAACACTTAGATTAAATTACAGAGCCGAGAAATCCCTCCAATTATGGCTTCTCCTGGAAAAATGGAAATTACACACACTGGGTATGATGGGCCTCACCCAGGTTTTGCTGTGACTGGAATGGGTGACCCTGGCCAAGACATGACCACAATGCCCTAGTTCAGAGCCCGAGTGGCTCCTTCCTTTCCTCCACTGAACCTCTGGCCAAGGTTTGAGAAACCAGCAATTATCTGGAAACAGCCTTGGGCAGAAGGGTAGCCCAGTGGCTGACAGTTACATTCTCCACAGTCAGTCAAAGCGAAGTGGCCAACTGGTGCCACCACAGCTCACCCCACTGCTCCTCCTCCCCAGCTCATGTCTCTGAAGTTGGCATCTTGGTACACTTAACAGACACACAAATTCTTTGTGTGGTTGTGACATAGTACACCTTGGTAGTATCACAAGATGAGAGAGAACTCTTACAATGAGAATAAGGGGTAAGAATTCATACTGTGGCATCTGTAAGAAACATTTTAAAGCAGACCTTCTTTATAAAAGTCCCTTTTTAGCAATGTCAAGACAAGACTTAGTCCCAAATGCCTCTCAGTGCAGCCTCCACTAGCAATCACTTTTACAAATGAGTCTTGTTCCTTGGCACTGTGCTGGGGAGGCAGTGAATCATCAGTTTGAGAGGATGATTCTCAGTCCTAGATCTAACTTTTCCAGATGACACTAAGACAGCTCAACACACACATCAGGCCTCAGACTTGAGCTGCAGATACAGACACCAGCACCTGGCCTGGGGTCCTTCTCCACTGCACATGGTGAAGTTAGGACTCTCTAGCCCTCAGGGCCGCAGTGTCACTGTCACCCAAGCACATCGGGCTGGGACCACCTTTCCCGTCAGCACAGATGAATGCGACACGTTTTCTATGTGAGAAAATGCTCAAGAGCAGAGGGCTCTTCTCCATCCTTGTTGCCAGTGGGAATGAACCCAGCAGGTGGAAGTTTAATCCCACCGACTTTGCACACTTAGGGGAGACACTGGATGGCAATATGGTCACTGATAAATGTGTTAGTTGCTTTTAAGAGGAAGGGATGAAGCACAAAAGGATTGTGTTCTGCCCCTCATGCTACCAAACATGTGAAGAGAATGTTGCAGCTACATTTATGGCATCCAGGTCCTCATGCAGAACCACGGCCTCTTCTGCCCTCAGAGGAGCACCCCCTTCCTAGCCTCGCTCTGTACAAGCGGGAGCTTTCAGGGACATCACCTAGGAATCATGTCAGAAATCGCCAGCAAAGCCCGGGCTGGGGACGGGGATGAGGGCTGTCTCGGGAATCTGGCACAGCTCAGCTCCATCAGCTGCCAGCTCAGGACCTCCACGGGCCCTTTAACAGCCCTAAGCGTGCAGGCAACCAAGAAGGCTGACCCCAAGGGCCTGTGTGACACACTCAAGGTGCTCATGGAGGTTCGCTGCTTACGGTTTTGGTTATTCAGAATCACAACTGCTACAAGATCTTAAACAGGGGGCTGCATTTTTGGAAAAATAAAAGGTAAATTTGGAACAATGCTTTGAATTAGTCATCGTTCTGAGGGGGAGCTCCAGACTCCACCAGTTTATCTACTAGTAGGTTGGGAGAATACTTTTTTCAGAGCACAGGACACAACCTGGCACTGGGCAAACGAGATACAGATTAGGGGGACACAGTAAAAAAAACCCTCCTGCATCGAAACCCTGCCGTATTATGTCAACTATCTAAGCTCATTAAAAAGAATTTACAATTAGAGCTGGCCTGTTCTCGTTACACCATTTTCCTTCTTCCCCTTCGACCCAATCCAATGGCTCAGTTTTCCCCAAATAGTAAGATAAGCATTTCTACCCATCTCTGTATTAACATTGAATTTGATTTGCTGTCACCTTAATTTCCATCTATATTTATTTAAAGGGGAGAAGGAGACTGTCACCAGACTGTAACATCACAGTCCCACACGCTATTCCAAGAAGCACGCGTTAGCAGACGGCAAGGGAGGTACATACACAGTGACACTGGGGTGACATATCACCACATATGAGGTCACACAGAGAAGGAGACATCAGCTGGACTGACTGACAGAACCACAGGGCACGACACAAGACGGGGATGATACCACAGACAGCACAGACACCGAACTGCATATGTGGGGTTAAACTTACAGGCACGGAAACTGGTGGAGCAATCATTAACAGAGACAGAAGAAAGTGGGAAGGCTCGCTCATGGGTGTCCATGTTACCACGCACACGGCCTGACATGCATGAGCAGTCACGCTCAGAACGTCCGCAATCAAAACAACATGCTCGTCTCATTCTCTTGTAGATGGACATCTTGGCTATAACCGCATGGTGGATGAGAGGAGAGGAAGAGCAGTAGTTAATGGCAAGGTCACACAGCAGGGCGGCTGGAAGGGAGCTGAAGGGATTGAACACAGGTCTTAGTTCACATTAACAGTCTTGACCCAGAAAAAAATGCACGGTGACTGTTGGCAACGGTTTGGTTGTACAAGGAAAAGAAAGCAGCGAGAATATAAATTGCCTTCATAATCCCCCAAGGCTGTTGTGTATGATTTTTCTCCCCTCGGTGAAGCGGGTGACTGCAGGAAAAGGGCAGGGGTGATTACGATCGGCGTCTTGGATGAGAGGAAGAGCACATTATAGACAGCAAGGATGTAACCGACATTTTTCCCCCGGCACAATTAATACAGGAGGACAAAATATACACACGGCCAATCAATGAACTGCTGACATGGTGCAATAAATGGCTTTTGCAAGATGCAAAACTAGGTAATATGTAGGCTTTCTAATTTCCATCCATTCCTGGGCACTAGGCAGAGCCCGGGACAGGCTTTCATCAAATTAGATGTGAAATGATTATGTGTTAATATAGGATCCGAGGACACCTCTGCTGAACTTCCCCAGAGTGGGTTGCCATGATGCCTAAAGGAATTTAAGTTTACTCTTGACAGAACAAATATCCAAATCTGTCCACATAAGAAACGCAGCTACTCTAGGCTAACGCTGTGTGGTTGACATGAAAGGCAGTTCAAAAATAAAACATCACCCAGAGCACAGGAGAGGCTGGTCTATTGAAATGTGTTCAGCTACTCATGGGCATATTTTCCTCTCAAAGCTGGGAGGATCTGAAAATCCTATCGCCTTTTCTCTCCTTGCCCACCCAGAATTCAGAAAGCAATCGGGCTGTTGGTTAATCATAATTTTTTCTTATGCAGAAAATAGTGGCCGAAATAGATTAAAAATTATGAAACATGAAATAAAAGAAGAACTCCCATGTAAGAGGTTAAGACTCATCCAGCACCCATAGTGCTTCTAAAGCTAATATTGTTGGTTCTGCTGCATGGGGACCCAACTAAAGCACTATCCTACAAAAAGGTTGCGGGACCTCACTGCAGTGGCTCTCAATGTCCTTCACCTTTACCCTCCATGCCATTGTACAGGTAAGTAAAATGAGAAGCTTCTGAAGCTACAACAGATATAAAAGTTTGCTCACCACAGAGCCGGAACTGGCCTGCTTCCCTCCCTGGTGGGGAGGGCGGGGGGGAGAAGAATTCATATTTATCTCAAGCATCACAGCCAACGAGTAACCGGGACTAAAGGGAGGTGTTATTCCCTGAGTCCACACCTTCCATTTGGAAAGCCATATTTTCCCCCTTTCTTTTTCTTTGTGGAGAATGGCTACACCCTTACTTTAAAATATGGCTTGTGGTTTTGCCCTCTTTGAATGTTAACAGTCACCAGGAAGAGGGGTTTAAATCTCTCAAATGGGTCAAGTCCTGTTCTAAGACCTTTATGACTTGCCATCCAGTATATTTGTCAAGCAGGGGTAACGTTATGATTGTGAGGAACAGGCACTGGGGGAGATGAATGAGAGATCTCATCAGCAGCAACTCCATTCCTGTGGACGCAGCTCACGTTTAAGTGACGCGTGCTTTTAGCATCCTGGCTAGTCAGTTGCTTAGACCATTGTCATGCAGCCCCAGCCTTGTTCATTGTGTGGTCGACATCATTCCTGGGCTTGGTTTCTAGCGGGGGGGGGGGGGGGGGGGAGGTTCTACTATAGCATTTGAATCAGAACGGTGTGAATGCCCAGGCACCCCCAAGCAGCAGTTACTGAAATCAAGAGAGGGAAAAAAATCTTCAGCGGAAGACAGGAAAATAAAGTTATTTTAAATGCATCCAGATCTGGTATACAACTTGGAGACCCCTCACTTGTTTTTTCTTTCCCTGTTCTCTTACTGGAAATATTGATTTGTTATTTACACAGAAGAGGGAAACGAAGATGATTTTTTGTTTCGCTGTAGATAAATTGTTTTGAAAAAAATTTTAATCAAATGCTGTAGCAGAAGAGAAGCCCATCAAACTCTGAAATGCTATGCTTCTCATTAGCAACAGTCCCTGGTTTTCATTTTCATCCTGCCATTTTGGGTTCATATTCAATAATAGAATCTGACACATTTATAGGGAAGGAACGTTCTTATATATATACCATCTTGAAGGACAAGAGGAGGGAGGGTGGGGGTGGGATGTTTTGAAACGGTTTTGTCAGAGGTATGCCCGTCATAATGGGTGATTTAAACCTCCTACTTGATAAGGGTTCAGGAGGAGACAGCTTAAACCAGCGCCTCTCAGGGACTGTTTGCAACTGTTCTGCTGGCTCCTCTGGAGACCATGCATTGTTCTAAAATCTCATATTGTTAGCATGCAGGAACAGGCTGAAACTGGTCATCAAAGCAGCAGAAAACCATTTGCTATAAGAAGATTAAATGTTAATTATAAGCAGTCACATTCCAAAGCAGCATATGCATAAAAAGGAAAACATGCTATTACTCGCCATTGCTTCCAGTCATCGCTTTCACACTCACTCCAAATACAAAATAGAAATCTCAGGAGACAAACAAGCCCACACACACATATAAAAAAAAACAGCAAGAATGATCAATGAGAGGCTCAAAGACAAGACAGAAACAGTTAAAAAAGATAGAGCCCCAGACTTGACAAGCCTTTGCCAGTGACAATGTCTAGACCCAGGGGCCCCACCTGCAAGGGTGGCCCTTTTGTTCTCCTCTGCATGGACTCCCTGTCAGGTGTCTTCACCTATGCACTTCTAGGTCCACCTTCCTAAAAGGTAAGGCCCATCTGGTGGAGCATCCACAGGCTTGCAGGGTGTCCCAGCAGCAGAGCCTTCCTCTGGAAACTTCTAGGCTCCTGAACAAGCTTTTGAACTAAAAATGGATGTGGGTATGGCTCCCTGGTGGTTCCAGGAGATGTGGACACTCTGGGTATAAAGTTAGACTCTTCAGTTGTAAAATAAAATTACATCAAAATTAAGTCATGGATCTCCTAATTTGGAAAATACTACCCCTCGTCTCCCTCAACTCTCTCAGGCTTCCTAATCTTTTGGTTTTATTTTAGAGAATAGTGCATTTTCAGAATCACTGGTATTTTATTTCCATTTCTCTGGGATTGTTTCCTTTTCTAGAGCTGATATAGGTTATAAGGTTAATTTCAGATAACAGAGTGCCATTTAAAATTCCCAAGGTTAGGTTTCAAAGAGCAACTTTGAAAGTTTCAGTATTTATTTAAAACAGAAGTAAATTTCATATGTACTCCCTGGCCACGAAAAGTGCCCTCTCTCCTTTGGTGTTTGCTCATTTTCTTTATTATGTAGTCACCCAATGCTCTTTCTTAAATCCCAGTCCTCAGAAGAGGGAGTTTTCCCCAGGATTTCAATGGTAATACAAAGTAGAGCTTTGAGGACATCTAGTGGACATGTGCAGAAGGGCAGCCAGTTAACATTCTCCCGGAACTCTCTGGCCCTTCTCTGCAAGGGAGCAGAAAGAGGACCCTGCAGGCCTCTAAGAACCGAAATGTGAGCAGTGGCATTTTAATTCAGCAGCTTCTCATGAAAGATGTTGAGGAGGCAGCAGGGTCAAAGGGCTGAGAAGAGCTAGGAGATGTTCCTAGAGTGGTCAAAAGTGGCACATTGCCCCCCTGCGGCCATAGGCCCACTACAGCCCAGGCTGGCTGGGTCTCCTCAAAGCCCCGAGGCAGCTTCCTGAAACAGGGAACAGCCAAGAGCGCATCTCCTGGGTATATAACACTGCAGCTTCTTGTCATTCCATCTTAGGGCTCTGGGAACTTTATGCTCAATGAGCCGCCTCCGCAGACCAGCTGAGCTGTGGGAGAGCAGAAATATCAGCCCCTGGGGACCTGCTTTTCTCCTTGGCCCACATCAGAAGGTTCTTATTCTTGGGCTGGTGCCACAGGTTCAGAGAGGTTATGTGGTTGCCAAGAAATAGATCCTGGGTCTCACCTCCCTCCTAAGAACTCTGTCCTCATTGCTTTGTGGTTGGAGAGGAAAAAGTTTTTATGTGCTTTCCTCCACCACAAGGAAGTGAATAATCCTCCAATATTTCCATTATGACTTCCTCATGCTATTTATAGAGACAACATATAAGTATGTCCCTAATGGCCACCATCAAAGGTTTACTCCTTCCTCGGGTGTAAAACTGGAAGATTTTTCAGTTGTACTCTTGGACAACTTTTCCTGTATCCTCAAAGGTCGTGATTGTGAGGAAGGAAGCCTGTGGAGACTTGGCTGCTGTAGATGGGCTTTAGATACTGCTCTTTCCTTGCATCAAACTGACAATGAGCTGTCAAACCTGGGTCTCTGCTCTTCCAGCCAGGCCTGGCATGGAAGAGGGACGTGGAGGCCATCCTGTTCTCAGCACCATCTGCCTCCTGCATCCACAACCAAATTGTCAGCCAATTTCCAATTGCACATCCTTAATCTTCAGGGTGGGTTGGAAGGGGCAGGAGAAGCAGTGCTGGGTTGAGAGGCTCAGATGGAGTTTTCCAACTCCTGGGGGCCGAGTGGGGGGACAGTTTAGGTTTTAAATGGAGCAATTCAGGGGGAAACTGTGGCAGGCAAAAAAAAATCTGCCATTCAATTCATAGACACTTGTCAGATCACAACCTCATATTTAAAATCAATCCAATGCAGGAAGGATTACTTCCACCCTGGAGCTGCTCCTCATATTCTCGTAGCAACTAAAATTACGGGGAAAACATCCAGGGAAGAAAAAGTTCACCGAGGTGTAAGGTGGAGGCGTTTGCTTGACGTGACACTGGGAATCAGAGGGCATTCTTTCAAGTCCTATAAATGAGCAAAATTTCTCCTATTAGAAAAATTTCAGGAGGGAGAAGAAAGGTCTTTCAGGTGTTTTTTTCCCCAAAATGAAAAAGAGGGAAGGAAAAGCTAGTTAATGTCAGCAGCTCAGAGCCCTCCAAGCTGGTCGATCCTGCCCTCTCAATACCACATTGTGGTGGGGGAAGACAGAGGAATTTGGCACTAGAGTTATTTGTTGATTGACATCAAGACTCCCCTCAGATTTTGAAGGATCACTAGATTCTGTCAGCGCTCTGCGGGTATAAAAATGGCCCTCAAGCCAACCTTGGAGGTGTTCTGCAGGTAAAGGGAGCCCGCAGAGTCGCTACTGGCAGAATTGGGCATGGGACTGAGGAAGGTCACTGCTGTCTTTCCTTTATACCCTGAGCATTCTACTCCTTCAGACTCTGAAGACAAGCCAAAACGAGACGGCCAACCTGCCTCTTGCTGCAAAGGAGTCGGAGAGGACCAAGTGCTGAGCCGTCTTCTCCACATCCTAGGGCCACTGGCCTGAATGGGGCTGCAGACTGCCCCTCGTCTTCAGTGGTCTCATGGACACGAGGGAAACCACACGCTCATTTCTGGTGCCGCTGAGAGCAGCATCGCTCTAAGCCCCATGGAAACGCTGGCCCTGAAAGGCGCACCTCTGGGTGGGAGGGGCCCTAATCCTTCAGTGAGTCAGGGCGCTTGGGGGCCTCACATCCATGTGCTCCGACTTCTGCATAGGGTGAAATGGAACATTCTCCTCGAGCCACCTTTTCTGCCTTCAACTAGTAGATGTTTGCTAAACCAGTAAACATCTCCCAAGATGCCTGACCAACACCCACAGAGGAACTGGGGATGTCCTCGTGGGTCCTGATTGAAGGAGGAACCTGAGTTTAAAGTACTGAAACTTCAGAGATTGTCGGAAGTAATTACCACTGCGGGAATACTTGTCTCCATTAAAGGACACTTAGATACTTACAGTCGCAAAGCTGGGGTGTCCAGTTAACTCTCTAGTCCTCACTTTCTCTCATAGAGAGGCACATATATTGTAATAAATACATCACTCTCTCTATAAAGTAGCTCCACACATACATAAAAATGTACATTTTTACATATAAAGTACTGGTTTTATATATATATATATATATATATATATATATATATATATATATATATGTATATATGTCACAACACAGGAATAAGTATATATGTAGTATATGTGTTTGCTTCAGGATAGGAATTCGAGCTCGAGAGTTGAGGAGACCAAGTGTAATTTATCAAAGGCAAGCGTGACAATGACCCCCAATCGATGAGGTGTCTGGAGCTACAGTGGTAATTACTTCAGCCTACTCAGCATCCCCTCAAGGTTCTGAGACAGGCCCTCATGAGAAACACTGTTGTCAAGGTCTTATTTTCAAATAGAAAAATAAGACAGTGCCAGAGGCTGGCTAGAAGCTGGGGATGGGGGGCGGACAGAGGGGGTCCTGCTCTCAGGTTCTCCAGCTTCAGGCTGCTCTGCAGACTGTTGGGTGAGGGAGTTGGGGCATGGGTCACTGCTACATGCAACATAAATACCACAAGGAAAAAAGAGACTGAAACTGTACAGAAAATAAAAGAAGAGTCTCTTCTAGAGAAAGACAGGGGGACTGGACTCCGGGCTGCTGGGAACCCGTGTTACTCACAATATATCACTACCAGTGTGCGGTTAAAATAGAGTAGGGGCCGTATTCCAAGGCAGCAAAGAGAAAAATAAATCAAAAATATGTCAATGATTAGAAGTTCAAGAAAATTCCTTCAACACATCGATTTAGACATGACTTGTCCCCAAGGAGTCTACCCTTTGGCCAACTTTTAGAGGCTGGGGGAGAAAATGTCAATCATTAGACCAGGTTCGTTATACAGAAAAAAGAAAATGGGTAAATGGATTCTGAGAGCTTGCTCCTTGGCCAGACACCGAATGTGGCCTTCTTCCTTGATGGAGAGCTATGAAGAAATGGAAAGAAATGCAAGAGTTAAACTGTACTCCCACAGAACTGCCAGGCATGGAATGGCCACACTCGGTATTTCTCTAGAGAGTATGACATGAAACGTTCAACGTTATTGAACAAAAGTGAACGGGGGGGGGGGGGGTGTAGGTGGGGAGGACAGGGAAGAGCAGGGTTGGGAGAGGAGGGTTGGGAAGCTGTGAATGAGGACCAGTGACTGTCACCAGCTCTGCCCTTGTGGAGATGTATTAACATCTGGCCTAACAGATTTGGACAAATGACTCTGTGAGTCGGCTGCCCTCTCCAACTTAGGGCATCAGGCAGTGAGCATTCAATGCGTTTTTGACAATTCCAGCTCCTTCTAAGGAAAGTTTCTTCGCAACCAAAACCTAGCTCCCCCCATTTCCTAACCAGTCTGGTATGCCTCATGTTTAATAGCTCATTTTTTCTAACTACCACTTACACCTACACACCTGCATCCTGCCCTCTGGGGCACAGGCTGCTGTGGTCTTTTGACTGGGAAGAACAATATTTGGGACATTCTGATTGTTATCTAACATGAACCTCACAGCTGAGGGCTGCCGTGAGAGGAGGAGCCACGTGGGGAGGAGGGTGCAGAGGCGAAGCGAGTGAGACCCTGGCTGCACTGGCTTGGCGCTGGAGAGGCAGTCCTTCCATGACAATCTGTGCTGTGCATGATGGGAGCTCATCTGCCCCTCTAGCTGAGCCAATGTGAATGGAAATGAAGAGAATAAAATTATTTCAAACAATTACACGCCTCTCTGTCCAGGATGATGTTAAAGGCCGCTGCTGTTTACTAGCCTAGAACCAAGATGGGAAAATGTCCTAGAGGCCAAATCCTCATTTCTAGGGACGTAAAATTCATCTGCTGGGTTCCACCACAGTCCCTCTGAGGAATAGCTCAGCGGGAGTCCGACAGCTTTCTCTCCTTCCTCTGTTCCATTCCTGCCCCCAACTCTGCTCTCTGTCCAGTCACCAGGGAGATCGACAGGAATGGATGATGTCATTTCCTTGCTTAAAAATGGCTATATTTATTGTAGGACTAAAGCCCACTCTTCTTACCATGGCACCTGCCTTCCTCTCTGATCTCATCTTGAACCCCTCTCTCCAATCGCACCAGCTCCCCTGCCAGTCTTCCTTCCCTCAAACATTGCAAACTGACTTCTACTTCTGGCCTTTGTCCCCCTCTTCTGCCTCCCTGGACTGGGCCTCAGGGTCAGGGCTACCTCCCAAGGGAGGTCTTCCAGATCTTTCTAGCTAAAGCAGCAGCTCTGCAGGGTTCCTCACACCCTCAGGTGGTCTCCAATCTCTACACAGCCCCTGTCTCTACCTGAATGGATTTCATTGTTTCTATGATCACTGTTCTATGATCATTCACTAGAGTGAAGGATTGGGGGTGGGGAGGGGGTCAGGGGCCCTATCTTGTTCATCACTCCATCCCTAGCGTCAAGAATAGCGCCTTGCACAAACAAGGTACTCAAACTCTATGAGTGATGAATCAATAGTGCGTTTCACTGATGCCCCATGCGACCGGTTTCTCTGTGAATTATTGGCTTCAAGGCTCTCCTGCGTCTCCCATCTCACGCCACTGCGAGACTCTCCTTACAAAGGGGTTCAGCCTCCCGCACTTGTCACTGTCTTATTTCCTCCTCCGATGGAGTGTTGCTTCTCATGGAAATGATCTGGGAGATGCCTGGTCCGCTGGGCTGTGCTTTGAGCTCACAGCCAGTGAGGCAGCGTTGGAGTGGACCTCCTGCCGAGAAGGGCCTTTTGATTCAGGGACTGGGTTCGTTCTGTGTCTTAGCGCCCTTAGACACTCTTCCTGATCAGTTGTCAGAACAGAAGAATTCTCAGGCCCCAAGAAGTCAGAAGCTCTTGTTCTGAGATTTCCATAAATATCCCTCTTGGTGGGTATCAGCATTGAGAGGAGGGGGCCCTGTGTGTTAAGTCAATGAAGAAGGGGGAGAAACCGTGGACCCAGCTGCCCCAGACTGGAGAAGCAGCCTGAGCAGATTTCTAGACACTGCTCCAGACCCAGTGCCCCGCACGGGGATCTGCCCGAGGCTGTGTGTCTCTGAGCCCTAGCAGAGGCACCAGCCTCTCGCTGGGTTGGCATTTACTGTGCCCACCCCTAGGGGTACAGTAATAAACCCTGTGTCTGACAGTTGGTATGTCCCTGGAATGAGGTTCTCTGCATGATTCCTGCTCTGAAAAAGTACTTTATGGGACGATCCTTTATAATTGCACTTCTACTCATCAGACCCACAGCCACCCCCTTCGCCTTGTCTCCTGACCCAAAGGTCGGGACACAGCACCGAGAGAGGCCTCGGGCAGGCCCAAACCTGACTGCTGGGTCTATGTCACTCTCAGCCACCTCATCCTGTCAGTGACCTGGAAGCCTTAATTTCTTCTTTTTGTGAAACGGGATTAATAACACCCCCCTGCCAAGTACGCAGGGTTATGGTGAGGGGCAATGCAAATAATGAGCCTAAGGCGCTTTGAAAAGACTAAACATAGGAAGGCAGGCATCATCGCCGTTTCCTCTAGGGTTGTGAGATCTCTATTAGGCAAGGCAACGTGATCACTGCCAAGGGCACGGCCTTCTCCAGGCAAAGCCCACACCAGGCCCACTGTCATGACCCACAGCCCTGATGTCCTCTCAAGAGGCCCCACTGGCAGGCAGAAGGGGTTTGAGGTAGGCTGTGCCAGAAGCCACTGAGCCCAGTCTCGTCAACCCCGAAGAGCATTGGTGTTTGATGTTAGTCCCTGGGACAATGAGAAAATCCACTGGCCATGGCCAAGTTCTTTCCTTGGGCCAATCTGAAGGTATTGCAGTTGGAAGCACTGGCCTTTGGTACCGAAACCTGCAGCCATCCAATGGGAAGAGTCAGCCCCATTTGGGAGACCGAGTCCTCACCATCGGTTTCCTCTCTGCCCTAGTCCAGCCTTTTGTACCCTGGGCATTCCCAAACCCACTGGGAATCATGGTGCAGAAACACCCTCCTCCACAGCCTTAGCTGTCCTCCTCTCCGCACACCATACTCACTGTGTTCGCCTAGACACCCCCCGAGGAGTCCTGTTAGAGACGGAGTGGGACAGGGCACTAGGTCTACGCCTAGGTGTTGGCGGTGGTGATTTTTCAACCTCTGCTCTAATAAAGTGAGGACAAGTATTTATTTCATGTCTCTTTAAACTGCTGGGTGAAACATAAACATATTCAAGAAAGCTCTTGATGTTTAGTGTTTCTTTAATAGGAAAAGGAGAAGGGAAAAGAATTCGGGGAAAAGGAAGGAGAGAGGGAGGGATGGGGGAAAGAAACGCTACTTACGCCGTTTGCAGCCGCATTTTTTTATTCTTTTGGGATCTGTGATGTCATCATGACAGGCCTTGCAGTAAAAAAATGCCCTGGAGAAAGAGAATGGAAAAACTGACATGTTTCATAATCCGCCCAAATGAAATGAGCACCACATTTCCTCCACCCTGGTGCCAAATTAATGAAACACGCCGGACCTCACTGCCTTTCATCTTTTGAAAGGTTTAGACGTTTACAGACGGAAATGTTTGTTGCAAGACCATTTATTTCAAACACAGGTCTCTGTGATTTGAGTTAGTGCTTCTTTTAATAAACTTTCATTTGAAAAGGAACTGGGGGAAAGGTTGCTGATGTGACTGTGAGTCTGTTTGCCCGTCTTTCATTCAGAGTGCAGCCTTCAGGGCTGCTCCTCAGAACCCGGGGCAAGCAGCCCTGGGCTGTGGTGGGGAAGTTAAATCCATCTCGGAAATCCTCCGTCTGGTTAACTGTATATTAAAGGGGCACAAGGATGATGTTCCTCAGTCAAATACAAGTAACCGCCTTGTCACTCTGAGAGCATCCTTTCATTTCAGGAGATTAGAAAGGGGAAATCCAAAGTGATGGATCAACGGGCTCCTGTCAATTTCCTTCTGGGATCTCAGCACCCATATTTACTGCAGAGTTGGCTGGACCAAGTCCCGTAGTCTCCGGCCTCGAGATCATATAATAAATGAAGGTTTTCTTCTCACTGAGGGGCCCAGCTCAGCTGACCACTGGAATGGGGTGGGCAGAGGGTATTATAGGGTTGGGGTGAGTAGAAGGAGGCCCAGAGACAGCAATCAATCAATGGGAATATCCCCTCATCTGACTTAAATGTCAATATGACATGATAAAGTGCACTGGCCATGTCCAAGTTAATCTGAATGAGGCAGAATAAAGCCAACCACTATTTAAACTGCTCAGGGTCTAGAAAGACAGCCCCAGCTGGGGGCCTGTGTCCTCTTAGTACTGGGAGGTGCTAAAATTCACTGGAACAACTTCACAACCTTCTGAGTCCAGGGACTAACAAAACCCCTGGCCTAGCACCTTTCCCACTCCCACCACGAAGGTGAATGCCAGGGATAAACATGGCCATTCCTTGACCAGCGTTATAAAGAAATAAACACAATTTTTGACTACCTTATTCCCAGGTTCCTTTTCATGTTTTTCGCTTGGCATATTTGGAAACCACTGCTAAGACTTTTGATCTGGAAGAGATCTGAGATCTTGCAGCCCAAATCCCTGGGTCTCAGTATCCTCATTGATAAATGGAGGAGGTGTCCTAACTGCCTAAAGCCATCTTGTACTGGAAGCTGGCCAGCCCACGCCTTCTAGATTCAAGCTGCATGCTCCTTCCACCCTAATAGCTCATCCACTATTTCCTTAAATGCCAGGTTTCATCTATTTTACAAAAAAATTAAAAGGAAGCTGATTGTTTGCCCTCAGTGGAAATGTGGCTAAAACTCAACCAAATGATGACCTGCCTCGAAAAGGGAAGTGTAGGACAAGAGGAAGCAATTGTGCTTCCATGTCCTTTGCCCATTTTCTCTCCCATTTGATGTTCCTACTCATATTGATAATGATAGTTAACATTTGCAGAGCACAGACTTTAGGCCAGGTGCTCTTCTAAGCTTTTATTAAGCATTAATGTATTTTATCCTCAAACAATCCTTTGAAGGAGGTGTGATTATTATCTCTGTTTTACAGACAAGAAAATTGAAGAACAGAGAAGTTAAGCCACCCGCCCAAGGTCACACAGCTGAGTGGCAGAACCAGGATTCAAATCCACACAGTCTATTCCCAGTGTCCAAGGTCTTAAACACATGATGATGAGGTGATGACAAGCCTGAATAGACCTTTGAAGAGATAAAGCACAACTAGTTCATAAATCAAAGCTATATTCTGAAAGTAAAATCTCCACAGGGACCAGGCAGGTAAAGTTAGTGACTGAAATGGGGTGAAGTTGTAGGTCTGTGGTGACCTAGAGACACATCCCCCAACTGGAGAGGGCAGGATATGTAAGCTCCAGCTGATTTTTGCCACATGGCACTTCCTTTCAAGCACCCTTGTTTTCCCCATCCACCTCTGCCTCTCTCACCTGGCACATCCCCCACTGTACTGCACACCTGCATTGAGCAGCTGAGTGTTGCTGGGGAAACAACCTTGCTGACTGATCTCACTTTAAATCCATGGGTATGGATTCCAGGAGCTTTTGTACACTTATCAGGATCTATGCTCTATCTCCTCCTCCCACCTCAACCCTCTCTGCTCTCCTCTCCACATCCTCTCCTGCTCACCTATCCCTTCCTCAAGTAGCCTTAGCTGGGGGCCTTGCCACTGACATCACCAAGACCAGATCTGCATCCTGCAAGGCTGGTATTTAGGGTATACCAGCCTTGTCCTCTGGTTTCTCATTGTGCTTGTCTAATGGGGGAGCCAGCAGGAGGCTGAAGGGTGAGAAGAGTCATTCCCCCTCGATATCAGCTTAAAAATGGTAGTAGCACCATCTCCCTACAGAAGAACACAGCTCCTGTGAGGCAGCCTTTCCTACAGCACACCCTCTGCCTCATTCTAACAGCTCTCCTTCCCCTTGATTAGGCCTGGGAGTGGCTCCCCACTGCTACTAACTCTGGGTACTTTGCCATTCTTTGTGGGTTTTCCTTAACTCTGACCACAACTTTATACATTCCCCTTTTTCCATTTAAGTGTGTCTTCTGTTTCTTGCCAGACCCTCAATGATACAGCATCCAAATTTATATCTCCAGTCTTCCTCTTTACCCAGAACTCCAGAATCTTAGATGAAACTGCCTTTGTGACATCTCCATATATCCTACTTAACACGGCCCAATTAGAATCCTTCAAATTCCTTCCACCCCCAACTTGTTCCTCCTCCCATTTCCCCGTCATCCACCCAATTGTGGAAAGCTGGAATCTAGGCTCCATTCTTTATCCTTCTTGTTTCCTCACTTTTATGTCCAGTTCATCAGTGAGTCCTACGAACTCTCCAAAATATGTCCTGAACTGCTCTTCTCACCACCTCCACTTATCCGTCTAGCCCAGGCCATCACCTCTCACCTAATCTACCCAGTAGTCTCAGAGTCTCCTGGCCTCCCCTCCTGTTCCACCGCATCTGACTCTCTCAGAGCACATGCAAAGGCCTTTTAGTAATATAAATCAGACTACATCACTGCCAGCAAAAAACCTCCCATGACTACATTTGATAACAAATTCAACCTCTGTATATAGTCCTTTGGGGACTAGCCCTACTGTTCTTTCTAACTTCTCCTCACCACTCTACTCCCCCAGACACCCACTTTTTTCTTCAGTTCCCTGAACACAACAAACTTATTCCCATCATGTCTCCTCTTCCCTTCAGACCTCTGCATGATGGATTCTTCCCCATCACCCTAATCTCTGCTCTATCGTCACTCGCTCCGAGCCACCTTCACTTACACTCAATCTAAATCAGTGACCAGCTGCATGAATGCTTTACACCAAGAATAAACACAGCTGTATTTCTCCCTCCCTGGAAGGGAGCCCATGAGAGCAGGGACTTCTTTCCATCGTTTCCCTGGCACCTAGTACAGTGTCCCAGGAAGTAAGTGCCCTATTGATGTTTGATGGATGAATGAATGCTGCTCAGTAATGCTGGATCTGCATGTTTTTCAGGAGACACCAATAATAGGGATTTTTATATAAGATTAGGACTTCTTCAGCTTGGAAACTATTTTTTTTATTGTGGTTCAAATCATGTCTATAAGCCAAACTGAGCCAATGAGGCACCATTCTGTGGCTCCCACATTAAATACTATGGGAAGGTTACTTACAAAGCAAAATGCTTAGTGGCCAGGAGTAAAGGACAAGGGCCTAAATGATTCTCCCAGAGTGACCTCGTTAAAACTGGAATCAGATGGTTTCATCCTCTTTTCATTTCCCCCTAAAATACTACATCTGAAAGTTTAAACCAGAATCTGTTAACTTGTTTTGTTGCTTTTTTGCAGCAGAGGGTGCAAACTCAATACGAGAGCACCATAATCTACTTTTCCATCTGCACAAAACTTGTTTAGTTTCATTCAGATATCCAAAGCCCTTCTGTGGCTTCTGCAGTCTTCATCTATTTGCAGTCCCCTAACTGACAGCTTCTGCTCTGACACATCACACAGCTCGGGAATTACAGGCCAGCGCAGCTGATTGTGTCAGCATGTATTTGTGAAGACCATAAAGCACTGAAATGAGACACATTGCGCTCCCCAATAGAGAGGCGATTTGTTTTCTGGACGGCCTGGTATTTGTGACATTCATTAGTGAAAGATGCAACAGGAAATAGAATTATACAAATGGGAGCCTCATGTTCTACTTGCTGTGCTCCTCAGTCCCCTGCCCTGAGATGCTGCTTCCAGCGTTGTATCTCCGTCTGGCCGTGAGCACAACCTTCTCTTCCAGAGGAGGAAAAGGGTGTCCAGTCCCATTCCCCCGCCCAAGGTTCCTCTCAGGTGGACCCAGTTCTTGGGGTACTCCTAAGACAGTGGGGACGCTGAATCAGATAAAGAGGTTTTCCTCCCCCACGCCTGCGTAATGGGAATTTTGCAGAAGTAAATTTAAGCCATTAGATAGCTCAGTTTAAATTGTTGTTGTTGTTGTTGCTTTTCCACCGCATTTTCCACCCTGAAAGCTGTTATGACTGGTGGCTAGTTTGCAAGAGTGCATGATGAGTAAGCACCAGCTGTCAAACATCATAGTTCTGTGCTCAGCGTGTCGGGCTCATTCTTAGCAAATAATTAAGAACGTAAGACTTCCTGGTTTTAAATCCTGGCTTTAAAGGAGCAGTGAGGCTTGGGCAAGTTAGTTAACCAACTTGTGCCTCAGTTTCCTCATATGCAAAATAGGAAGAGTAATGCTGTCTCATAAGGTTGTTGAAAGGAGGAAATGAGTTCATCAATGCCTGGTGCCTGGTACTCAGAACAGGGCTGCCATATATTAACCTCAATAGGTCTCGTAAATGCATGCGTTCACCAGTCACTGAGAGTCAACAAATGCACGTGGCTGGGGGTTGGGGTGTGGCTTAACGCAAATAGGAACATGGGCTGACATGTGTTAAAACTGCTGTAGAAAGTCATACCATGCAACAACAGAACCAATTACCCCTCATGAGGTGGTGTGATCATGTGCTAATCATTCGCCAAATGTTGTATAGGAGCTGCAACTCTTGGATTTAAATATATTTTTCAATATGTAATATTTATCTATGTCGACAAAATTACTAGTGTTTTTCTCTAATATATGGCTTGTTCGTAAAATATAACAATGAATTAATAACAAAAATACAATCTGTTAACTAAATTATTAACTACTCTAGATTAAAAGCATTTTAAAATTAGCAGTGTGTTAACTTTCACATATGACATACGGACCGGAAATTTTGTTCATTAAATCCAAAGTCCATTAAATCGAGGTCCAAAAAATCGAGGGTTTACTATACTAATAAAGGTGTCATAAACCATTGAGGCCAACGAAATCCTGGCTATCCCTGACAACTTCAGCCACTTACCTAGAAGGCCACAAATAGAAATATGGCCAGTTCAGTATTTCATCTGAAATTAACCCAAACCTTTAGAGATTCCATTTGGCACTTAAAGTGAAAAACTGATAATTCTCAAGTTAAGAGCAGTGGACGAGGAGTCAGTTGTCCTATGCTATGTTGTTCTGGGTCATCAAGCATCGGGGGCCTGCAACAATCAATTGAGCTCTCTGGAACTCTGGTTCCTTCCTTAGGAAATGAAGGAGGAGCTAATCAGGCCCTCCTAGCTCTGAAATGTTATTCTAAGTCAAAGATGTGGATCTGGTTATGTGAAGAGGAGCCCATGGAAACATCTGAAAGCACAATCCCTTCTTCCTAAGATTTGTTAGGAAGATGCCCAAAGGCCTGTTAGGACGTTCTGGGGTTCAGGCCCTGTACATACAGAAGCATGGCCACTTCAGGGGGTCAAGATGTCTACGCTGGAATGAAAAAGAGGGCAGGTGAAAATAAACTCTTACCTTTTAACTTCTTTGGCATCACTTGCGATGAAAAATCCTAAAGTACCTTCTTGGATCTTAAGATGATTTCCAGGATTAATTAATATACTGCTCAGTGAACAAAAACAAACAAAGAAGACACATTTGTCAGGTCATGTTCTGTGCAAAAATCTTGAAGGCTATACGGTATTGTTAATTGTATAGGGGGCCCACTAGTCTAATGCTGTCCCCAAAGATTTCGTCTAGAGCTTGAGGTCCACTGTCCCACACACTTAACTGGATAACGCCATCATAAAGCTTGGCTGTTCAAGTCCTAGGTTGGCATACTCCCAGTTGCAGCAATCAAAGCATATCTAGGTTTCAGGGCCAGGTTTTTATAATGGGGTTGCCATCATGGGCTTCTGGTTTGAAGCAAAATTCCCAATAATGTTTCCCTTAGAAAATGCTGTTGATGGTCCACACTGAGTGTTATTAGACTAATAAAGCTATTGCTACACCGATTTTCAGTTAGATGACAGAGCATTAATGGGACCCCTATATGCATACAGAAACAGACATGTATACACACCACATACCACTGCAGGGAATGGTACAGGACACCCATACCCATGCAGAAGCAAGAACATCTGCATGACATGATAAGGACATGGAAGTGGATTCCATGTGCAGTCTGTGTGGAAAGAACTAGGTCCACCAGAACAGTGAAAAACAAAAAACAAAATGCAAGCAATCAGAAATACTTAATGATTCCAGCCTGCCATTTACAAAAAGGTAAGAGAGTCTTTGAATAAGGTGTATGTCTAGCACATACTGATTGGGGCAAACTGTAATTAGAAAACAAATGCAAATTACCATAAAAAGACTTCCCCTGCAGGGAAGTATGAACCTAAATATACACTGTCCTATTTCAAAGTGGTATAAACAGATGAGCTGACCAAGTTGTGTTCGGACTGACAGAAGAGATAAATGTATCCTAATCTAATAAATAGATGAAACAAACAAATTTAATTTTCTGCAGATCAAAAGCAGAATCCAGGAATGCCATACACAGAGACTGAAATGAGACTCTGGGCTCAATGGCTATGGAATTTAGGGACTCTAAATTCAGCAACAGATACAAGGGAGGGAGTCTGATCTGAAAATCAGGTGTTTCATGTAATAGATGTTTGGAATCAGGCTAAAGGAAGGCCTAGACTGCCTAAAACAATCAAAATGGAGGATGGCAATTAACATGTAATTCTTTTCTGCTGGTAAAATCATTGCAGAAAAGTGCTGTGAGCAACAGGGTGATGTGCCTGTAGCAATACAGGAAGAACCCAGGTGAACTTTTGTTCTGTTGGGAGAAGGAAGTAGATCGTTATTACAAAATAATCGTTTGTGGTCACAAGAACATCCCCTATTACCCATAACAAGGCCTGACAGAAGGAAACCAATTCTGTATCACTGCTTTTATTAACACTAAATAATAGCAAGAGTCCACGAAGACCTGACTGTTCTTCCCTGGAACCCCAGACAACAGTGAGGCAGCAGCAGGCCATACAGGGCAGTGCTGGAGAGGTCCCTCCCAATCACCCTCCACCAACTCTTCACATTTGTCACCCACCCTCTGACTTTTCATGATCATGAGGAGAAAGGAGCCCAGCTGATATAGGCTAGCCAGATTCCCCATTAAACGCAATGTTTTAGATGGACAGCATTCCAGACTTGGCATACTTTCTTACCCCGTTCCTGCAAGGCAGTTCTTCTATGCCCTGGCTCTGCAACCAGAAATTGGGTCCGAACTCCAGCATGGCCATTCAGTAGCTGTCTGGCTTTGGGCAAGTTACAGCACATCTCTAGGACTCAATTTCCTCTCCCACAAGATGGGGATGATGATGATCATAGTCTTCAGTGACATAATGCACAGAAGGCTCTATGTCTACTGGTTATTGTTCCTTTTATTATTTATTATTGCAAAAAAAAAAAAAAGCAGAAAGGATACTCCATTCTTAATGGAATCATCAGCTTTTCCTCAGTTGGCCCCATGACATGGAACACATCCTGCCCATGATTTGGTGAAGTTACAGGGTGAAGAACTAACTGTGCACTTTAGAAAAATGGACAAGGACATAATGAAAAATTCCAGGTACTTCTGGACTCTAAAGGAGCTACTTCCTCAAAATTGGAAAATTCTACCAATAGACATGCATTTGTTTAAGAGTGTTAAAAAGCTTCCCTGGTGAAAAACAAATCCTATCATGATTTCAGCAACACAATTCAAAGAGGAAATTTGACAGGCATCAATGTCTTGGTGACATATATGCACAACACAGCCTCACACAGAACCTGCTTCCCCCTTTTTACATTACATGCTTCAGAAATTGAACTCCAATGGTCAACCCCACTATGCCATGGCAGTGATAGCAAGGTTCCTGCCAAGGAAAAGTCTCTTTTCATTGCCTCTGTTCTCTAACAACTGGCCTACAGTAAGAATATGGGATTGTCACTCCACAGATGGCAGGCTGAGATAATTTATTACGCCTTCTGCTTGCCCTAGTCAAGTTTGAGGGTGGAGAGGAAAGATTCAGGCATGGAAGTAAGGCAGATCTGTGTTCAGATCTCAGTGTTGCTGCTGCTGGTGGTTGAGTACCAGTACTCGGGTGCATGTGTCAGGCCCAGGTCCCAGCCTTGAACATGTGGATAGTGCTAAGCCTCACTTTCCTCATCTGAAAAATGGAGTACTGCTAAGAAAATTAAAGCACATACTATGCGCTGAGTGACTCTTACATAGTAAATCCTTAATACACAGTCACGATTTATAGTAGCAAGGTGATTACAGCACCTGAGAAGCAAATCATCTCTCACAGCATCACAGCTCCCATTTTGTCCTTGGTGCTAAGAAACGAACTATGGGCATTGGAAGACCTTTGCACTGACCATAGTATCTGAGAGATTTTATTCCTGTACAGTACCTGTAGATAAGCTAATTTAGGCTGGCTTTGGCTACACAATAGAGTAGCTCTCTGTCCCTTAAACTGTATGGCTGATTGTATAAGACACTGGAAGGACCTTCAAGGACATCACTGACCAGGTGACTCCAGAATGTCCTCTTGTTCTCTTCTGGAGCATGAGGCTGAAAAAATGTGCCCAGCTCTTGAGATAATGAAGGAAAGACATCTAGATACATAAAGAGGCTCTCTGGGCTGTATTGCATGCCTATTTAAGGGTTTGGTAGAGAAGCACGCTAGCCTGACCCAGGGACCACTGTATACACTACTCCCTGTGTAAGGGCACAGAGTTTCAAAGACTCTTTGAGGAAATATATTACTCTTTTTGATATTTCAGACATTAAGTCTTCTATACACATTCCAAATCTAGAAAGTTTGAAGTACCGATCCTCGTCTTCTTGAAAATATAAAAAGATAAGCATCTGAAACAGAAGAAACTTTTTTTGCTCCTGCAAAGTGCCTGCTATCCTTAGAATGTGTCGCTGAGCTCCTAATGGGAATATGTAAATCTTTCCGAAGATCTTTGATGTCTTAAAATATCCAATGTTAAGTTTGTGTGTCCTGATGACGGTCAAAAGTCTCCCTCCCTGGGCATCACTTTAAATCAGTCTCTGGCTCCAATTCTGTCTAATTCACTAGCTTATCAGACAGAGATAAACTTCAAGATGTGTCATGTGAAGAATCAAGAAAATCTCTAAGAAAAAGTCCATTTATCAATTAGCAGAATTCCAATAGGGACATATTCTTGGCGGGATGGACTTGCCCTGATTTCCAAGGACCCTATAAATTATCCTCTTCCTTCTATGATTTGTTAATTTCCACTGAAAAGATTCAGTGATAGATGGAGGCCAAGGGTTGGTGTGGTCCCTTCCCCAAGGATTCTTATTCTTTTGCTTTTGCTCTCAGACTAGTTTTGAATCTAGACTTATTCTTCAGCTCCTCGCTCACTATAAGGAATAAATAGATATCTTTTGTAGGGAACTCATAGGTGAGTAAAGGAGTGAAAACATGATATTTTATTTACTTTTCTAAATTAGTTTCTCATAGCAGCCAGCTTAGAGCCCTGCATGGAATAGGCACTTTTCATAGGAATGAGTGAAAAACCTATGTCATTGGTCTTAGTTCCAAAAGTGTTGCTTTCCTTCTCTACTAAGGAGAAAAGGAGTCACAGCTGATTTTTCAAAGGCCCACCTGCAGTTCCTACCAGTCAGGCCTATGGGAGGAACAACCACACTTCTCCTAGGGGGATGGCAAGTGAGCTAACAATATCCCAGAGATATTAAGCATAAATATGTAAATATACAAATATAATAAACAGCTAGGCACACAGGTTGTTGAAGCCATTGATTTCAATATTGAAAACACCACTCACTTAGATCTGAAATATGTTCTTAAATGTAAGACACATTCCCCTGAAACTGGCTAACAGGGCTCAGTCCACTGGGAAACACCACTTGCCAGGTGCCCTCAGGAAGGGAGGGAGAGCCAGGTCTCAAGCTGCAGTGCATTTCACTGTGTATCTCTTGCTGAACTTGGGTTAGGGCGAAGATTTGGGGCTTGATAGGGCAAAACGATGTCTTCCCTTTCTCCATCACTTATGTATAACAACTGGGAAACATCCCGTTGTTTCTCCTCCAATTAACATGAACTTTACTTGTTTGCTGATTTGAGAGACAACCCATGATTAGTAATTCAACTGAAAGAGATATTTTTAAAGGAAACTCTTCTCCATTATGAATAAATATGACAGGTGTAAGTCTCTTTCCTCCCCACTCAATTTCTGGTAGGTGTAATGTACCATTCCTTGAGCAATTACAAACATATCACGTTCATGAGAGCATACTTTGTATTTGGTAACACTGCAATTATATCTGAGTCTAGAAAGCTAATGGGACTTCATTACCTAGAACAGTGGTCGGCAAACTGCGGCTCGTGAGCCACATGCAGCTCGCGAGCCGCAGTTTGCCCCTCTGTTGACTAATGAGTTTACCGACCACTGACCTGGAACAAGAGAATAAGAACCATGTAGGACTTCAGTACATGCCAGGCCCAGTGGGATCATGCCACTGAAAGTGGCCTCTTTGACCACACAAGGTCATGTGTGATTGCTGTTGGGTGGGACTTCATTTGAACCGACTGGTTCCCATCTCAGGGAGTACAGCTGCCTGGCAGTTCAAGGGCTGTGTTAGGGCACAGCCTCCAGAAACCCCAATTCTCAACTCTTGATGCCTTTCTGGAACTTTTCATTTCTTCTGGATGTTAAAATATATGCTGTCGGAGTCCCACACAACTTGACATATACACACATTCCACAGTGTGGATTCCATGCTCAGCACACTGGAGCCCAGGGCACTTGCACAGAGACAGCATCATAAAGATTGCTCCCAGTTGCTCAGACTCAAGTGATGTGTTTATTCTGATTCCATCCCAATAATTTTAGAAATGGCATTTTCAAATAGATTTTTCATATAAGGAAAATATTGGCCGAATGGGAGGGAGAAGAAATAGTTCATTTGGCAAGGACAATGCTGGATATTTGGTCTGGGAACAACCCAAGTCACTTTCTAGTACACTTTAGAACAAGGCATGCCTACATCACAACATGCCTTCACCACATCATAAAAGGACTCCAAGGCCAAAGCCAACAGCACAGGTGCAACCACTGTGGCCCTTTGGCGATGCAAAGTGTTGCAGTAACTTCTCGCAGTTGGATCATGTCAA
Source organism: Corynorhinus townsendii (assembly GCA_026230045.1). Taxonomy (NCBI): domain Eukaryota; kingdom Metazoa; phylum Chordata; class Mammalia; order Chiroptera; family Vespertilionidae; genus Corynorhinus; species Corynorhinus townsendii. The sequence continues at coordinate 102,377,559 of JAPDVU010000008.1, read as the reverse complement.
TAATACCGAACTGACAGGAAGCCACCTCTATTTTCACACATCTACTCACAAAACCACAGAGAACCTGACTTTGGAAAGAGTTACACACACACACACACACACACACACACACATTACAAAACACACATATGACAGTGATTATAACCACAGAGAAAACAACTCTTGAGAAGATGAATAAGTAGGCATCTCAACAGTATGTTTTCAACAACACGCCCTTAGATAGAGAACACATTGAAGAAGCTGCACTGGAAATATTAACCCAAAAAGGTAAAAAACAAAAAAAGCTATCTATGAGGATCTGGTCATGCTTCATGCAACATATAACAGCAGCAAAACAGGTGAGGTCACACAATGAATGCTGCAATACTTCATATTAAGAAATGTGCCCAAATACACTCAGAAAAACAGAAGCCCTGAGTTCATCTCAATAGACAGTACTCATCGGAGTACTGCCCAAGAAATACATATGCAAAATCTGATCATCTAAATAAGTGTAAAGAAAAAGAGGTAAGTGTAAGGGCTTGGTCTCTGTTTTGTGGATAAAAGGACACAAATTCTGCTCTACCAACTGGGAAGTGGACACAGGGAGGCGGGGGTCACTGGGAATATGGATGTGGGATGCAGACAAATGGAACCAGAGTCTGGTGGACACCACGACACATCAGGACAGGACAGAAACAGACACCGAGGGCTGGAGAGAAGCATCCTCCTTTTCAACTTGAATAGATTTGTTCTCATCATTGGTGCCATGACAAAACAGGATTGTATCTTTTGGTTTTGTTTTTTTTTAAGGTTTCCTGCAAAGAAGTTAGTGCGTCATCCAAAAGAATCAACAAATTAAACAAGAAAAGCAATGTGCTACTTTCAATTTTTATGTCCCCTAGTTGGAGAGGGTTTATATATAAATATACATATATAATTATATATAAATATATATCTATATATACTGACAAGGGAGTGAGATTATAGACATATATACACACACACACATATATATATATATATAATCTCTATCTTCCTGAATTCTTGACAAATAGTAAGTCCTGTGGTTAGAAGTGAAGATAGAGGGTGGAGGTTGGGAGGAAAGTTAACGAAGAGTGCATACCGCTTTCGGCTTCTGCAAAACGACAAGAAAAGAATTTAAAATCAAACAATTTGATAATAAATTGACTGACACCAGAAGGAAAAGAAGGAATAAAACCTTTGTTTCAAATTATTTGAAGGATACATGTGAAAACAAGGTTTTTCAGCAAAGCGTGAGAACAGTGTCATGGGGTGGAAGGACAAGGTCATTCAGGACAGGCTGGGGTGCTGGGGTGGACAGAGGAGCAGGGCTCTCGGATTTTAACACCTGGTCACTTCAAAAGTGTGAGAGGAAAGCAAATGGGAAATATTTTAATGCAGGGGAAAATCCAAGTTATCATCTCAGGAAGGGTCAAACACTCGATTCTTGGAGACATGGGTACTGTGTTTGATAAGCCCTGTGTTTTCTCACAGGCATGATCTACATTCCTTCAAACACACCTTTTTCCACAAGAACCAATGAACTTCACACTGAGACCAAGCCGCATCAGAGGATTCAAGCTGGCAACGGCACACAGAAAGCCAAAACAAAGCCAGACAAGTTCTTTTCTCCCTTTTCTTAAAAAAAAAAATCTACAAAACTCTATCTGTAAATGTGGCTTTGTTGAAAACATCTCTGATTCGTGAATTAACTGGAGGGTTCATCAAAGGAAAGATAGTGTCTTTGGGGAAAGCTCTGATTTCTTTTTCTTAGAGTGGGGGCAGGGCTTCACAAGGAACTATTAGCAGCCTGTTCCTCTCCCTCCTTGGGGCCAAAGAGTGGCAGGGGGAGAGGACTGGTCAAGGTTCAGAGTACAGTCTCTTGCTAGGAAATGACTCCAGAATGCTTGAGAAAGGCTATTCAGCATCACCCACATCAGGACACTTTGATGAGAGATGCACAAATAAGAAAGAGAGAACACTGAATTGTACAAAGATTTACTGAGTTGGCAACACAAGGAATATCATTTGCAACCCTCCTCCCCAACCCCTCAGGTACAGGTGAGCATCACCAACAACATGGACAAGCAACAGGCCCAGGAACATCCATGTCATCAGTAGAATAGCAAATAGCCAGGCCTCTCAGTGTTTTTTTTGCAAATAATATTCTTCACTTGCCAACAGGAAAAATATGTGTGTCTACGTACATATTTGCTAACTGCTACAGCCATGTTCTACACGTGGCTACCAAATCTGCCGCTTTTTCTTCCTTTTGGTTGATTTGGATTTTCCTAATAGCTGAACATTTGATCAGATTGACGTGGAGCAATCTGATCTGGGGTTGAGGTAACAGAGAACATTGGATTGACTTGCTTACAATCCAGCGTTTTTGGTCATGGAGACACAGACTGAACATTTGGAGGTCTGGCTTTATCGAGTCATTCATCCAAATAATGGAAATTCCTTAAATGATCATAGCAGGAACCTTCTAGCTTTGCCCTGCCCTCTGCGCAGTCTTATAGGTGTGTGTCCGAGGGTGTCTGCCCTACAGGAAGACTTACTGACTACAACTAGGAACAAACTAGGGACGTCATTTCAGAGGACAAAAGCCTGAACATGTCTCAATGAGTTATCTTTCTCCCAAAATGATTGATAAAAATGGGGGAGAGGAGTGGCAGAAATCATCTCTATTTTATCTGTAATGCATACAGTGTTCCATCTACAGAATTCCTTGTTAATGTGACGCCTCCTTCTTCCAGTGTGAACTCATCTATTGACTGGGGTGTTATCTGTTTCAGCCAGACCCAGTCCCTCATCAGTCTCATTTGCACGTAATTACGTGCAAAATAAATAAATAAAGAGGGCTCCTGCCTCTGCGCCTTGCTCTCCCGGCTAATTTACATGAAGCTGATATCCTGCCACCTGGATTTCGGTTGCACCAGGAGAAGCACATATGGTCCACAATAGGCTGCTTGTAATCCGGCAATCAAGAGACCTCGTATCTCCCATCATGGCCCTGCCCCCTGCCTGCTGGCAATGAGGTCAGGTCCACCTGCTTTGTGCTCATAACAGTAAAAGGGGTAAGAGGACAGTGTCTGACCCCACTTTTATGCAGAGCTGAAAAGTGAAAGTTGCACCATCGGCTGGAGGGTTGGTCTCATCCCTTTCCCTGGAGGAACACTCTCAAGGCCCTGGGGGCTCCAGATGCCCGGCGGGTCTGGAATAGAGATGCCAGTGCCTAGTCAAACATGTCTTGAGAAGTGAGAGGTGTTGCCTCAGGGTCCCAAGTGAGTAAATAATACCCAAGACAGAGAAGTGGACCGAACACTCCCAGAACGCTCCCAGGATGCATGTTCACCATCATCAATGTGAGCTGGCCGCGCAGTCACAGCAAACTTACCGGCTCTCTCGGTTGGCGGACTTGTACTCAATGGCTATCATTAGGAGCTTGAGCTTCACAAAACACAGCCTGCAATGAGATGGAGACACCTCCCAGTCAGTGCTTCTGAAGGACCAGAGCCACACAGCCAACACTATTATGACCCTTTCATCTCCTAATCCAGTCGTTATCCAAGGGAGCCTCATTCTATAGTCGCTGTGCCAAATGGACGGGGCTGGGGGTGACACCTCCCGCTTCCCCATTAAAGCTGATTTCTTGCAAGCGATAAGGCGCTGAATGTTCAAAGTGCAAATTGCACTCAGGTCTAGATGTCTAGACATAGACTCAAGCAGGAATTGGTGTCTGGGGATCTGTGCTGGGCCAGATTCATTAGTTTCTCAGTTGGGTAGTAAAATCTTAACTGCAGGGGAAGGGAGGTTTTTGGAGCAGCTGGACATGTTATTTGGATTCCATTTTGGTCTTTTGTATAAATGGCTTATATTGTTGTTCCGAGCAGACCCCTGTGTGCTCCAAATGATGGTAATAATCCTTAGCTTCCGTGTAACTGCCCTACACATGACTGTGGCACCATCACTCCTGGCTCCAGCCAAGTTGTCCCACCTCATCTGCCCGTGGCTCTTGCCTGCCACTCAGGCTGCTTTGAGGACAGCTTCTTCCTCCCTTGGTGCCTTCACTGATGCAGATCCTGCCCCCAGAACATCTTCTCCTCTCTCCTCACCACCCTCCCATGTCCAGATCAAATCCCACCTTCCCTGTAGGTCTTCTTTGGCTACCGCTGCCCTCTGATTCTCTTTCTGTTCTCAGAACTCCTCCAGCACCTTGTCTGCAACCACATCATCTAGCCCTTAGTCAACCTAACACTGGCTGTACCTCCATATATCTCAATTTTGTCTCCTCAACCAGCAGAAACTCTTTAAGAGATCTGGACTGGTTTGGAATTCCCCACAGTACTGCACATGGAACCGCCGATACAGACAAGCTCAATAAGTGATTTCCTCTTACTGGGGTTCAGTTCTAAGAAAATAATAAATGGTTTTGTAAAATATTTTCTGCATAAAGATGTTCAAGGTAGTTGTATTTATACAGAGCAAAAAGAATTGAAAGCAACCTAAATATGCAGTAACAAGGCAAAAAGTATGATGCAATATGGAATGCATTAGCATTCAAAATGACATTTTAAAATATTTTTATTGATTTTATTTTTAGAGAGAGAATAACAGAGAGGGACACAGAGAGAGAAACATTGATGCGAGAGTGAGCATTGATCAGCTGCCTCCTACATGCCTCCTACTGGAGATTAAGCCTGAAACCTGAGCATGTGCCTGACAGGGAATTGAACCAGTAACTTTTCGGTGTATAGGATAGTGTCCAACCAACTGAACCACACTGGTCAGGGCCAAAATGACATTTTGAAGACCATATTAAGGTGTAAGATCAACAAATAATATTATATGGATACAAATATGTAAATAACATGATACAATTAGGTGACAACATATTTATATACTCAGAGAAATGAAAGCTCACATAAATAAAAAAATTATTCTGTATAATTGTGTTCCTACAATGGGCATTATCACTTATGTTCCAAATACTTTTGTATAATAAAGCAATGGTTTCCTGATAGTGACTTGATGGTGATTTAGCTCCAGCATTGTAAAGGGAAGAATATGCTGGGTCACAGGGCATGGCCTTTCTCAGTGCTTTTTTATTTAGTCCCCACAATATCCCCAAGAGGGAGATATCAGCCTAGTTACTCAGATTTCTATGGATATCTCTACTTCACAGGTGATGAAACCAAGGCTCAAAAAGCTCATGTAACTTGCCAAGGTCCCCACCTGCTACTTGACAGATATACATCTTCATCCCTAGAAAAATGTATGTTGGCAGAGAGAGGCAATAAGCAAATATATAAGTGAATTAATAATAAATTCCCAGATGAAGACAAGGACTCTGCAGAAAATAAAACCCCTAAGCAAATGAAGAGTAACTGGAAGAGTGTGTTATCTGTGATGGTCCAGGAGGACCATACTAAAGACGTGCCACTAGATTACAGGGCCCTGGAGCATGATGGGAAGAAGCAGGCAATGAGAGGATCTGGGAAAGAGCATCCTAGAGAGTAGGAACAGCAAGTGCAAGGGCCCTGAGACATGAAGGATCTTGGGGTATCTGAGGACCAGCGATACAACTGTGATGATAACGACTGGGTCAGGAAGCCAGGTGGGAGCAAGGTCAGAAGACTTTGTTGGCCACAGCAAGCAGTCTGCAGCTTATTCCAAGTGGCATTTCAGGAATAAGCAATTGGGTTGGTTTTAAATAGCAAGGTGCCATAATCAGATGCACTGGACTTGCGGATGTGTTACTTATAGGTAAAGTACTGATAAAGGCCTCATGCTCTCTGTGGAATAAGACCAATTGCTCATTCATGATTGTGAGGTCATGGTCCTCCATATGGCTTTCAACAGACAGTCAGATTTCAAAGGACCACTTCCAGGCAGGCATGCCGGGGCTCTCAGTGATTTGCAGGTTTTCTGATTCCTGCCAGCAGACTCTAATGTCTGCTGATTACAGTTTGCTGAAACACCAGCCCAAGTACAGCTGGAAAAATGCTCTTCTTAATTTACGTCCCATAGAGCACCACTAACGTGTACCTTTTATGGGGCTGTTACTTCTGGAGCTTAAGCTGTTTAAAATATCAGATGGCTTATGCAGTATTTGTTGAAGCAAATTACTAAGATTAAGTAACCATTTTCTAATGTAAATAGCAGCTAAATGCCAAAAGCTCAAGAAGTCTGATCTTAACTTAGCATAATCATGAAGAGGCCAATTTGCTGATATTCTCTGAACAACGACCACTCTGATTTGGGACTCTGGTAGTTCATGAGATCAAAGGTCCTTATTGCTTTAACAGCCTGATCCTACAGGAGAGAAGGGGAGAAATGGTTCATAGTGATAATAAATAATATCTTTAAGCTACTATGATATCATTTACCAACTAGATATATGAAGAAAGGAGCTTTCCAATGCAGAAAAGTCGATAAAATCTATGTGGCCTTGCGCACCTTCGTAGCCTAGCAGGGGTTTGCCAGCAGATCTCTGACTTCTCTTTCATAACTTTCCAATCCCTATCTCAGATAATCCTATACTACTTTATAGAAGCCTCTCTTTAAGAAGCCCTTTGACCGAAGACATGCCTTTGCTCACTGGCCAAATGGATAAAGAGGAGAGGGACAGAGTGATGTAAACAAAGTGATTATATACAAACAGTGCCACAACCACAGATTTTGAGGCCCTTTTGAGACTGCTGATCCTGCTCTCCTCGTATAGATGACAAACTGAGGTCCAAAGACAGGAAAGCAACTTGCTCAAGGTCCAATGGCCTTTATATAGAAAAGCTGAAAGTGGAAATTAAGCAATTTGTTCAAGGTTAAACAACTTTGATATAGAAATGTCAAAAGTGGAAATCAAGTCTCAACGCAGAGTGCTGCACAGATGTTTCTCATCAAAGCAGAGGAAATGAAGGGGTGGCCAGAAGCCCAATGTGCAGACATGTACTGTTTGGTCAGCACAGCATTTTTTGTTTTTTAACTGGCATTAGATACCAACAGGTGATTTCATATAAAAACCATTTTTTGGCTTTCCTGGACAAATAAGATATGGCCACACTGATGCTACATTTCCTATGACTACAGAGATTGGAGCTTCAAAGCACTTGCCCCTTTGGATGGGACATATGCTCTCCAATGTGCCACAGTCCCCACCACTCCCTATTGTCTCAGACCTCACCATTCACTCTTTGTTGCTCACTGCCCCCTACAGCCATCAAAGATTTTAACACCCGCTCTAAAAGCATCACCTGGATATTTGCAAAATATTGACACTGGGTAACTTACTATTTACACTGCTAGCAGAATTGTGTCTCCCTTGTTAAAATCACAGTTTTTCATTAGACACTGCCACAGAGAGCTGGCCAATGTCAGGATACTAGGCTTAAGGCTCAGCAGAGGTGCAGCCCATGTTGGAGGTCCAGTGGGGAAAAGCAGATCAAGGCCAATAAACAGGTGAATGGGTGTGATTTGGTGTGGTAATCCTTGATTTATACATCTCTTTGCCCTCTAGACTGAGCTTTTTCTGTGTGAGACGCAAGCTTTATCTCCCTGGCATTTTGCAAAGTGCAAAGCATAAGCCTCCCATAAATGCCGATTAAATAAATGTATGAAAGAATGGGGAGCAGAACCTCACGAGTGGCTGGAATAACACAGAAGAGATAAAGTGGTAAATTAGGAAAGTCTCGTTTAGGCAGAGAAGGCTTGGAAGTGAGTACAGAATCATGAAACAAGATGCTTCTTAACGTGTCTTATTCTTTAAAAGCACACAGATCGGGGTGGGCGTGTGCAGAAGGAAATAACAGCAGCGATGTGCTTTGGGAATCTAATTTTTGCCTTCTACCCACGATGCCCTGCTGTAAGCACAAATCTAAGATACGGACAGCAATTTCTCCTTGGGACCCTCTACAAACTATCACAAGAGGTTCGCTCCTAAGAATGTGCCTGTAGACTCCCCAAAATTGATGTCCTCAGATTAAATGTTTTACTTGCATCATTCAACACCATTATTTTTAGTAAAGCAAAATGGGCTTTGCTCATCTAATCCTTAGTCACTCCCTGGCCTTACTCAGGCTTCCGTGTTTAAATGTATCCCGGACAGCGTGGTGAGAAGGTAGGCTGAGGATGAGGGTGAGGGTGAGGCAGGGTAGGAGAGAAGTACGAAAGCTCTCCCGGAGTGATAAACAGGATGGAATCAGCCATAAGTTAGCAAGAATTCAACTCTTGACTTCAAAAATAAAATGTCTCAATGTGTCCAATGCAGGAAGTTGTCTCTGGCTGCAAAAGTAATTACAGGGGAATAGAAACGACTCTCTCTCTCTCTTTTTTTTTTTTTTTTAAGAAAAAAATGCCACTGACACAAAAGGTTTTAAACCAGCAATCTGCAATAAAACTGTTGTAATAACTAGTTAGATTGCTTTCTTGGTAATTATTAAGTAGAGGTCTGTCCAATTTGACAATGACATTATACAAAGCCCCCCTTTTTTTACTGCCAGCATCATCTGTTAACTATAGTAGTTTCAACCCAGATGTTCCTGAGCAAAGGCTCTTAAGAATTAGAGTCCAACTGTTTCTACCTACCCAGAGGGAAATGAATCGTTCTCGCCACTAAATCAGCCCCCTGGACTAGAAAGATTGCTGCTAGTGTGAATTAAGCATGGGAACCTGTCCTAGAGTGTGCACCTTCTACTTTGCTCAGGAAGAATATGCAAATGCATGGCCTGGGTCCAGGAGTGAGGTCAGCGAGGCCAGAGAGGCAGGGCTCAATGTGCCTTCGATACCCAGGTCCCCAAAGCGCCCATCTCTCTTCAGTTACCCAGAGCCATCCTTGCAATCAGAGTAGATGCAGATGTAAACACTGGGCTTCGGGAAACCAGACCTTTAGGATGGAGGGGCTAGGATGAGAAAGATTCACATTTAGGAGGCTTGATTTAAAAATGCTAGGCTCTCGAGCCCTGGCTGTTGTGGCTCAGTGTTTGAGAACATCGGCCCACATACCGAAGGGTCTCAGGTTTGATTCCTGGTCAAGGACACCTGAATGTTAGGATGCTGGCTGCAGGTGGAAGCATCGCCCCACAGCCTCCAAGCTGTCCGAACCCAGCTCATGAACATCCGTGCTTGAGCCAGGCTTGAAGGCACAGCTCTCACCCGTTAGCACAGTGGAGACCTGATCAGAGCTCCCTGAGCTACTCAGGCACTAAATTCTCAGCATCACACCTGAATCTTAGCTGCTGCACAACCACAGGGGGATGGAGAGAGGCATGCTATATTGTAAATCCGTCTTTGGTCCTAATCCCCTCTGAGCTGTAAAGCCTGATACAATTAAGCTTTTACATTTTGCAAGTGATGAATGACGGACTACTATGCTCACAGTGAGGCTGGAACTGGAACATGGTGTTCTTGCAGCCAAGCCTCGGCACCTATGGCTTCCTCGGGGCCCTCCTTTCCCTGCTGCCCTCCTCTCCCCTGGGCCCTCACTCTCCTCCCTGGAGTCAGGGGTGTATCCTCCTATTTGCTAGTTCTCATGAGAAAAACACTATCACAGTTTCCCCCTGAAAACATGATATGTCAAAACATATCTGCTTTGCCCAGTCAGAGTGGCTCAGAGGTTGAGTATCGACCCAGAAACCAGGTGGTTGCTGGTTTGATTCCCAGTCTGGGCACATGATCGGTTTGCAGACTCGGGATGTGAAGAGGTAGCCAATTGATAATGTTGCTCTCTCATCGATGTTTCTATCTCTCTATCCCTCTCCCTTCCTCTCTCTCTAAAAATCAATAAAAACCTATTTTTTAAAGAAAAGATCTCTGCTTCCTCTCCTCCTCTCATCTAAAAGGGAAACCAATTTGCTTTGTGGGGAAATCTCAAAGAGCCCAGAGTGTTGAGGGAGTTCTGTGTGGTACTAGGTGGCTCCCAGCCTCCTGATCCCATGCCACTTAGCATCCCCTCTTCCCTCTTTCTTCCCTCTCGGAATCCATCCTCCTTACAAGGCACAAATCAAGTGCCATTGCTTCCAGGAAGCTTATCCTGGTCAGCCCAGCCTTCAGGAAGCTCTGCCTCCCTGTAACTCAGCATCTGTCCCCCTTCGTGTAGATTCATCATACAAACACTCATCAATAGATGCTCAGCTGTCTCTGGGGATGGGATTAGTTTCTTAACCAGACTGCAAACTCTCAGAAGGCAGCCGCTATAGGGAAATAGAATCCTTTAGTTGGCATTTATAACTATTGTTATTAATCTTTTACTGTGCATATATTTGATCAAATCTAATTGCAGGTTCCTCTAGAGATGGCACCAGGCCTGGCACACGGGCACTAACATCCCACATTCATAAAATATCTACTCAATTGATTGGCTGATGACTGATGGCAGAGTTTTCTAAAAGGTAGGAGTAGATGTAACCTGAAAAATGCCAGTGTAATTCTTTTCTTCCTCTGTGCTTCCATCATCTTAATGGGGCAGGATGGAGCTGGTTGGGGGTGGGGGGAACAAAGAGAGGTGGAAGAGGGGAAAAGGACATTAGCTGGTTCTGAGAGGTTAAGTAATGTCATTCCTCTTTCAGAGATGAGGAAACTGGGGGTAAGCATCGAGTCCAAGGTCAGGCAGCTGGTAACGGTCAAAGGGAGGAAGTACGCAGAAATCAAATAGTTTGTCCCAAATCATGTATCCAGCAACTCCATAGCTCGCACTGCATGACATCACACAGCATCCCATTATGTAAACTGCTCAAGGGAAGGGCACTTCCCCAGGAAAGATGGCCTCATACCTTAGCCCGTTGCTTTCATACCCTAGCCACCTGCACCCTCCAGTCACCTGCTGAGGAAGATGGGGAGTAGGAGGGAAAGAAAGTGAGTGGCTTTCTGGTGTTCAGACAACAATAGATGGCACCCTCTCCTTCAGATCTCAAGCTCCTTTGCCTTGATCTTGGTGCCACATGGGCCCAGGAACAAGCCAGTTATGCAAAACAAAGGGGGAACGCTCAGGAGTTGCTGGCCCCTAGAAGGAACATCTGAAAAGCATTCTGGGGAAGGGCCAGGACATACCCACCATGACCTCCAATGAGGCCAAAAGGAGTGTTGCAACCTGAACTTCCTCTGGGCTTCTCTGCATTTAGTGTGTGTCTGTTCTCACCAGCCTGAAATTGCAGTTATGATCCCTGGTGGAAATATAACCAAGAGCATTATGGTTTTGGTGCCCCACATTGTTTTGCTGATCTGGGGATAGGGAGTGGGGAGAGCAGTCAGTTGTCTGCCTGGTGTGCAAGAGTGCAGTCTCCTTCCCATGTCGCTGGGGAGTGCAGGACACCCTACGCGGAGAAGGAAGGATGGCAAGGAGGTGCACACAAAGGCCTGAATCTTAGCTTCAAGATGACGCCCACCCATGCCTCTATACTTGGGCTAAAATCAGACAGAAATATTCCAGTGTCTGATCCCAAAGTGGGGAATAAGAGGGGTTACCCCAGTCTGTTCTGTGGAGGGGTGGGGACTATGAGGGTTCCCAGCCATCAAACTTTGAATCAGAATCACTTGATTTGTTTGCAAAAGATACAAATGTGGGGGCCTTACCCCACATACTAAAATCTGAAGATATAGCCTAGAAACCTCTCCATCTAATATGCTCCCAGGAGATTCTTATTTTGCCAGCCCTCATCTAGCAACTACTCGAAGCTGTTCCCAATCGCACAATGTCGGAATACTGGCTCTGCAACTTGTCTGCAAGGAGGCTTGGGAAGGGGCACTACCATGTTCAGTGTCCTCAAGTATAAACCAGGGATCATGCCACTAAGTCACAAAACTGTTATGAGGATTCAAGAAAATGTAACTGAAATATCTAGAAATGATACTGCATTTTATCTTAAATTAGTTACTGTTTTTGGAACAAAGCTGAAGCCCAGAAGTCAATGTCTATAGCTGTACCTCCCTAGGCCAAGAGAGAGCATCTCTCCACTTGAGATTTTTGAAAAGCTTGGCTTGGGGGGGCCTTCTGCCCTGCCTGCCTCTCTTCCTCCAACATTCTGTTCTCTTGGGAAAAGACCTTGAATTTCACCCTTTTATCCTGCCCCTTTGTCTTTCCCCAGAATGACTCTCTCAGCTTCTAAGACAGCAGTGAGCTCTCCTGTGTTGCGATCCCACCCTGCAGAGGGGCATTCTGCCAGCCTGCAGGGAGAGCGCATATATTTCTTTTATGTTTTAAGATGTTATGTGCTGCCTATTGTTTTAATGTGGTGCATAATTACAGAAACCGCTCTGAAAATCTGTGTATTTGATCTGTGCTTTATTACACCCAGAATATCCCCCAATTCTTTTTCGTCTACAGGAAGCAGCTTAAAATATACTTTGGCATCCTTTATGTCATCTTGAAATTGAGTAGCCAATTCTTACTGTAATGAAAATACGTATGCGCCTGCCCGGTGATAAACAACACTACACTCTAATTACGGTTGTGCTTTAATTAACCTGAATTGAAGAGTGTTATCATTAAACTGCTGGTAACTTTGAATTATAGCTTTTCTTTAATTTAAAGTAGAAAACACAGATAATTAAGCCTCTAGATAATCAAATGCTTGAGGAGAGCTTCAATGTTTTGGGATGTTCCTAAATCTCATTAAATGTCCTTCCTTTATTGATTATTTCTACCTCTGCCGTATCGTTGTGTTAAACGAATAATGGCACTAAGTTGAACACATTCTCATTCACATCAGACCGTTTTTGTTTTATTGTGTTCCAGACGCCGTACTGAAAAAATACTAAATTCTCTGACAACAAGGTGTGTCTGAGGGATTCTCTCCTCCTCGGGGACATGTTCTAAACTTGAAAATCAACCAAGGGAAGGATTTTCAGCAGCCACCAGTGTCCAGCTCTCGAGCTGGCTCTGCAGGGCAGTGAGGTTTCACACTGCCCCGTGGGTCAGCGATGCAGGCTCCGGTGTCGGCAGGCCAGGACTGGGCTGGAAATGCAGACCTGGCCTGCGTTAGATGGCCAGAGAGGGGAGGGCCTGCGCAAAACCTTCTCTACGGCAAATTGGAGCCAGTAGCACTCAGGGGAAATGAAAGTCCTGTGTTGGATCATCAAATTTTCAGAAGAGGCCAAAAACTACTTTTTATGTAAAATACTTCTGTTTTGAAATTCTGGCAATTAACGTAAAAAAAAAAGAAATAATGTGGTGGGCAAATTCCTGGTCACATTTAGCCCATGGGATCCCAGTTGCCGCTTCCAGGGCGAGCAGCCCTAACCCTACAGGTCAGCATGCCTATGCTCTGATTTGGTTCCCAGGAGCAGCAGAGAAGCAGGGGGCAAGCAGGCTTTCAAGGGCGCACTCATGTTCGATGTCAACACAGGTCAAGCCAGGGAACATTAACAACCAAGGAAAGGGCTTGGAAGACTCTCTGACAATGCCTCCCATGCCATAGGAGCCCTCGGCTCTGTGGTGTGCCCACACTACCCCTTCTCCAGGCCCAGGAGGCCACAGCTGCTGTTTATAGAGCCAGCTTCTGTTAGAAGTCCCGAATTCTCAGTGCTTCCTGTGCTAGGCGGGCCAGGCTCTAAGGTGAAGAAAGTCCCCGGGGATGGCCTCAGTGCTGCAGGGCCCAGTGCCTCTGAATGGTTAATGTCTTTCTGTTTCAGAAAAAGAAATCACTCTCAGAGACAGGAGACCATGGGAGTTACAATAGGGCATCCATTCTCAGAAAATAACTTCTTCCAAATCAATTACCTATTCACTTTTCCAGTCCATTTAGCATTTAAACTTTTGTGCAGAGACAGGGTGAGAAATTTCAGTCAACAGCCAAACCACTCTGGATTGCTCAGGGTCTGGGCCAGGGACAGACCGAGCGCACCTGCTGTGCTCACTGACAGGCGTCTCCAGGTAAACCCCAAGCCCAGCCCCTCCCCACAGTGCACAGAACAGGACTGAGCCAGGGGAAGCTGAGAGCCCCGGGACCACCCTCCTCACACCTCCCTTTCCAGAGGGTCGGTGTGGTATGTAGACAGGCAGACAGCACAAGGTAACAGTTTTTCTTCCAATGGCTCCCCAGATTCCCCCGTTTCTTCCCAGTTGGTATCAGCAAGGTTATAGAATCCCTTGTTAAGCGGTCAATGGATCAGGCTGAATGTTTCAATGCTTCCAGGGAGTTGGTGTCTTCACAGGGAACAAAGCCCCTGTATGACTTAAACCTAGCATCTGAGATCCTAAGCTAGGGGGCGAGGGGCTGAGGCATCATCCTGGTGGTGGAAGTTTCTTGGGGTCCAGGACACCTGAAGCTCCTGAGATCATACCCCTTAGGTGACACCTGTTCTATCTATGGCTGGGGCTGCCCTTGTCAAATCCGTCCCGCTGAACCAGGGTCAGGAGAAGCTGAGCCTTCCTACTATCCTATAAAATAAAGAGCTAATATGCTAATTAGACCGAACAGCAGAACAACCGTCCGGATGACCGTCTGGACGAAGCTGGGGCTGCGAGGGCCAGCCAAGGGAGCCGAGGCTATGAGGGTCAGGCCCCTTGCATTAATTTTGTGCATCGGGCCTCTAGTTGTAGCATAACAGTTGTCCATGTTGGGGACTTTTTCAAGGTCTCTTTCTGGTACCTGTGGCTGTACATTTCCTCGGCATATCAAGAAGGCACTTGAACAGTGCCTTCTCTGATGTCTCTATGACCTGACTTAATTGAAAGAGATTAAAAATCCTTTCATCAAGGGGCTAGTGAGATTTGCTAGTAAAATCAGAGAGACATGGGTTCACGCCTCCCCTTCATAAATATGCCTGCATCACAGAAGCATAATTCAAGATCTGTGGGAAAATGCAGTTCCTAATTTAGTACAAATGATGGGCCACGCCTGAGATTTTCAGGACTGGAGGGAAAAGTATGGCCAGCAGAAATCCCCCAGGCAGAGACCACTCAGCAACCCACCATTCCATTCGCTGCCCACGGCTGAGCCCACAAGACACAGACCCAAATTGTCCAGTGTCCCCACTGTGCTGGGCAGAGATGGGCATCTTTCCTGAGGGAAACCCAGTAAATACCCCTGAGGCCCGAGGAGCATATGAGTGTGGTCACTTACTCACAAACAGTAGGGAAGGACAGACCCACGAAGGCACTGGAGAGATATTCTGTGTACATTTCATTGGAGACTCCTTCCAAATAGTATTTCTGCCAAGTGTCTTCCTCAATCTGAAAGAGAACAAGAGGAGGGTTTGAGATATTGGCAGAAGGCTATACAAGGAAAACTTGAGTTCTACCATTCTGGAAACAAAGGAATGCACTGGGTATGCGATGGTGACCTTCCTCAACAGCCAGGAACACAAGCACGTCGCCCAGGTGAAGCTTTCCATGGCCCTGAATTCACAGGCTAGAAGTATGTCCCCTCTAAAGCATCCTTCTTTTTAAACCTGTCGATTCCCAAGGGTGTAGAGGCGTGGGTGCTCACTGCCATATTGGTGGGCAGGTAAACCGATGTGATTTTTTTTGGAAAGCAATTTTACAATTGTTGTCAATATTTATAAAAGTCCACGTTCTCTTACACAATTTCATTTTAAGTATTCATAGCAAAGATACATGAAGGCAAGTATATAAAGACATATGTATAAGAAGCTCTTTTCTATTCATAAAAAATTGGAAATAACCACAAATGGTACATATATATACAAAGAAATACAACGAATTAAAAGTTATGATGAAAATGTATATGTTAATATAGAAATTATGTAAAAGGGCACATTACTAAATAGTGTGCATAGTCTGATCCTGTTTTTTTAAAACACTCTATATAATTATCTGAATGCTTGTAAAGCCATGGAAAAATGTAGAAAGCTTTATACCAAAACACTAACAGTAGTTATATCTGAGATATACAATGACACTTTTTCTTTATAGATTTCCCCATTGTCTGAAGGCCTTTACAATGAGCATATTTATATTACAATTAAACAATGCACCTATTTCTACTTTGGCGGGGAGTGGGGGGAGGATGGGATTTTCCCAACCCTATATTGAATACCACAAAACATAAAATGTAGTTGCAGAGAGGTCTTACCCCAATTTTCATTAAAATGTGGGGGGTTTGCCTGATTAATCAAGTTCAACTGGTTTTCCCAACAACCTTCTTCATGCTAAGAATTTCTGATTTTTTTTTTTTTACCTTGGAATCAATCTTTAAAAATTATAAAGTGAATAACAACAAGAATGCTTAGCCACTCTGGGAGTTTGGGGATCTCATCGCTCCCCTTGCATGCAGGCAGGCAGGCTGTGTCCTTGGGTATCTGTAAGATGCTGCCTCCCAAGTTCATTGCCACTGGAGGTTCAATAAGGGGAAGGATGAGAGGGACTTCCCAGACAACAGGAAGTGGTTCTTAATAATTTCTTTTGCAGATGTTGAATTAAAAGGCATCTTGCCGATGGTCCAATGGTAAGTAACTGGGGAACTTCAATGTTTGAAATTGAAAGAGACTTGTGAAGAGTGGGAAATGAACACCTACCACCTACTTGGTGACACTGGAATACAAAACAAAACAACACAGAAATAAGTTAGAAATAAATTGAATGCTCTCTGCTTCTAGGCTGTTTGCCTGCTTTGTGCTCAGTCTGGGTGATTAGATTGTGTTAACCTCATTAGTGGGAGCTGCTTCTAACCTACTCCCACACATTTCACATTAGCCATGCACCACTGCTAGGTGCCGGCTGTTTATCTCCAAATCGGTCTTCCCCAGAGTGGGGCCTTTAAAACACAAGGCACTCAACCATTTCTACTGCTAAACTGTATGATTTTAAAAATTAGCTGCAATGTGTTGAGCCTAAACACAAACTTCCTAATTTCCTCAAATCATAAGATTTCAACTTTTTTTTCTCAAATAGAAGGTATGCTGATTTTATAAGCCAACATCATTAATTCTAACGAACCCGAAGAAAACCTAGTCTTTAGTAAATGATTTGAAATACAGAACATTTTGGGCACTATACCACCAAAACGTTTTATTGGTAAATAACAGAGCATATGAGGGAATGCCAATGATAAGTCCTCATAGAACTATGAGAGCAAATTGTATTCTAATAAGAATTTGGCTAGTTCTTTCAGCAGGGACATTCCATTTATTTATTTAATCCTCACCCAAGGATATGTTTATTGGTTTGAGAGAGAGAAATATCAATGTGAGAGAAACATCTATCCTTTGCCTCCCAAATGCACCTCCTGAATGCACCCCCAATGATGGAATCTAAAGCCTAGGTGCGTTCCCTGACTGGGAATGGAACCCACAACCTTTTTGGTGTACCAGATAACACTTCAACCAACTGAGCCATCCGGCCAGGGCAGGGACATTCCTTTTATAATGTGTTCCACATGTTGCTAATTAAAATATTACAGTGATTTTCAAAAATAATGAAATGAGCCTTTATCTCAATCATTTTTTATTATTGGTGGTATTCCTCAATTAATGTGGTTTCCATATTGTCCGTTTAGATATGGTCAGGATTTTCATGCCTCTGTGTCCTAATGGGACTACTCTTTAGACCAAATTTTATTGTAGGTTAGTCACTAAACTTTTGAAAGTAGAAATAGATTCTTTGTGCAACAACAGTATTATGCATGTTTGTTTTGAACTTAACAAAAATCATTTGTTTCACTCATTTGTTCATTCAGCAAATATTTGTTGAGCATATTAAGTATCTTAGGACCTGTTCTAGTTACTGATTAAATCAATTTAAACCAGTATTTATTTCCTCATATTTTTTCACTTTGCCAGAAAAAGCACCA
This sequence comes from Corynorhinus townsendii, assembly GCA_026230045.1. Classification (NCBI taxonomy): domain Eukaryota; kingdom Metazoa; phylum Chordata; class Mammalia; order Chiroptera; family Vespertilionidae; genus Corynorhinus; species Corynorhinus townsendii. The sequence continues at coordinate 102,359,809 of JAPDVU010000008.1, read as the reverse complement.
GCAATATCCAGCTATGACATATTTGACCAGAAACATCTGACTTTTACTGATTTTCTCCACATTTCTTTTTCTGCAAGTCTGCCTTTGTGGCTGATTTGAAATGCTTAAGGACCAAAAATCAAAAAAGCTGGAAAAAAATATACCTGACTTTCTGGAAAGCAAAATGCCTCTTGCACATTATATGCAGACTCTCTGACTGTATTTACAGTGAGGATATAATAGCAGTGAATTCTCAGTATACATGCTGAGGAGTCTAAATTCATAAACCAGGTTTCCACATCTTTAATACTGTTTCCCTATGAATGAGTCAGCATGTTTTCTGGTTTCTGAGAAATGTTTCACACACACACAAAAGAAATAAAAACAACCCCCTGCCAAAAAAACAAACACACTTAAAATGGTTAAGATGGTAAATTTTATGTTATATATTCTTATCACAATTAAATTTGTTTTAAAATAATATGTAACACATAAAAGCAGAAGAATCAGTAATTCACTACTATGGAGATGCCTTAATCCTTAGGGGCAAGAATGACAAGTTGTGATGGAATAAGGACAGTCATGGCAGTCCCATCCAGAGAGTCAAGTGCAAGCACCCAGCCTCTGACACTGCAGTGGTCACCAACCCAGTCAGCAGAACCTCACTCTCCATCCCCAGGCCAGGGTACCAATGGTGACTTCTTATTCAGGTTTACCTTTCTGTCTCAAGCATGGCACCTCTGACTTGGTGTGGAAAAGTGAAAGTGCAGGTTCCTTTTATCTTTGTCAGCGGCAATGAGATGCATTCTCAGGAAGGGAAAAATAAGTGTAAAATATGTCGGGTTTAAGACACTGTGGTGAACACAGAGGAAAGGCCAGTGTACAAAGAGATCTAGAGAGGGTACAGTGAGTTTGGTCATTATGATTTGCCTTTCACAGACGACAACACTGGGGCAACAGTATTAAGTAACCCACTGAAGATCACAAAGCAATGAGTGGGACAAACAGGATTCAGAGTTCATGTTTTTTCTTTTTTTGTTGTTGTTTTAATATATATATATATATTATTGATTTCAGAGAGAAAAGGAGAGGGAAAGAGAGATAGAGACATCAATGATGAGAGAGAATCATTGATTGGCTGCTTCCTGCACACCCCCTACTAGGGATCGAGCCCACAACCCCGGGCATGTGCCCTTTACTGGAATTAAACCCAGGACCTTTCAGTCTGCAGGCTGATGCTCTATCCACTGAGCCAAACCAGGTAGGGCCAGAGTTCATGTTCTTAATCACCTACCATATTACCTCTTGCTAGAAATGACAGGTCAATATAGGAAAGCAGTGATGCTAAAGTTTGGGGGCCAGGAAAGACTTTCTGTATATAAGCACCTAAGAGGGAAATATCAGATCAGAACACCCTCAAGGATTCAAAATCCTAACCCCTTGAGCCCATGACTTAGTGAGAGGCCAGCAGGAATAACAATGATTTCGCATCAAGCTGAAAGACTTCAGTCCTCCTCGCAGAGCATGAAGGCATCAATTCTATTCTATACAATGGAACCATCCGAACCTCCAGTTCTTTCCTAAAATAGTACATGCCGTTCTCCACATCTGTGTTGTCAATGTATTTTTAACTGGAATGTGAACACTGCCCTGCAGAAAAATGAAGGAATAGGACCAAAATGACTTAGGGAAAGGTGCCAAAATTAATTTGCCAGTCATTCAGCAATCTGTCAAAGGCAAAACATTGCCTGAGGCAGCAAGTTGTCCTCTGCCTGTCCCATCAAACTCCAGCTGTTCCAGAAAAACACCTAGAAAGATGCACGGGTGACCTGTGCATCAAAAACCTACAGAATCCTCGGGGAGAAAAGGAATCGAGCCACTGGCCAGCTTGTCTACACTCCTCATGGTCTTATTCATCGGCCCTTCATAATCTAATTTTTCAACCAGTGAGTTCCAACCCCCAGAAAATGGCTGTCCACCAATCCATGGGCTAATGGCTCTGTCATCAAAGGCACCTTCCAACTAGAACCATTCGCCTTGGCTCTGGGGGAAGGAACACCTTCTTGATTCCAATTCTGCATGTGTTACTAATGATCAGTCGGTAATGACACCTTTTCTATTTTATGCTTTCCCTGATGAGCGTGAAACTATGTTTCTCTAATGCTAACAGCCCAGTGAATGTGGAGAATCAACCATCCTGGCTGGGCTGCGTTACAAGCATCGCAAATTCTGTTCCAGCAATGAGTCAGGATAACCATGCTGATTGCAGCCAAATAATTTTGTAAAAGTCTATCCCTACTTCCAGAGTCATCTAAATAATTCCAAAGATGATCACATTCCAATCCTTATTTAATTGAAAACAAGTATACTATTTTAATCCAAATATATGTTATTTTGCGTACATCAAAAATAATGAACTGAAAGGAAATTATGAAAACCAGTGACCGTTATTTTAATAGCTGCAATAAGAAGAGGTGAGTCGTAACACACACGCGTACATTGCCCAAAAATGGTAGTAGGAGGCCAGTCTAATAGCAGGTGTTGTTACATTTCTAATTTTTTTTAAAGTATTTGAATTCTCAGCTAATATCCTTCCTCTAATAATGTGACAGTCTTTATAATGTGACAGTCTAAAACAGTGCACTGACATCAACTGGCCAATGTACCTTAGATCCCATCAAAACGTATTTATTCTTACAAAAAAGAGAGAGTCCACAGAAAGTGTCAGGCCCCTGATTACAATTACAAAGGGAAACAGCATTTCCGGGCTCCGGGCAGATGAAGGTGTGGCTGGTGACTAAAATGAGTGGGGTCACTGTCCCCTCCTTCAACAGCACAAGCATGCTCTGTCCCTGGGAAACATCTGCTTTCACGCTGCATCTAAGGGACTCTTGCTGGAAAGAATGATGTTGAGGACAACTGAATGCTGAGAAGACTTCATCCTTGGGCACCTGGGTTTTGTCTCTCCTCCATTTCCTTCTACGTTCCCATGTTAACAAACGTGCCCATGTTAATAAAAGTTGTTATCCATGGGCATGTGGCTCTCTTCCTCTCTCACTTCCTGGCCTCTACATTCTTCAGTATAATTACAACCCCCCAAACCAACTCACAGAACTAAAAACAACACGTTTGAATCTTGCTCGCTTAGGTCCTCACAGATGGCAGGACAGGGACTGCCTCCGTGCACAGCTTTCTGGGGGTGGGGAAACTGGCAATCCAGTTGAAACCAAAGGAAAGATGCAGAAGAGCTGGGGAATGAGTGGTACTGTGCACCTTTCAGAATATGTTTCTTTTTTGTGCCACATTGCCTACCATGGCTGTCGTTGGTCGTGGATGCGGGTCGGCGGCCCTTCTGATAGCAGCATTGCACTTTGGGGACTCCATAACCATTTGGCATCCCTCAATGATAGCCTATTTCAGACTGCATTGTCCAGAATGTGAAGGCAGGAAAAAAGGATCTCAGATTTTTCCAAAGGTTTCAGGACAATGTCAATTAAAACAAATTATTTGAGATCTGATGGAATGCCAGATAACAGGTTGCTTAAGCGCTGGACGAATAAATAAACAACTCCAAAGACACATTTTGGGGTAGACTTGAGCCAAGTCTCTTATTCCCAGACTAGTGGGCTGCAGACTATCAAGTAAGATTTCACCTATCACACATTATGAAAAAAATGAATCCATATGAGGTATTTAGAGAGAGAACAGACCATACCACAAAGCATTAGCGTACATGGCATTTCCCCACTATGTTCCCCCAGCCCAGATTATTTCAGAAGATAGAAAAAGTGCCAGAGGGACTGGAGGTAAAAGAATGGTTAGCAGAAAGTGTGATACGAGAACTTTTAAAAAGAATAATTATTGCCTGGCCAGCATGGCTGAGTGGTTGAGCATCCACTTATGAACTAGGAGGTCACAATTTTATTCCTGGTCAGGGCACATGCCCAGGTTTGGGGCTTGATCCCCAGTACGGGGTGTGCAGGAAATGGCTGATCCATGATTCTCTCTCATCATTAATGTTTCTCTATCTCTATTTCTCTCCCTCTCCCTTCCTCCTTGAAATCAATTAAAAAAAATTTTTTTAAAGAATAATTATTTAGAAACTAGAGCCCTGGTGCATGAAATTCATGCATGGGGGGGGGGTGGTGTCCCTCAGCCCAGCCTGCACCCTCTCCAATCTGGGACCCCTTGAGGGCAGTCAGACATCCCTCTCACAATCCAGGACTGCTGGCTCCCAACTGCTCGCCTGCCTGCCTGCCTGCCTTCCTGATTGCCCCTAACTTCTTCTGCCTGCCAGCCTGATCACCCACTAACCACTCCCCTGACAGCCTGATTGCCCCTAACTGCCCTCCCCTACAGGCCTGGTCACCCCTAACTGCCCTCCCCTGCAGGCCTGGGTCCCCCCAACTGCCCTTCCCTGCAGGCCCAGTTGCCCCTAACTTCCCTCCTCTGCCAGCCTGGTCACCCCTAACTGCCCTACCCTGCAGGCTTGATCGCCCCCAACTGCCTTCCTTTGCAGGCCTGGTTCCTCCCAATTGCCCTCCCCTGCTGGCCATCTTGTGGTGGCCATCTTGTGTCCACATGGGGGCAGCCATCTGGTGTGTTGGAGTGACAGTCAATTTGCATATTACTCTTTTATTAGATAGAATTGAGGCCTGGTATATGGGTGGGGGGCAGCTGGTTTGCCCTGAAGGGTGTCCTGGATTAGGGTGGGGGTTCCCTTGGGGCATGGGGTGGACTGGGCAAGGGGCCTGTGGTGGTTTTCAGGCCGGCCACACCCCCCAGCGACCCAAGCAGAGGCCTTGGTATCTGGGATTTATTTATCTTCCATAATTGAAACTTTGTAGCCTTGAGCTGAGGCCAGGCCCGGCCAGAGCAGGCAGGAAGCTTGGCTTCCTCCATTGCCGAGGAAACCCAAGCCTCCTGCTCCCTCCGTGGCCATAGCCATCTTGGTTGGGTTAATTTACATACTCGCTCCTGATTGGCTTGTGGGCATGGCTTATGGGCATAGCGGAAGTACGTCAATTTGCATGTTTCTCTTTTATTAGTGTAGATTATTTAAGAAAGTGTTACCTATGTGGCAGAAAATGGGTGTGTGTTTTTTTCAATACATAGAAGACCTTCTACTCTCTTCTTATTTTTTCTCTAATGTAGCAAAGGTGTTTATGCTTAAGAGATGTCAGACTTTTTAAAAGATTGGTCTAATTACTGTCTATCCAAATATGACTTTGTTTTTGCAATCTTGCTAATAGTTAATAGCATCCTCATTTTTGCTTCAAGTAATAAGGTTCTTAAAATACCCCTAAAACAATTCTAATATGGTAGAGGGAGCAGGAAGTACATGCTCTCCCGTAGGCTGAGCAACCTTCCCAGGGAACACTTCAGCCCCCCACACAGGATTTCCCAGGACAGAGCTCCTCAGCCCACTTGAGATGAGGGACCAGGCTTTTATTATTATTTTTAGTATCTATTCTTCTGCAGACACAAACTTCTGAAAATTCTTACAAAAACGAATTCCAAAACAAGAAGAAAAAAGAATGAAAAGACAAGACATGCAAAGTACATTTTTATCATGAAATTCTACCAATATAAAATCAATCTGCCAATCGCTTTACAAGTTTCAAAGCACTTCCTCCTGTGTTATTCCTAATCTCTGGGTGGACGGGCGGCAAACAGTTTACAGGACCCTCCATGGATGGTGCCTGTGGTTGTGCTAGCCACACTCTACCTCACAAACCTTCCTTCCCCCAGTTTTCCCAGGTGTCCATGAAGCCGAATTATTCTCAAGTAAGATTTTCCAAAGTAAGTGACTAATGGGTACTACCGTGAACAGTTTCTAGGGTGTCCCCATTAAAACAGGGGTCATTTTGAAGGCAGACAATTTTGTCTGGATCTCCAGTGCCTGGTACAATGCAGGGATCATAGTAGTAGCTCAATGGTACGGTTGAATGGATGAAATAAATTTGGGAAGCACTGGATTTAACAAAGCCAAATGGGATTTTTTAGGGCAATACTTGCAGTATTTAACACATTAGGATGAACTATAAGTCTCCAGGGGGAAGCTTAGTGTTTAATCACAGAACCCACTATTCTAAGGAGCAGCTCGTGGAGATGGGCAGTGCTGATCTAAACCTTGCTGTCCCTTACTTCCCGCCGCAGCGTTTCCCTTGATCCTTCAGCACAAACAGCTCTCTCTATGGCCATTTCTAGTGGTCAAAGTTCAGCTTCCTAAAAGTTCACAGTGTGTGCCTCCTCACTGGCAAGGCTGCTCTGCATTTCCCCAGCTGATGTGCTCCGCCTCATGTTAATGGGAACACTGATGGTGCCCACCTTCAGGGATGCTGGGAGGCTGGACAGATGATCCACATAGAATGCATAGAACACTGCCTTGCCCATAGGAAGCAGCCAGTACCTACCATAAGTTACCATCACAGCATCTGAGTCTCCTAACAGCTCACAAGAACTACAAGAAAGCAGAATTGGGAACATGAGCCCCTCCTTTGTGCACTGAACTTTGCATCTTCTAGAACAAGCAGCACAGGCCCTTGTGAGAGGTGCTTAATTAATATTTGTTGAACTGAACTGAGCAAGACAAAAGTGGAGGAAGACACAAAGTGACACCCATCACTTTCCCAGGCATCTAACCACAAGCACTATCTCTTCGTAGCATTTAGTGTCGGACCATGGATGAACCTACTCTGCCTCCAAATGCTGAAAAATTCTTCATTCTTGAGATCTAATAGGGAGCACGTGCAATTGGGTCCTTTTTAAACTTCCCAGAAAACTTCTTACTATAAGCAATAGTCTTCTGAGAAATTTTGTCATCACAGAGCATCTTGGGCTACTCATTAGCAAGTGGCCTTTGGTTCCCTAAATTCAAAACCCAATAACATGAAGGGTTGGATTTGAAAGAAGGAACTCTCAGAAGCTGGTACATCACCAGCAACGTCACCGAAGTCCTTCCTCCTGCTGGTGAGGAGTCCCACTGCCACCCCTACGGAGAGGAGCCCCCTTTCTCAGGCCCATGCTATCTTCCTCATGGGACTTGGCCCTTCATTTGTCCCTTGTCTTCATTTTATGGATTCCAATGAATCAGCATTGGAATCAAACAACAATGCAACAGCAAATAGACTGAGCCTATTAAAGACTGTATTTGGCAATGCCATTACTTCTAAATTCTCAAATTGAGGCCAAAAATAACCCATTGGTTGCTTATTTATTTATATATTTAGAACTGGGAGGAGATGAAACAAGTTAGAAAAGCATGTGAGTCGGCACATGAATTATGAGCTTGCTTTGGATGAGACAAACCACTAGAATAGCTTATACTTCTGCAGAACCTTCAGAATTTTAGACAGTTTGGTGAGAATCCCACTGCATCCACTGATGTTAACACTTGGGGTGATTTCTCATCAGTGGGCACATCTAAGAGCTTGTTTAACTAGTCTTCCAAGGCTCTGGGTCCAGTACTTGTGCATGGGAATCACCCAAGGTCTTAGACAAATGTAGTTTCTGATGCTGTGGTCCCGGGGTGGGGTCTAAAATTGCATTTCTGACAAGCTCCCCAAACAACACTGATGCTGCCCAAACATGGATCACACTTTGAGTACCAGGATATATTCCCAAAGACAGTGAAGGGTAGCGAACAAGTATTTTCCATCATGTCCTTATGGACCAGAGATTAAGGAGAATCAATCACAGCCAACGGATTTGAGTTAGAGATGAAAAAGAATGTTTTCCAAGAGATGAAAAAGAATGTTTTCCAAGAGCATCACTAAATACTGGAGCCAGATAGAGCAGGATTGTAGCTAATCAAGTACAAGATGGGTATCCAAGTGTTTGGGTTGCTGTGGTAATTAGTCAAAACAATATTTCAAGGATCCGGATTTATCAGCATCTCTCTCCATTGATCCAGTGACCCCATTGATAGCTTAGTCTCCATTTCAATGTGGGATGTGTAAAGGGGGAACAATAATGTGGCTATATTTAATTCAATTAAAAATAAAGTTTCAGAAAATGGCCCTAATTTGTATCCCTAATTTCTATTCAACTTTCCCATTTTAGGACATAGTGCTGAGTGTGAGGATGAAAGCACTTGCCAACTCAGTCCCATTTTAGTGACAGCAGATTCTGAATACTTATGTCTCCTATCGCTGTACAATACGGCCTAATAAAGGCGAGCCAAAGAGACTAGATTTCATTTCAGAGCAAAGGGTTCGCCCATAAACTTTTGCTTTCTGGCTGAACAGAGCCATTCCGGCTGCGAGCATAAATTGTGCTAGCTGTAGGTATCAGGGTGATGGGGAGCCAAATGGGTTATTTGTGAGCCAGGTATCCAAGGCAGAGGCACCCGCTTTATTGTGTATTCATTGTTATCTGGAAAATCTCTTGCCAGTTAGAGAATATTTTTGCAGGAAGTTAGAAATGACTTCAGAAATTCCCCTCTGCCACTTCCTAGAGTGGATGTTAGGCCTCATCAAAAAGACATTTGGTGCAGAAATTGAAAATGGGCAGCCTATAAATTGCTGAGGTATTTAGCTGGGGTTAGCAGTTTCCTTGTAAGAGGGACCATAATCCTGTGTGCAGGAGCAATACACAAAGTACAGAAGCACATTCAGGCTCTGGGTTCAAATCCCAACCTCACCAAGTGCCTTTGGGCAGCCTGTGTAACCCCTCCAAACCTCAATCTCCTCACCTACAAAATGAGGGCAACAGTGGTACCTACCTCCTAGGAAAGCAGCTGAAATGAAGTGAGACATGGAAAGTGCTTAACATAGTGCCAGGTGCTCTTGTGATTGGATCACACTAAAAGATGGCATTTATTGAGTATGCACCCTATAGATGTTCTATAAATGTCAGCTATCATTTTAAGTAATAATGAGTGATGATGATGGTGATGGGGATGGGGAGAATGATGATGATGGTGAAGGTGATAGTGATGGTGATGGTGACAATGATGACATCCCTATTGCTCACACAAAGGAACACAGGCCAGTTAGAGGTTGGGCTTGTGATTCATGGTTTCCTATTGTTTAGCTAATTCTAAAAAAGCCTGGAACCATCAGATGATCCTCTGGCCTGAAGAGAAACACTAAGCAGCTTAAATCTGTCTCCTAAACAAAGCAGTGTTCTGGGATGTCTTCCCTCCTCTCCACCTCTCCCAGTGGCCAGCAAGTTCACTCTGAATAGATACAATGACAAGAGATAGATTAAATGTTTGGAGGAAATGATGGTCTCCCAAAACAGAAGAAGGGTCATATGTGGACAGCAACTTTAAAGTGAGGCAGAAAGACTCAGCCTGACTTTCTGAAAGGAGCCCCGACTGGATTAGCTCCTTCTGGTTCCTGGACTTGACTCTTGCCCACATCCTTTAACTGGGGGCTCTCTACACTCTACTCTTATCTCTCATCCTCCTTCCCAGCAAATGGCTTTGCTCCTGGTTTCCAGCTTCATCTCAAGACTGATTTTGATGCCTGGAGCATCCTTGGTCCACAGGACAGGCATGCTAATAGACTGGTGCTTGTTCAAACATTATTGCTAAAAATACTGTTCAAATTTTATTTGGAGGAGAGGCTGAGCACTGGATGGGGAGATAAGAGAGAAGATTGACCACTGGTAAGAGATCTCAGCCTCTCTTGGCCGCAGCAGTTCAGTTCAGTTCGGGCCCCCTTCTGCATACTCCCTGCACCAACATGAAAGCCTGGGGTTATGTGAATTCATCCTTTTAGGAGGCAAGTTAGAGAATACCTGTTGTTGCCTCAACATGCCTCTTGGGAGAAAGGACCCCATCCCTCTGACCCCAAAGAATGCACCAAAGCATTCCTTTCAACCACGAATTGTATGCCTCCTCAGAACAGTCCTGGAGGGCCCACTTTTCTCCTTGTTGGATTTCTGGAATCAGTTTAGCACTTGTTATAGCTCAGTATCCCCAGAAAGCTGCCAGCCTAGCCCTCACCCTGCAGGTGTTATGAGGCAAGAAGAAAGGGAGGACTTGTGATGGTCCCATTTGGGCAGGGAGAGGCCTCTCTGCCCCTATGTTCACTGGTCATGAGCAGTTTCGGTCCTTCAGGCAGGACCCAGGGGATTGCTGCTCTCTGAGTTCTCACAAGTAACTCATTCCAGCACACAGTCTCCTCTCAGTTAATGCCAGCACAGGCTCTGTCCTGGGCAAGGCTGCACTTGTTAGATGGGCTTTCATTACATATAGGAAAGAATAGAGCATCTCCATTCACTGCAGAGGCCTGGGAAAAGCCAGACAGATGCACCCAGCATCCCAGCTTTCTCTTGTCTGAGCAGAGAATCTTCCAGACCCCAGGGCGGGGGTGGGTTCTGACAGAGGGGTTGGCGGAGTTGAAAGGGGAGTTGAAAAGACCGGAGTCACTTAGGCTGATGAACAATGCCTCTGCCCTAGATAAAGTATTCAAGCAGAAAATTCTGCTAACTCTATCTCGCCACAAAGAGTTCCAGGGACCTCCCCCAACATTAGTCATTTACAAAGATGTTGGCAACACAGAATTGTAAGCAATATAGGGAAGGATGCTTTTATGCCACCCCAGAGGATAACTTTATATTAGGTTCATCCTTCTTTCTTCTCCCATTAGTGACCCAAGAAAAACCCAGTCCCAAGTCTCATCACAAACAGAAATCCAAATAGTACCACCCTCTCCTAAGAAGGAAGAAGGGGGTTAGGTGCATTGATACACTGATGATGTCTCCAACCACTATGCACAGTGGATGGAGATAAAGCTCAGAAAGGTTGAGTGATCAGTCCAAGGTCTTGCGACAAATCATGTGCCAAGTCAGTATTACAACTCTTCTCCTACCCATTCCTTGGCCCACTGCACAACTATACAACTGTCCTCACACTATACAAGGCAGGGAGGGCTGTGCTGGCAAATTTAGATAACTCAGTGGTCCATGGGTATATCTGAATAGGGAAATACATCCCAAGATCTCTGGATGGTCAAGTCTAATACCTAATCTGAATTCTGAAAGGAGCACCAAAAAATTCCCCTCTCACTCATTCTTTCCTCACTAGTCTATTCAAGGAGAAGAAAAAATACCCAACCACTAAAATAAATGGCCATCTCACTACCAAACTTTAACTAAAACAAGAAATGCATAGAAATTCCTTAAGAAATGATACTTCCCTTGTCATATATACACAAAGGAAAGACTTGATTCAATCCACTGTCCTAACGAGCAATGCCATAAATATGGAGGCTAGGATGAAATATAGACTTCTGTTGTCAGATTGACAGCAAAGAGCTTTTGCAAACCAAGGTCATGGGCATAGAGATATCCATTACTTCTCAATGGGCAGAGATACCCTACCTACTGACACAGTGTAGGGAAAAGGGAGGAAGTGATATCTCTCACTCACACGTCAATTAATGCCATCCACTTCCATCCTACTCCCCATTGCCTAGGGCATACAAAGCCCAGTGTAGGGGCAGGGCACCTGTATTTCTTTGAACTTGAAACCCTTATCAGTGGGACTGCATCATTCTTGTTACTGTGAAGTACATGTGGCAGTTAATGATAAAAACTACAAAAATTATACCCAGTTGAAAGGTTTTATCTCATGCCATTTTTCAACATGGCAGATAGATGCCTAAATTGATCTCAGCATCATTTGACTGGTGTCCCAAAGTTTCTCTAAATCAGCCAGATGAATCTGAAGTTGAAACAGCGACCTCACATTGTTCTACCGGGAGAGGTGCTGGATTCCCCTGCCCCACTGTTTGCCACACCATTAGCCTGTGATGTAAAGGCGGACTACCTCAAACTCATCCCAAAGGGAATGATTATTAAATATGCTAACGACATGATGACAATGGCAGTACCTTGGAGGCAATAATCTCCCTGGTCTGGCTGTAAAGGACAAACATGGAATATGGCGTCTATGGTGCTCTCTGGGCTTCTGTTCTGGATGAGATGGAGTAAGCACACTCCCCCCTGTATCTTCCACTAAATGCATCTATCGTATTTGGACAGAATGCATGGAGCAGCTATTTGAAAGCTCTGAGAAGTAAAAAGCAGCTGGCAGATTAGGGGAAATGACCAGAACAGGAAGGACCACCAAATCAGCAGTGAGTTTACCATTGTTTTTCCTCTGGTATTCCTTGCCATGACCTTAAGGCAGCCCAAACCTCCTAAGTGAGCACCAGGATGTGAGCAGAGCAAGCACCAAGAAAAGCTCTCGTTTTGGGTCAAAAAGCAGTGCGGGGAATTCCTAACACTTAGAGAAAATGGGGGAAACCATGGTTTATCTTTTTGTTTTTAAATTATTTTCTCACATTCCACCCCCGCTCAAGCAATCCAGTGGTAGTGGTAGCAGCAGCAGCAATGGGAGTTGGAAGGAGGTAGGAGAACCTTCTCTGGCTAGAGGATTTGAAGCCCCAAGAGAGTGAGGCAAAGCCCTGTTATTTTCTTTTTAAAAAAATATGTTATTACTTTAATAGAGAGAGGAAGGGAGAGAAAGAGAGAGAGAGAAACAAAGATGTGAAGGAGATACATTGATCCGTTGCCTCCCATCGACCGGAGATTAAACCCACAAGCTGGGCATGGGCCCTTACCAGGAACTGAACCTGTGACTTTTTGATGCATGGGGCAATGTTGAACCAACTTAGCCACACTGGCCAGGGCAGTCCTGTTGCTTTTTATCTCTCTTTGTCCTCCCATTGGTTGTCCCCAGTCACTGAAATAGCAAAGCAACATTTTTTAAAGCCCCAGATTTTTGGTCAGAATATAAAAAAGGAAAACCCCATGAAATTGAAAGTTCCCTGGAGATCACAGAGAAAAAGGACTTGGAAAAGTAGTCCCTTGTAATTGTTTATGAATTTTTGGGCCCACCCTGAGCTGTGTGCATGGATGGAACTGACCTTACACAGCATATATAAATTTTGAGAACTAAACTATAACATAGTCTGAGACGGATATGGGACAGATTCTAAGAGCAATGCCAATGCTTTGAAAACTCAACTACCACTGGAATCACATGCATAGAAGCTTGGTCAGAACTTGCAGCCTAAAATCAAACAGGTCAATTTTGTGCCAAAATAAAATTACCAACAATTTTGTAAGATTTATACAAGACTTAGAGTTGCATAATAAAATAATCAAGATGTTCAAGATATAATAAAAAAATAACTTGGCATATGAATAACCAGAAAATATCTCAACTTGCAGCTAAGGCCTAGATGGCACAGGTATTAGAATTGTCTAAATAAGGGCCTTAAAGCTATTATAAAAACGTTTCAATAACTAAATGAGAACACTTTTATAAAGAATTGAAAGATAGCCTCAGTAAAGAAACAAGATAAAATGAAAAATCATATGGAAATTCTCAAATTGAAAATATAATAATATATTATAGATGGGCTAAATAACAGAATGGAGATGATAGAGAAGGGAATCAATGAACTTAAATCAACAAAAATTGTACAATTTGAACAGAGAAGATTTAAAAAAATGAATAGAGCCTTAGGGTCCTGTGGAATATTAGAAAAAGGCCCAGCTTTTGTCTTATAGGAAACCCAGAAGGAGAGCAGAAATTGTGTGGTACAGAAAAAATATTTGAAGAAATAATGAATAAAAACTTCCCAAATTCCACCAAAGATAAACCTAACACTTCAACAATCTTAGTTAGCCCCAACAGCATAAACCTAAAGAAATAATGCTCAACCAGTCAGATGACAGGAAACCAAGGACAAAAAGAAAACATTAAAAGCGACCACAGAAAAATGACTCATTACTTATAGGTGAATGGTAATTCAAATAGCTATCGATTTCTCATCAGAAATAATGAAGCCAAGAAGGAAGTAAAACAACATTTTTTAGAAAATGGATTTTGAGAGAGAGAGAGGAAGAAAGAGAGAAACATCAATATGAGAGGGAAACATTGATTGGCTGCCTCCTGCATGCCCCTCAGCAGGAATGGAACCCACAACCTTTCTGTGCACAAGAAGATGCCCAACCAACTGAGACACACCAGTCAGGGAAAAATAACACTTTTAAAGTATTAAAAGAAGAAGATTTGTTAACCCAGAATTTTTTATCCATCAAAAATGTCCTTCAGGAATGATGGTGAAATAAAGACATTCTCAAATGAAGAAAAAAATATTTGCCAGCAAACTGTTCTAAAAGAATTGGGGGAGGGAGGGAGATTTTGTTCAGACACAATAGAATTATATGAAAAGGAAAGTTGAAACATCAGGAATGAAGAGAGAAAAACAGAAAAGGGAAATATCAGAATAAATATAAAATACTATTCTTCTGTTGAGTTCTTTAAAATATGTTTGATGGTTGAAAGTTAAAGTTATAATACTGTCTGATGGGTTTTCAATGTATGAAGATGTAATAATGCATAACACAACAAAAACCAACAAAAAAATGTGGAAAGTAAAGAGACCTATAAATAGCGCTGCTATGAACATTGGGATGCATATGTCCTTTCTGGTTGGGAAAAAGTGGACATACGTAATACTTTCAACAATGAAGATTAAATATATATACTAGAGGCCCGGTGCATGAAATTCATGCACAGGGGAGGAGGGTCCTTCAGCCCGGCCTGCACCCTCTCGCAATCCGGGACACCTCGGGGGATGTCCAACTGCCGGTTTAGGCCCAATCCTGCAGGCAGTTGGATATCCCTCTCGCAATCCGGGACCACTGGCTCATAACTACTCACCTGCCTGATCACCCCTAACCACTCTGCCTGCCTGCCGGATCACACCTAACCACTCTGCCTGCCTGATTGCCCCTAACTGCTCACCTGCCTGATTGCCTCTAACTGCTTGCCTGCTTGCCTGATCACCCCTAACTGCCTCTGCCTCAGCCCCCACCACTGTGACTTCATCCAGAAGGACATCCAGAATGATGTCCAGAATCATTCGGCTGTCTGGTCTAATTAGCCTATTATGTTTTTAAAATACACTGAGTGGCCAGATTATTTTATTATGATCTCTGAACACATAATAATCTGGCCACTCAGTATACACACACACACACACACACACACACACACACACACACACACACACATACATAGTAGAGGCCTGGTGCATGGGTGGGGTCCGGCCAGCCTGACCAGGGGGAGAGACATGGGCAGTTGGCCGGCCTGCCTGCTGGTCAAACTCCTGGTCAAGGGGGCAATTTGCATATTAGCCTTTTATTATATAGGATATACACTGAGTGGCCAGATAATTATGCGTTCAGAGATCATAATAATCTGGCCACTGTGTGTGTGTGTGTGTGTGTGTGTGTGTGTGTGTGTGTGTGTGTGTATTTTTTAAATAACAAAATTAAAAGCTGATTCATTTAAAAGATAAGTAAAATTTGTATGTAGTGAGACAGACAAAAAAAAGAAAGACACACATTACAAAACCAGGAATGAGGGAGAAGTTATCACTTCATACCATGCAGACATTAAATGGACAATAATGGGAAATTATGAACAACTTTGTGTACATAAATTGAGCAACTCAGTTAAATTAAACTAATTCCTCAAACCCCTTAAACTGCCACAACTCACCCAAGATTACATAAATAACCTGAATAGACCTATAACTATTAAAGAAATTGAATTAGTCTTTAAAAACCTTTGGGAAAAGAAATTCAGGTCCAGATGGTTTCATTAGTGAATTCTATTAAACACTTGAAGAAAAAATAGCATAAATTATACACAATCCCTTCCAGAGAATAGAAGGGAAAACACTTTCCTACTCATTTTCTGAAGCCAACTAAAATCAGATATGGACAGTATAAGATATATCCACTTGAAAACATATAGACAAAAAATCTTCATAAAAACATTAGCAAATCAAATCCACCCACATATCAATACATATATATATACATCTATACATGTGTATATACACATATGTACACATTTGTATGCCTGGGTTGTGTATCACATTTTGAGCAATTGGGGTTTATCCTGGAATGCATAGTGGCTGGTTCAATATTCTCAAATCAGTCAATGCAATTCACCATATTAACAGTCTAAAGAATGAAAACATGATTATATCAACTGATGTACAAAAAGCATTTGGTAAAATTCAATATCCAAAATGGGACTACATCAAAATAAAAAGCTTCTGAACAGCAAAAGAAATCATCAACAAAACAACAAGAAAGCTCCTGCATAGGAGAACATATTTGTCAATGTTAGCTCCGATAAGGGTTTAATCTCCAACATTTACAGGGAACTCATACAACTTAAGAAAAGGAAGATAAACAACCCAATCAAAAAATGGGCAATGAACCTAAATAGATACTTTTTGAAAGATGACATAAGGAAGGCCAAGAGACATATCAAAACATGCTCAAAGTCAATGAGGTACCATCTCACACCTGTCAGAATGGCTATCAACAACAAACCAACAAATGACAAGTGCTGGTGAGGAGGCGAAGAAAAAGGAACCCTTGTGCACTGCTGGTGTGAATGCAGACTGGTGCAGCCACTGTGGAGAACAGTATGGAGTTTCCTCAAAAAAATAAAAATGGAACTCCCATTTGACTCAGTGATCCCACTTCTAGGACTGTATCCCAAGAAATTAGAAACACCAATCAGAAAGGATATATGCATCCCTATGTTCATAGCAGCACAATTTACAATAGCTAAGATTTGGAAACAGCCTAAGTGCCCATCAGCAGATGAGTGGATTAAAAACTGGTACATCTGCATAATGGAATACGATGCTGCTGTAAAAAGGAAAGAACTCCTACCATTTGCAACAGAATGGATGGACCTAGAGAGCATTGTGCTAAGCGAAATAAGTCAGTCAGAGAAAGATAAGTATCACACGATCTCACTCATTTGTGGAATATAATGAACAACATAAACTGATGAACAAAAACAGATCCAGAGACAGAGAAGCATCGATCAGACCATCAAACCTCAGAGGGAAGGTAGGGGAGGGGGAGGGGAAGGGGGAGAGATCAACCAAAGGACTTGTATGCATGCATATAAGCATAACCAATGGACACAGACACCAGGGGGGTTAAGGCATGAGTGGGGAGGACGGACAATGGGGGGATAAGGACACATATGTAATACCTTAATCAATAAAGAAAATTTTAAAAATAAATTTTAAAAAATTCAATATCCATTCATGGTAAAACTCTCATCAAATTAATGAAAAAGAATTTCCTCATCCTCAAAAGAAGGGCTAACTTTATATACCTATAGCTGACATGATACTTAATGGTGAAACACTGAATTTGGTCCCTCTTAAGAGTGGAGACAAATCAAAGACATACTCCTTCACTCCTTCTATTCAACATCCTGCAAGAAGTGCAAGCCAGCACAATATGGTGGCAGAATACAAGGTCAATACAGGAAAATAATGTGTATTTCCACATACCACCAATGAACAACTAGAAACTGAATTTCTTAAAGATGCCATTAAAAACAGCTCCCCAAAAAGTAATATTCATTTATAAATCTAACAAAAATGTACGGGAATCTGTTTGCTGGAAACTACAAAACACTGATGAAAGAAGTTAAAGATTATCTAAATAAATAGACCATTTTCATAGATTGGAATCCATGTGGATGCTGATGCTCCCCCAAATTGGTCTATACGTTTAACAGAATTCAAATAAAAATGTCAGTAGGATTTTTTGCAGATACAGACGATGTGATCCTAAAATTCACATGAAAAGCCAAAAACATTAGACTAGCCAAAACAAGTTGAAAAAGAATACACTTGGAGGAATCACATTACCTAATGGCAATTTTAAGCCACAGAGGATTATTTCCAGATCTTGAAACCTAATGGAATTTTCTCATTAAATTTTGAAGGTTCTTTGGGCTGGTAGCTCCTTTCTCCCTTCTGTTTTCTTTCCTTTATGATGGGAATGCTCATCACTATTATCCTATGGCTGTCTCAACATGATGCTTTAGAGGCATGCTGGTTTTACAATTCCACTGATGGAAGGAATTTTGCCCCAGCATGCATTATACCAGAGTGTTGTCCATAAAGTGACTTAGATGATGAAACTTAGGATTTTCGAGTTGATGATATTTACATGAGGCTTTGAATTTGAATCTGTGCTGTAGGACTGAAACATTTAAGGATGTTAGGATGGGATGAATGTATTTTGCGTGAGGATCAATATGAATCTTTGAGGACCAGAAAAATGGTAGGCTAAATAATGACCCCCAAAGATAACCATGCCCTAATCCTTGGAACCTGTGATTGTTGCCTTATATGATGAAAGGGACTTTGCAGGTGTGATTCCACTTAAGGATTTGTGGGTGTGAGATTATTCTGTACAGGCATACCTTGTCTTATTGTGCTTTGCTTTCCTGCCCTTCACAGCTGTTGCGTTTTTTTACAAGTTGAAGGCAAGATCCTCCACCAGCAAAAAAAGATTATGACTCGCTTTATTATAAAACTCATTTTATTATGGTGGTCTGGAACCATTTTATTATGGTGGTCAGTAGTATCTCTGAGGTTTGCCTGTATTATCCAAGTGGGCCCAAATTGTAATCTCAAGTACTCGTATAAGGAGGCAGGTGGAGATTTGAAAAATTAGGAGGAAATAGGAGATGTGACATCTAAGCAAAAGGTGAGAACGATGTGAGGAAGGAGTCACGAGCCAAGGAATTCAGGCAGCCTCCAGAAGCTAGAATGTGCAGCGAAACAGCTTTCAGAGGAACCAGCCTTGCCAACACCTTGATTTCTGTCCAGTAAAACTGATTTCAGGGAAAAATAAGTGTGTTATTACAAGCAGCTAGATTTGTGGTAATGTATTATAGCAGCCCTGGGACATTAATACATACGCTTTCATTTCTCTTGGGTAGATATCTGTGAGGGCAATTGTCAGGTCACATAGATATTTTACATTTAACATGTTGAGAAAACTTCCTAATGTTTCAAAATTAAGAACTTTGATTCAGGAGAGACAGTATCAAGAAAATAAAAACACAGGCTACAGACTGGGAGAAAATATTTACAAATCCCATCTCCAACCAGATATCCAGAACATATAAGACACTTTTAAACTCAAAGTTAAAAACCAGACAGCATAATTTAAAAAATGGTCCCAACACTGATCACACTAAATGCTGGTGAGGATGTGGAACAACAGTAGCTCATTTATTGCTGGTGGAACTGCAAATTAGTAGAGTCATTTAGGAAGACAGTTTGGTGGTTTCTTTCAAAAGTAAACATAGTTTTACCATATGATCCAGCAATCGAACTCCTTGGTGTTTACCCAAAAGGTTTTAAAACTTATGTTCCCACAAAAACCTGCACACGGAGGTTTATAGCAGTTTTATTCATTATAGCCCAAATGTGGAAGCACCTAAGATGTCCTTCATAACGGAACTGATGAAAACACTGTGGTTCATCCAGACAACAGAATATTATTAAGTGCTAAAAAAATGAGCTATCAAGCCATAAAAAGACATGGAAGAACCTGAAAACCATATTACTACGTGAAAGAAACCAATCTAATAAGATTACATATGATTGATTATGTATATAAATCATACATATGTATAATTTCAAGTATATGACACTCTGGAAAAGACAAACTTATGGAGAGAGTAAAAAGATCAGTATTTGCCAGGGATTAGGGGAAAGAGGGTTCATCAATTGCTCAGTGGTTAAACAATGTTGATGTTGATAATGGAGAAGCTATGCCAGTGTGAGTGCAGGGGGTTATGGGAAATCTCTGTACCTCCACTTAATTTTCTTCTAAACCTAAAACTGCTTAAAAAATAAAGCCTATGACAAAAATAGGCCATACACTTCACAAAAGGATACACTGATGACAAATAAGTATAAGATGAGATGCTCAACATCATTAGCTACTAGGGGAATACGTATTAAAACTACAATGAATTATCACTACACACACATTTGAATGACTAAAATTAAAGATACTGACAATACCAAGTGTTGACAAGAATGCAGAGCAACAAGAACTCTCATACATTGTTGGTGCAAATCATAAATGGCACAGCCATTTCTGAAAAAACGTTTGCAGTTTCTTTTAAAATTAAACACGTATCCTACAATCCAATGATTCTACTTCTAGTTATTTGCCTTGGAGAAATGAAAACTTTTGTCCATATAAATTTCTATACAAATGTTTTATCAGCTCCATTCATAATCACCCCAAACTGAAAGCAACCTCAAAGCCATTAAATGAATGAAAGTAAACAAACTAAGGCCCATCCATAAAATGCCATCATTTTCAGCAGTAGAAAGGAGTGAAATATTGATACACACAATAACCTGGATGGATGTCAAGGGAATTATACTAACTGAAAAGCCAGTCTCAAAGGTTAGATATTGTATGATTCCATTTGCAAAAAGACAAAAGTATATTGAGAGAATAAATAGTGATTATCAGGGGATGGGGGTTAGGGGTGCAGCAAGGCTATGACTACAAAGTGGGGTTACTGAGACTGAGTTATGTCTGAGTTTGGTAGTAGTCACATGACTCTACATGTGTTAAAATGCAGAGAACTTTATATCCACACATAAACTTTAATATAAGGTAAAATTAAAGAAGGAGATACAGTATCTGGACAATTAAAATTACTTCTGAATCTCAGCAGGACTACCTACTTTAAGCACTTTCTATAAAGGAAAATGGCCAGAAGAAATGCTAGGTGAATGGAACTGGATTTCTCTACTAATCTCCAGAGGACATCAGTTCAGTGCCCACTACCTGTGCCCAAATCCTTTGAGTTACTATAATACTTTATGATGGTCAGAAGATGCCTGCAAAGACTAAGGTTAGCTCTACCTTCCTTCTGAGAAGTGTTCCTTTCTTCCCTTTATCATCACTGTTTAACCCTCTAGATCTCACACCTTCTTTACTGAGACCTCCCTGTGTTGGAAATCCACCATCCTGCATTCTGACACCCTCGTTCTTTACTACAGATGGTCAGGATTAAGTTCTTTTAGCTTTCTTACATTTATCTTCAACAAATAGGTCATCACCCCCTGCTCAGTGGCAGCCCTGACTGGAGTAGCAAATTCTCCCATGTGGCAAGGTGTGATCTAGGGAAGACAGGCAGCCTGGTCCTTTTCAGATTAAGACCACAAAGGGAATGGTCCCTTTTCCACCTTTGCAATGCTTCTTAATTTTTATATCATGTAGTTTGATGTGGTTGGGTAAACTGAGGATACCACACTGACAGATATTGAAAAGTGATTTCTAGTCTTAGAAGCTTTGAATACAAAACCAAGCAGTGTTTCTATATGAAGCATTCCTCTAGAGGAAGCAAAGTGTAATAGTGGGTAAAACACTGAGCTAAGAGCATAGTGGATTCTGGCCCTCGCAGAATCCATACAGTTGTGCAACGAGAAGCCAGTCATCCTCCCCTTTCCTCTTCTCCCATTTCTTCTGCTCTACAGATGAGGAAGGTCAGAAACAACAGCTACTTCGCACTGGCACATCTTATAAACTTATCTATTAGCATATCTTATAAACTTAAAACATCTTATAAACTACTAGAGGCCCAGTGCATGAAATTCATGCATAAGGGGAGGAGTGTGTGTCCCTCAGCGTAGCCTGCACCCTCTCCAATCTGGGACATCCCTCTCACAATCCAGGACTGCTGGCTCCCAACTGCTCACCTGCCTGCCTGCCTGCCTGCCTTCCTGACTGCCCCTAACTGCTTCTGCCTGCCAGCCTGATCACCCCCTAACCACTCCCCTGCCAGCCTGATTGATGCCTAACTGCTCCCCTGCCAGCCTGATTGCCCCTAACTGCCCTCCCCTGCAGACCTGGATCCCCCCCCCCTGCAAACTGCCCTTCCCTGCAGGCCTGGTCGCCCCCAACTTCCCTCCTCTGCTGGCTTGGTCACCCCTAACTGCCCTCCCCTGCAGGCCTGGGTCCCCCCAACTGCCCTCCCTGGCAGGCCTGGTCCCTCCCAACTGCCCTCCCCTGCTAGCCATCTTGTGGTGGCCATCTTGTGTCCACATGGGGGCAGCCATCTTGTGTGTTGGAGTGACAGTCAATTTGCATATTACTCTTCTATTAGATAGGATAATGTGATATACACACTTAGGTACTAGTATCATTTGAAAGTTCTTGACAAAATACCCACTGTATCAAATCAGTGGTGGTTCCTTGCTTGGCATCCCCTAGGGATGTAGAATAATCACCTCAAAGGAACTCAAAGGCTCCTCATCCTTGTTGTGGGCATAGGTTACGCTTGGTATCCTTTGGAGCATGATAACCAATAGATAAAATAAGGGAACCTGAGATTTTATTCCTAATGGTTTAACAGCATTTTGAGATTTGGCTTGAAAAATCACAGATGGTGGGTGGCGCCCATAATATGTAAGTTAGAAATAGGAAGTGGGAAGGCCAGGAGGACTTGGCCTTTGGACACACAGGTGTGCTCAGAAATGCAGACAATTAGTTAAAGGCCTATAATCTCTGAAAGAGCCCATTTTGATGTTTGACAAGGGGCTTAGCCAAGAGGGCCTGAAGCCACATAAATAATAATATCCTGGCAGCTAATAGGGGCCGGGTGAATGGCAGCCTCTGGATTTCATGGTGCGTGCTGGTCATTGTGGCGTCGGCTCCATCCTCATGGGCTCCGGATGTTGTAAGTTACGCAATCTTTCTGGCTGCCCTCCCCTTTGTTCAGTCCATGCCAAGTGCCAAATAAAAGAATCCATATGTGATTACAGCTATAAAACCGAAAGGAAAATATTAGACAAATATATAACATTTTGGGGTTTCTAAGTTTGTTTTACCTTTAATGCTAGGCAGACAGTTTACACAAATCATTTTGCTGCAAAGTAAAGAATAATGAGTTAAATGTGTTCCCTGTCACCATCAATCATGTACATTTGCCTTTGATTGACCAAACACATAAGACACATGAAATGACTTTCTAATCATGTTAGGGGGAGAGAAGGAGGGAGGGAGGGAGAGAGGGAGGGAGGCAGGGAGGGAGGGAGGGAGGGAGAGAGGCAGGGAGGGAGGGAGGGAGGGGGGGGGGGGAGAAGATGGAGAGGAGGAGTTTCACCCTTTTTTGTTTTATCCAGAAAACCCATTGACATTTTCTGGCAATCTTCTAACATGCTGTATGGGCTTCTCTTTGCTAATAATGTTTGCCTTGAGAATTTGTAAAGGTCTGAGAACTGTTTAATTCAATATTCTAGAAATTACCAGGGCCAGAGGGGAACAGAATCCCTTTTAATAGTTCATGGATTAAGACTCACTTCATTTGAAACCGTGTTCAGGGGAGTGATTTCTTTCGGTGGACGTTCGTCATTAGGGCAGAGCGGACGGCACAGGGGAGGCAAGAGAGCCACTGAGAGAAGATTCAAGGGGAGGAAAAGATGCTTAATGATGTCCACCCGAATGGGACACTAAGGTTTAGCAGGTTCGTTTCAATGCAAGGGTTTCTATTATGAATTGTAAATTCCAACAGCACACTGACTGGATTTTCTGCCAGTCAGAATGGTTTATAACCAACTCTAACCAGCCTCCACACATCCTCGCCAAGGATTATAACACTTTGAATTCCAAGTTTCATGGAGTCAAAGTTTTATGGAGCCAAGTTTCATGTAAATCTACAGGGAGTCAAAGCTCTTCAGTCTGGCAAGAGAACCACGTACAGTAGCAAAAGAAGACGTTTCAGCACCCAAATCACCCCAAAGTGTAAGTTGTTGGTTCGGGCCCCACCCAGCTGTCTATATCAAAGACAGGCCAGGCTAGGCTGAGGCCAATGTATTCCTTTATTTAACAGGCCATGGCGTGAGTCAGGGGCTGTTCTGGATGCTGGGGCTTTACAGTGCTTACACAATTTCACAGAAAAGAGGCAATGACAGGAAGTGCCATTGAGTGCAAAGCCGGTGGGAGTGTGGCTAAGGATGTGGATGTATGTGGTGTGGAGGGGAGAGTGATGCAACTTTTAAAAATGCAGTTCTGATATTTTTCACAGGGAAACTTCATTTGCCCCATGAAACAAAGAACATCTAGGTCCTTCCTAGAGAATGTGAAGTAGTACATTTCCTCCCTGTGGAGGCCTCAGAAGCCCCAGAGCAATGTATGAGCATATTCACTTTCTTCTTGATTTTCCTGCACTTGCCAGGAAAACTGTTGAATCATAAAGCAGCCCCTTATTAGAGGAGTGCCATTTTTATAAACTGGAGAACTCGGCACTGCGGAGATGCCAATTCTCCCCACACAGCCCCGAGCAAACCCATGCACACTGGCGCCTGACACGAAAAGGGGCTCCTGGGGTCCTGATGATGTGTTGCTTCTTACTCTGGGTCCTGGTTCTCTAGGTGTTGGCTTTGTGGATATTTAACCACATTTATTAGATACACACTTTATGCTTGTATCTTATGGCTTTGTGGATATTTAACCACGTTTATTAGATGCACACTTTATGTTTATATCTTATGTGACGATTAAAAGTTTGTTTTCAATCCCTTTTCTAAAATGTATTTCTAATGTTTTAGAGAGAGGTCTCACTGAGAACTTAACGCTGAGCAGACCTGAGGGTTTGATGACAGGAAGCCATGCAGCTCCCAGGGGAAGTGCATTCCAGCCAGAGGGAGAAGCCAGCACAAAGCCCTGGGCCAGCCTAAGGGAGACCCACTGAGGAGTAGGAGAGGCCAGTGAGGCCACGGAAACCTCGAGGCCTTTGCAAGGACTTTGTTCTGGTAAGCGGGATGCCTGGAGAGGTGTATGTGGGGATGACAGTGTCTGATTCATGCTTCAGAAGGCTGTTCTGCATGCTTTATTGGAGACAGACTGGAGGGCAGGTAGGGGTAAGGTCCGAGCATGGAGACCAGCTACAAAGCTGATGCAATAGGAGATGGAGGATGGTGGTTTGGAGCTGATAGCGAGTATGTAGGCGATGAGAAGTGCTCAGATTCTGGGCATATTTTGAAAGTTGAACCAAGAGAATTTCCTGCTGAAGGGAATGTTGTACAGGAGAAAAAGAAAGGAGTCAAGGGTGACTGCATAGTTTTTAGTCTAAGCAATGGGATGATGGCATAGCCAACAGTGCAATGGGAGAAAACATGTTTATAGTCAACAGGAATTCTATTCTGGATGAAGTAAGTCTGAGAGATGAGATATTCAAATAGAGATGTTGAGTAGCAGGTGAATAGATGATACTGGGTTCAAGAGAGAGGTCTGGATGGAGATATAAATGGTTTCATCTATATATCTAGAAGCTAAGAGAATAAATGAGATTATGAAGGAAGTGAGTATAATTGTATCAGGAGCCATTTTCCACTGATGAGGATATTTGTAGAGTTCCATTGTCGAGACACCATCTGTGATTAGGGTGACATTGTCCATGTGTGTGGGATAAGCAACAACTGTGTCTCCTATCTAACTCCCATCATGTGTGTTTACTTTGCCAGACAAACCCTCTATCCTAGCATTATTGTTCCCTCCTGGAAGTTGAAAGCCACCTTGGTCCCCACCTTATCGGAGCCCTGACCCCATTTCAGAGACCCCTTCACCATCCTCCCTGCCTCCACACAGAGTGGAGCCCTGCTTCTAGTAGGCCTCCCTCACCTGGATAAATGCCTCTGGTCGGCAGAGCTTATACCCACCAGCCAATAGAAATTGCTTGTTGTCTCCCAGAAGCACCTACCTAAGCCAATTAGCTTTACCCCCCCCAAGTACAGCAGTGTTTGATGTCAGTTCTGTCTTGGGAACCTAATTCATTTCCCCACCATGACTCATCCCACCCTAGGCTAACTCCCTCATCTGCCTTGATACCATGACCTCTGCCCTTGCAGAGATGCCAGAGAGAAAGGCCAACAAGAACACAGGATGGGGCTGGGAAAACATGTGCCCACACATCCCAGTCTGAACAGAAGCTTCTGGAAGTTTCTCAGCACTTCGTAGCCAGTCTGACAGTCTGATTAGCATCTGCCTGGAGTCTGGTAGGTGCCCAGGGAATCTCTACTGAATCCACAGTTTCCATAAAGTAAACTAAAGAAAGTTAAGATTTGTGCCAAGATGAGGGTACTAGCTAAGTTCCCTCTTATTGCCAATCCTATTTCCTCTTCGTCCTGGAACCCATTTGCCTGGGTTCATACAACTGAGTTCCTCATTCCAACTTTATGCCCTCACACAGGCCACTCAACTTGTCTTAACTCACAGTGTCTGCCACTTTAAAGCAGAATTAGTAACAGTGCCTAGTTTGGGTAGGGTCATTGTAATAATTGAGTGAGATAATGCATATAAATCATAGCGGAGGGCTTGGCACATTGTTAGGACCTAGTATACTTCAGCTATTATTAAAGATTCTTAATTTATATATCCAGCTCCTAAACAATGTTTTTATATACGCCTATATTAAAACACATACACACACATAAACATAACCCAAAATAAAAGTACTAAAAATAATTCCCTTGGCTACAATTATTGCTAGGATTATGTATTGCTGAAAGTTTATCTCAACATGGTAATAACAATAATGAACAAATGGTTTTATGTCCAGCAAAGCCACCTCAGCCAACATACAAGCTGAATAACAAGGGTCTGATTTTCCTAGTGCTTGCTCATTCACAAATAGGAAATATGACAGAGGAGACTGCATTGTGATCAATATTAAGTAAATTTCATCCCCAACTCCAAATCTTATAAAATAGGGAAACATTTAAAAGGCATATTACATAATTTCTCCATTTTCATAACTGATTTATCCAACCAAGAAATAATTACAGAATGCCTGCCATGTTCCAGGCTGTGTGAAAGTGTACGTGCATGTGTGTGTGGTGTGTGTGTGTGTGTGTGTGTGTGTGTGTGTGTGTGTGTGCGTGTGCATAAAATGGTAGAATAGCAGAGTTAAAATAGTTGGCAATCCTGGAAACAATTTAAATGTGCTCAATTTCAAGACTTAGCATAGACCAAAAAGAAATTTTAAGAATTAATCACCCTCTAAACACACACAACACCCCCACACACAATTTATCATGTCCAAGGACAGCTAATCCTAGTAAGAATAATAGCACAATTCACAAAAATAGCAGGTCAAGCCCTGACTTGTAACCAGATATGTTGGAAAGTTAACTATTACAGGGTAAGACTCTAAAACCAAAATAAAATAAAATAAAATAAATAAACGAATCTTAAGTTATATTCCAGTGAGGAAGCCAAATAGAGGAGAAGAGTGGCCACTTCTTCAGGGAAGAGGCTGGGGAAGGTAGGCTACCTCAGCTCATTGTCCTGGTCTTTACAGAAGACACTAGGGAGTGTCTCCCTCGAACCTGAAGGCAGGTGGTGGGAGATCAGATAGTAGTAAATGAGCAGGACATTCCAGGCCTGGTAGATAATGGAGATGTTGATAAGTCACAGGAACCAGAACATTTGCCTTCACTCCTTAAAGGAACTCTAGGTAGAAAATGGATGTCATGGACAAAATGCTTAACCTGTCACTAGCAACAAGCCACTGGGACGGAGGTCCCTCTGAGTGGCCAACCTGAGCCTCCTTCATAAAGGTATTGGCTATAAAGTTAGCATAGATTTATTAAACAAATCCCAGCACATCAGAAACTGTAGAAATCATGCCTCAAGTGGAACAAGTTAAGTGCAAACTTTAAAAAAAATCATTACCCCAAAGATGTGGGCTAAAAACATAAATAGATTCCAAAAATTTAGATCTATTCAGAGAGAACATATCCAATATGGGAGCTAGGCTTTCAGGGGCAATGACTTGGAGCCCTGGGGTGAGGATCTTTGAAAGGGACGTTGCTGAGGGGATAAGAGAGTGCTCCCCCATATTTCCTGCTGCCTCTGGGCTGGGTCACTTTAGTGACTGCTCCATACCAGAAGCCCTATCTCTTTTGTTGAGCTTTCACACCTTCACTTTCAGTCCTGGCTTAAAAAGCCTGGAGGTTAGTCACTGTGCCTGTGATACATCATCACTGTTTCAGTCTTGTTCCTCTTCCTTCTCACTCCAGGAGGGACTGAACACAGTACATGGTGCCAAACCAAGAAACAAAAACTGTACCTGCCCCAGGCAAGGGAGAGGTGAGCTCACACCCCACTTTTGGCTTCCAGAACCACTAAGTGTGCTCAAGGGACCAAATGTTGCCAAGCCCCATCTGGTCCCCCTCCACCCTAATAGAACGGCCTGTCCCTGTGGAAGTGCTGATGGATTCTCTGCATAGGACATGGGAGACATTGGGGAAGGAAGCAATTTCTATAAACAATAATCCATTTATAGATTTCCTTTCCCATCTGCCCCCAAATAATAACAAGTGAAGGTTTTGCACTCCTGGAATGGGAGATAATACATACAACTTTCTAAGGAGAGCATCACTGCGGTGTTTGTTATGAACTAAAGGAGACAGAAGAGGACCTGGGATTTGAGGGAACATGCACAGAGATGACACTGCAGAATGGTGGGCATGAGCTTAATGAGAGAAATAGATGAATGGAGGCCTCGCTCTTTCTAGATCATGAGCTTAGCGAATTCCAACACAAAGACCACCTGAATGTCACAGGGCCAAATGCAGAGAGCTACCCCCAAACACAGAGGTCTAGCCTTGGACAGAAGCAGCACAGAAACATAACCCTGGGAGGGAAATGTGTTTTCAGTTACACCAGGGCCGGGCCGGGCCTCTCCCACAGGCTCTTCCTAAATAGGAACTTGGCAGTGGGCTGAGTTGGGCTGGAGGGACGTTCTTGGTGCAGAGGTAAGGCCCTCCAGGGTCTTGTGGGAAGCTGGACAGAAGTTCCTTCTCCCCGCTGGAAACAGCCCTGCAGAATCAGCGTCACCTCCACTTTACTCATGTTCCTGACAGGTGGCTCTAGTTTCATGCAGTCACCGCAAAATCAAAACATGCGCATGTCAATGGCCCATGTGCAGCGGGGTCCTGCCAGGGCCGGGTTACATCAGCACCAGGGAGCAGAGGCCAGACCTTCGGGCCTCAAGCCTGGGCCTGTGGGGAACTCCCTACAAAAGAAATCACCAGAGCTGGATGGACAAGCCAGAGGAGCTCTTCTGGTGACAATCCTGGGCCTGGGCTCCTGGTGCTGAATGGAAGAGCTTGGGAGACACAAGCTTACATCTCGCAGGGGCTGGCCACACAGACCACCTTGCCTTCTCCATTTTGCCCCATTCTGCTTCCTCCAGGCAACGGACTAGCAGCCTGGACTGAAGGAGCCACTTAAAGGAATGCTATGTCCTTGCTTGTGAGCTGGGTCTGAGCCAGGACATCAGTGAAGTGCAGGTTTTTGGGCACGTAGAGACTAGAAGAATTTCTTTAATCGAGGCACCCATTTGCTAAAGTGATTGAAGGGACTCCAAGGCAAGTTGTTCTTATCCATAGAGGAATGTTAACTATAAAGTGGCTAAATAAAGCCAGTTAGGTAGGAAGAGCAGGTTCGGGCCTAGAAAAATATCCTGTTCTAAGTCAAACAACCCATGGAGGCCAGAGATGAGAACTGATACAGAGTTTTTAGTCCATCACCTGCATCCCCATCCTCACCACCCATCCCTCTCACCACATCCAGGTCCGCCTCCTCAACTCCACCCAGACCTTATCTCTGGTGGTGGGTGTGGCAACAATGGCAGCGAAGGCTGAAGGGCTCACACCTCTGATTTCAGAGCTTTTGGCCTCCTTTGTGGGACCTCCTGGTGACTCACTAACTTCACGCCTCAACCACTACCAACTCAGGAAGGTGAATGTGAAGAAATGAGTAACAGGCAGGGCAATGTAAGCCCAGATCTTGAGCTAACGGGCACCAATGCCAAATCAGAGAGACCCAAACTAGACAAGTTTCACTGTACCGGTCCGGCCACCTTGCCTGTTGAGGCTGAGAACAATCCAAGGATAAGGACTGGTGTTCTCATTATCCTGAGCTCAATGGACCCTCTAAGTAGGAGCCTGGAACCTCAACCAATGTCCTGGAAACATGCCTGGCCTGGCCTGAGAGGACAGATCAGGTCCAGCAGGCAGGGGCCATGAGAGGTCTGCCCAGGGAGCTCTGTGGAGTGAACGGTTGACAAGGAGATGAGCATATCTAGGCCGCCTATCTCATGGCGGAAAGGGCACCACTGCTGAGGACTCAGTTCAGCGTTTCACTCACCATTCAAATAACCATGGCATGTCAGCCGCGCTGGCCTCCTTGATTGTGCAGAAATAAATAAATGAATTATGTTGTTGGGGTTTGGGCTTCAGCACAAACACATGGTCTACATTTACCCGCACAGTGAGAGGTCCACCAGCCACTTGATGTAAAAGAGGAAAATGATAATTCTTTTCTTTAGGCGCTCTGGTGCCATATGGAATGTATATAAATCATATTTTTGTTTTAACAGCGGAGGCTTTGTTGATAGATAAACATGTGGTTTATCTAAAAAAAGAGAGGATTGTGCTTTGAACAATCATTTAATGGCCGTGGATGTGCCAAATAAAAATAAAAACATAATTCTGAAAGAAGTTGGCCTCTTGCCCAAATCTGTAACAAGGAATTTCTCCTCAACCGAAGTGGTTGAAGCCCGTCGATCTGGTTTGAGTTTAAGCTGTGCTCTCTACTCAACCCCACGACAAATTGAATCTGGGGCTAATGTGCTCTAATAGGACAAGACGTTACCTTTATGAATGACCTCATGGAGAAGAGGTTGGCGAGCATGGTGGAGAGGCCCTGGGCCAGGCAGCTCTGGGCTATGAACCCCAGCTTCAGCTCCGCAAGGCAGATTGCATCATCACCCTCTTTCCAGTTCCAGCTTGGGATGTTTAGCAGATGGGCCTGTGGAAAGAAAACAGTTATGAGATCTTCCTTTGTGAAACATTCAATTGTTTAAAGTCTCCCCTGGGAAACACAGCATTGCCCAGCTGCAGGGTGATCCAGACTCATCCTTTCTTCCCTGGGCCTGGGTCGGGTGCTTGGTGTTTTACTAAAATATCTTCATCAGACTCCGATCTCCCTGGAAATTGCTTCTGTTCCTACCAAGCCAGAGGCCTCCTCTAGGGTTTGTCCTTTAGCCAAATAGAGTCCAGAGACAAATCCCTCTTGTGACATAGGCCTATGCTACTAGGATGTCTGACTAGATTTCTTATAAATTTCTCCTCAAATAGACACTGATACTACCCAATGCCTGTGTACTTCAGATTCCATTTTATCTGCCTTCCAAATAGTCCAGATCAGTGGCTCCCACGCTTGAGTAGGCATCAGAATCACTTGGAAGGTTTGAACAAGCATGTTGCTGGCCCCTTCCCCATTGTTCTTGATTCCCTGTGTGTAGGGTGAGGCTGGAGAATCTGCATTTCTAAAAGGGCCAGGTGATGCCAAGCTGCTGAGCTGGGGACCACACTTTGAGAAACACTGCCCTAAATCATCAGGGAAATCATAGTGTGGACATGTCACTATCTGTTGCAGGTGGACGGATCCTCTTCAACAGTTAGGTCAGCACTGAGATCAGGGCCCAGAGCACACTCAGCCAGTTATGTTTAAGTGGCATGAAGCACAGGCATAGGTGAAACACTGGATGAAAGAATCAAGATTCAAAAGTTCTCCAGAGTTGGAAAAATGGGGGAGGCAGGGGGGACAACCAGAAAAGATTTTAAAGGCCTTAATGTCAAGTATAGCATTTAGGTTGAGAAAAATCAATTCTATAAGTTCAAAATGAGAAGACCTAACTTGGCATCAGACATGAGGAAACAGAAAAGAAAAAACTTAAGTGTGTGGGTAGCTAAACCCCAAAGAGAGGCCAACTGTGTGAGAAATTGCAGTGAACGCCAATGCCTGCTTGTGGAAATGAAGGTTCCATTCTAATGTGAATGGGTCAGGCTGATTCCAGAAAACCTGATCCAGCTTAACCATCAGATTTAAGGGGAGAAGCTGACCACTTGCATCACTTACAGAGAAAACATGACAAGCACGAGCAGAGGTGTCGGTTCTGGACAACCCCTTCTGAAGAACAATGAAGAGAGGCAGCAGCGCGGGGCCTAAAGAAGGTCTCAGCATCATGGAGATGTGATGTGATAAAGAGATTATGCTTGTCTTGCTTTGTTCCTGGAGCCAGAATTGGGACTGAAAGGAGTAATTTTGGCTTGTTTTATAAAGAAACTTCCTGAGGATGCAATTTGTCTAAGAGATGGAGAAGGCTGCCTCCATTGCAAGGTTTCTCTCACTAAAACTCAGTAAGTGTCCAAGTCCCAGCAGAAAGACCTCTTGCTCTGCATGGAGAGAACCCCTAGGTCTTCCAATGCCAGACTTCATGGCCCTGAAATGACGATTTCTCTCCAAACAGGAGGAGCACCAACAAGGCTTCCCTTCACTCTCTGGACAATATATGCAGTTGTATTAGAAGGAGATAGAAGACTCCATCGTGGAAATAAAGGGTGGGCCCTAAGGCTCCAGGCTCTGCTTTCAGAAATACCACTCTTATGAAATTCCTTCTTACAAAATCCAGTTCTGTGGCAATCGTGTGCATCCTAACTCAGCAGGAGTCTATTCCTGGGAGAGATGACTGTATCCATTCTGATGACAGCACTGTTAAGACAGCCCCATGTGTGGGCCACAGAGGATGGCAATTTCCCTCAGGCTGAGTATCAGAGACTCTCCACACATCGTATTCTCGATCCAAAACTAGCCCTCCCTTTATCCCATTTCTCTCCCTACTCTTCATTGTCCAAAGAAGGCCACCTTCTCCTCTGCTTCCCTGGCATCACAGAGAATAACATATCAGTCTAAGAGGAAAAAATATTAATTTGCATTAATATCATCTGAAAAAAATGAGGAAAATTAAATCTAACTCATGAACAATCAAGTCATCAAGCCCCAGACACTAGATAACCTTCATGGAACCGTCAAACAAACACACAGAAAGTTTCAAGAGGGTTTCTCACATCCCCAGGTGCCATCCAGGGTATGAAGTCCAGGCCTTGGGTCCCTCATGTGCCCATCTGCTTTGAGTTCCTTAGACATAGTTTACATGTTTACAGAGGAAAGGCATTAGTCTCTTTTCTCAGGCTTCCTTTCTTGGCCCCAGTATCTTCTGCAGTCTTGGGCAGGGAGCCACAAGGGATGTACCAAAGCCTGGGACCAGGGATTTCTGTGCATGAAGCAAAGACAGGTGATTGACTCAGGAATTCGAATTCCTGGTGTCTGGCAACTCTGTCCTTTTTCATTTCATGGCAGTGGGGCCTGGTGGAAAGGCCAGCATTATTGCATGGGAGTCCAGAGGCAAATCCTTCCAACCTAGAGAAGTAGACCTGCTGGGCAGGGTCTGTACTGGGCCACTCATCATCTCAAGAAGAAGGAATGTTGGACAGTTCGTCCTGGGAAACCAGGAGAGATGAATTCCAGCCCCAGTTCCACCTCTCACTGCACATAAAATACAACTGGGAAAGCCACCATGAGAAGCAAAGAGGTCACATCAGAGGAAACACTGTAGCACTACTGCCCAAGTATAAGGGTTTACAGGAGGAAGCTCAAAGAACTTGCATGTCCATCAGGCCAGCAGGGCTCGGCTTCAAGTTCAGAAAAGAACTCTTTCACTTCAGTCTGCTGGGGGAGAATATCCAGTAAGAGCTAGATCATCAGGAGTAACACCTTCCCAAGATGTCATTAACCATTATTTCCTTGAAGAGATTCAAGCCACTTACACTCAAATTAGAAAATTTCCTGGGCCATAGTCTTTCCATGTTCAGAGATGGCTAGGCTGTGAGTGTTTCCCTCCGTGGATTCTAGTGATATTAAACAGACCCACTTTGGAGAATATCAATCCTTCTATATGGAACTACAGTTTGGTTCAGTGAGCTATGGCTCTATGTAAAGAGAAGGTGGTAGTTGGCAGCTCTGTCTCTTAGCTCACTGGCTGCCAAGTGACCATTATTTGTACCCTCCAGAGTGGCTTGAGTCAGAGCTTAGAGCCCCAGTCTGAAGTCACATTGAATGCTGAAATACACAGATGGTCAAATGAGGACTCAATGACAGAATGGATATCAAAGCTCTTGTAAAACCATAAAATATGACACAAATGTCTGAGATTATTATGATAACAAACTCAGGGGTAGTTTTACGTGGAGAAAAAGCAGGCAGTTTCCCTATGTCCCTCTAGGTCCTAGAATACCAGTATCATTTGGTCACAGGGGATTGAGATCCTTTATATTTTATACATGACATCCAATTATGGAATTAACTATCCCTTGGAATATATTGACAGTGACATAAGTTTACACACATACCAGGTTCTTTCTGAAAGCAAGTTTTCATGGGTGGAGATCTCTGGTGAAGAGAAAGTGCCAAAAGAGGAAGAAAAATAATATTGAATGGAAAGTGGGGAAAAAACATGTTGAAAGGGTAGGTAGGAGGACCTTAGGAAACAGAGCAAAATTATAAAGCAAGGGGAAGAATGTCTGTTTGCAATTCTTCAAGGAATAAGATAACTAATAATGAACAGTGGTCTTTCTATTCTTCCTCTGGAAGAGAGAAAGGTAATGAGAGAGGAAAGGCCCTGTGTCCAGTTGCTCTGTCCCTGGCACCCTTCCTAATCTTCCAGGGCAGAATCTCATAGTGATGTTTGCCTAACTCTAGACCCACACAGGTGGGGGGCTCTAAACAAAGTATGTTTTAAGCAAATAATCACAGATTGGCTGACATCTTCACCATTGTTCCTGAAGAGCCAGAGTGCAGAGTCTGTGGGAGACCCTGAGCTTGCCGTGCCCATGTGAACATTGACCAGGTGCCATCTGGACCCTGGGTCTATGGAGCCGCTTGGAGTTTGACAGGAATCACAGTTGAAATCCTCCTGAATGTCTTGAAGATGCTATATCAGCACTCATTGGAAGCAGAAGGGAAGGAACTGACATGCCTTTGTAAACACACAACATTAATTTTCCTATTCAGTCTGAATTCAGCCCAAAATCTAAACAACGGCTTCCAGCACTCCCACACGAAATACAATTTCAAATCTCAAATGGAAGAAGGAGAGTTTGTACCCCAGGAGCTATCACCAGCCATGGCCTTGCTAAGAAAATCCACTTCCACCTACAGGGGCTGCTGTCAAAAAACTTATCTAAATTGATGCTTGTGAGTTACCAATATCCTCACTGTATCTCTTCAGTGTCCTTGGGTTTTCCAGAGACAAACAGGACACTGTGATCTTGGGTGCCCACCACCAAGCCCTTAGGCTGCAGCACAACACTCTCTGCAGTGGAACCACCTGCCGAGGGTTGGGCAACGATTGGCATGGGGAGCAGCGCCAAGGGTAGCCAGTCACCGACAGCAGGCCCCACTCAGCGACAGCCTCTGATGGGCTTCCACGCAGCAAAATGGGGCAGCCCTTGCCAGCAATTAAGAAATAATGTCGTGGCACTGGCACATTTGGCAGAGCAGGATCTTCTCTGGGTCACCTGACTGCCTATTTCGTAGGGAATATGGCCTGTAAGATGGGTCACACACTCACTCAAAACCCAGCAGGGAGTTATTCTGTTCACACAGGACACCTGGTTCCAGGTACTGCACAGCCTCGTTTCTAAGCCTCATTAAGGGGATAACTGGTTCCATATCAAACAGACACAAGTGCCACCTTCCCTCCCCCAAAGCTGTTTCCTGGGAGTTTAATGACCATTTGAGTGGAGGAGCGTTGCCTTTGAATGCCACTGGACTCTGGGAATCAACGCAGACTCCAGCATTTGTTTTCTTCCCCATCCCCCTTGTAAGCTCTAACACTAGGAAGATTCCATTATGTTTACTCTAATTTTCCTGAATTTAACCATGCAGTTCTCATCTTGAATTTGAGAATGCCATGTTCCACATTCACCACCCAATGTGTGTTCTGTCCACCCAGGTTCACCTGGTCTCAGGTAGAAGAGTCCTTTTTGGGACACTCTCTACACCTTGAGGACTAAATCCTTGAGAGCAAAAAACAGGACTTCTCTTTTGCTATATCCACTTGGGGTTAGGGGATCAGGCAGCGTGTTGACCATCTCGTAGGTGTTCAGTAAACACAAACTGAAGGAATTAGTACAGCACATAAAAATGGAAGTGTTGCAATGGGATCTGAGTGCAGCAATAATCTGAACCTGGAGGTCTCACAGATGCTTCCTGAATGAATGAATTGGTACCTGAAGGAGATTCTTTCCAGTGACCAACTACAGACAAGGTGTTTGGACTGAAGAAATGTCCCAAGGAGAGTTTACCCACCACCCACTTCATTCAGGCCTGTGGGTTGCTTTGTTGTGTGTGCATGTGTGTGTGTGCACAGGTGTTTGGCTGAATGGCGACAGAGAAGAGACTAGACCCCCATATGCATCTCTGAACCTCAGTAGGCTCTCACTGTCCTACCTTGTTGTGATACTGCAGCATCTGAGTGATGATTCTTATCTTTGGGTGGTAGTTCTTTATGGAGATTACTCTGAAAAAGAAAACATGAAAGTTGAGGCAGGGTTTACCTTAACTTTGGAGTCTGATGGGAAGATTAATTTGATTACAACTGAATGTAGTGAATGTGAGGCCAGCATCCAGGGCCATCCTGAGGGGTTGCAGGCATGGGGCCAAGTTAAATTGTGTTTCCACTACTGTATTCGTGGTAGTGTGAAAAAGAAACCACAAAACAGCCACAGAAGTGTCCTGGGCATGAAAGAAGAGAGAAACCTGTGGTATGTGAGCATGTGTGTCCTAGGGGTAGGGGGTTCTGGGGCCAGGGTCAAGGTGTGTTGCCTATAGAGGCATCTGAAGAAAGCAGTCTCAATTTATGGGACCAAAGGAGGTTTGCAATCTCATACCTTGGGGAAGAGCCTAGAAACAATTTGTTGTGGATCCAGTTCTCCAAGTAATAATTTGAGACAATAGTGACAAATCAAACAAGCAACCTGACAAATGATTCTAATTGTCATACACATGGCCACTCACAAAAATGATTTCTAAGTTGAGCCCCCAGGACAGGATTCTTGACTCAGTCTTCAATGGCTAATAGCATCTAAATGATGACTTTGACCCTGGTTAGAGTAAGGGGCAAGGCCTTTTGGAGTTCTAGTACAAAATCCTTCCAAACTGCCCTCAGTCCATACTCAGTATTAGCTCCTGCCTGGGTCTCCCTGATCCCCCTGACAATTATGTGCTAACAGGGGAGGGGCATGGAGCAGAAGA
Source organism: Corynorhinus townsendii (assembly GCA_026230045.1). Taxonomy (NCBI): domain Eukaryota; kingdom Metazoa; phylum Chordata; class Mammalia; order Chiroptera; family Vespertilionidae; genus Corynorhinus; species Corynorhinus townsendii. The sequence continues at coordinate 102,322,756 of JAPDVU010000008.1, read as the reverse complement.
ATATAAACACCTGGACTCCAGTCCCAGCTAGTGCCCTGGCAAACTGGTAACCTTCAGGAAATCCCTGGTCTCTCTATGACCGTTTCCTCATCTGGATATCAGGGGCAACAGTACCTGATTTATTTATTTCACAGGCTTTGTCTGAGCAGCAAAATGAAAGACCAGATGTGAAAATGCTTTGAAATCATTAAAAGCTCTCTCCACATGTAAGTTATGGTTTTTGTCATTACGGACTCTGTCAGAGGTGACACTGTACATTTCCTTCTGTGACAAGGAAGGCTCAAGAATGGAATTCCATGGAATGGCCCACTGCCTGAGCCTAATCAGAAATGCAAGTGCATTTATTGTGACACCCCCCACAAACTTCCCACCCAGAAACCCTGCACTTCATCCCTGTGTCGTGCAAAGATGGAGAGAGATGGCCAGGAGCAGCTGTGTCTGGAAAGCTCCAACTTGTGCACTTAGGAAATGGATCACACATAAGCCTCTCCTGCACAAATTCACCCTGGGCTTCTGCACTTGAAGGATTTCATTTTATTGTTGAAAAAGTCTTGTGTTGGCCCAAGCTTATAATTCAAGGACTTGAAGCCTCTGTCAACCCTCTGAATTCAGTTCACAGCCTCAGCCAGTTTTCTGCATTAGCTCATTTCAAATGGATCTTTGACATTTTAATTTCAAACAGGGCAGATTGGTCTCATTAAATTAAGGAGGAAGGAGGATTATACAAATAAGGGAAAGACAGAACCCATTTTTAACCCCGAGCCTCCCATTTCCTTCCTGCCTGGACCTTAGTTCTGATTCTGGCTAATGGATGGCTCAGTTACATTTCTGATACTACCTTTGCCCAGTAATCTCTATGTCTTGGCATCATGCCCTGGTAACCTATATGTCTTTACATTAACCCTATCACAGGCAAGGCCTTTATGAGATATTGTGATGAAGAAAAAATGTCCATTTCAAAGCTATTATCATTTCAATTAGTCACTTTTGAAGGCAAAAAAAAAAAAAAAAAAAAAAGGTAGTGCCACCCTCAAACTTGTCTGCGGGGTCAACACATTAAGCTTCATCTTCTTTTGGTATTTTGGATGAAATTTTGAAGATAAAGCTTAGTGCCTTTAAGTCTACATCTGTGTCACTTCATCTGATGCAAAAACCTGGTGAAGGAGTGAAATCCTAGTTCAAAGAAAGGGCAGACTGAGCCACTTTAACCGAGGCTGCTGTAGTCACTCTCCAGCTGTGACTAGTGAGGGGATGGACCCAGGTGTGGGAGCATGTCCTCACCCTACCATCTCCTGCAGCCTGGCAAGCCCGATGTTTACAAGAGCTCACGCATCAACTTCCTTAAAACAACTGCACTAATCATATTGCCAAAGAAAAGCGAGTGGAAAGAGGACAATGCTCCAGATGTTGCTTGCCAGACACTAGGACCAGATGCTGAGGGGAGGCCTTTCTCATCCCAAAAGCATGGAGGAATCTTCCCACCTCATTGATGGGGAAGCACATGTCACTTGGGGCCACTGATTAAAGGCACAGAAAGGAGGTTCCAGCATTGTGATGATGCAAAGGCAACTTCCCAAGCCCCCATCTTGGGACAGTCAGGACAAATTCCCAGGACACAGTAAACCAAGCTGCAGGGAGGGAATCTTTGTCTAGACCCAAAAGATGGCTGTTCACAATTAGGTAAGAGTTCCTGGGAATACCATGGGAGTGACATGTTTTCTCTTAGGTCATCTCTTCTCCAGAAGGTTCTTTTTACCCCTCCCAGCTGTCTTAACTACTCTGCAGTTTATGCTACAGGAGGTAAGATTTCAAAAGGGCTTTAACCATCTGGAGCAAAATACCTTAAACTTTTAGGCATCTCATAGTAATAATATGTCTGGATATGGGTCTATGCAAAGAACAAAAACAGAACAACAGTTTTCTTCTGAAATAGTGAGGAGTAAGAGTTGTGCAGAGAATGGCCTCTGATAGGCTCAGGCCATTTGCAGGAAGGGTACTGGGAAGTGTTCTCCAAAGAGTGGCTCCCCAGATGTTCTGTAATAATGGGGGTGGGGGCTTGTAGTTAAATAGGTTTGAGAAATTCTCTAGAGCACATTATTTTTATCATTCATAATAGTATTAAAAGCACTGAGAAAGTTTTCAGTAAACAAAGCTATTTCATTCAGGGAGACTGGTTGAAACAAACTAATTGGAGAACAAACTCCTCTTTGTGGGTGAAATGAATCCATGTGCTATAGACACACTTGGAAAGCTCTAAGATGGGGCTTCATCCCAGGCACTATTGAAATTTGGTGCCAGGCCAATTCTCTGCTGTGTGCAGCTGGCCTTTGCATTATAGGATGTTGGGCAGCATTACTGGTCTCTACCCACCAGGCATGAGCAAGATGACAACCCTAGTTATGACAAAAAAGAACCTCCCCAGATGTTTCGAAAGGTCCCCTGAGACGAAACCACGTCCCGTTTAGGGTATCTCAGGTCCATTCCCTCTTAGGAAACACGGCACCTTACTCGAGGTCATGCCCATCTAAATTTACCTTTCCTTTTGGTCCTGTCTAAAGGATCTCAAACTCAAGACCCAGAGCTCCCATCTTCTCAGGACCAACTTCCTATGGACTATGCCTTGTGTCACTGCCCTCCACACCCAGCACAGCCTCAGCTCCCCCAGGCCTAGGCAGGTAGCTTATGGAGGAGATGGTGTAGAGGACCCAAAGGGGAACAAGTGGGCCACAGAGCCCCGAGCCCAGAACCTTCTCCCCACCCACAGGGGTTACCTCATGATGTTGGAGGCATCTTCAGCATCAGGGTCTGCGCAGTACTTATTGGCAAGGATGAGGCACGCATCTGCTGACTCTATCTAAGACACCGAAAGGAAAACCACAGGCACAAACACATAAATAGCCAGGCTCGGTGACAGTTTCTCACTATTGGCAGCTCTTGGGGAACCTGATGCTTTGCAAGGAAATTTTTAAAAAGAATCCTGAGAGATTATAGTTTGTGTCAAAAGTGTAGGTTGCAAAGTCTTGTTATGATATAAACAATTCATTTTGTTGCTGTTGGAGGGAACAGCATGTACCTTAGTAATTATACTGTTCATTTTACATAGTCTTACGTGTAAGCTTCTCAGATTTATTTAAAGAACAATGAACTAAGCCTTTAGTACCCCCACCCCTGCCCCACCTCCTTTCCCCATAGCGATCCTAATTTTTCCAGGTGGGAAATGGAGTTAGGTGGGCTAACCCCATCCACTCAGGCTACCAAGATAACTGAGGAGTTGGAGATTCAGTCATTTAGACTCCAACGTTCTTCCTCTAACCCTTTTCACATCTTATCTGGCAAATAAAAGGAAATGAGAGTCCTGAATCAGTGCTATTTAGTATTCAATTAGCATTCAGATATTCAAAAGACAACACATCTATATGTATGAAATGATGTGTTACAGATGATCTCAAACTATAACTTACTAACTTATCTGAACATGAGCCCCAAATAGTTTATTCCTTTGAGGGGTTCGTGAGTAGTGCTAATAATTACCTACATCAAAATTAGGTCCAAGAACAATAACCGTTTTCTCGAAGTTCTTATGAGCCATAACTTGGACCATGCCCACAGAAAATTAAGATGAACTGGACTCCATAAGAATTCTCCGTACATCACAGTGTCTCTGGTTTTCTTTAATAGTCCAGAGAGTTTACTCAAGTCCTTTTGGCTTATTCATGTTTGCCCATTACATGGTTACTGAATGGTGTGGTGACTGCAGTTAGCATTAGATGTCAGTGGCTTCACAATTTCAATATACACTTACTGTTGTGCAAACTCAGAGCGTGCTTACAAAATCGTTATTCAATGAGTAGAGTGGCAGAGACCATTTTGCTGTACCCCATACCCTTATAAGCCTTGAGTGTGCTTTCTAAGAAGATTCTACCTTAGCAGGTGCTGGAAAGAAAAATTAGCCCAGTACAAAGTGATATCAGACACCTGTATGCTTAGTTCCACATCTCAGTCTTTTGGTGGGGGGAGAAGGAAGCTCAAAATATTTTATGACTTGGTAAAATTTTATTTTAAACTAGAGGCCTGGTGCACGAAATTCATGTACTCAGGGTGGACCTTCAGCCCAGCCTGAGCCCTCAGGGGCTGTCCTACTGACAGGGGGGAGCAGGCCTAAACCACAGTCGGACATCCTGAGTACTGCCACCACTGCTGCACTCACCAGCCATGAGCCCAGCTTCTCCCTGAGTGGCGCTCCCCCTGTGGGAGTGCACTGACCACCAGGGGGTAGCTTCTATGTTGAGCATCTGCCCCCTGGTCATCAGTGCATGACATAGCGACTGGTCAATCCTCCATTCAGTCTATTTGCATATTAGCCTCTTATTATATAGAATTTTACCCTTAATGTTCCTTTCTGATATAAATAATTGATTTCAGAGCTACATTGAGTCCTACTTAAGTATTCAATATGGGAATAACTTGATTATTATGTTGTATGGGAGACTATTGAGTCCACACAACTAGTCTGCTTCCTTTAGTAGTGCTGATACTGAGGGAACCAGCAAAGGAAGTTCCATGCTCCAAGTAGTTCCAGTATGGAATGCTTACAAGTGGTCTAGCAGGTGCCAGCAGAACCAAGCCCTGGGGTCTATGCAAGGGTGATGCCAATATGGTGGTATCTGACTTCTCTCATTAGGGGTTAGGAGGTGACTCTTAGTATCCTGGGAGGCATGTCTCCTCACCACTGAGGGTGCCCCCTCTTAGGTGGAGGAAAAGCAGAGGTCTCTCTTTCCTTCTTACCTTGACTCTCGCAAGATCATGTGGGTTGAGGACTGAACCCTGATAAAATTCCACCTGAGTAAAATGTCGTTTGAATAGAGCTTCCAGCTCCAGGTTGGGGGAAATGCTGTGCAGGGAGAGAAGAAATAGCCATTAATATGACAGATGCAGGTATTGCAGCCTCCAGGCCCTTTTCTCTTGACTTCCACAGAGGGAGACCTGGGAAAGGGCTTTCTCCTTCAAAGTAGCTCCCAAGCTTGTCATAAATAAAAGGCTTGCACTCAAGAGAGATAAAACCTAACTGAACCAAACCGAATACCAGGAAAAATAAACAGATCCAGACTTTTACCAAGTCTGAGGCATATGGGGTGAAATGTCTTCGACTTCATTATGAATGGAATCCCTATTTTATAAATAGAGAAACTGAGGTTGTGACATCAGGGTTAGCCACAGGTTCCTTGGCAGTGCTATTCCTTCCACCAAAAGCCTTTTCCCTGCTTCTCCACCTCATGAACTCCTCATCCCCAAAAATGTCACCTCTGTGCAGCCATACCCAGAGTTCATTTACTCGCAGTACTGTTCTTGATTCACAGGGGTGTGCACTATTCACCATTCTTAGGACTGAGCTATAAGGACATCTTTCCACTGGAGGACAAAGATTAAAACACTGACTGACCAATTCATTCATTCATTCATTCATTCATTCATTCTGCAGAAATGAATAAACCTACTCTGTATGGTACTATACTAGGCACTGGGAGGTCATATTTAGTTAGAACTTACTTGGTGCCAGGGATAGTGTTAATCAATACAACTAACATTTACTAAGTACCTAGTCTTAATAATTTTTAATGTTTTGAGCGTTTACTGCATGGCAGATACCATTCTAAACACTTGCAAGTATTAACTCATTTAAACCTCAGAACGATACTAGAGAAAGGTATGTTATTAGCACAAAGCTTCAAGAGGTTAATTAACTGGGCCATCTACTATTATTGCTGTCAAGAATCTATGCTGGGGACACAGGGGAACCCTGATACTGGAAGCATTAACAGCCAACTTGATTCTGACTGAAGCCCTGGGTGAGAGAAGAGGAGCTGCCTATGCAAATCTTTCCAGTCCCCCAGATCCAGTACGATCATGCTTCATTCCTTAAGCTCTCCGGGTAATGCACAAAGTGGTGGACACTTCCTGGTACAGATGCCCCGGGCCAGTCTGCCACCTGGTTAAACTGACTTCAGTCAGTTAAGGTAGGATCACTGTTGTGCTCTGATGTCCCACATGTGCTCATCTTGAAATGTTCAGCCAACAGGAGGGCAGACCTACTAGTACACACTACATTTCTCTTGAACCTTCTAAAAGGCTCAGCAGAAGATGGGCCCCACAACTGGGAATCAGCTGCTGGCTCTTAACTGTTCTGTGGGTTCTGCTCCTGGGCCCATGGCCTGGCCAGTCTTTTCAGAACTTGGAGAAGTCGGTGCTGAGAAGAAAAATGCTGGTGCTCAAACCTGGTGACCAGTTTGGTATTGATGAACAAATGCCCAAAGGAGGAAGGTGCACAGAATGGGAGCTTGTAGGGAGATCAACCTGAGTGGGCTTTTGGAGCAGGACTGACTCCTGAGTGGTCAACCCCATACCGAGCCAACACCGATATGTAAGCTTTTTCCCTCTGGAAACTTATGGCTAGGGCTGGTCCCTTGACGGCCCATCTCTAAAAGAAGATGGAGCAATGCATGTCAACATGCTTGAGCCCCTCAACTCTCCATCCCTGTGAAGATTACCTTTTACTTAAAGGGGATGAGGCAAAGCTTAAAATCTCAACAATATTGAGCAGAGGGGAGATATCTTGCTTTCCTCACCTGTAAATCAAATATAATAAGACATAACTTCTAAATTGATTATGTGACCTAATATATTTTATATTTCACAATAATAGCTACCATTGATTGAGCAGCTACTGCATGCCTGATTCTGTTCTGTGTACATTACATGGATTACTTCTTTTCATTCTCACAACAGCCCAAGGATGTAGGTAGAAACCATGATGATCTCCCTGTCTTATGGATGTGGAAACTGAGGCCCAGAGAGGTTCAGCAAGTAATTAGTTGACGCCAAGATTCAGATCGGGTATTCGGAACCCAGAGCATGTACTTTGCTCCCTCTGTTGATTAAAAAGGGACTTTATGTACAGTGACAAGGGAGCACAGTGTCCCCCACTGAGGGTTTCTGGGAACCAGAGTTATTGTGGTTATTAGTACCTTACATCCTGCTTCCTGTTACATTTATGTCTTCCTTAGTCGCTATGTCATCCCTGCACTCATAAGGTATCCACACCATACCGCTCATCATTCCATACCAGACACTGGGAACACACGTGCATCACAGAGATCCAGAAGCTGAGGGGACAGTAATGACGTGTGTGACCCATAATAAACTCCTCTGTTATTTGCCAGAATCACCTTCATAGAGGCAGGTGCTGCTCTCACTGAACTAGCATGTTACTGCCTTTCCATTGGTTCAGATCGTCCTGTCCAATGAGGCCATCAGGATCATGTCTCATTCAACCCTGCCCTGCCCACTAATGCTGTCCCTCCAAACCCCACTCCTACAGACACTCAGGGTGTCCCCTTGGGGTATCTTATTGGGTGGAGGGTCTCGAAACCACAGGGACCTCTTACTTGTGAAGAAAGACGATCTCCACGTTGACATCATCCCGGTCCTTGTGCAGGAAGTCCTTCAGGAAATTGGAGACACTCTCCAGAGTGATGTGTCCACAGACCACAATGTGCCTGAATGGGAGAGACTGGTTAGATGAGGTGGCCCAGCGTGACCCAGGCACCCATGCCCAGCAGGACAGAGGAAGCGCAGCTGTAGGAAAGCATCGTCCCCGGGGGTGGGGGGGGGGGGGTGTCGATGAGCTCAGCTCCCCTCCCCAGAGTCTGTGAGGCAAAGCGGCGGTGCTGGCAGGTGCTCTTCAGCAGAAAAGGCATATGGCGTCTCACCTGATGCTGCACAAAATCCTATTAAAGCCCAACCGTTTGGCCAAGTGGTTTTATGCATTTAACAATAAGTGACATTATGCTCGCGCTTAAACGCTGCATTATCAAGTCCCTTGCAGATTCCTATCTCTCCCTTTCTGCCCACAAAGTGTCCTCCCGAGAGATTTACTGAATGAGTCTTGGTTTATGACATAGAGCTTATCAGGTAATGAGATAACAAATCTTGCTGAAATGATGACTTTGTGTAAGGAAGCGAACTTTTATCAGGGTGGCTAATGTGCGGCTTGACACATTATGGGCTCTGTTGGCCATAAGCAGTAAAAAGGAAAATTTTGCATTTTTCCGCCATAACTCCTCCAACAATGGGAGCGCGTAACACTTTACAGTAAGTGAGCATTACTCAGGGCTAAATGGGGACAGGATGCCTCTGGAATGGGAGATCAGCCGCAGACCTGTGTCCCCAGGCATCTGATTCCTTAAGGTGCCGCGGATGTCTCTGTGAGCCAAAGGAATCAGCCTCAAGATGGGGAGAAGCCAGGAAGAGAGGGCACTGGCACTGTCTGCCTTGTCCCAGGGGGCTTGGACTTCTGTTTCTGGAGATGGTGGCTGGTCTTGAGGAAAGGAGCCCCTCTTCCAGAACTGTGGGAACAAGAGTCCCCCCAACATCTCTGGGCTCCTGGACCAATCTGACATTGACACCAGGCTATACTATGGCCACTTACTAGTACAGTTACTACAAGGTGCTCGATTGATCAGGACTAAGCACTTTGGTGAAGAGTTAGTGCCAGGCCCCAATGTCGGGACTGGCTGTACAGATGAAATCTGCTGGCTTGGAGTAGAGAGGTTGTCACAAGGGACTTAGCCCAGATCCCTGTGCGCTTCGGGCCTCGGGGGACAGAGGCTGAATCCCTGGCTAGGCCATGAGGCATGGGCACATGGTGAACAAGAAGCACAGTAATTCTGTGGGAAAATGTAAAATGGCCAGGCCCCTTGCACTTCATAACTGCTCTGTGCACACTGCAATAAGGTGGAAAGCGCATTGGCTGGAGGCGGCTCGTAATAGGAGGCATGATGATCACTTATGCAATGTTCCATTAGATGCCATTACAAGAGCCTGCCCTTTCCTTGTAATTTGGTGCTTGACTAAGTATGTGAGAATAATGCAGTAAACTCATTGGTGAAAGGATAATGATGCAGAACAAAGAGTAAATCAATAATACGCGCGGTGCAGTTCATAATATCGCCATTATGGACTGTTATTGTTACGGAGCTGCACTTAGCGATCGGCAAGCAGAGGCCATTGGGGAGGGAGGAGTCAGTGACTTCCTCAGAGGAGCCATGTGAGCAAGATCACTGAGTTGGAGTCCATGCCTGCAGGATTGAGGGAGGTCCTGTGACCACCCATCCAAATTCTACACTCAAAACCCATACACTCAGCACCTTCCTAAAATACACAGTATGCCTGAGTACATGATGTGAATGAAACACTTGGATTATATGCATTTTATCAGGTCATACCTTAACATGCTTGTTGTCACACATGTGCATCTATATGGACAAAACAGGCTGCACGTGAATTTGCGTGATCTCAGTAAGATTTCTGATTGTGAACCTGACCTCTCCACAAATGACAGTGGTGCAGGGTGGGGGCAATGCTGATACTTTCTGCCCACAAACTTCCCTGATAGAGAACAAGACCAACATGGTCAAAGGTAAGGGCCTCTCTACAGGGATGTGAAAGGAAGCCAGATTGATTCCCTGCTCTGGCACCGAGGACGTGTGATCCAGGGCAAGCTTCTTATCCCCGTTCAGCAGATGAGGGAACTGAGAGGTTAATACCCCAGCCAGCTCCTGCCCCAGGCATTGCAAAGCCCACAGTTCTACACCAGCATAAGCCTGGTTATTATTCAAAGCTGGACTCAAATCAATGAGAGGGCCAGAGAGATGCCTGAACATCCATCCTTCCTATCCTGTGCGCAAAGAACTGAATGAACATCTGCCAGCAGCCCTGCTTCCTCTTCCAAAACCATTCATCTCTAGGACAGCTGTATGAGAAGTGGAAGGGGAGGGGATGAGTTCACCCTCTCACCCTTGAATCAAAGGCTCAGCAGCTGATTTATTCAGCCTTAGAGTCAGGGTTCTCTTAGTTGAAAATGTGCTGGGTACATATAAAATATATTCCAATGCAATCAATATTATGCCTTAAGCCTTTAATTAGCTTTCACTTCTCTTAAGAAGTAAGACAAATGCTGGCAGGAGACAGAAGAAAAAAAAAAAGGATTGACTTTTCTCATTTGGTGTTAGCTGTCCAATACCATTCTCGACGATTTAAAATATATGTCTGTTCACTATAGCATGCCTTCTGGGGTAGAGAGCAGTCTTTATCAAAAAGGGAGGGGAAAAAATCTTCCTTCAACATAATTGGTATTTTTGCTCAGAAAAAGCAAGATTGATTGAAAGCAGATTGCCGCCCTGCCCTCAGAGAGGTATTAGGTACATTATGGTGGCAACCTTGGAGGACCCATATTGTTCCAATCTGTCCTGTATCTGATTTAAAGATTTACCGTGTCCCTGTTTTGTGCCAATAATCATGTCCCTCTATTTTGTTTTCCATACAGTGAACGCGATCAAGGAACCCACATATTGAAAATGTTTGAATGCAGTTAGGATTGATGGATGGGGAGAAGCTACCTCTCCAACTCAGCATCTGCATCAGGAGGCCAGCTCCCACCAGCCCACTGCCCAAGGAGCATGAGGGCCCTGTGGGAGTGCCGGGGTGCATGGTAAAAGGGGCACATTTATTTCCCAGAAGTATTTTCAGGAGTTGACAATTCAAGGGGCAGTCGTCTTGGGAAGGATGTCATTGAGGGGAGAAGAGAAGCAGCATTTCCTGTTCATTGAAAATGTAACTGAAATGATCTAAGACTGAGAGCAGGATGTGTCAACCCTGGATGCAGAGTAATGGTCTTTCGCAGTGCATGGTTCAGAGAACGCCAAAAAAGACCCTCATCCAAAATTACTTCTGTCAGGTCTGTGACACCCACAAGTCTACCACGTGAGATTCATTTGGATAGCCCTGTGTTAGCTCCGACACCAAGGAACGGAATAGTCCTAGGTAAGGGACCAATTCTGCATTTCACAATTAGGAAGTCAGAATCTCTGAGGGGCTGAATCGAGCGCCTGGTTCATGGGTTATCTTGAGAATTTATTTAAATAGAGATAATATATGTGAAGAGACTAGGAAAAGGTCTGGCCCTTATAAGCATTAAATGGCAAGATTCATGGGATACCTGTAAATCAGTACGTAACATATAAAAAGCTCTGAGGCCAGTATAATCTCACCTAATCCTCACATAACCCCGTGTTCCTATTATCTGCATATTTTCGGGTAACTTCTCCGAACCTCAATTTCCTTAAGCCAGTGGTCAGCAAACTGCGGCTCTGTTGACTAATGAGTTTGCCAACCACTGCCTTAAGCTATGTGTCCGAGATCCCCCAGCAAGTGAAAGGGACTTGCCCAGGCTGTGACCCTGTTCTCTGACCCAATTCTCGCTGAGAGAAAAGGGGTGATGTGAAAAGGGCAGAGGCTTCAGTATTGCAGCTCCGCTTGCTCCTGACTGATGGGCTGGGCCGAACCAAGAGGAGATCCTCCTGGATACACAGAGGATGGGGTGTCGGAGAGTCTTCACTGGGCCAGGAGAGAAGCTTAGTGTGGGCCTGCAGCAGAGATAAACCCCACCTAAAGCACCACAGAGATGCAGGGTCACTGGATTCTGGCTGTACCTGATCAGCCGGACCAGAAGGCCCAAGACAGCCAAGGCTGAGAGGCAACACGAGCTCTGAACCAAGTTTCAAGTTAAGCCACACAATTTGGCCACCCAGGGGCTGCGATGCGATGCAGACATTGATCTTTAGATGGCTCAGGACTTCCTCAACCTGAGGACCCAGAGGAAGACAGACATCTTGTGGTTCACTGACACTGGAGAGTTTACAAAGGCAGCTGCTGCGGACCCAGAGCTGGACATTTTTAGACTGCTGCCCATGGCAACTGCTGACTTCTAGCAGGCCTGGCCCCCTGGTTTGCGAAGATGGCCAGCCAACCTAACTCAGTAACCATTTTTCCTCTGATGTACTTTTTGGTTTTTAAAGTTTTTTAGTTCTGGGAACAAATCTTTGTTGAGATAAATTAATGTTAGTAGCTAGGATTAAAGGGTCCATCTCAGATGCAGGAGGAAGCATCTGAAATGCCAAAATGGCATCTTGGGGAGAGCAGTTACTCACATAGTGGCTGGCCTGGGTAGAGTGTCCACAAACGCGGCTGGATGAACCAGAGGTGGTAACGCCAGTGGGTCATGAAGCAAGCATGGCATTGAGGGGTGGAGGGTGACTTAATCAGAATAATGTTTGACTATTATGATCGCTATCAGGGCTCACCAGAAAACTACCAGTTGCTTATTTCATGGGCACCTCTTCACTCAATAAGTATCGCTGTCAATAACCATCTTCACCTCCCACACACTGTCCTCCATCACTCTGCTGGTAAGTGGGTCAGGAAAGCTGGACGCCCCAGTGCAGTTGGGAGCTCAGTTTCAGAGCTCAATGCCACTGTGCCTTTCAGAGTGGATAGCTCAGGGTCACTGCCTCAGGGCTGGAGGCATAAGAGGAGAGGAGGGGGGGGGGGGAGGGCACCAGACACAGCCTTTCAAGGCTCTGGGGAACAAGGCACCCAGAGCCACTGAGGGTGAGCTTTCCTCAATGAGAGGAAAAAAATCTACACACTTTTCAAAAGACTCAGGCAGTGTTACTGAGAGCCAGCAACCTTTGCAAAGGGCTGTGAGCATGGTGAGCTCCCTCGCATGTTCTCCCGTGTAACTGTGTTAGAACTACCCTTGGCAAGTGTACAGTCTAGTGCCTGTATCGTTGTGGTGTGGACACTGTGGTCCAGAGACTCAGTGCCCAGTGAATGTCAGAGCAAGGGCAGGCCTGCCTGTGGTTTGATGCCCCCTAAGCAGAGGAAGCAACTGGTGCTGCTAGAAGGAGCTGCAGTCCTGGGTGACCTGGGACCAGTCGAGCCCTACCACAGGGTCCCAGTTCTCTGGACCTGCCCCCGTTCATGCCATCCGTCCATCTTGTCTAGACACCTGCAACAGCTTCCTAATTCCGTTCATGTTTACTCTCCCCACAACTCCCAACCCCACCCCCAACCCCTCCAAAAAAGCTAAAACGCGAGGATGGAGGCAGATCCGACTGCATCGGGCCCCACAGAACAGGGAGGTCCTACAACTCCCTTTAGCAGAGCCTCACTTGAGGAAGATGATGTAAAATGCACAGCTCTGGGCTGTTTATTTTTAAAGATACTATATCCATTTTTACTGGAACAAGTATAAAGAACTTAAAAAACCCATAGCTATCCTGTCACAATAAATCATATGGAGTAAATTGAAAATCCTATACAGCTTTTCCTGAATACACTGCGCTCACTTTGTAAAAGAGCTAGATGAAATGTGGCATATATTGATCTCGATGTCTCTGTAAAACTATAATATTTATATCAAATACATATGCTAGAAGCTCTTGTCTTTCTGCTGAGCCTTCTAATCATTTTTCTCTGGTCCCACCTCCCGCCATTGGTAGCTGCTGCCTTGATGGGAATGCATTTTAAGAAGGACTTGTCCAAGGAATTCATCAGCGTTTTATCATGTATAAAGCAGGGTGGGGTGGCAAGAGACCCCGAAACCCACATCACAGTGGTCAGTACTCAAAGTACTACCCTAAAGGAAGAAGGCTAAACTAGCTCCTGCCTTCACATGTCCTCCTAAAAGACTGTCCCAGAGGATGTCCATGCCAGGAGATCGACTTCTGTAAACAAGGTAAACCCAGGTGAGTGGACCCCCTCCTTCCAATGCACCCAGGGACCCAGTTCAGGACCCCAAAACTGGCTGGGCTTTCAAGAACTATATGTTGATCAATGGACTTGATGGCGGAGCATATGTGGCTAGGTGACCTGTGCCATAGTAAGTGTAGAAGAAATTGAACAGTCAGCTGCAAGCCTCTCAGAGCAGTGCCTGCTTCTGCCAGCTCAGGTCCACTACCCTGTTTCAAGTATGTGAGAGAACAGCACATGTAAAAAGGACAAAAATGAAACCAAAACAACTGTTAGCACGCAGCACTCTAAGCCCTGTTTTAACCACTTTCTGTTTAAAACAAATGAAAACACAAACACAAACAAACAACAACCAAAACAACCCAAGGAGGTTAGGAGATTAGGTCATTTCCCAGCCAGGGCTACATCTAGGATTTTGCTAATCAACAAATGAAGGAGATGCCTTCTCCCTCCAAGTGAGGAAAAGAATGAAGTAATCATCTGATCCAGCTGTCAACAGAGCTGTTCTGGGGAGACAGGCTGCTTGGATGCTTCTCTAAATGGGGCAGAAGGTTGAGCAACTACATTCCAGCATCACAGCAAAGGCACCTCTGGAAAACACCCCAAGGTCGGAGGACAGACTACTGGTCGACCCAATGGGAAGCACTGGATGTCCTGACCAGACCAGACCTTTCTGCAGGACAGGGGGTGCATTTTAACTCCAGCAGGTGGTCAGCACCTGAGCCAGCCCAGAGGGATCTGTGACTGCACCTCCACCGTCCCAAGTCAGACCTCCATAATTGGACCATGCATGAGGAATGATCCCCGTCTTTGTGGCCGGCTGCCTAAAGAGTGTTTCAGTCCAAGTCTTAAAACTAAATGCCAGGAACCTCAGAGTGGAAGACATTGGTTGATTTTGCCTGTTCAGTAGGCACCCCCCTTCTGTCAACAGCATCTCATTTTTTAATGCTTTATTGTTGAAAGTTTTAGATATGTCTCCTTTTTCCCCCCTTGATCTCTCCCTGCCCACAGCTGCCCCCCAGCACATGCTCTCACCCCCTATTGTCTGTGTCCATTGGTCATGCTTATATGCATGGATACAAGTCCTTTGGTAGATCTCTTACCCCCTGGGTAAGCACCTCATTTTTAATTGGAGAATCCCTCCTCCCCAACCACGTACAGTCCTGGGCCCTTGAATCAAGGTTCCCTGACCAAGCTCTGCCAATCCTTGCTTTTCAGTTTCTCATTTAATTCTCACAATAACCTAGGATGCAGATATTACCACCACCGTTTTGGTTTCTTTCTCTCTATTCCTTCTCCCCTTCCTCCCTTCCTTCCTCCCTTCCCTCCCTCACCTCCCTCCCTCCCTTCCTCCTTTCCTCTGTTTCTCCCTCCCTCCCTCCCTTCCTGCCCAGAAGAGGAATTAATTACACAACTCTTTTAAGAAAGCAATAATATGATGGCTGGATTCTCACAAACTGCACTTCCTTGTTTCTCTCCCCAACCCCTCACTCCTCTGCATTTATTCATCCTATAACTGCAGACTTAATGGCTTTTGGCTATTTTTTAAATAAGCCAGTCTTCTCCTGACCTGACTCTTCCAATCCTGGCCGGCTCTCTGCACTTACAGAGGGATCATCACACTGAACCGCACTCTCCTCGACTCAGATCAAAGCAAGCTTGTCTCTCTCCACTTGGTAATGCTGCTTCTGAACCAAAGGGACCAAGAGAAGAGAGGATTAAGCAAAAGTCAGCTACCTCTTTGGGGATGAAGGAGAAATAGAGAATGAGTCCAAAAGAAATGTTTCTCTCCCTGG
The DNA here is from genome assembly GCA_026230045.1 of Corynorhinus townsendii. Classification (NCBI taxonomy): domain Eukaryota; kingdom Metazoa; phylum Chordata; class Mammalia; order Chiroptera; family Vespertilionidae; genus Corynorhinus; species Corynorhinus townsendii. The sequence goes on along the minus strand of JAPDVU010000008.1, from coordinate 102,307,313 downwards.
AGAGGACACATACAGCTTTGATTTGCAAATTGAGCCCTCCCTCTCTCCCTAACCCCTCTAGTAAATCATGCCTGATGGCCTGAGAGCATGTGCTATTGGACTTGACCTTCCCATAATGACAATCAAGTTGACACATCCTCGCCTTGCTCCCCACCACACCTAAGGGTGTTGCCCCAGGTTGCACACTCTGGTAGCCAGTCTGGCTGAGTAGACGCAACACACTTGCACAGGCCTCCAAGGCCTCCGGCATGTTACACACAAAATAACTGGGAACTGTCCACAGCTTCCAGGTCTCCGTGAGGCACAGAACTCCTCACCAAAGAAGAGGGAAAGCATGAAATGGAGCACACCTCAGGGTGGCATCAGCCGCTCTCCATCCTTCCAATTCTCTCTGCACCCCTCTGTTACTGGGTCCCATCATTAGATCTGTAGGCTTTTGGTGCTCAAGTCACCTGCCGTTACCTTTGCCCTAACTACTTCAATGGGTACATTTAAAAATTGGGAATTAGCAAATGCTTTGAGGAGCATTCCTTCTAAAATGCTTGCAGCCTTCATGTTGCTTTATAATTTCATGATTTTATTGAATAAAATTGTTGCCAAAATATCATTTAACTGGGATGATACTCCTACATATTCAAGCTTCTGTTTCGCTGCCACTGGCTTCTTAAATGATTCTAATTGCTCGATGTCCCAGGTATGCTCCAGGAGAGCAATAATCACACTTTCTAGCTCATCCTTTCATTTATTTATTTATTTATAAATGTTTTTTAAAATATATTTTTATTGGTTTCAGAGAAGAAGAGAGAGAGAGAGAGAGAAACATCATTGAGTGAGAGTCATAGATCGGCTGCCTCCTGCATGCCCCTTACTAGGGATTGAGCCACCTGGGCAAGTGCCCTGACCTGGAATCAAACCATGATTTGAACTGCCAGTTCATTGGTTGATGGTCACCACTGAGCAACACTGGCTGGGCTCTAGCTCATCCTTTTAAACACAGCACATAGCATGGTGCCAGAAACATGGCAAGGGATCATGACATTGGGCTTCACGGTCAGTGGCCAGGGTCAGAAACCCCTCACAGAGATGGGCATGTATGCATCTCTGAACTGCCTCTGTATCCCCTTATTGAAAAGGTATAGAGAGGGGACCTAAGGTTCCTTTACTGACCATTGCCACCCACATCTGGATCAGCCCTGTGGTTCTGGGGATGGGAACAGGCATTGCCATGCAATACCAGTACTAGATGTGGAGGCTGAATCCCTGCATGTCACAGAATAAGGTTTCCAGGAGTTTCACATCGCATTAGCCCCTACAGATTTTTAATAAAAGGAGACACCAGACTTGGTCAGTTAGAAAGTTTCCTGGTTTGTTTTCAAGGTATGATGGCAGCATCTGTGGGATGAACCCCAAATCTACTAAGAACTGCTGTACACAGATCTGGAAAGCCTTCCATCAAAATGAATGACATCGTCAGAAACCAAAAACAACACCACTTAATCTCTGAGGGTTGCGTGCATCTTTTGGATTTGAAATCTACCCAGCAAGGATTCTCCAATCAAATGTGAGGTTAAAGAGAATGAATCTTCTGGGACTGTAATTAGAAAATTCATATTCAGGCTTCTTTTTTTAATGGAAGAGAGAATATTTAAGAGCAAAATCTAGGCTTATATATGACTTTGTTTTTTTTTTAGCCATGCAGTTCATCTCCCACCTACATTTCTATTCTTGTTTTTAGAACAATAGCTGGAACATTTTGATAAGTGTGTGGAAGGGAAGAGAGACAGCAGGAAAGTGTGTGTGTGTGTGGGGGGGGGGTGCTTTCATACCATTAGTATTATCAGGAAATTGATTTAATATGCATCCGAGTCTCTTTAAATCGAGCTTCAAGTTTGAAAGGACTGAAGATGTGACTTATAAGAATCCAAAGCAGATGCAAAGAAAGAAGCGCTCACATCCACACCCACCAAGACCCCTCTCGCTGCAAAGGAATACCTGGCATATTACATTATATGATACAGCATCTAATTGACACTTGCTTTTGGTATCTGTCCCTCGGTACTGAATTTCAGAAGTAGTCAAGGGGTCATTGTTCCAAAGTATTAGGGCAATCTCATTTTTTCCTCCCCTAAAAGTTTAATGCTAATCAAAGCAGAATGCCTAATCAGTCCAAGCTGGCCTGTCAGCTTGAATTATCTGTTTGTCTCCCTATTTACTGTATCTGTCTGTCTACGGTTCTTCATATCTTTGTGAAGATCGGTTATTGGGGCCTGTGTTTCCTTCTGACTCGAATGGCTACCAGATGATCCTTCCTGGTGATATGTTGATGATTTGCTAATTTATGGTTTTTAAAATCTAGGAATCTGAAGACATGGCTAGGAGTTCAAGCTGGGGCTTGCATGGGCCTTGCAAGGAGAGGGCTGAAGGGCTCACTTGTCAAGGGATGGAAGTTTGTGTAAAAAGCAAAACTTCAGTCACATTTCAACCAGAGCGGTATCTGTGGGACAGAAATAGTAAATGACATCTCACAGGGAACCTCACTCACAAGAGCAGCCCCCCCCACGCAAACTGTGGGGGGCAAGAGTGAGTGCTGCCTAAGCTCCATGGAGACGGGAAAGGGAAGAAGGCCCCCGGTGCTCAGCCCAACACACCACGTGAAGGACCCTGTGTCCTAGTCAAAACGCTGGGTCAGGCCTTCCCAGGAAGCTCAGCCATGGCCATGCAGCCTGCAGGAAGGCCGTCACCTCTGGGAACCAGCAGGGGAAGCCTAAATAAGCTCTGACTTTGAACTGCCAACCACATTGGTGGTCAAATAATATATGATGTGCAGCTCAAGACAGATGTGACCTATTTGGAGGTTTTTATGGGTGTGTGGAAATACATCTATCCCCAGTGCCTGGCATGTAGCGAGCACTCAATAAACACATGTGGAATGAATGACAATGAGGAACTCATGTGAGCTCTCGTTTAGGTGGGGGTGGGCTACCAGGGTAGATGAAATGAACCTTTGGGGAAAAATAATCTCTGTTCCTCCACAGCAGGTCATTTCAATTCCAATTTTAAAAAATGGTTGAGAACCACAGCAGGCAAAACCCAAGTGTGGCGAAGACGGTGAGATGGAGTTCCATGTTGACACAAGAAATCTCGCAAAAGGGACGAGAAAGTGGAATCAGAAATGAACAAAGACTGCAGAGGCAGATGAGGAGCCTATTTCTGATAAGAGGGAAGACAAAGTCTCATAAGGGCCCCCTAATCAGAACCGGGGCAGGTATGTGGATGCCCCACCTGGTGGGTCATGGGAGAGCACGATCAGGCATCTGGACCCCAGAGAGACAGAGTTTAAGATTTAGTCCCATGGAGGGACAAGCAAAGACCTCATAAAATATGAATTTTAAAACTAGGGTGGGCTCACATCTTTTGGGGATAATGAAAGCTGGGTTCGGTGGCCACTGAACAACTGTAACATCTCCTCCCAGGTGTCACCTCCCTGGACCACTTTATTGAAGGTAAATAATCCCTGTTTTGCTCTACAACCGAATCTTAGGTCTTGTCTCTGCTTTTAAAATGTGTGCCTGGGAGCTCCTTTGGCCACAGCCTTGCTCATTGCCTGTGACCTCCTGGAGACTGTGACCTCCACCAGGACAGGTTCCCTGGGCAGCTTGCTCACCACCTATTCCGATCCGGCTCGCACACAACCCAGCAGTGTGCCTGGCACAGAGGTCCTCAGCAAACCTCCAGAACTGAATGAATGAACCAGTGGAGATAACAGGAGTGGACAGTAACTAACTGCTCTCTAGCGGTTCTTAGAGCTTGACATTTTGTTCCAAATTACTGATACTCTTCAAAATGTAAGCATTTACATGAAAAACCACAAATCACCCTGTTGTCATTTTTTAATGGAAAAACATAATAGGTCTCCCCGCCTCTGTGCCTTTGAGGCTCCTTCTTACAACTCTGAGGACACACCTGAGGTTGAAGGCAGATGGCCGGCCTTCCCTCCCTCCAGAGGGACACAGCCTGAGGGCTGATATTCCCACTCGGAGCTGATGTCCCTGGAGGGGCGCCTGCTATCATAGTTCTCACCAACAGTCAGGAAACCACCACCAGAGACCCAGAGGTGTGCTCTCAGGAACTGAAGGGAGCAGGCAGATACATCTGCCAGGGCAGAGAGGGCTCTTCCTAAGACAGAACGCAGGTAGGCTCTGCCCAGGAATGGTCTAGGTGATCACTACCACCTACCATGGCTGGTCACCTAGGAAATGAACCCCCAGAAAGGATGGAGTCTGAAAGGGGCTGACAGTGTTGAAACCCACAAATACTAGTAAGACGCAAATCTCAATGATCCGCCTGCCCATTCTTGAGAGCCCCTCATTGTTAGAGGTGTTCAAGAGGTCAATTTCTCATCTAACCGAATGAGGGGGGGAAATAGTTTTGTCCCCTCTCCCTGGGGCCAGGATCCTGAGAGGTAACAAATGACCAGAAGGAGGAGACAGGCCCAAGGTGACACCCCACTTACGGACAGTGGTGGAGAAACACGTACAATGGTAAGATCCCTGAGTGTAGAGCAAAACGAATGGGGTCTCGAGAGATGATCTAGAGAGACAACGTGACCCAGGGGCGCATGCTGCCCCAGGTTAAATCCCTGATTGAAGATCTGCCCTTCAGTTGCTATGGGACATCAGGCAAAGCACTTAGCCTCTGTGGTCCTCAGTTTCCTCACCCACTGCAAATGGAGATGACAACATTACCTTCCTCACAGGCTGCTGCGAGAATTGGAAAATAAGCAAGTGTGTGCAGTTATTACTCTTGTCATGGAAGGCAGCCTAGGGCTTTGCTCTACAGTGATTCATGTTCTCACTTCTGGAAGTCCAGAAGGAAGCGCTCTAAGAGAAGCCATGGCATTTAAGTTTCACAGGCAGCTTTCATGCATTGGAGCTAGACCCCGTTAGTCTGTGACCACTGTTCCCCCAGCCAGAAGGGGGCTCAGCTTTCTCATCCAGCCGGCAACATTTCCTCCAAGTACATTATATCCACTTTCCTATTGCCCTTTGCCTACTCCTTGTCCTATTATTCATCTTTTCTCTGTGTCTTCTCAGTATTTGGCTACCAGGAATCCATGGAATAATCCAACCCATCCCATTCTCCTCTGTCCCAAACACCTGGCCAAAGACAATGCCTCTGTTTTGGGCCCCAGAAGCCCAGCCTGGGAAATATAAGGTCTGGATGGCTCCCTGTCCAGGCCTCCTCTAACAAGGGGGTTAGCAGATGGATTCCTCTCTGTGGCTGATTATTTTCCATGGCCCTTGGCCATGTGACCTTAGACCATGATCTTGTCAGTTCTCATAAACTAACCAGGAGTGGGCTGAGTCACACACAGAGAGGAAACCTCTGGGGGAAACGGCAGGGGCTGTGGGAGGAAGGAGAGAAGGCTGGGATCCTAAAGGCCATGGGAGCCTCACCCCTGTACTCCCCGCCTCGGAGTGGCTTTGGCATCACATGAAAGAGAGGAGAGGCAGTGAGCGTCCTTAGGAGGACGGCTGGGCTGCAGGTGGGCTACTCTTTTGAATAAAATCTGGGGACTCAGCCCAAGGGGCTAACTGTCCCCAAGACCTCCAACTTGGAAAAACTGCCTTCCTTGGTCATTCACTGGAACCCCTGGTTATTGACACCCAAGTCCCTATTCTCAGGAGCCCCAACACATCATCATAAGATACATTAGAGAAAAGCTGACACACAGAGCACACTGCCCACACTCACTGCTGGCTTGGGCTGTCCTATGGGAGGTCAGGTGTAGGATATTGAGGAGAGCGCTGGGTGATGCCCTTGATACAGTGTTGACGGAGAAGGTGTTCTGGGGATGTGAAGGGAAATGTTTACATTCTGCCAAACACACACTGAAAATGAGGTGCTGAGGAAATCTTCTTATGCTCCAATACTCTAAAATGGGGTGTTACCTAAACAACCCCCCGAGCTTCTCGGCCTAATTTTCTTTTACTCTAAATAATCTTTGGAATTCAAAGTTGTATGTCTCTGTGGCTTTGGGTCGCAAGTTACCTTGAGTTCTCCAAGGATGCATTTTTAAAAGGGAAGTTATTCCTGAGTAAAATACTCAACCATAAACCAATCCCTTAACTGTGTATATGTTTTAATTACTTTCTGGGCATTCACTTGACTAAATCCTCGGGAGCAGTGTGCATGTAAGTGGGTCCATGAGTACAGCACATACATTCATGCATACACACAAACATGGGCGAAGCATGCTACTTTCAGAGTCTGAACTCTATCTTTCAACAGAGTTTAGCTGCTTTCCTTTTGCAAATGCATTTAATTTTATCTGGAAACTTTTTGACGTTAGAAATAGAACAACTGTAGTTTCTCATTATGTTTGCTGCCAGAACCCATGCTTGGTTGCTCAACTAAAGACCTTATATTGCTAATTACTACCACATGCCCGTATCCCAAGCGCAAGGGAACTTATTGATTCTGACAGCCCATTCTCTCAACACTGAATTCCAAATGAAAACTCAAATTTTGGCCAAACATAACATTTCATCAATCTTGTTCTACTGACTGGAAAAACAACATCAAACAAAGGGTGCTAATGGCCCTCTATTACCGTGCCTTTCCCACGCTTATATTTTCTGATGAAAGATCTAAGTGACCAAAGGGCTTCTTTAAACTACTTAGTAATTAGCTTTTGAACCAGGAAACAATGCGCAAAGTGCACAGTCCCCGTGCTGATGACAGAACCTGCTCTCTGTCCGCAGGGTCGGTGACACTGGAGACCCAGCGAGAACATTAAAAGCAAAGTGCACATTTTCATAAAGGGGATAGGAAAAAAGAGAGGGGGCGGGCATAAGCAGGCTAGCAGCGGTGATAAAAGATTACCGAAATGGAGGCAGAACAAAAGCCGCAGGAGCCTGTGATCTGAAGTCATCACCACGAGGGGTTAGAGTGGAAATGCCAAGGCAGAAAGCACCGGGATCAGGCCAGGCCGGGGGTGAGTGCTGGTCTGAGGGCCTGAGCCGGTCACTGGCCATCAAAAGCTGTCAGCCACCAGGCCCACCCACACTGGGGTCGGGAAACTAACTGGGGGTGAAGGAGATTTTACCTGGAGCGAGAGTCAAGACATATTTTCAACCTGGACTTCAGGGCAATTGACTTTACTGCTTCCTTGGGGGCTGTGATAGGACAAAGGCTGGGACAGCGGGTGGGAGGCCAACAAGGCCCTGCCATCAGAAGGCCACCTGCTTTATGGCAACCTGCCCACACTTTAAGGCAGACCCAAGAGAGAAGCTGTTTTCCTCTTGGCATGGAACACATGACCGGTGGAATCTCCAGATGTATTTGGCCTTTTGGATGCAACCAGTGGCCCAGAAATCAGAGCAGCTTGGTTCTAATCTCATTTGGGCTGTTAGGGAAATAGGAGAGCAGGGCTCCAACAGAGGGGAGGTGTCGGCATGGGCTGGCTCCCCGAGAAGGTGCCAACTGGCTCCCTCTCAGCCACTGTCCTTTGTTCCTTTGAAAGAAAACTGGTGTCCGGTGGGTAGTTCAAGAAAGTGAGCCCTGTTTTTCCCGCCTCCTCATTTTCTGAAGGGAGGACTGGGCACCAAGCGTGGGATGTGCTGGAACTGCCTCAGAGAGGAGGTCCGCACATCTAACGGGACCACCAGACGAGGAGGAAGTGGTGAGGATGGAGGGAACACCATGGTGCTGGTTTGATTTTCTCTTAAAAAACAGAATCGGCTATTTAAGAGTTTACCTGAAAATGAATGAAAGAAGCCTAGTTCCAGTGCAGGAATTCTGTAATAGGGAAGGGGCATGAGTGATGGAAATATTCCACGTCTAGATCAGGTGGGAGTGACTGGCTGGGCACACAGGTGCAAATGTCCTGAGCTGAATGATACAGATGTGTGTGTACCTCTTACTCCATGCAAGTTAAAACAAAAAACAAAACCTCAGAAACAAAGCTGTGCCCAAGAAAAGTCCTTTTTAAAAAAGGGATGGATAGTTGCTGCCTGCCCGGCCTTCCTCCAGCAGTGTCCGGAGAGATGGCGGCTGGCAGAGCACAGCGAGCTGAGGTCCGGCCATGTACTCGGAAGGAAATCTCTGGTGGATCACAGACCCACATGTAAATAACATGATGAGCACAAGTTGAAAGAGAGCCCATGGAGAAAGCATTTGTGTATGGAAAGCCAAACAAGACACTTTGGCCTTAGCATGTGGTGTCCTGACATATCAGAAACATATTATTTCTTGCCCACAATGAATTGCAAGTGAGTAATGAGTCCCTGTGATGATAAGCTCTGTGCCTCCTGGCTAAAGAGAACTGGTTCCCCGGTGGCCACGCCTTATAGTAGGCAAGGTGACCTTGACCTTGCCTCCCTGAGAATTCCTTGCTGAAGTAAGATCTCACATTACTGCTGCACAGGTACCCCATAAAATGGCATCATCTTAGTGTGGGGGACCCGAGTGTAACCACCAAGCTAGTTGGTGTGAGGAATGAATGAGCATGGTTTACTTGTTAGGGACCAGAACAGAAAATATGGGCCCAGTGATAGCTGGACCCCTTCCAGTATAAACCCACGTCTCTTGGAAAGATGTGTGGGGGGAAAGCGGTGAATGAGAACAGGGCTGGGTGGCTGGTCCCAGTGTGTCAACCCGGGTAACATCACACCCGACCCAGAGTGTGGCCCTTCCCTCACAGAGATGCCCGGGTGGGTAGGAGAGGGCAGGACTCAGGTGCCACCACCACAGGGACTCCTGGAAGCCACTCAACCACATCTTTTCTGGTGCAACCGACTTACTTTCTGCCTCCATGTTTGTTAAAAGTCCCGCCGAATTTATTCCGATTCAGGATGAGAGCAGCAATTTCGGGCACGTAGCGGGCAAACATTGCCTACATGCATGAAACAAAGAAACAAGAGCCAAAAAAACAATGGCATGCAGAGAGGACACCGCAGTGGAGGCAGCAGACCTCTGGATACTTACTTTCTTCCACTAACCGCACTATAGGAGCCCCCGTATTTCTTGCGGTTTCCTATTAACTCTATGATTTCAGGGACGTAGCTGGCAAACATGGCCTGAGGAGAAGACAGGAGACAGAAGAGAGACTAAAAAGACAGGCCAAAGAAAGGGGTGACCTTTTCAGAAGGGGGGATGCTAAGATCTGAAAACACAAAAGGATTAGAACTGCGAAGGTATACACTAATACGTTGGATTATAAAAAAGGCACAAAAAGGGTAAGCTCCTGAAAATACACAAGGCAAAACAAACATTAGCCAGCCTAGACAACTAAAAAAAAATCACAGTTGCTAATGATATTGCCCAAAAGGCAAATACAAAGAGAAAAATTAAAAGGAGACAGGAATAAATAAGTTGACATCTAGCTCTTCTTCCTGAAGAAAAGTAAGTAAGGGGGATGCATGCTGGGGAAATTACACACTTACACAGGCACACACATGTGCACGCACACGTGCACACACGCACACACATGCACACTCAGATTACTGCAGGGAGAGACCTTTCTAGTTAAAATCCAAAGGAGAACCAATGCCTATGAATGATTAAAGATAATAAACACCAAAGGAAGATTAAAATAATACAAACTTTTACATTTAAAAAAATCACTAAAAAGTACATAAGGTAAATTGAGAAAATCACATGGGAGGAAAGGATAGTGAGGAGAAACACAAATCTGCCATGTTTTGTCCAACAAACAATGCACCTGTGGCTGGATAAACTGGACCTCACAGGCCCTGTGGAAACACTTGTGTTGACGTACACACACATACACGTACATTTACATACATTTATAATGTATATGTCCTATGCATACAAAACAGAGAGATGTGTATGCATAGTGTAAATGTGTGTGTGGTGTACATAAGTGAAAGCTGTGTGTGAAGTAGGATTTTAATCATTTACCTCACACACAGCAAAAGTTTAATCTTAGCCCGGCCAGTGTGGCTCAGTAGTTGAGAGTCAACCTATGAACCAGGAGGTCATGGTTTGATCCCGGTCAGGGCACATGCCTGGGTTTCAGGCTCAATCCCCAGTGGGAGGCAACCAATCAATGATTCTCTCTCATCATTAATGTTTCTTCTATCTCTCTCCTTCTCTCCCTTCCTCTCTAGAATAAATAAAAATATTTTTTAAAAAAATAAAAAGGTACAGTGAGCTGCTTTGAGAGACAAAATGCAGCCACTGCCACTGTGTTGCCAAACGACCCTTGAAAATGACAGCATAACCTACCATTATGATTTGCATAGAACAGAAAAGCAAACAGTGAAACTTTCTGACTTACAATGGGAAGAAAAACATCCCAGGTGCCACACTTGGTGACATCTACCTGGACAAGACCAGTGGGCCTCCATCTCTGACATGGGGACCCCACTCTTTAGGGCAGGCCCCAGCCACAGTGTTTGTTGGAAGTTTGGGGAGGACCGTCAAGGGGCGGAGAACTCTTGAAACCGCAAATTGTCTATGGAGTCAGTTACCAGGGTCAGGGGACAGCAACTGTCCTTGCAGAATATCAGATACTGAGTTACATTACTAAGGGACAGACACTCACTTCCTGGCTAAATGGCTGGCCCTGACAAGGGAAACATGCCTGGGTCTCTGGGAAACAAGTTAATTCACCAAAAAAATATGCAGAAAAGTCACCCTCACGCTTGGACCAACTTAGCCTAATTGTAAAACCAAGGCAATCGCTTGCTTCTAGTGCAGAAACGCACTATCAAAATACAAAGCTTTCAGGAATGGATAACAGAAGATATTAATGACCATAAAAATCAGTGTCATAACAAAGAGCTTTTACCAGTCCCCCGAGGATGAAGAAGACCATGAAGAGGCGCCCGAGCGTGGTTTTCGCATAAACATCCCCGTAGCCAACAGTGGACATGGTGACCATGAGCAAGTAGACACATTCCCAGTATGTAAGCGCCTGGTTGTTTTGGAAATTTTCCCATGGGTCCCCTGAATTCTCCACCTACAGAAGGGGACAGGGGAGAAAAGGGGAATATTATGCTAGAGATATATATCCTATATAATAAAAGTCTAATATGCTAAGTGTCTGGTCATCTGTTTACCCAATCAAAGCGTAATCTATACTAATAAAAGGGAACTATGCTAATTAGACTGGGATACCTTCCAGGAGACCTTCTGGATGTCCTTCTGAACAAAGCCATGGTGGCGGGGCCAAGGTAGAGGCAGTTAGAGGCCAAGAGGGAAGGGCAGTTGTGGGTGATCAGGCCAGGATGGGACAGCAGTTGTGGGTGATCAGGCTGGTGGGGGATGGGGCCGTTGGGGGTAAGCAGACCAGCAGGGGGGCCAGTTGAGGGTGAGCAGGCCGTCGGTGGGGGTCAGTTGGAGGTGATCAGGACAGCAGGGGGGTTAGTTTGGAGTGAGCAGGCCAGCAGGGGGGCAACTGGGGGAAAGCAGGTCAGTGGGAGGGAAGGTGGGGAAGAGCAGGCCAGCAGAAGGGGCAGTTGGGAGTGAGCACACTGGCACGGGGGGCAGTTGGGGGTGATCAGGCTGGTGGGGGGAGGCATTTGGGGGTGAGCAGGCCAGCGGCGGGGGGCAGTTGGAGGTGAGCAGGCCAGCAGGCAGAGTGGTTAGGGGCAATCAGGCAGGCAGGCTGGCAGGTGAGCGATTAGGAGCCAGCAGTCCCAGATTGCGAGAGGGATGTCCGACTGCTGGTTTAGGCCCGATCCCTGTAAACCAGCAGTAGGACATCCTTCATGGGGTCCCAGATTGGAGAGGGTGCAGGCTGGGCTGAGGAACAGCCCCGCCCCCCGTGCACGAATTTCATGCACCAGGCCACTAGTATGCTAATAATATGCTAAGGCCACTCAACCGCTCGCTATGGTATGCACTGACCACCAGGAGGCAGACAGTTGACCGGTTGACCAATCGCTATGACATGCACTGATCAACAGGGGGTAGATGCTCCAACTGGTAGGTTAGCTTGCTTCTGGGGTCCAGCCAATTGGCCTGAACAAGACGGGCTGGACATGCCCTGGAGCCCTCCCATGGTTTCCCCCTGGCTGGCAAACCTCCCACATCCTTCCCCAGCCCCAATTGTGCACTGGTGGGGTCCTTCAGCCTGGCCTGCACCCTCTCACAATCCAGGCTGAGGGATCCCCCCCAGGCTCCCAAGTGCATGAATTTTGTGCACCGGGCCTCTAGTATATATATAATAAGCCAGGAGCACAAAAGTTCCAGCAGGATGTTTTGGAGGGGTGGCCCCTCAACCCCAATGTTGGCTGCCTGGGCTGGGTTCTGTGAGGGATGGCCGAGCAGGTAGCAGAGAGGTAAGAACACAATCATGCCTCCCAGTGGATGGGGGCTAGGAGGGAGAGGCCCTGTCTGTTTACCCTTCACATTGTTGAAGATCTGATGCCAGCTTCATGTTAGGGCCTTGCTCTGGCCTCGCTTGATGGCATTTGCCTCAAAGAAGGGGCCAGAGAGCCCTGCCCTGCCCTTTCCCAGCAAGTTCCTGCTCAGTCTCCCAGCGCCCCATTCACAGGCTCCCAAAAAAAGTCTAGGGCCTCCCGCAGAAAGTTCCTCCTTTCATCATCCTGCCACAGCCCTGGCTCCTCCAGATCTCACACCCAAACACCCAGCAGCATCTCCTGGGGTCTGGCTCAGCTCCCTGCTTTGCAGATTCTCAGCAATGGCTCCACCCTGCGAACCACAGGCGGTTCCTGGGAGCACGAAAGGGAGCCCATGAGAACAGTTTGGTTTTGCACGACTCTTTAGGCCCAGGGTAGAAAACATTTTCTGTAAAAGGCCAGAGAGTAAATAAATGCTTTTAGCTTTGCGGGCCATGCAGTGTCTGATCTCTGTAAGGACAACTCAGCTCTGTATTGGTGGGTGAAATCGGCCAGCAGTGATACTGAAACTGAGGGAGCGGGTCAGATTTGGAGACCTGTGGCCCAGGCTACAGTGTGCCCCTCTCTGCTTTAAATGTCCCAAACACTTTCAGTCCTCTCATCATATCTGATCTGCCAACAAAGCCATGAGGCAGGCAGGAAAGGTACTGTAGATACTCTCAGGAGAGAGGGAGAGATGGCGGCTGGTTCTCCCTGACCAGTGCCTGAGATCCCTCAGTGTGGCCAGTGTGAGGGCACCCCAGGCTCACAGGCCCCAGACCTCCACCTCTGCCTCTCCAGAAAGCTCCCAGAACCTGCCTGGTCCACCAGCTCACACATGACCCATCCTCAGAGCACACATCACCAATCCTCAGAGCACACATCACCCATCCTCAGTGTGCCCTTTCTATGGAAGATCCTGGTGCTCCTCGCAGTAGGAAGGTGAGGTCACTGGCTATTGAAAATGACTAGCCCATCCCTATCTGTGATGCAGGCACTTGGCAGAATTAGGATGATCATCAAAGGGTGATTTCAGCCAAGAATCCCATCAGCATAAAAAAGTAGGTGGGGGAACCATCAGATCTAGTGACTGAATGAGAGCCTGGCTTCCCTTGGGCTGTGCTCCATGGGGTGAAAATCACTGTAAGTACCTATGGTAGGCAGCTAAATGCCAGCTTCCACCCCTGAGGCAGAGAGGGGCTCCCCCAGGGAGGGGCACCCCTACTCAAAGCTTCAGAGTCAGATAAGGTTCTCTCAGGGATAACAGTTTGCGTTTGTATCAAACAGGCTCCCTACAATCGCTGTGTTCCCTACAAGCAGGAAAAGTCTGCCCTGAGGAGGTGAGAACAGTTTCACTTCTAATACAAGGCTTTTAAAGAATCGCTTATCTATAAGAATTAACATTTTTTGAGATACAGAATAACTTGACAAGTCATCAGGCAAGAGAATCAAAGGTGGCTTTTTGTAAGGGGGAAGTGAAAAGAAATTGAGGGATCTGAATGTGTTGTTTACAAAGATGTGGGGCAAACTTCCAACCTTGTCCCTAAGACATTTTCAGGCATTTGCCGAGGGAGCATTGCCATCTTGTGGCTCATTGCGGGTATTGCAGACAGAGTGAAAATGTACCGAAGTCCAGGACACAATTTGTGAGCTAGAAAACGCAGGATACTAGTGCAAACTTTACTCACCACTGGAACCAGTTTGGGATAAAGGGTTGGAAACCCAGACAACGGTGCAGTTGCTTCTTCTTTTCTTACGCTGGACAGCTGGGCTTAAGTTTCTCCACAGTGAGAAACAATGCAGGTAATAAAAAGACTCAGAGGCTTGTTCCAGGAAAGCCAGAGCTAAGGCATCTGCGAGGCTACTTACCAAATGGATGAACCCAGCTGCGGTGAGCCACGTGCTGATAAAGATGGAGAGCAGATTCACCAGCTTGATGGAATTACTGTGCGGAGACAACAAGCAAAACCCCGGGTTACAACACAAGTTCCTGCCAGGCCAGAGCCTGTAAGAAGGTCACATCAGGGCTACTGAAAGGTGTCCCTAAAGTAACCCTCCAGTTGTGCTCAAGCTTTTTAAAATTATTGTTAACTTTTATTTTCAAAGTCTTTCAATCAAAAGGAATAATCAAAGAACAGTATAACGAACCTTGTATGCCCTTCACCTAGGTTGACTGACTAACATTTTGTCACCTCATTTGCTTTTCTTCTTTCTTTCTTCCTTTTCTATCTATCTATCTATCTATTATTTTATTTTTTGACTGAACCACTTAACGCCCTAAATACTTCAGCATTAAACAGCCAAGACGGACATTGTGCAGCACAATCCCAACATAACAGCCATGCCTCAGAGAGTTAACAGGAAGTCGTAAGGTCCTGGAATACGCACTCCCTGTTTAAGTTTCCCCATGTATTGATGTTTGCATTTTTTTCACCCTGATCCTGGAACTAACCAAGGTTCATGTGTTGGGTTTGGTTAGTATGTTGCTTTAATCCAGGGGTCAGGAAAGTTTCTGTAAAGGGTCAGGCAGTAAATATCTTGGGTGTTGCAGGTCATAGAGTCTCCATTACAACTCCTCAAAGCTGCACTGTAAGATTAGAGCAGCCTGAGACACATGGAAAGGAATGGATGTGGATGGGTGCCAATAAAACTTTATTTATAAAGCTGGCATGGGCTATATAATTTGCTAATTCCTGCTTTATCCTCCTCTCACCTATACTCTACTTCCTTTTTTGTTTGTTTTTACTCACATTTAATTTCTGTACACCAGCTCAGCTATCTTATAGAATGCCCCATATTGTGGATTCATCTGATTGGTTCCCCATGATTAGATCCTGTTTTAGTTCTTCTGTCAGAGTATCTGCCTCCGATGACATCACATCAGGAAATCCCAGCTCAGTCACACAGGTGTAGTCACTTGGTTACCATGGGAACGTCAGATCTCTCCAGGAAAGTTGCCCTTTATAATTCATCTGCAATCTATGCCCTGAGACTCTGAGACCATAAGAATATCCTGCCCCCCAACAACCTTATATCTAACTAAAGGCCCAGGGCACGAAATTTATGCACTGATAGGGTCCCTCCCTTCCCCAGGCTGGCCCCGTGCCCTGATCGAACTCCCAGACAAACTCCTGGTCGAGGGGACAATTTGCATACTATACTTTTATTATATAGGACTAGAGGCCCGGGTGCATGAAATTCGTGCATGGCGGAGGGGAGGGGGTGGTGTCCCTCAGCCCAGCCTGCACCCTCTCCAATCTGGGACCCCTTGAGGGATGTCCAACCGCTCATTTAGGCCCAATCCCACAGGGCAGTCCGACATCCCTCTCACAATCCAGGACTGCTGGTTCCCAACCACTCACCTGCCTCTGCCTGATTGCCCCTAACCACTTCTGCCTGCCAGCCTGATCACCCCCTAACCACTCTCCTGCCAGCCTGATCAACACCTAACTGCTCCTCCCCAGATGGCCCAATTGCCCCTAACTGCCCTCCCCTGCTGGCCTGTTTGCCCTTAACTATCCTCCCCTTCAGGCCTGGTCACCCATAACTGCCCTCCCCTGTTGGTCCTGTCACCCCTAACTGCCCTCCCCTGTGGGCCTGGTCACCCCTAAATGCCCTCCTTGCCAGCCTGGTCACCCCTAACTGTCCTCCCCTGCTGTCCTGATCATCCCCAACTGCCCTCCGCTACAGACCTGGTCCCCTCCAACTGCCCTCCCCTACAGGCCTGGTCCCCCCCCCCCCCCCGCCAACTGCCCTCTTCTGCCGGCCTGGTCACCCCCAACTGCCCAAAACTGCCCTCCCCTGCAGGCCATCTTGTGGCAGCCATCTTGTGGCAGCCATCTTGTATCCACTTGGGGGCAGCCATTTTTGACCACATGGGGGCAGCCACTTTGTGTCTTGGAGTGATGGTCAATTTGCATATTATTCTTTTATTAGATAGGATAATGTCAGCACTCACCCATGTTCCCTGAGTGGGTCAACTGGAACTCACTACATTTTAAGCTCCCTGAGAGGAGCCTTGTCTGTCTGGGTTCCAGGAGCAGTGAGTCCTGGCACACAGTAGGGCTTCTATGAATATGTACTGAGAGAAGTGGTCTCTTTCTCTGACATCTCTACCCCACTAAGGATAAGGGTCACCCTGTCCACTCCCACTGGAAGAGCTCCTTGAATGCTGCTGCCAGCAGGTCACTTCCTGCCCACAGGCTCCCTGCTGAGTGAAATGCTGCGCCTCACCTCTGTCCTCCCCTCTCCAGCACTGTCTGAGGCTCTAGGCTCTTCTTCCGCACTATGCCTTCCTGCTCACTATGCCTCTGTTTATTACTTGGTAGGAACATCCTTCCCCTCTACTCAAGTCTTTTCTTCAAAACCTGGTTCAATCCACCTCCCTCTGCATACAAAGTGGCTCTTACCACTCAGCCACTTGGTCATTGAACCCACTGGCTTAGACATCTTTTGCAATGTGGTTGTGGATAGCTATTTGACTCTGATACCTAACAGCATCTTGTAGTAAGAACTCTATTTTTATCTCTTTCAGTCCCCCATACCAGTCCAACACCACCCCCCAGGTGGTTCACCCATCATTCTTGATTGATCTCTGCCTCTTTCCTACTCTCTCTCTCTCAAGGGGAAACCAACGTTTAAATTCTAAGTATTTAAGATCATAGTAATAGTAATGGCAAACACTTTTTTATTATGCACCCCACCATTCTAAGTGCTTCACATATTAACTCATCTAATCTTCATAATGACTCTATGAGGTCATCCAGAGGTCAAGAAACTGACCCAGGTTCACACAGCAAGCAGCAGAGTTGGAATCTGGACCCAGGCTGTGTGGCTGCAGGGCCTGTCCTCTTGGCCACAACACTACAGACCACCAGTCACCTTAGAAAGTCTCCCAGATTGCTAACAAAACTGTGCTTTGTCCACACTCTGAGCAAGGAGATGCAAAAAGGTCAGAGAGTCCTGCCCCACGGGTGAATTTGTCTCAACATATTGGTTAACCTCTACACCTGTCACAAAAGGAGGGAGAGGAAAATTCTGGTGACCACAGTTCTCCTGGGGCCCCATGTGGAAGAATGTTGATGGGGCTGTGGCCCATGGGGTAGCCAGGGTTACAGGAGGAGCCCGCCCTGGAGGTCGGTGCCAGGATGGGCATGATGCCAGTGTCCAACTTTCCTTTTCCCTCAATCTCTTTCCTTTTACATAACTGAGCAGAGGATCATGGTCTTAGTTTTCTAGAGTTGGTTCTGACAGTTCAGGAAAAGAATGAGCAGATATTTTCACTTTTATGGGCAAAACTGATCTTTTGAAATATGTACAACAACTTCCTTATGGTTCAAAACCAGACTAGAGAAACAACAGAGCCCACTCTATCTTTCTTGGTCATTTCTAGCGTGCCAGATTATAATAATGGCCTACAATAATGGCCAACTTTTATTGAGACATTATTATGTGCTAGGCACTGTGTTGAGTTCATTTTCTTCAGAGTTTTCCAACCACACAGGGTTTCCCTTTGATGCAGGTGCTATCACTGTTCCCACTACCCAGATAAGGAAACTGAGGCTTGGTGAGTAAGCAGCTACCTGAGGAAACATGGTAGTAAGTGGTGGGGTCAGTGTTCAAACCCAGGACTGCCTGACCCACAGCCTGCTGACCTAAGCAACTTGGAGGGGCAGTGCAGAGAGTCCCCGTGGACCTCTTTCCTTGACGCTCTGCTTACCCCACATCTCTTCCTCTAGGGAAGCCCTGTGGATGGGCTGGGTGTCAATCAAAGGCCCCCACTTGAGTGGCCTGAGCCAGGCTGACCAATGGAGGAACTCCCAGCTCTAATAGCGATGAGGTAGAAACTATTAGAAGCAGTTTTCAGAAACTAAGCGGGAAAGAATCTTTCTGTTGAGACGTGGGTATGCTCTAGTGGGCCACCTGCCCTGGCAAAAGCCTGCTTTGGAACGAAATATGAAAGACACGGAGATAGAGACAGAACCCTGACAAGAGCAACAGAATACCTGAATCGGACATGCCCAGTCCCCTCTTGGACCCACAGTCAGCCAAGGCTAGTGCGAGGTGGACTCTGTCACTTGCAGCTAAAAGCCATGTGCCTACAACAGAAGGGTTGATATCCAAAATGCTCTTGGAAAACCCAAAATTGATCAGGTCTATAAATCAGGTCTGGGACTGTCCATCTGTGGAAAGAGGGTGGATCCTCTACCACCCACTAGTGTGCTAACCAGTTAATTCCGTGGCCCTGGAAGTTCTGCTATGAGTCTGGCACAGATCTGCCAAATCCTGGCCTTCATTCCCTTTTCCAGACACTAACTACCACGGGTCACACCTCACCCCTAAGTAGCTGCGGTAGCTGTGAAGGAAGACCCCCAACTGGCCCTCACAATGTGTAAAATCTCCCTTCTAAGCCTCTCCCTAGAACTGGCAGATACTGCAGCTCCTGCCTTTTGTTCCCCAGAGCAGCCGGCCAGCTTCCTCACTGGCCTTGCAGAGGCTTCTCCCTCTGGAAGAACTGCCACCCCACCCAGGTATCTGCAGAGTGGAAAAAAGGCAAATGGATAGAAGGCACCCACCCAGCGAGCCACAGCAGGGGAGGCAACCCCGACAACCAGTGTGCTGAGCACACTGCACAGAAGTCACACCTAAGCCTGTCCCCAGTCCGCTTCTCAATGCGAAGCCAAACCAGACAGAACCCTTCCGCCTCTGCCTGGTGAGCCCTGTAGGGTGCACTCCAGCGGTGGAGAGTGAGAAACCTGTGAACAGGTAGCCAGTGGCAAAGGGAGAGATCTCAGGGAAGCAGGTATAGTGCATTTTCTCAGAGGATAACTAAGCACCAAGTTGATGCACGTACAGACTCCCAGACCCTGAGGGCCGGAACAAAGCAATGTCCCACCAACAACCATGTAGAGCCTCTTGAGATATTAAAACTCTTGGAGTCTCTGAGCCTCTTGGTGCTTTGGAAAAAAACAACAACATAAATACAATGATAATCAATCTTTAAATGATTAGTCACTGCAATATTAATAGTGCTTCAGGGGCCTCTTGCTGTGCATAGAACATTTCATCATTGTTGCTGAGAGAGTCCATATTCAGCACTGAAATCTGATTCCTTTTAGTATCAGCATCATTACCCATCCCCGGTCTTAGGGATTTGTTTTCCAAATTAAACTCCACGACCAGGCAATCATCTAGAAGCTCTGTGTGAAAGATGCAAGGTTAACTTGTGGTGACGTTCTCTATCCTCTGAAACGGAACCTCACCAGATTGCACAGGGCTCCTTGGAAAGAGGCGGGGGCCGGGGTAGCAGAGATGGGGCTGTGTGCCCTGCATGGCCAAGGAGGCCACTGGAGGTAGTCACAGACTTCATGGCCAAGCCCAGGGCTCTGGACCAAACATGGAGTTCCCAATGGTTAGAACAGCTGGCACTATTCAGATCCCAGCCCACTTCCATGCCTTGAGGGAGGAATGGATTGCAATCTTACTTATTATGAGAACCTGACTCATCTGAAGAAAATCGGTTTCTGGGTTTTCCACGATCATTTCTGGGTCTCCCCAGTTCTCAGGAGCAATTAGAGAAATTCACACTGGGGGATGCAGCAAATCATCAAGGACAGGCACGAGACCTTTCCTTTCTTGTGATCAGTGTTATCTGGTCCTCTTTGCCTTCCGTGTACGTAACAAGATGTGTTTTGGTTAACATTGAAAATGCCATCCAATCTCCATAAAAAAGGTGCAGATTTGTCCCTGTTCTGCCTGTCCACTGTCTCCCTCTCTATTTCTGGCTGAGGGTGCCAATGCCCTTATTTTGTCTTATTGTAACCTTTGCTGGACAGATGTAAGACACCGCCCCTGAAAGTCCACTGGACAGCACCACTCAGGTGAATGTCCTGAACATGGAATGATGCAAAATCAAGTCTGTCCTTCTACTCCTTCAGCATCTCCAGCTCCCTCCTCTGCTCCGCTTGGCTCACACGGCCTAAAGCCATTCGCTAACACTCTTGCCTGGACAACTGCTCCCAGACTGGTCTCGTTCTCTGTGGTCTTAGATGCTTCAAACCCTCTCTTTATACAGTTGGTGCAATAGTGGATCTTCCTAAAACATAACTCTGATCACATTCTTCTCCTGCTGAAGACCATTCAACCACTCTTTCTGCCCTCTGAGTCAAATCCGTGACATTTGCAATTTGGCCCCTACCTGCACAACTCTTAGACACCCTATGGGATACTCCTTTTTAAGTACTTAACTTTGGAGCTATTTCTGGGGTTATTTATGTAGTACAGTGCTTTTGGTTCTCAAAATATCCCCCTGATGTGTTTTGAGGTAAAAGATGGTACATGTATATCATGGAATGCTATGTGCAAAAGAAAAGTGATATGGTAGAATATTAGTAATGTTACCTCAACCATCGGTGGTGTTGGAAAATTTTACTTTATCCTTTATGCTTTTCTATATTGTTGAGATATTTACAATAAGCATATATTACTTAGAGAAAACAGGCAGTTTTTCTTTTAAAAGTTGCTAGGTGAGCCCTGGTCAGGTAGCTCAGTTGGTTAGAGCATCATCCTGATACTCCAAGGTCGTGGGTTTGATCCCCAGTCAGGGCACATACAAGAAACCAATGAATGCCTAAATAAGTAGAACAATAAATCTCTCTCTCTCTCTCTCTCTCCCTCCCTCCCTCCCTTTTTCCCTCCCTCCCTCTCAAAAAAATTAATTGCTAGCCAACCCACGGTGTGTGTGTGTGTTCTATCCTTTTTTAAAAAATATATTTTTATTGATTTCAGAGAGGGAGAGGGAGAGAGAGAGATAGAAATATCAATGTTGAGAGAGAACCACCAATCAGCTGCCTCCTGGAGGCCCCCTACTGGGGATCGAACCTACAACCCGGGCATGTGCCCTTGACCAGAATTGAACCTGGGACCTTTTAGTCCACAGGCAGACACTCCATCCACTGAGCCAAACCAGCTAGGGCAAGTGTGTTCTATCCTTAGATAGTTCCTCACATGCAGTAGACTAGGTTCCCTTGCCAGCCCCACATCTACATACTGTCCCACGGGAAGTTCCTGAAATGGGCTGGGCTGCACTTTCCTCATCTGTCAATACCTTTATCACAGGGTTGTGGAGCCTTTGGTGACTGTGTGAATATTAAATAACGTGCTGTGTTTCAAATGTAAGGGGCTGTTCTCCCATGCTTCCTTCCATCTCTCCCTTCCCTTGGCCCAGGCTGAGGTCTGAGCACTGCTTCTGGCTGTGGGGAGAGTGTCAGGAGAGCCCATGAGAGGACTTGACCACCCAGAACAAAGGCCTTTTTACATTGAGTACATGACCAAGGCCTTGAAATCCTGACTTTCATTTATAAGACTAGGCCCTCGGCTGATCACAGCCATCCGCCAGTAACACCCGTCTAGACCGGACCCACCCAGCTGACCAGAGAATCATCAGAAATCTTTAAAAAGTGATCGTTATTTTGAGCGACTAAGTTTTAAGGTCACTCATCACTGGGCGACAAGTAACAGATATGAGACATCTGGGTTTTTTAATAAATAATTTTCCCCATCAAGTCCACCGCCTGAGTGATAAATTTACTTAGGATACTTACATAGTTTTGTTTTGATTTTAAATATAACCTTTGAAATTACATTGTATAAATGTTTGTTGTTGGTGTACAGGATGCAATTGATTTGGGGACTTTGAACCTTGCTACATCTGTTAAGTCTAACAATTTGTCTGGATTTTCTCTTGGGTTTCCTCTGGAGAAAATCATTATTTGCAATGTGATCCGTGTGTTAATGGTCAATATCTACTGCACTAACTGAAGTGCGGGCGGCAGCCCCAACCAGAGCTGCTTACTAAGTTCTCACCACAGAGTCAGTGCCCTCTCGCCAGTCTGGATGGTGACACAGAGACGCCCCGTGGCCCTCAATAGGCCAATAGGCCCGTTCAGTTCCGGGACATGTTGGGTTCCCCTATGGGCTGGCAGTTTGGGGAAAGGGGGAAGGGCCCTGATGCTGTCTTATTACTGATCATTTCTTTCATCTGTTCTTTGTCTGCCATCCTGTTCACTCTGGTTTCCTCCTGCTACCCTTTTAATCCTTTCTCTCTCTCTCTCTCTCTCTCTCTCTCTCTCTCTCTCTCTCTCTCTCTCTCTCTCTCTCTCTCTCTCTCCCTCTCCCCTGAACTGGGCCAAGCAAGGCACCCGAAGAACAGAAAATGGAACTGTAATTTCAAATCATCACTTCAAATCACACTTGCGAAGTCCCCATCCCTACCTAATGCCAGACTGGCAGGGATTTACCAGCAGAGAAAGCCAGACGAAACCCCCCTAAAGATATTATGGGCCTCCACCCTACTAGAAGGTCCCCATGAAAGCAGCAGAGTGTACAGGTTTCACTAGAAAACGCCCACAGCCCTACAAAAACCAAGGTGTCCCTTCTGTGTGAGATCTGCACTTGGGGTGCATGGAAGCAAGGAGACAGGTCAGCCGGGCACCCAGAGAATAGGCCCAGAGGGCCATTCCAAGTCCCCAGAGTTCTAATGATTACACGAAGTTTTAGCCTGCACCTGGTGATCTGGCCCTAGCTGCCCCCCTAATCTCTGCTTTCCTTGTCTCCACCACAGAACCCCAGTCTCAGAAGCAGAAATCCCTCCAAGTCACCCCAAGGGCCATGTTCTCCCACCTGCAAGCTTTCTGCAGCTTCCTGGCTGGAAGCCAGCCTCTCCCTCCCTCTCACCCCTCCCTCTCACTGCCTCCTCTCCAGTGGCCCCAGAATGGCACCTGGCTTTTTGCAAGGCTTACCTAGACAGGCCTTTGCCTTGAAAAGACACTTGCCTGCCCCACACTCATGCTCAGCCCAGCTTAACTACCCTGAGCACCCACCACACCGCCAGCAGCTGGGCCAGTTCTCCCTCCCCACTGAGCTCTCTGTCCCAGGGCACCAACCTCACCCTACCTGCTACAGGCACAGATCATGCTCGATTCAGGCTTGAAGTGACTCTGTCACCTGCCTGTGACCAAAGCAACAGGAACTGGGACAATCCAAGCTATGGGGTTGTGATGACAAGTGTCCCTGACTCTAGGGGTTTCATTCAGTGGGAAGTGAGGGTGCAGTTCTGGGAAACATGCTTTGGGTTCAGGGTGGCCGACCCCCAGCAGCCTGCCACCTCATAACCCTGGCCTGGGGCCACTCTGTCCTGATCTACAGTCACCTCTCTCCCCAGCCGCTGCCTCACTCTCTCCCTGGGCACCGGGAGAATGGACCACCCACACTGGAGGGTTATCAGCTGACTGTTCACCAGAGATGCCAACCCCGAGGCCAAAGGAAAGGACTCTGCTCTAGGGATGGGAAATTGGGGGGCGGGGTCTCTGAGCAGGAGATATTTTATTCAGATGGCTCATCAGTCCTCCACGCCCAGAAAAGGAGCCACTAATACAAGGATGGTGAGAACACAGCTCTCCCCACGGTGTCCCTCGGGGTAATGACACCATCTCAAAATGCTGGGGTCAAAGGGTTAAAACTGCGAAATGATGAGGCAGTTGTGAGACAAGGAGAGGAGACACTGTGCCACATTAGAGAGTGTGGATGGCTCCACCTAACACTGTCCCCTCTAGGAAAAACAGCTCTCTCCACATACACGCCCTGTGATCAGCACCGATTCCCCCTAAAAGGCAGTCAAGTGGAGCAAGCCCCGTGTAGGTGCACAGGGGGAACTGCTGGAGATGTTCCTAATTTTAATTTCAAGAGTCATTAGTGTCCATTGCATAGAAGACCAGAAGAAAGTGGAAACCAGGGTTATTGTTCCTCTGAGGAATTATGATGATTGGCAATATTCACTCTACGTCAGTAATATTCCATCCTCTTCACTAGAGAGCGGAGTGTGGGGTATGAAGTGTAGGATGGTGGGACACACTATAGGAGACTTCTAAGGCATTAGATTAGATGCTCACTCTAGCTTGGATTGACCTCGCATTCCCACAGATGAATATGGAGGGAGGGGAAATCAGTGTGGACTTAAACCAAAGTAAACAAACAAAACCCACCAAGACCCAAAAAGAAAGCCAGTAGCCTGGCACATTTGTTGGATGTGACAGACTGGGGAAGTTGAGACCCAGAAAACGGTGCCAAATCCAAGGAACCCCAAATGCAGGTGTGTTCCTTACACATCACAGAGGGGCCCTGTGTCTAATCGTTCATCAAACACGTTAAGAGGAAATGGAACATTGGCAGTGAGCTTCTTAAAGTGTAATTTCCTCTAAGAGAAATTTATGGCCTGCACTTACTCTCCATTAGAGTACGTCTAACTTCTTTTATTCGTTTATTCATCAAGACAGCCCTGGGTTCAGGCCAGCCCTGGGAACGTGCAGGTCATCAGGAAAGGGACCTCGGGGGATGTTTCCTCCTGGTCCAGTGGAGTTTTCCAGATCATAACAGGAGCAGCCGTGGTGCATTTGCAGGAGGTGTTCAGGTATTCCCCAAAAGGCAATTCACAGCGCCAGCCCCAGGGGCTACGCTGGCTATAAAATGAACATCTGAAATGTACTTGGAAATGAAATGATTTTCTGTTTGCCATATGAGGTTTGTGATTGCCTCTCCAAAAACATTGCTTCTATTGCTTTTACGGCCAGGTTCAATTTCTTATGTAGTGATGTAATAAAGGGGTGATTTAGAGCTGGGGGCGAGGACTTCCAAATCAATGAGCAGATGCATCTCTCACCTGCTGCGGCCCTCTCCCTGTGACGCTGGGCTCATTTCCTGATTTCCACTCCACCCGCGAAGTCCCAAAACTGGGAACACAGGCACAGCTGTTCCTCTCTTTACCATGGAGTCCTTGGCCCTGCTGAAGAGAGCACCCCAAGCCCTACTCCAGATCTCTGGGGCACATCACTCTTGCTGTGAATAATGGAACTTTAATATTATCATGATGAAAGCGAAACACACCTGATATTTACAACTTCCTTTTGGGGACTGGAATGAGCAAAGAACATCTTACCTTGTCTTAAGGATATTCAGAAACTGCAAAATTTCTGAAAACTGGATCAGTCTGAGAGCTCTTAAAAATCTCAAACCTGGAAAGAGAAATGAAATAGAGATGCATTATATTCAGTGGGTGATAATGTTCACACCATGTGATTTACAGCTGTCAGTGGTGAAGGGAGATGAAGTCCTTGCAGAAAATTCAACTGCCTGTACTTTGGACATAGTCCTTCATCCTGATTCTTCACTAGTTTAATCTCAGCTGCTGAACTGACTCATTAAAGAAAGCTGTTCAGAGCCACTGCGAAGAAAGGAACGGCGGGGAGAGCCCATTTAAGGTTTCTCACGTGTCCATCTGAGGCAGTGTTTCAAAGTTACGTCGTTGCCGGAGAGGATTTTGTCTCTGAAAATGACTGGAAATAGCTCAGCATAACCCTCGGAACCCTTATACTAAGAGAAAATTAGGAACAAATCTGATAACCTGATGTCTTTGATGGATTTCTAAAGTCTTCGTCCTGATAAAATGAAGAATACTGCCCACTGCATTGTCTGTTTTCTAAGCTCGCACACCCCATAACTTCAGGATTCAAAAGTATAATTCAACTTCTACCAAGTGTCAAGATAAACATTCCTCCTTTCTAAATCAGCAACCTTTCTTGGATGGAGAAAGAGCCAATGTTTCCAGGTGGCAGGAGAGAGAGGAGACGGGAGAGAAATACAACCGAGGATTAAAGAAAATTCAAATTACTGTTGTGTTTTGCTGGCCAAGGGTGAATATATATTTCCACTGAGATCAGATTTGTGAGTCAGAAACATTCTGAGTCCCTGATGGGTTTTAATGCTTGGCCTACATGCAAGAAACTGGCTTACTGATGGCCAAGGGTTTGAGACACTTTCAAGGTCACATCCTCTCCCAAGGGAATTTTCTTTTGCAGATTTCCCTAAAGCATTTTATTCAGTGCCTTGAAGTGCTGCGTGCTGCTGAGCCCTGAGTGAGCTAAGTTGTTGACAGTGGGAGGCTTTTTCTGCCCCATATGAGGCAGTAAGGGGGCATCTCATGCACAGTGATGGGAAGAAGTGGTAGTGAGTCGCTAGACACCCAGGATGAATCAAAGAAAGGGGACAGACCAGAAGTTCCCCCTAAACAGCTCCCATTGGACCCAGTTAGATTACTCCTTGTTCAGGCATAAGGTGCCCAGGAAAAGCTCATTTAAAGCCCATGGGCATGCAGGGGTTCCTACTGCACAAAAGGGAAGAAAGGACAATGGCTCAAAGGGAAAATTTATCATCTGACTAGGATTCACCTTCACAAACAAAAGATTTTTTTCAGAAAAAAATTGCCTTCTATTTTAAACTAGAGGCCTGGTGCACAAAATCCGTGCATTGCGGGGGCGTGGGGGGGGTTCCCCTCAGCCCAGCCCACACCCTCTCCAATCCAGGAGCCCTCAAGGGATGTCCAAATGCCGGTTTAGGCAGGATCGGGCCTAAACTGGCAGTCAGACATCCCTCTCACAATCTGGGACTGCTGGCTCCTAACTGCTCGCCTGCCTGCCTGTCTGATCGCCCCTAACTGTCCCCCTCTGCTGGCCTGGTCGCCCCTAATCGTCCCCCCCGCTGGCCTGGTCACCCCCAACTGCCCTCCCTGCTGGCCTGGTCACCCCCAACTGCCTCCCCCTGCCAGCCTGGTTGCCCCACGCAGCCTGCTGTTCAGTTGTTTGGTTGTCCCTCACTAACACCCCTGCCAGCCTTGTCGCCCCACACAGCCTGTGTGCAGTTGTCTGTCCAGTTGTTTCAGTTGTGACAGCCCCTGGCTTTTTATATATTAGGATGATATATTGTTTTTTTAACAAGAAAATGCAGAGATGAGAAGGGTGTTAATGAAATGAAGACTCGGGAGTCCAAAGCAGAGTCCGAGCCACACTGATGAAAGGCTGATGTAACTCTGCTGAGAACTGAGCTCGCCACGGAGGACAAAACCGAGACGTCATCCCAGAAACAGGGACAATGGGGACAGGGAGGAAAAACATGACACTTAAGAAAAGATCAATGGAGAGAAGATCACAGAGATCCAACCTGTGAACAAAATGTGTTCCAGAGGCAAGTACAGACGAGATCATTGGTTCAGCCAGGACATAATAGGAACCCACTTTCTAGATATGAAAAAAATGACGCAGGCTTCAAAGGGAAAGCAGGTGGCCAGCTCTTAGAAACCAATGCTGTGAAGTATGACTTTATTTCCTGTAAATATCAAGCATTAAAATAAAGTAAAAAATAAAGTGTCAGGGTGGGGAGAGGGTTACCATTAATGCAACTAAAATTACATTGTGCACTGTAAGCTTTAAATGACACTCAAGCAGCACTCAGAATTTTAGGACAAGAAGGGCTAGGCCCAGATTTGTACATCCAACAAAGTAGTTGTTCAACAGTAAAGGCAAAAAATATATTTTCAAATACCCAAGGTCTCAGAAAATATATTGTTAGTGTGAAAGTGTTTTCAAAGAAGTTTTCAACCTTTACTTAGTCAGAATGAGTCGCGGGGGCTGGAAATGTATTTTTATCAAATTGTCCTGTTGGTCCTAATGAATGACCTCACTACAGCACCACTGGCGCGTGCTGCTGGGAGGTAAAATAATAAATTTAGAAACTCTGGGTAGAGATCGACTGGCAACACTGAAGCCAGTCAAGGGCATAAGGATTCTTTGGTAATGCATTAGCCACTGACGGTTTCATTCTGAAAACCCCATGTGTGCATGCATATATATTTTTCCACTCATGGAAACAAAAATAGGATACAGATGACGTAAACTTCAAACTGGACTTCTTCCTTCATATCTTTAAGTGATGCATTTGCATCCTATATTGTTTGTTTGTAGCTTGCTACTCTATAAAGTGACTCAAAAAAGTAAAAGAGAATAAAAGCTTTCCTTTTCAATGAGGTATATGAAAATAAGGGTAGGAACACATGGATGCAGCAACCACATGGCCCTTTACTCTTGCTAGAGGTAAACTGTTTGCCAACAAAAGCAAGCAGGGAGACACAATAAGATGAATAATGTATAAAAGAGGAAAACAGGCTGGCTCTCAGAACAGTCATCCCAGGGAGGAAACCTGAGAGCAATGTCCCTGCAGAGGGACCGGGGGAACAGGAGCAGCGTCCTCAGGAATGGGACAGCAGTAGGCTGTGCTTATTTGAAGGCCTGTGCTGGTCATATCCATGGCATAGGGTTTCATGAACACAAATGAGTTAACAAAGTTCAAAATAGATTTTAAAAATCAGTCTGCATTTTATCCCTGATGAAGCTAGACTCTCAGGAGAAGTGGTGGTCTCAAGCGTGTATCTTTCAGGCACAGTTCACAACAGCCCCTTGCTGCTTCCTGCTCTGGAGCCCTGGTGGTCTGTTCTCAGCACAGCAGCCAGAGTGGGCTGTGAGAAGGTGGAATGGATGATGTCACGCCTCCGCTCGAAATCCTCCAATGCCCCGCTTCACACAAAGTCCAAGTCCTTCAAGGACCTAAAGCAAGGCACCCCATTTGCTTTTGGCCTCCTTGTCTTCCTCCCACTTTTGCTCTGATCTGGCTGTCTTCTTCTGTGACCTTGGCTGTGCAGCATGCTCCTGCCTCAGGGCCTCTGCACATGCTGTCCTCTCTGCCTGAGCACTCTTGCCCAGATGGGCTCACGATGTGTCCCCTCACCTCCTGCAGGTGTTTACTCGTGTCACTATCTCAGTGAGACCTTCCCTGGTCACTGTGTCCAGAACTGGAGGTCTCCCCTCGCTCTCCCTCCTGTCAGAGCCCACAGTTAGTTATTAAGGAAAGAAGAGAACAAACTAAATCTGATAAAGTTGGGAAACAGAGTTTCACAGTCACCCTGGCGAGTCACCAGCATCTTTTAGGACAACATCCTCTCTAGTCGACTAGGCAGAGCAGACAGCTTTATCGCCAATGGGGAGTTGGGTGACGGCAGGTAAATGGCATCTTTCTGCTGGTTGAATGGGGGAGGGAGAGATGGTGAGGGGAAATTCCTTTTATAAAGCACATGCACAGAAACCAAATGGTGACCGCGAAGGAGCAGGGCACTAGCCTGGGAAAGTCTGGAGTGGAGGAGGACACAGGCCCCCAGGAAATCCAGGAAAGAGACCAGGTGGGGGAGAGCACTAGCACAGTCCCTGAAAAGCCAGGAAGGAGACTGGATAGTTTGAAAGAAAGCCCACTCTTTCGCAAGCCCAAGGAAATGAATGGAGGCTTTGCAAGGACCTTGGGGCAGCTGTTACCCTGAAGCCTACGCACTCTCTCTGCCTCCCAGAAAGTGTTCTGTGGCCCGTCACGTTTCACTCTAATAAATCTTGCCACTATGGCTAAACTCCGCCTACGTTGAGTGTCCCTGAAATTCTTTTCCCAGGAAACCGTACAAGAGCCCACTTCCTCTAGCAACACCCTATTACTTTACTCCTCTCGCCTACTGTTCTTCTCTCCTCAGTATAAAGAACAGGCATCTTTTTTATGTAATTTGCATCCTTTCTACTTGGCTCTAGCATCAGCGCCGTGAGGGGAGTGACATGTCTGGTTTGTTCGTGGCTGTATGTCACATGCCTAAAATAGTGCCTGGCATGAGGTGGGTGCTCAACAAACACTGGCTTGACTTGAATGAATAAATCAGACTTGAGAATGAGTTAGATGGTAGAGCTAAAGGTTAGATACTCTGCATCCAGAGCTACACCTTGCTTACTGAAGGGGAAAGCCAAGAGCTCAAGGTCAGGGCCGTGCTCTTAGGAAATATAAAGCAGCCTAACCAATAAAAGCCGTAACCTCTGGTCACTCCTCAGCATCCAGAGAGGGCCTGGAGGAGTAGGGACAGCAACTCAGATTGCATACAGGAGGCCAGGAGAAGAGAGGAGTAGGATGGTCAATGCCTCAGTAACAAATTATTCATCTTCTCTGCTCTATAGAACTATTTTCTTATTCTTGATCCCATAATTCAAAACCTCTGAAATAAAATGACCTTCCAGGGAAACAGAAAATGGCTATAACAGAGTTGTGAACAAAATGTGTTTCTACCAAAAAAAAGATGAATTATGGCTCCACCACCACCAAAAGTACCAGGTCCAGATGGTTTTACAAGTGAGTTCTTTCAATCAGTCAAGAAACAGAGTCAAAAAATAGTAAACTTCTTTACATTGTCTTTGATTCCATAATCAATTTTTATTATATAGTAATAAAAATGGATTTGTCTTCTCTTTTCTATACTCTATATTGGTTTAGAAAGCTGGTATGAATTAGCTGAACACAGGTAGCCCACACATTTAAAAAAATAAAAGAAGACATCTTCATTACACTGACTAAGTATAAGAATCCTAAGCAAAACACTAGCATCTCATGAGCGAGACGATGTTAAATGAACAGCACTCAGGAGCTCTGGTTCAGGAGCTGTTGTGGGGTATAGAGCAGAGAAGATCCTTCTTCAGGATCTTTATTTATCCTAGCTCCTGAAGAGTGACCTAGCCCAACATTACATCCCTGCCAGAGGTGGCCCCCAAAATGGTAGATGTGGGGACAAAGGCCTGCTGCCTTGCCTCAAATTGGGACAACTCTGAGAGCCATGGAGCTGCAGAGCTCCCCTGGGAGGGGCTGAGGCCTCTGGTGCAGCCGGGCTCCATACCTAGCTTCCTTCTTCTCTCATGGCTACAGATGACCATTAAAACCTACCCTGAAGCCCTGGCCGATGTTGCTCAGTGGTTGGAGCATCGGGCTGCACACCCAAGGGTTGTGGGTTTGATTGCCAGTGAAGGGTTACAGTTTTGATTCCCGGCCCAGGCAGGGCATGTGTGGGAGGCAACCAAACAATGAGTTTCTCTCATCACATCAATGTTTCTCTCTCTTGCTCTCCACTTCCTTCCCTGCCTTCTACTCTCTCTAAAAATCAATAGAAAAAATATCCTTGGGTGAGGATTAACAACAAAAAAGAAACTACTCTGGAGATTATATATTAGAAACTAAGTATTCTCAATATACAGGAGGGCGCATTGGCAGTACTCAGTAAATGGTAATGTCATCATATGAATCTATATAACTAAAACAGAAAAGCCAACAAGACAAATAGAAACACCCATACACACACATACACGGTATATAGTGTTATTGTTATTTTAAATTATTGGTGAAATGATGATGTTGACAACCAATTACGACTAAAGTGTACTATTATTAATTATTTCCCACATGCCAAACCTTTAACTGTATCTTATTTAATCCATAGGACAGAAGAAGACAATAGTTAAAGATACACAACTAGTGTCCAGCACAGAATTTGTAAGCAACAGAGCCAGATTTCAACCCAAATCTGTCTCCACAAAGCCCAAGCTTATAATCAACTGCCCTGGCACAGACACTGACCAACTGCCAATCGTCAAGCACTTCAAACTCTCCTAACACTTTGCATTTCTCTCAGTATATGAATGCCCTTTGCCCACATCCCACTGTATTCACTATTGTGGTTAAAAGAGAAAAAAGGAAGGACGGAGGGAATATAAGAGTCCCTGTTTGATAAGCTCCAACCCCAAATAGGAGCTCATTGTTATTTTATTTTACTCTTCTATGTTAATAAATTTAATTATTTTTCATGTAAGTATTAGGTCATTGTATCTTATTTTTAAAATAAAGTGGCTTTTGCCAGTGTACCTGTGTGTCCATCTTTTCTTATTAATATATTTGAGCTCTTTTAAAATGAGGATATTATATGTTATATATCATCTCCCACAGGTTGTCATTCTTTTAATTTTGCTTAGGTGTTTGTTTGTTTGTTTGTTTGTTTTTAAGTTTAAAAGTTTACTTAAAGGGAATTTTTTTCAAATTCTAAAGTTTATTGATGGTCAAATATAGTATATCTTTCCATCATTGTTTTATTTATTTTTTCATTATTCAAAAATGGCTGCTTCCAACATAAAAAGGGATTTTGTACAAAAATACATCTACATTTTCTCTTTGAACATTTAGGGCAGTGGTGCTAACTCTTGGTTGGACATTTAAATCACCTGGGAAACTCTAAGAATTATTGGTTCCTAGTCTCAAGTCAGCCTCCCCTCTTCTGACTCAATAGGCCTGGGCTCCCAGGCCCAGGGTGTGAAAGCTCTGAGGTGATTCTAATGAGCCATGGAGGTTGCAAAGCTTTACAAAGTTTTTCAGTAAATGAGCAGATAGTGCATATTTTAGGTGGTCTCACAACTACCCACTTCACTGTAAAAGATATGTAAACGCATGGCTATGGCTGTATTAAGGTAAAATGTTACTCGAACAAGTAGACTGAGGGGCCTAGTTTGCTACACTTGCTTTAGAGACCTTCCCCTGGGATTTGTTTACATTAGATGATGACTCTGTGGGGCTGGGGGGGCTGAGATTCTGCGTTTCTCACCAGCTCCAAAAAGTCACTGTTGGTCAGAGACCACACTTTGAAAACACAAGGCTGCAGGACAGAGGGTCCCAGACTTTGTTGCCATGGCAACCACCTGGGGACTATAAGATAGTACTGATGCCTTCCACCCCCAGATACTCTGATGTAATTGGCCTGGGGTGCAACCTGGGCATCGTAATTTTTATAGCTCCCCAGATGATGCCAATGTGTAGCCAAGTTTGGGAACTACTGCATTAGGGTATCTTTTCTCCTTAACCTCCACCTTGTTAAATAAAAAACTTAACCAAATTTAATGTATCCATTTATCGTGGTTAACATTGTGCCAAAGGGACCAAGTTTTAATATTCTCCCCACACAACAAATTTCCCTCTCCCTGAGTAAACATTTGAGTAATCTGAAACTGGATCTTTACTTTTATTAATTTTGAAAATATGCTAGCTAATTGTAAGTTAAGTTAGAAGAAATCAATAGTATATTGAGAGTCTATGAAGTAATGCAGTCAGTTTAAGATTTAGTGAGAAAGTGATTTTAACAACACTAAGAGAAATATGATTTCTACTTTAGGGTTTATAATTGATAAAAAGTTTCAAGTCAGCCAAAACTGGTTTGGCTCAGTGGATAGAGCGTTGGCCTGCAGACTGAAAGGTCCCAGGTTCGATTCCGGTCAAGGGCATGTACCTGGGTTGTGGGCACACCCCCAGTAGGAGGCGTGCAGGAGGCAGCTGATCAATGTTTCTCTCTCATTGATGTTTCTAACTATGTCTCTCCCTTCCTCTCTGTAAAAAATAAATAAAATATATTTTTTAAAAAAGTTTCAAGTCATTTTATGGAGTAAACAATAACAACAATAAGGCAAACAAACAAGGTAAGATAAAGTCTTGACAGATCCAATAAAAAACAAATAGGAAAAAAATCATGCACAATTATATACTAATTACAACTGAAAAACTCAGTGATGGGGGATGACTTTCCTAAAAAGATAACCTTTGAAAGTTGATACACATATAAAAGAAAACCACTATAGAATAATAATCCTATCTAATAAAAGAGTAATATGCAAATTGACCATCACTCCAACACACAAGATAGCTGCCCCCATGTGGTCAAAGATGGCTGCCCCCATGTGGACATAAGATGGCCGCCACAAGATGGCCAGCAGGGGAGGACCAGGCCTGCAAGGGAGGGCAGTTGGGGGCTATCAAGCCTGCAGGGGGGGGGCAGTTAGGGGTGACCAGGATGGCAGAGGAGGGAAGTTGGGGGCAACCGGGCCTGCAGGGAAGGGCAGTTGGGGGGGACCAAGCCTGCAGGGGAGGGCAGTTAGGGGTGACCAGGCCTGCAGGGGAGCAGTTAGGCATCAATCAGGCTGGCAGGGGAGTGGTTAGGGGGAGATCAGGCTGGCAGGCATAAGTGGTTAGGGGCAATCAGGAAGGCAGGCAGGCAAGCAGTTGGGAGCCAGCAGTCCTGGATTGTGAGAGGGATGTCCGACTGCCCGTTTAGGCCCAATCCTCTGATTGGGCCTAAACGGGCAGTCGGACATGCCTCGAGGGGTCCCACATTAGAGAGGGTGCAGGCTGGGCTGAGGGACATACCCCTCGTGCACGAATTTCGTGTACCAGGCCTGTAGTTGAAATATAAATTGAAAAATGTATTAGTAGCTTCCCCTCAAGGATTTTGCACCTATATACTTACTTTTTAAATTCTTTAAAACATTTACATATGACTGAAATGCCAAACCATTATAATACAAAAATAGATGGAAAGCTACTATACTTGTATTGCACAGTAAACATAAACCTGGTACCCAAACTGACTATCAAAACACAAAAGTAAAATACAGTGGAACCTCTGTTCTTGAACTTAATTTGTTGTGGGAGGCTGTTTGAAAACCAAATCGTTTTATCCCATTAGAGATAATGTAATGAATTAATCCATTCCCGACCACCAAATGATTCCCTGTTTTAACCTTACTATATTCAGTACATGTCTTATGTACTATTTAATTATAAATACTTTAAAAACAAAAAGGGGGAGAATCCAAGATGGTGGCATAGGTAAACACCTAAACTGCTGCCTTGCACAACAATTTCAAAACTTACAACTAAAAGACAAAACGTCTATCACCCAGAACCACGGGAAAGCTGGCTGAGTGGAAGTTCTACAACTAGAAGGAAAGAGAAAAGAGCATTGAGATGTGCACAAGCGCTGAAAAGCTGAGGTACGGAGGCACGTGATCTGGGCTGGCGGCAGGCGTTGCTTTTTTCAACCCAAAGGGAGACAAGCCCCCGATTACTCTGAAATACAGTTTCTGGGGAGACGTGGGGGACCCAAACTCCTACGGGGAGAAGCTGGATTGTCTAACACTGGATCAGAATGTGAGGGGGCCTGCTTGCAGAGCTGTGCGCAAGAATAATTGTTTACTGCGCTGGGGCACGGGACGCAGTTGGAGACACAGAGCCGGCTAACTAGCAGCCATCGCTGTTTGCCATGCCCTAGCCTAGTGACGCCGAGACCCCGCCCCACACAACCTACAAACCCACCCAAGCTCCAAGCAGCAGCTTTAGCATAAGAAAGGCCTGCCCTATCACAGCTTAACCTAACAAACTTGCAGCCCAGATCAGACAGCTCCAAAACCTCCAAACCCCAAGCAAAGAGGAGAAAACTGCAGCTCTTGCTGTAGCTCCTGCTGGGTGGACTCAGACAATAGCTGACCTGCACCCCATTGGAGATCCAGAAGCCAGTATACCTAGTGGTCAGTGTGAGAAACCAGATTTCAACTCCTCACATCCATAAGTGACACATTCAAGAGGCAGACTCAGCGAGCACCAAAGCCCCACTGAAACAAGTCCTGCACCATAAGCATGTCTCCAGCACAGCAGTTCTTATAGACACAGCGAGTCCTCACAGCCGATTGGCCTGGAGGTCAATTCCTCCCAGTGTACCAACAGCAATTAAGGCTTAACTACACCAAGACTTTGCACTCAGCCCACAAAGGGGTGTACCAAGAACGTCCACATCAGGTGATTGGGGAGGCTGAGCTACTGCCCCCTATAGGTCACCTACCACACAAAGCCACTCCATCAACACAGGGAAGCAGCCAAAATGAGGAAACAAAGAAACATGTCACGAATGAAAGAAACGGAGGAAAGCAAACTACTGGACGACATAGAGTTCAGAACCACATTTATAAGGTTACTCAAGAATCTTCTAAAAACCACCGAGACACTTGAGAATGCCAAAAAAATGGAAAAGGACCAGTCAGAAATGAAGCATACACTGTCTAAAATAAAGAATATACAGAAACTCAACTGTAGATCAAACCAAAGATCTGAAATATGAGGAAACAAAAAACACCCAACCAGAAAAACAAAAAGAAAAAAGAATCCAAAAATATGAAGATAGTGTAAGGAGCCTCTGGGACAACTTCAAGCGTACCAACATCCGAATTTTTGGGTTGCCAGAAGAAGGGAGAGAGCAAAATACTGAAAACCTATTAGAAGAAATAATGACAGAAAACTTTCCCTACCTGGTGAAAGAAATAGACTTACAAGTCCAGGAAGCACACAGAACCCCATACAAGAGGAATCCAAAGAGGACCACACCAAGACACATCATAATTAAAATGCCAAGGGCAAAAGACAAAGAGAGAATCTTGAAAGCAGCAAGAGAAAAACGGTTAGTTACCTACAAGGGAGTACCCATACGACTGTCAGCTGATTTCTCAGCAGAAACTATGCAGGCCAGAAGGGAGTGGCAAGAAATATTCAAAGTGATGAACAGCAAGAACCTACAACCAAGATTACTCTACCCAGCAAAGCTATCATTCAGAGTTAAAGGTCAGGTAAAGAGCTTCACAGACAAGAAAAAGCTAAAGGAGTTCATCACCACCAAACCAGGATTACATGAAATGCTGAAGGGTATTCTTTAAGAAGATGAAGAAGAAGAAAAAGGTAAAGATAAAAATTATGAACAAAATGACATCAAATACATACCTACCAGCAAGTGAACCTAAAAATCAAGTAAATAAAAAATCTGAAGAACAGAATGGACTGGTGAATATAATAGAATCAGGGACATAGAAAGGGAGTGTACTGACAATTCTCAGGGGGAAGTGGGTGTGAGTGGTGTGGGAAGAGATTGGAAAAAAATCTTACTCCTAGGGATGAAGACAGTGGTGGGGGGTAAGGGCATGGGGTAGGGTGGGGTGGGGAATCAGGTGGAGGGGAGCTATAGGGGGAAAACAAAAAGAGGAACACCTGTAATCTGAACAATAAAGATTTGTTCAAAAAAAAAAACAAAAAGGGTATGAAATGTAAATGAAAGTTTAACAAAAAGGAAATGAAATGTACAGTAAAAACTTAAAATTTTTCAATGTAATATCATTAAAAGAGCTCAAAATAAGCAGCAAAAACAACATGAAAATATGCACAGCACAATATCTTGAGATGTTAACAGCGGTAAACTGACTGATACTCTGAATTCTCTGCTTTGTCACCTGAGAGATGTGTGACTGATCATAGAGGCATCGGCGTGAAAGAGTTGTTGGGTGGAGAAGCAAATTGTTCAACATGGGAGAGAACAGAGAACCAAGGTTTAACTACAATCTCACTAGGATTTGAGATGCTAAAATTCTACATAAAGTACCAACACATGTAATTAATAAATGGGTTAAAATAATGATCAGAGCATTCTGATTAAACATAGCATATTGAACAGAATGGTTTGTATCTGCCTCCTCTCAAAACTAAAGTAATCCTAAAGAGGGAAAATCTCAATAAAATCCCCGAATGACAAAAAAATGGAGGAGGCAGCTACATCACATAAAAGAAAACCATATGTTGATAGATAAAAACTGGATATCCTGTTAGAAATTCACTCGGTAGAGCTGAGAAACCGAACTTCATGTTTATTCAACATATATATTAAGAATACATATACATGTATATGTATACTTATATACATATACAAATATATGTCTTTTTCCATGATAATAACAGAATATCAGAAATATCCTTGGTCAATAAATTTCAATAAGGAATTCCACAAAATTGAGGTGAGAGGAGGTAGTGGAGAGAGAAAATCATCATGAAGAAGAAAATAAATGTCCAAAAGATGACAAGGAGTGACTGGCACTGGAAAGCGAGAGCCTGGGACAATGACTGACAGATCAGGGTGCCAAACAAGACCACCCAGAGTATAGCAGTTAGTGTGGGCATTTTAGTGGGTAAAGCAATTCCTAAGTGAACTGGTAACTCCTAAAAGAAAGATGTAGCCTCCAGAGCTGCAAGACCAGCTATTGGACCAAAATGCTCTATGGCACACCCCAGAGCCCCTCAGACAAGCAAGGACAGCACCCACATATAGGCTAACAGAAACATCTCAAATTCAGAGAACAGCACAAAATCAAAAATCACCGAACATTTGCGGAAAGTCAAACTTTCTTTGAAGACAGACACATATTCTATCAAACTGCCACTTGAGGATACAACATTAACAATTGTTAATTGTCAATTAACAACGTTTAATTGAAGAACATGAATAGTTTGTGAGAAAATATGTCAACTCAACAAAAATCGACTATTTATTTTAGAATTTAAAATTCTAAACATCAAAACTTTAAAAGACCAACTGAACAGAAGAATGGACATAGCTACATGCAAACTAGAGGGCTGGACGATCAAACAGCGATCTCTTCACAAAGAAACAGAAGGATGGAAAGTACAAAAGTAAAGTTAAGACACATAGGAGAAAGGTGTAGAATTTTCAACATTATGTAATTGAGTTTCCAGAAGGAGGAAACAAAGGCAATAGAAAGCAGGAAAACTTTAAAATAACTTGAGAAGAAAGTTTCCTAGAACAAAAGGATAACCTGCATTCTCAGATATGCCTAGATGTGGGCCTTCTTAAACTTTAACTGGTGACATTTCAGAGCATCAATGTGAGGATATAAAACCCTCAAAGCAATGAGAACCAAGTACTGTCATAATTCTCTTGGATGCACTGAAGACAAGAAAACAAAAGAAGGAGAAATTATTTTGATCAAGGAAATATTTACTTAGCCTGGTGGAAGAAAATCCAAAAATGGTGAGATCCAAGAAGCATAGTAGGAAAACAGTAAAAGTAACTAATGTGTTAGCAAAATATTATAAAAAATAATAACAACAATGATCTAAAATTAAAATCTTTAGATGATATTACATGGAAAATAAAGGTGTGGAGGAAAGAGGGCAGAGGAGGTATAAAAAAATGTGCAAATGTTCTTGTCTTGCTTTAAGGAGATACTAATACATATCTTAACAGAAAATTAAAAAGATACATTTTTCATTATAAATTCCAAATCTCAGAGGGGAAAAATGAACAAAAATGATCAACCAACTAAAGAATAAGAATTGTGAAAAACAATAACCAAAAAAAGTGTATTAATTGGAAAATACAATTGCAACAACAAAAAGAGCCCAGATAGACCAGTAAACACAACAAAACTGAATGGATTAAATTCATCTATTAAAAGACAAAGACTCTCACTCAGATAATATAAAAACAGCAATAATGCATTCCAGATGCATGCTGTTTGTAAGAGACAACACGGAAAGCAAAACACAAAGGAAAGTTGGAAATGAAAGGCTGAAAATCTGTGCCAGAAACATGCTTAACAAAATCAGAACATTGGTATCATTATTGCAAACAAAGCAATAATGATACCAAATAAAGTAGCAGCTACTGTGAAAATGTACCAAAGGAAAAGAGCCACACTTCGTATTGATAAAGGAGCAATTCACAAAGAAAATGTCACAGTGAAAAAACTGTAAACACCTAAGAATATACTTCTGAGATACATATAAAACAAAACCTGACAAGAATGCAGCAAAAACAAAAAGTTGACAATGTCACATCACAGTGAGACGCCAATGTTCATTTTCCAGAAACTAAGCAAAAAAAAAACAACACAAATCTATAGAATATTTGCATAACATTTAATTCTGTGGGCTATATTCATAGATATGTATCTGAATGGATGGAGAGATAAATACATATATTGCTTAGTAAACTAGGAACACTAGTTTAATAATGCTAGTCTTTATGGTACTTGTCTTTCTCTTCATATGTGGAATTTAATGAACAAATGGAAGTACCAAGCAAAACAGAGACAGACTCACTGATAGAAAGCAAGTAGGCAAGCAGCTCTGGTGGGGGGCTAGTGGAGGAATTGAGCAAAAAAGAAAAAAAGAGAGAAAGAACTCATAGACATGGACAACAGTGTGGTGACTGGGGGCAGAGGTGTGGAGGTAGAAGAGGGCATAGAGGAATAAATAGTTCTGGAAAAAATCAAATTTAATTTAATTTAAAAGTAAATAAAGTTAGAAAAATAGTATCACTCATTTTTAACAACTTTAATAACAGCTATTGAACAGTCACAAAAACTGAGTATGTAATAGTCCACAAAGAAGTTTCGTAAAATTCCAAAATGCAGAAATCATATAGACCATATTTACAACAAAGCAAGAGAATAAGAAAATCACAAAAGGGTAGGCAAAATTGACTGTATTATATAGAGAAGAATTTAATATATGATAAAGAAGTCATACCATAAATCAAAAAGAAGACAAACATTATGCACAATGATGGAATAATTGATTAACAATGGGGATCAATTTAAACTGTCACCTCATACCATAATTAAAATTAAGATGAATTAAAATTAAATATAAATAATATACCATAGAAAATTTGAAAAAAAATGTAATTACATATTTACTTGCCCTCTGAGGAATTTCTAAGTGTGAAAGGAATCATAAAAACTTTTTAAAATATCAGATCAGCCATCATAAAAAAATCAAAATCCTACATGTCAACAAAGTAATGAAGATAATAACCTACTAGCAAAATAATTTCATCAAATATGATATGGTTAGGATAAATTGCAATATCAAAAGCGTGTCCATAAAATATTATACCAGTAGTTCATGATTTGGCAAAAAAATCATAAACAGGCACATCATGAAATAGAAAAAATAAGTAGTAAACAGTCATTAGAAAGTATTATACTTGGTTGAAATAAACCATACTAAACAAAATTACAGTAACAATGTGTTTATTCTACTTAACTAGCAATGTATTTAAGTTTTGACTTTGCAATGAAATCGTCTTATAATTTGATGGTGGAATTGTGAATTGATACAGCATTTTCAGAAAATGATTCCACATTATAAATCAAATTAATTCCATCTCTGGGAATACAGCCTAAGAAAATATAACAAAATATGAAAAAAAAAAAGCTGCAGGAACAAAGACGTTTATTGCAAAATTATTCATTAAACAGGAAAAATTGAAAGTAACTTAATATCTAAAAAATAGGTCTTCTTAAATATAGTCCATCTTCTTTATGGGATATTATACACGTTGGAAAAATAATGTAAAATGAGAAAATGCTCATGATATGATGTTAAGTCAAAGAAAAGATGCAGAGAATAGAATGGTGGTTAACAGAGGCTGAGAGGTGGGGGGAAGGGAGTCATTTACTGGGTAAAGAGCTTCAGAATTGCAAGATGAAAAGGTTCTGGAGATCTACTTCACCATAGGGTGACTATACTTGACACTACTGAACTGTGCACCTAAAAATGCGGAAGACAGAAAATTGTATGTGATGTGTCTTTTACAACAATAAAAAAGAGCAGATTGGAAACATTGGAAAAAAAAGTTGCATATGAAGTTCTCTATGATAAAACTATAAAAAATATAACTACATAAAAATAAATAAAAAACTAGAAGAAAAGCATCAAATGTTAAAAGTGGTTTGTTATGGAGGCAGGATTTTTTTATTTCGTTAATTTTCCCTAGTTTTTAAAATTTCTTATATTAAAATTTCTATTTGCATTCGCAATTTTGGGTCACTGTAGTTATAAAGGCAGGACTGGTGTGTGGGTCTTCTGGCTCTGAGCCCTGAGCCCATATCAAAGATTCGGCAACCAGAGGCCAGCAGAAGTTGTCCCCTCAAAGGGTCAAACGTGGCACCTGGGGCCTGAGTAACCAACCAGGTTAGTGTCATCCTGAGAACTACGACCGTGCAATTGTAGCAGTGGCGCTAGACAGGTTAAGGGATTTGGGACCTTCTCAGATGGAAGCAGAATTGTTGCTTTGACAGAGACTGAAGGATACACAGGTGAATGATAAGCCATTCACTGCTCAGGGTCCCATTATCCCAGGAAAAAAGGGCTCAGGAGATTCTGGCAAGCAAAGCCCCATTGGAGACTGAGAAACACCACAAAAATAAAAACACATCACAGCCCGTGGTGGGAAGCCTGCCAGGGTTTTCCAATTTGCCGTTTTCCATTCCCTTTCACTCCTTAATCTTTAAATCCATAGAGCTGAAAGGTTCAAATAAACCTTTGTCATTTCCAATCCCTCCAAATTATTATTGTGATGTCTGACAAGGTCAAGGTCATCTGGCCTTGCAGCCTGAGAGCTTAAACCCAGGACAGGAGATAGACACAGCACAAGGGAGTATCCCAGAGTGTCCCCTGCAGCCAGCTGCCACCCCAGGACCCCACCTTCCATGCCCAGCTCAGTCACTGGCAGGTGTCTCAGCCTCAGCAAAGAGTGAATCGGGGCCTCCCGACTTGTCCCCCACCTGATCCCAGCTCCGTTTCCTGTCCGATACATACTAAACATTAGTTGATAGTCAAATTGGGATTGTGACTCATTGACTCATTCATTCATTCATTCATTCATGCCATACATGTGCAGTGAGTCTGCACCACTCACTCACTGTTCCATACATGAAGGCACAGGGGTGATGCTCCTGCTTCAAGACCTAGGGGACCGGAAAATAGGTAAAGATTTTTTTAATAAACAAAAGAAGCCTTATTGATTTTACCTCTTAAATATATATGAAATAACTCACTCTTTCCCTCTTCACTGCCAGACCCAGGTCTGAGCCACTGCTATCCCTAGTTGCCCAGGAGCTTCCAAGCTGCTCTTCCTGCACCACTTAATTCCCCTTCCCCACCTGCCCTGCTGTCCCTTCTCCAGAAAGCAGCCAGCATGCTCTTTGCACAGATCACATGGCTCCCATCTCTCTAAAAGTGAAGTTCAGATTCCTCGCCTTTCTCTGGAATGCTGTCCATCACCTAGTTTCTACTCATTCATGTCCATTCTCCTGGCCCTCATGCCCTCCACACAACCTCTGCTCCTCACACACTTCCCAGCTCCTTCTCAGCTCAAGGCCGTCCCTTCCATTCCTTTCTGGGATGTGCTTCCCCTAGTTCACTGCAAGGCTGGCTCAACTGGTGGAGCTCAGAGAGACTGCCCTGGGCCACCCATTGCCCTCTTCTTCTGGGTGGTCTAGATTACTACCTACAGTGACCTGATGTGCTTGTTCAGATGATCCCTGCTTGTTTAGAAGACTCCTCAGTGGAACATCAGCGCCATGGCAGCCCGCTCCTCACATTCTACTCTCCACTGTGAACACATCTTCTAGAGCAGGGATGACAGGCACACAATGACATTCACTTTGGAAAACGAGTGGATAAATTTACAAGAAATCCTTTCAAAAGAAAGGTTAAAAGAAAACCGTACAATAAGCTAAACCTATGTTTTTAGTCATTGCTCAACTCTTTCTCAGGAAATGGTCTTTTCCTCTTAGCTTCATAATGCCATCACCCTTGCTCAGCTCTCTCACCGATTTAGCATTGGGCCTCGTCAATGCTGGATGTCATAAAGCACGAGGCAGCTGGTTGGTGAAGCGAAGAAAGAGGGAAGA
The DNA here is from genome assembly GCA_026230045.1 of Corynorhinus townsendii. Classification (NCBI taxonomy): domain Eukaryota; kingdom Metazoa; phylum Chordata; class Mammalia; order Chiroptera; family Vespertilionidae; genus Corynorhinus; species Corynorhinus townsendii. Next base: position 102,263,806 of record JAPDVU010000008.1, on the reverse strand, counting down.
TAACAATCCCACCAGCACACCTAAAGTCGTGGACACGGGGCCTAAACATTTAGAATCCAGACCAAGTCCTTGCAGATGCTTCAGCCCAAGGAAGAAGACTGACTAGGATTCACCTGTCACGTGTGATACATGACTTTGCTACACGTGACCATACAACGCAGCAGTAGCTGGAGTTGCACTTGTCCACATCACATCCCTAAGCTGATTCCGCAATAGTCACACTTCATTCTAAAGAAGCTACTGCTGCATTAACCTTTCTGGAAGTAAGACTTCTTGAGGTTCAGATTTTAGGTACCGAAATGCACATGTAAACCATTTATTGCAAAAGCCTGTACATTATGGATGCCCAAATAAAACCAAATGCCTGTGGAGAGTAGTTGAGACAAGAAAATCCTCCCTGAGGAGTCTACTGTGGTCTTTGCTGGGTGAGAAGAATGAAGCACCACCCAAGACAGGCTGGACAACCTGTGCATGGCCCCTCTGAGGACAGGGAAGGTGAACTAAAGGAGCATTGTTGTCCCTGGAAAGAACAGATATAGCCGCTAGCTCTAAATGCCTCTTCTGAAAACGGTGACTCACTGGGAACGATGACCACTTAATACAGAAGGAGGCTGCTCCCGTCATCGGCCAAGCTTTCCCCTACGTTCCTGAAATATATTCTTTAATATCTCAGAACATTCAGGAGCCCCAGAGACCAGTTACACTCATCTAAAGAGGAAGCAGAGCAGTTCTGCCTGGCCCAGCACCTCCGAGCTCAGGGGCTAGCCAAGCACAGGGGGTGGAGGAGGCTGTCACCCATCCACTGACTCCCCGAAATCCAGCCCATAGGGAGGATAGCCTCCAGGAATGTGGGATATTAGGGGGGTAAGTGCTGGGTTAGGGGGCTCCTTACCCCAAGAAGCGCAAACCCTGCAGCCAGACACCACGGACCGCCAGCCATTCTGCAGTCCCTCCTCAGGAGCGGTGGGCCCCGACCTCACCCGGTAGCCCTTATGGAACAAGTCGCCCAGGGACTTCTTGCGACGCCTGGTAGGCCTGTAAACCCCGGTGCTGGTGCTGCTGGGTGGGTGATGGTAGACCAGAATCTTACTGGGGATCATGGTGGATGCAGAGAGCTGGGCTGGGCTCCAGGTTCCTTCAAATCACTTGTAGCACCAGGGGACACTGCGAGGCCCAGGAGGAGCTGGTGTCCCTCTGACCGTGCTGCAGACAGGCCCTCCCTCCTGGCAGTGCGGCTCACCAGCATCTACGTCCTGGTGGAGCGAAGAGAGACTGTTTCCTTCCACACCCACCAGCACATATGCAAGAACCCAGCAGACTCTGGGCATCAGCTGTAGCAAGGCAGGTGGAGGGAGGGGGCAGCACTCTGAGCCTTTATGTCTGACAAGCGGATCACTGGGCTTCACTCTGGAAATCACCCCATAAGCTTCTTGGAACACGGTTTATAGGACTAGGACATGGTACCCAACGAGGGAGAAAAACTGGATGGCTCCAACTCCTCCTGCCCCCCTCCCATCACAGCATAACCCCAATACACAGTTCTCTGCTAATCTGCTAATCCTACATGTAGGACTGAGGTGGAGGAGGGACTCTGGGCTTTCCAGAGGAAAAAGGGAGGAGACACTCTTGTTAGACCTCCTCAACCCCTCTCCCCACTCCTCTCTCTTTCTCTCTCTCTCTCTCTCTCTCTCTCTCTCTCTCTCTCTCTCTCTCTCTCTTGCCTGGTAGTTCTCAGCATCTCCTCTCATTACCAATGCCAGTCTCCTCTTTTCCCCAGGCAGTGAGTGTGAACAACAATATAACAGGGATAGGGAGAGGGAAACAGTAAAAATATAAACTTCACTGTGGGCAGGTAACAGCCCTACTTTTAGCTGACAAAGAAGTCATCCAATGTCTGTTACTTGAAGTGGGGAAGGCTATGTCAAGGATGGATCTATGTACACTAATTCACTCCCCAAATCCCAGACCATTTTCAATCCAGTGCCCCTTCACACACTCATCCTCTTCTTAAAATTGGAGCGACCTCAAGTTGCAAGGGAAATGGAGGTTTTGGTCTGAGGTTTGAATATTTAAGAGAATTTTGCCTAATCTGTAGTTAATCTACCTCCCCATCCCTGTCCATCTCATCTTCCTTCCCCCCTCCCTCCCATCCTTCCCTTTGTCCTCCTTTCTTTCCTCCTTTCTTATTAAGCATTAACCATTGTGGTGGGGGGTGGGGGTTGGGAAGGGGGAACAGAGCATTCTGTAATTTGGCCCCTCCTTCCTTCCTCCCCCTCCCCCTCATCACCAGCTAGCACTGCAGGGAATGTCACCAACATCTTCCTCCCTGTAGTCTCCTCTCATTTCCAGAGCAGCAGCCTCCGTCTGTCCTGCACAGCACGCGGGGCACCGGAGACCAATGAGGCACCCTGGCCCAGCATCCCCTCTTCTTCCCCAAAGTGAGAACCTGAGCTCAGTCACCAGAACTGGAATAATCCTCTCTAATCCTACTTCCCAGGTGGAGCCCCCACTGGGAAGCTGACACATGTCCTGAGCTTCCCTCCTGCCTGCCATTTGGACCCACAGGGGACAGATGGCAGTCTCTGGTCGTTGAAGTGCCCACAGGTTTGATTCTGAGATGTGTACCCCTATCAACTGCAGAGAGGACCTGAGCCAGTTTACTGTACATGGTCCAAAGAAAAATAAAAGCAATACCCCGAGTGTTCTATGGGAGCAAACCCCAATAGAAGTATAGGAGAGGCCCCACCATCTGGAAGTCGAGAGGATGGGTGTTCCCAGGCATCCTGCCACCATAAGGCAAGTGAGGCACCTCGGGCACCAAAATCAAGGAGGCATCCGTTTTAAGGCCGGCCCTGCCTTTGCCATACCCCTGAAGGGAGGTCCCCTTAAACTTTGCACCCTGTATCTTTCCCTTGCCTCACCCTCGCCCCAGCCCTGGCACCTGCAGTGAACCCACTACTAAGTTCTTTCTGAAATGGGCGCTGCATTTTCTGTCACCTATGGCAACAGATAAACACACTGGGTGATGATTTCTGCAAACAGGGAAGATCCATACAGTCGATTCCGAGATCGACGTTATCCTAAAATTAAACTCCAGCAGGATTTCTGTGCCAGTGGCTTGGAGTAGAGACTGCGGAACACAGTGAATTATGTCTTCAATTACAGTTTACAAAGAATAGAGGCCGTCCTCCAAATGGGCGCTCCTGATTGAGCGCTCTATAAAGGCGGACGCGGAGCACTGAGTCTGTGTCAGAGAAAACATTTTCACAGGGGCCTCCGGGGCCACGCAGTTAGCTGAGTTTAATTCTGATACCCAGAATTAATTTAAGGTCAACCCAGAGGATGGAAATGAAGAGTGTGTTTGAGGGTTAATTTGCCACTAGGTGCCCCTCAGCTGTGCTTTGTTCTGATGCTCTATTAACACCAGGATAAACTTGGATAATCAGAGTCAGGGGTCAGCGCTTCCATTTTCTCCAAAGAACCAACTATAAACATCTCGGGCTCTGCAAGCCACACAGTCTTTGTCGAAACTGCTGGCCTTGGCCATTGCAGCATGAAAACTGGCCAAAGACAATATGTAAACACATGACCTTGGCCATGTTCCACTAGAACATGATTTCCAAAAATAGATGGCAGACCAGATTTAGCCTGCAGGCTATGGCTTAATTATCTCACATTTGTTGACATTTTGGAGGGAGGATGGAAAAGTTAATTTTGCAAGTTAGTGACAATCAGTGGTTCCTTATATATTTTCCTAGCTTAGTTCAGGTATTTTTAAACTATTTCAGACAATGAACTCCTCGAGGGAGGTTAAGGTCTCCCTCGTCTTCTTTGTGTATAATCTGTCATGCCTGAGGCAGCCATTAAGTCATAAAATCATGTGATCCCCTTACTGAAGGAGGTGAGTCATGTCTTTGGTTTTTGTATGGGAGGACTTGCAGACCTTTCTAACCTAAGTGGAGAAAAAGTCCCTGCAAAAGGATGGATTGTCACCCCCCATATGCTTCTAAGAAACCCTGAATAAAGCTCTATTAGAGCATAAACCTTGTTCAGACCAGTTAGCAGGTCCTGCTTTGGGATTCCAAAGTCCTTGGCTCACGTGCCATTTCAGCATTTTCCCTATACTAGTAAATAAATGGCTATATTACTTCAGTCTCTTTCTGTTCATACCCCCAATGCCCAGCATAAGTTAGCATTCAATCAATATGTGTTGAAGGAATGAAGAAATGAATAGAAGTTGGGCTTAGCTCAGAAACCCTTTGATATGCTAACGGCCTTTGCCAACTGGTTCAGGCAGTTACCATATTGTGTCAGGCAAGGGTTTGTGCTGTCTGGCTCCTATGTCAGACCCACATTAGCACTACCTAGTGAAATAAAGTCTCCAATCTCAGCCTGCATCCCTAACTCCAAGCTGCCTCTGAGTACAGGAGGTCACAAATCCGAGTGTAAATGGTAGGCTGACTAACATGCTGGTCTCACCGGTGCTACACACTGACTCTGAGTGACAGGGGATGAAACCTCCATCCTATCCCAGAACCAGTGTGGGAGGCACAAAACCATCTGCTTAATGGCCATGTGATAACAGATGACGTCAGGAATATCTTGCAGCATATTACTTCCCAGGCGAAGATGGATTACAGTTAGCAGCGACTCCTGACCCCCAGGAGACAGCTCAGAGGCACAGAAACAACCTCACAGATAAGGCAAATCTCCATGCATTGGTCTCAGATCAGGAAAATCCCTGCCCAGACATGATTTATGTGAAAATAAATAAGGTCAGGCACTGCTTTATCAACAACAGGAGTGGGCGCTTTGCTCCTCCCATAGAGGAACTGAGGATGCAAATGAACAGCATTCATGCAGTTGCTTATGCTGTCTTCCTTTACCGGCCTGAGACAAGGTCTGAGTATCCAGTTAGGGGGAAGGCCAGCCCTGACCTCACCTACCCTCAAACGCCGTCCTTGAGACCATTTCACTGAGTGCATGAGGGGACAAGAGAAGAAATAAATGGGCACAAGTTGCAAACCCAGAAAACAGAGAGGAAAAATACAGATAAAAGAAATGATCAGCAAGAAGTGACTGCATCCCTATCACACGCGTGGTCTTTTTCTGGGAGCTGTTAGGGCTAGACACACTATAAAACATGGTCTCCACTCTAAAGAAGTGACCAATAATGAAAAATAAGAGCAAAAATGAAAAACAGCAAATCAATCAATTATCACGATCATTTATTGGGACAGACTATGAATATCTTAAGAGTGGGGAGAGCAGGCAAGGCCTGTGAGGCAGAAATCCTCGGGTAATGCAAAACCCACATTGGTTAACAAGTTACACTTCCTTTCATGGTCATTCTTATGTCAGAACTGCGGAGAGAATCAAAGAACACAATAAAAAATGCCTTAAGATTTCTGGTGGCTCAGGAAAGAACGTATGTGTGACACTTTGAAGAACCAGGTGGGTTCTAGTCTCAGGAGCCCTCCAACACCATGTTGCCTCAAACAAGTCCGTCTCCCTCTTAGTGATTTAGGTTTCTCATCAAAAGGAAGGAAGGAAGGGGGTAGAGAGAAAGGAACTGCGACTATAAGTAATAGATAATCTCTAATGTCTCCATCAAATTTCTACAATTGTGTCTCTGTGCTTCTAGAGGTCACTTGTGAACAAAGAAATAATATTTTTTAAATAGCTCAAAGAGGAAAAGTGAGAATCATTCTTATGAACCCGCAGTGTCTCTAGCCCCTCTGGAACCATGAAGAAATGCTGCTGTGGAGCCCTATCTCATTCCCGTAAACTTCCCCGTGCGGCCTCAGACCCGCCTGCCCAGCCTGACCTGGGGCACTGGAGTGCTGGGGCACACGGATTATTAAAGTGCCTAATTTCTAAATGATACCACTCACCACGGAGGACAGCTTTGGACAAGATGTTATATCTCAGTGGCCTCACCTTGTTGAACGATTTCTTTTTAGAAATGCTAATTGCAACTCATTAGTTAAGAGAGATGGTACACTGGGCAGGGAAGCCACTGAGTCAGCGTATCTTGCCACATTTATCACAAACCACAATCCTGGGCACGGTGCATTTTTGGGTGTTGTGGAGGGCAGTACGGGAGCTGACTCAGAGGTCATCACGGGTCTGGAATGGAAAGGGTCTCCCAGGTTAGAAGGGGTCAGGAGTCCACCCTCGGAGAATTCGTGGAATAGTGTGGTTAAGGGCAGATACTCTGAAGACAGGCCTGGACTGATTTATTGTTCAAAACTGAGTTCTTTTTCATCATGTGATAGCAGCATGTAGGACAGTGACAGGCACACAGTGGGTGCTCCATAAATGTGTGATTAGATTTAAATTCTGGTTTTCCCATTTATTACTGTGATAAAGGGTGTCTCCTGTAACCTCTTGGAGACTCTGGGTGTTTGTGTTTTATTTAGTTTTTAACTTTTTTTAAAATACTTTTTTTTTTATTTCAGAGAGGAAGGGCGAGGGAGAGAGATAGAAACATCAATGATGAGATAGAATCATTGATTGGCTGCCTCCTGCACCACACTCCCTACTGGGGATCAAAACCACAACCTGGGCATGTGCCCTTCAGCGGAATCGAACCCGGGACCCTTCAGTCCACAGGCAGACACTCTATCCACTGAGCCAAACCAGCTAGGGCTTAACTTTGTTTTTTAAATGGGATATCTCAGTTTGGGTTCCCCAGCAGCAGAACCTGAGCAAAGAATTCAACTGCGAAGAACTTATTTGGGAAATGATGTCATGAAATGCCAGCAAGGGAATAGGTACATGAGAAAGGGATGGGAAAGAAGTCAGCAATAGAGAGTTGATCAGGCAAGTCTCACAGAAAACGGGAGTGGAAGCCTGCTGGGGGCTGGGCACAGCAGAGAAGGTTCTGGCAGAGCTTTCTCCCTGAGGGTGAGAGTGGAGCATCCTGCAGCCCCCACAGTTATCACTGGCTGAGGAGACAACTAATGCCCAACTGTTTATGGGGCAGGCCAACAAGCAAGCCTCCGAGACTGGAGAAAACCCTCAAAGAAATGCTGATGCAGGAATTCAAAACCCAGCCACATGCACAGGGGGAAGGACAGGGGGTCGGGGGAGCATCCGCATGGTCTGCCTCCTGGAACAATAAAACTATCTCTTAGGGTCTAGGAGGCTTAAGTGAAACCGTATATGGAAAGGAGTTATGATTACTATTCTCTGCACTGTGCCTCCATGTCCTAAGGGCTCCCTGCTGGGAGGCCACGCCCAGTAGGAAAACACTGCCCCAGGGTGTCTGAAGACACCAGGAGGTCCAGAGAGACCACAGCCTGGCCTTGGGAACTGACTGCACCAGCACATAAAGGCTGAGAGTCCTTGCCACTAAGAAACTCTAATTAAATGAGGATTTCCCGTGCCCACTTGACCACAGAACTCTCTTTCATAATGCCTGCCACCTTTCTGGCTAATCCAGAATCCCATGAGAAACATTCAGGAAGAGAAGACTGCTGCATTTACCCACTCCATAACTTCCAGCTCACCCCCAAATTCCATGGACAGCCCATTGCTTTTGCCACGGGGACCCTCTGATTTCACCTCCTGTCTCGTTGAACTCCAATCCACACTAAAGCTCCCTCCTTTTCATTTCTCAGTTCATCCTGGTAGTACCTTGCTTGGTATTTCCCTTCTGGGACACATATGTATGGCTCACAGCTCCAAAGAAAGGGCTGCCTGCAAGGTACCTGGAGTTGGTCAGCAGCTGCCACGGCATACTTGTTGCATAGGCAGCACTGCCTAATGGGTGGGAGGCTCCACTCCCAGCTATGCCACTTACTAACTTGAAGGAATTAATAACTTTCCCAGCGTCACTTGTAAGATGGGAAAATGAGCCTAGTTCCCAGCTTGCTGCAAAGATTGAGAAGAGCCCAAAGCCTCACTCTGCAGCACCCAACTGATCCTCAGTGAACCTCACCTGCCTTTCAACTCTCCTCCTCTAACCCTCCCACGGGAATCCCAATCCACGTGCCTAATGACAGATCCTTGTCATGTGAAGAGAAAATGGAACGATGAGAGGGTAGGAATGTTGGCTGAATGATTCAAGCCACTTAGTTAATATCTACATTTATAGCTGTATAAAGTCCGGCTACTACTTTCTGATCTCCAAAGTGTGTGTGCGCGTGTGTGTGTGTGTATTTACCTATTTATGTATCTACAGATAGGTAGCTCACAGAGAGAGAGAGGTAGGGAGGGAGGCCCCTGTGTACTACCTATCTATAAGTACATAGATAGATAAATATAAATATTTACAGTGCCTGGTATTGTGCTATGAACTGAGAATAGCTCTGAATAAGACAGACATGGTCCCAGGTTTCAAGGAACTACAGTCTAGAGGGGCAGACAGACTACACACAGAAATAATCAAACAAACAGTGACAAATTGCTTCAGGTGATCCCAAAGTAAACACCCTTCCCTATGGGCACTGTAACCTGTGTGGTCAGACCAGGCCTTTCTAATGAGGTGGCAGATCAGCTGAGAACTGACCTTGAGAATGGACAGAGGAGCAGGAACAGGTGCCACCCACCAGAGGGAGCAGGATGCGGCCTTCTGGGGCCAGGAAAGGGCGAGGGGTCAGCCTGCAGTAGAAGGGGTGGGGGAGGTACCAGTGAGGCTGCAGGAAAAGGCAGGTGCCCATCAGGGTAGGCCCTGTAGGCCATAAGGAGCAGACTGGGTTTTAGTGTAAGAACAAGAAAAGGCATAAAAGAGCTTAAAGCAGGTCAACATCATGATGGGATTGAAAAGATCCCTGCAAACGATTCAGGGAAGAGTGTGAGATTCTCAGAGCATGCTTCCCGCCTGCTCCTTACTGCTTCCAAAAGGCACGATTCCATAGAAGCAAACAGTGGGGCAGGTACCTTGCTGAGCAGGTTTAAATAACACATTTCATCCCCACAAGCCCTATGAGCTGGCTGCAGTTGTCCCCATTCTGCAGACGCAGCAGTTGAGGCACAAAGAGGTTAAACAGCTCGCCCAAGCTTACCCAGAAGTTAAGCGAGGGAGCAGGGCTTGCTGGCCCGGGGAGGCAGTTTCTCCACCATTACTCTCTGAACGGAATCAGTATGCAGAAGCTATGAAGAGAAAGGGCCTGGGGGGAGGATCTCACACTTTAAAAGACTTAACTAAGGCTAAATATAAATGGGAACTCTAGTTCTAGAGGAGCGTGTTATAAAACCTTGACAAAATGAAAATAATGTAACTAATTAGTGAGGAGAAAAGCTGTGGGAGGAAATGTAAGTGTAGTAATTTTCTCTCCTTTCACAGCAGAAAGCTCATCTGTATTACATCAAATTAAAAAATAGAGTTAAAAGAAAACATGACTCCCCCTTCATTATTTTTCCAAATTGCCTTCTTGTAGTCATTACCAGCATGTTTTTGGAACCAAAAGGTACCAAAGTTTACCAATTCCTCTATTTTTCTTCCCTTTTTTTCCTATGTTCAAATCCACTTAAATTGAAAAAAAAAATTTAAACCAAATGTATAATTGAAAGTCATTTTATATAAGTTTTTGTTGATCTAGCATTTACTTATCTAATATATAGAAAGATGCCTAAAATTATTTTCACCCACTTATCAAAATGCTTATTGTTTAATTTATTTGATATCTTCTTCTTTGTATTTCCTGTGTTGCTTCCATTTCTTTTGAATGACAATGTGTCATTTTTATAAAATTTATAAAATAATTACTTTGAAAATATATCACTAAGATGTCCAGACTCCTTTGACTCAATCACATAAAATAAAATCTTCACGTTGGAATAAAATAAGAGCCTCTTTATCTTGAAGGGGTTGGAAGCAGTGTTTTGGTTTCTGGGATGCCATGTACTGTGCCTTGAGCTAAACCAAGGTGTCCGGTCAGGGCAGAGCCTGGGAGGTCTGCACATGAAGCCGCAGTGTCCTCCAAGCCCCAGTGCCTTTAATGAGCACTGAGTCCTGGCACCTTCTCTAGGACCAATTCAGTGAGCTCTGGGCTCAGTCACCTGCATCACAAACGTTCCAGCAAGGTCCTTTTGCTCAGCGATGGGCTGCCGCCGTTCTTGTTGCTTCTGGAGCCCTGTGAGTCAGGGGGAGGCAGGAGATGAGCCAGGAAAATGTAAGGTCTGACCTAGAGAAGCATGTGATCATGCCAGGAAGCATAAACAGGTCCTCTACAGGGTAGTGCTCAGATTTCTAAGGGGCTCAGAGAAAACGATCAGGAATAACTGGAATGAGACAGTACACAAGGAAATCATTCAGGGAGAAGGAAGTCAGGTCCCTCAAGAATCTTCTTTGAGGTGAAAGGACTGGATGCCTGAGGGGAAAATGAAAATGAAATAGGCAGAGCAAGAGAAACATAACGACCCTGGTCATTGGTTTAGGATTAAAAGATGTATGCCCTTTGATGTTCATAACAACTCCCTTAGGTAGCAAAGGCAAGAGCTCACCTCCTTTTTATAGGTGAGTTGCTCAAGGTCAACCAGACTGGACCACAACCAGGTCTCTAGATTCACATCCATGACCTTTTTCGCCTGATCTGGGAAGTCTCCTCTCTCTCTCCTACCACTTCTCATGGAAGTGAGATCTGTGTGAATCTGATATTCTCCATAGTCCTTCCATGGGCCCTAGCCTGCTCCTAGTTCCTTCTCTCTCTGGTTCCATAACAGGGTCAAAGCCAAGCTTACTTAAAAAGCTTGCTAGAAATCCCATATATCGCTGAGCTGTCCAGCAGAGCCCCTTCATTTCCCAGGAAGGAAGGAATCCCAGAGGAGGTTAAGTTTCTTGCTCAGGTTCAACGCAATTCAAGGTCAAGGATTTGATAGATGCCAGGTATAATTTTAAGGAAAAAAGTGGTTCAAGGTGACAGCTCTCTTTTAGGTAAGGGGAATAGGGAGGAAGCGAGGACTGTGTATTCTGAACATTGCAGACTGGCCAGCCAATGCGTAAGTATAAGTAATCCTCATACCCCCACCCACCCTGCAAGAACTGTGCCGATAACCTTGACTAACAGCACACCACCCTTCCCATCAGTGCAGGTTTAGGGGAAAGACATTATACATAAAAATAACAACACTTTATAAACCTTCTGTTGTGTGAGTCCCCCCTCCCCCTCCATTCTTTCGCAAGGCAACTGGCTTGTATATAAATCACACTGTGTGCTGGAAAATATATGACACAGCTGTGAATTACAAGGTCATAATTTTGCCAGCAATTTCAGATGCTGCCATAAACCATTCAAGGTCTGAAGAGAGCTCTAATCCATTTTTATTTTTTTCTAAGCCCCCAGAATGGCATTCTAGGCCAGCTATTAAAAGATACTTCATCACTCTACCAAAACTGTGAGATGTATCAGCTCTACCTAATACATAAAAACAAACACAGGGAGGCAGTAAAAATTAGGAGACAAAGAAACATGTCCAAAATGAAAGAATAGAACAAAACTCCAGAAAAAAATCTAAATAAAATGGAGACAATCAATCTACTAGATGCAGAGTTCAAAACACTGGTTATAAGGATACTCAATGATCTCAGTGAGAACTTTAACAAAGAGAGGAAACATAAAAATAGAGACAGAAAACATAAACAATATGACAACTGAAATTAAGTCTATATCAGAGGGAATCAACAGTAGATTAGATGAAGCAGAAGCTCAAATCAGCAATATGGTAGCGAGGTAGCAGAAAATAGCCAATCAAACAGTAAAAAGAAAAAAATCCAAAAAAAATGAGGATAGTTTACTAGGACAACATCATGTGTACCAATATTTGTTTCCATCATAGGGGTACCAGAATTAGAAGAGTGGGGCATTAAAAACCTATGTGAAGAAATAAAGATGGAAAACATCTAACCTGGTGAAGAAAATAGACAGACAAGCTCAGGAAGCACAGAGAACCCCAAACAAGATGAAACCAAAGAGGCCCCTACCAAGACATATCAAAACTAAAATGCCATATGTTAAAAATAAAGAGACAATCATAAAAACAGCCAAGTGAAAGACTACAAGGGAGCTCCCATAAGACTGTCAGCTGATTTTCCAATAGAAAATTTTCAGGCCGGAAGGAATTGGCACAAAGTATTCAAAGTGATGAAAAGCAAGAGCCTACAACAAAGATTACTCTACTGAGCAAAGCTATCATTTGGAATCAAAGGTCAGATAAAGAGCTCTCCTGACAAAAAAAAAAAAAAAAAACACAAAAAAACAAACAAACAAACAAACAAAAAAAACTAACACAAAAGGAGTTCACCACCAAACAAGTATTACAAGAAATGTTAAAGGGACTTCTTCAAGAAGAAAAAAAAGATCAAATGTAAATGCATTAAATGTGCCAATCAAAAGACCTAAGGTGGTTGAATGGATAAGAAAACAAGGCCCTTACATATGCTGCCAACAAGAGTCTTCAGATCAAAAGACACACACAGACAGAAAAGAAAGGAATGAAAAAAATATGTTTCATAAGAATGGAAACAACAACAAAAATGCTTATACCAGAAAAAAATAGACTTTAAAACAATGGCTATAACAAGAGACAAGGAAGGACCTAGCAATTCTGTTTCTGAATATTTATACAAAGAAATCCATAACACTAATCTGAAAAGGTGTATGCATCATGTGCTCACTGCAGCATTATTCACAATAGCTGAAGGAAGCAACCTAAGTGTCTATCAACAGATGAATGGATAAAGAAGAGGTTCATCTATACAATGGAATGTTACTCAGCTATAAAAAAGAATGACATCTTACTAACATGAATGGATCTAGAGGGTACTCTACTGAGTGAAATAAGTCGAAGAAAGATAAATGCCATACAATTTCACTTACATGTGGAATCTAAAGATCAAAATAAATAAACAAGCAGGCCAGAAGCAGGCTCACAGATACAGAGAACATTTTGATGGTTGCCAGATGGGAGGGGAGTTAGGGGGATGGGTGAAAAAGGGGAGTTAGGGGGATGGGTGAAAAAGTACAAATGAATAGTTACATAGTAATCATGTGGATGTCAACTATAGCATAGGGAATATAGTCAATAATATAATAACTATGTATGGTGTCAGATGGGTACAAGATGTATTTGGGTGATCATAAGTCATATAAATGTCTAAACACTATGTTGTATACCTGAAACTAATATAATATTGTATGTTAACTGTAACTAAAAATAAAAATATTTTTTAAACGGATTCTTCATTGCTTGCTTTTGTTTTAGGGGGGAAAGTCCATATCACCATCCCCTCCTTCCCTTTCTTCCATGCCATCTCATTGTCTTCCTTAAAGTACTGGGCATCAGCCTCAGATAGATGTTCCCTCAGGCTTCCTCTTAGAGGAAGATGAGCTTAGTGTTGAGCTGTGAATTAGAAAACTCCCCAGAAGCACCATTTGGCCCAGGAAGGCATGTAGGCATGACCTTGGACCAGGTGGTCCTGTTAGGTCAGACATTGAAACTTTTTTCCTGAATCTTCTGTCGTTGCCTTCCTCCTTCTTCATCTTGAGTTATGCCTACTTTCTTGCCTCCTCACCCCCTGTTCCCCAATGTCAAGCCTCTGTTCATTTGCAAACACCAGCCCTCATTTTAAGTTTCCTATCCTCCCCTTTCCTAGCTGGTAAAGTCCTATTCAGATGCCAAGAACCAACCAAAGTGGCACCTCTTTTGGAAAGCCTTCCATGGCACCTCGAGTTGTCTCTTCTCTGCTTCTTCCCAGAGCAGGGTAGTGCTATACTCAGCCCCATGCCCTGGAATTCTTTACTTACTTCTCTCTCCCCACGAATGAGCTCACAAGCTGTGCCCCTTTCCTTTGTCCACTCATCCATGCATTAATCCACCAAACACTGTAACTTCAATAACTTAATATAAAGTGGGTGCATAATAAATGCTTGTTGAAAGAAACAAAGTGAAGTGAAATGAAGAAATGGGCAGATGGATAGGTGGGTGAATTCCATCTACTCTGGGTCTGTAGGAGGTGGTCAAAGAGAAGGACCAAAATGGGCTAAGAGGGAAGGTTCTCCTCCAGTTCCCCAATCTTCCCCAGGGACTTCCGCCAGCCTGCCCTCCTGGGAGTAAATCCACTCCTTATTTTTCACCACCGATTCATCAGCTGCCTCCAACACAAACACTCAGAAATATGCAGAGTGGTCTACACTCACTGGCTCCCCAAAGCAGTGTACGCATCCCTCCCCCTGCTTATCTCTTTCTCTTGCCTGGAATGCTCTTTCCCCTCCACTCCATGTACTCAAACTCTACTCATACTTTAAGTTTCAACTCAAGTCTGACTCTCCCAGCCAGTTCCCACTGAACAGGCAGCATCTCCCTGCTTTCTACTCATGGCACTGTGTGTACCACACATGGCTCCTAACCACAGAGCACTGCCCCCATCTGAACATACACCTAAACTCAGTCAGCACTGAGAAGGCAGGGGTGTGCTACAGCTCTCACATCACAGTGGGAGAGGCCCTGGATTCTAGCCCTGGCCCAGCCACTCACTAGTTGTGGGACATTGGACCAACCACAGACCTCTTGGGACATTGTTGTCCACATCTGCCAAAGAGGGGAGCACAGTAACGACTACCTCACAGCTGATGAAATACAACCATGTTGGCAAAATGTTGTTTTTTTTAAAAAAAGTTAACAGCTACAGAAATGTATGTCTTACACATAGATAAACCCATGCTGTCCCAACTGGCCCCAGCTTCTGTTGGTCACCGAGGCCATTCCCTTCCTATGTCACACTCCTTTGGCACTGAGCTTCCTTTCAGATTGAGAATTGAACATTCAGACAGGAGACTCTCCAACACCCATTAGGTTGACTTTCACTCTCAGCATGTAATACACACACAGGGACTGACACTTGCTCTTGACTTACAAGCCTATATTTTTAGGAGGCCCAGTCCCTCCAAGGCACTGTATCCACTCAGTATGGTCAGCCACTGGCTTGGTTTGCACTGCCCATTGATGGAAACACCTTAGTGATTGCCTCCAAGGACAGATGTGAGGAGGTAAATGAGAGCTTTTTACTAATGTGTGTCTTCATTCATTCAGGGCAAGGTGAGCAGGACAGGGGAGATTTTCCATTTGGACCCACTGGTATATTCCACTAGCTTTAATATTAGTTATGACATCTTGCCAACAAGATACTTGATCTGAGGAGGTCGAAAATACTAGATTCTATCATCCAATCATTACCCTACTACCTTGAACTCAATTACGTGTGTGTATAGATATGTGTATATCTCCTGTAGTCAATATATGGATAAGTGTGAATTATATCCAGTAAAGAGTGCATTTGTATGCATTTCAATGTCTATCTTCTCATGTTTACTGTTGTGTTATTATTTAACTGTTCATTCATTCCTCTATTATGTTTGCTCATCAAAGACTTTAAACTCCCATTGTAGACAAGATCTTTTGAGCTTCCATATCCATAACTAGAGTAAGCTACTGTAGGCTGAAATGTGTCTTACATTCCACAGTGTGCCCGGCAAGACAAGAACGGTGTTACTATCAATCTGTAATGACACATTCATTAATCTTAAATTGGATCCCCAAATCCTGTTCTTATCTCTTTCTGCCTCTCCCACCCCCCTCCCTCCCCCCCCAGGCTTCAAGAGGCAGGCTGACTCTACTCAAATTGTTATTACTTTGGGCCCAAAAGCACCTAAAATTGGCAGTCTGGGTGGCCTCATTCCAAGCATTCTTTTATGTAAAAAGAACTATAATTTGATGAGCAAGGAACACTGAAACTGACTGCAGCTAAGGCAATTATTCTCCCACTAGAGGCCTGGTGCACAAAATTTGTGCACAGTGTGTGTGTGTGTGTGTGTGTGTGTGTGTGTGTGTGTGTGTGTGTCCCTCAGCACAGCCTGCACCCTCTCCACCAGGATCGGGCCTAAACGGGCAGTTGGACATCCCTCTCACAATCCAGGACTGCTGGCTCCCAAATACTCACCTGCCTGCCTGCCTGATTGCCCCTAACTGCTTCTGCCTGCCAGCCTGATTAGCCCCTAACCACTCCCCTGCCAGCCTGATCATTGCCCAACTGCTCCCCTGCCAGCCAGATTGGCCCTAGCTTCCCTCTCCTGCTGGCCTGGTCTCCCCTAACTGCCCTCCCCTGCAGGCCTGGTTGCCCCCAACTGCCCTTCCCTGCTGGCCCATCACCCCTAACTGTCCTCCCCTGCAGGCCTGATCTCCCCCAAATGCCCTCCCCTGCAGGCCTGATTTCCCCCCAACTGCCCTCCCCTGCAGGCCTGATTGCCCACAACTTCCCTCCCCTGCTGGTCATCTTGTGGCAGCCATCTTGTGTCCACATGGGGGTGGCCATCTTGTGTGTTGGAGTGATGGTCAATTTGCATATTAGCTCTTTATTAGATAGGGCTAGAGGCCCGGTGCATGGAAATTCATGCACTGGAGGAGAGGGGGCCCCTCAGCCTGGCCTGTCCCCTCTCACAGTCCAGGAGCCCTCAGGGGCGATCCGGTGATCAGGGGGAGGCAATGCCCCTATTACACCTCTGCTACTGCCACTGCCGGCAGTGCAAGCATTGGCCATCCCTGGTTACCTGAGCCTCAGGTGGCCCTGTGTGTCTGGGAAGCTGCCATCCAAGGCTTGCCTATGCCTCGGGCCTACCCTGGGCAGCTGAGCAGCCAACATCTGAGGCTTGCCTGCACCTCAGGCTGGCCCCGGGCAGCTGGGGGGCGGAGAGCAGTTCCGGCCATATCATATGCCCCCATAGGGCTGAAAGGACTGGGGGACTCTGGCGGGGCTGAGGGGACTGGGTGCCGCCATTTTGTGGTATGGGCACCACCATCTTTGTGATGTTGTGTGTGATGGTCAATTTGCATATTCCCTCTTTATTAGATAGGATGCAGATAGTGTTGTGGACCAACAGTTCTAATAAGCAAACTCTCTCAGACAATTAAGTTGCTGTGTAAGGACATTTACTCAGGAAACCCCAAAAGTATCCTGAAAGATAGCAAAATTGTTGGTGATGAAGAAATAAACTACTAGCTGGAGTATAATAGATTCCTGAATTAATATTAGCCAGAACTAGACAAATAAGAAAAGTGTTATACAAAACCTTTTAAGGATCTAATTTCACCTTCCATTTTTACTAATATTTTCCTGGATCACTTTCCATCATGATAACATCTTTGCCTCTGGTTTTGATCAAAATGAAGACTGGGAAGATCAAGCTAAATGAGAGGAGCTGGGAATGTGTTTTGCTTTTCCTAAATCCTCCTCTCTAACCTCAAGGAAGTTCTCTAAGAACCAGCACTCTACAACAGGCACAGGATGACCAAGAGAGCTGGCAGAAACTTTCTGAGCATCAGACAAGCAAACTGACGTAGAGACAGTGGGAAAATCACTCCATCCACATTGATTTTTTCCAATCTGTAAATAGGGAACATTTGAAAGATGCTTGTGACGTCTGGAGACTGTAGTCCAGAAATTCCCAATTGATTGTAGAGTGCTTGGTATACATGCACTAACTGGACTGGGGTCTTATTCACTTCCTAATCATGACTCATCCTTCAAAGATCTGACCTGCTGAGGACAATGACTGTGCCTTTATGCCGGTGACTAATCATCATGATGAATGCCAAGAGAGGCTGGTCTACCAATTCTGTCTCCCTAAAGAAATACAGAATTAATTATACCTGTTCTACAAATATAAGAATTAAGCCTCATGTGGAGAAATCTTTAAAAATCACCAAAGACTGTCCAGCTGGCATGGCTCACTGGTTGAGCATCGACCCCACACACTCTCCACACGTTTTCCTGTGACTAGAAGACTCCAGAGGACTTTCAGGAGATGTTTTCCAGATCATACTTGCATATTCAACCCCCTCCCATGCTACTCAAATTCCTGGCCGATGGGGCCCCTGGCTCCCAGGGCTGCCTTTCCAGGGACTTTTCCCCATCACATCCAGGTCCCTTAAAAGAAACTGCTTCCAGGCTCTCCTCACATGGTTCCTTCCCTGGCCACTCCCAGCCACCATGTACTCATCACTCAGACTTTGATGCAGACAACACCACCTCCATGAAGCTCTCCTGTCCTAGAAGAATACTGATGATTCCCTCAGATTCTAAACCATCTGAGGACTGACACTATGTCTTACATCTGTTGTATGTCCAGTGCCTGGTACAAAGCCTGGCACAGAGCAGGTACTTAATAAATGCTTGCACAGATGAATGAATGAATCAATCAAAATCCCATAAAATCTTCACTGTAACCATTAGTCTACACCTACAGCAAGGGATGTCAGCTACAGCCTGGGGGCCACACCTGGCCCATCACCTCTGTCTGTCCAGCCTGCAAGCTGAGAATGCTTTCTTTTCTTTTCGATTTTTAAATAGTTTAAAAATATTACAATAATATTTCATGAAAATTGTATGAAAGTAATATTTCAGTGTCCATGAATGACGTTTTGTTGGAATACAGCCATGCCCATTCTTTCACAGACTGTCTACGGCTGCTTTCACACTACGAGGGCAGAGCTGAGTAGCTGCAACAGAGACTGTGTGGCCCCCAATGCCTCAATCACTTAGCATCTCGCCTCTACTGAAGCTTGCTGATGCCTGCCCTGTAGAACAGGACACAGGCACCCTTATCGCTTTGTCATTCGCTCCATGTTTCACTCAGTGGATATTACTGAGTATCTGCCATGTGTCAAGTGTTCCACCGGGTTCTGGGGATAAAACATCGAGCTGAGAAAGGCACCTGCATGACCACATTTACAGGCTGGGTCTGCAGCAGGAGAAAAAGAACTTTGCAATTACAAGTCTGATGACTGCAAAGAAATGGTCCCTGGAGTGACCTTCCATCAGACAATGAGAGTTACTACAGTTGTGAAAGATGGTCGAATCAGTGCCCAAACTCTATAACGCTAAAGCGGCCCTCTCTTCTCCTTCCTTCTTTCTGCCCGAGACTCTTCATTCTCAGTTGTGTCTCTCTTTTAGATTGACAAACTTCTGCTCCCTGTGTGACACTCATTTTCTTATGACTCCAGCACCTAAGCCAATGCCAGACACATGGGAGACACTCGGCATCATTGTTGAATAAATGAAAGAATCAATTAGTGGAAGAAATGTGGGCAAATTCCTTGGCATCCCTGAGCCTCGGTTTTCTCATCAGTGGAATGAAGGACACAATGTTCCCAAGTCCTTCCAGTTCTGGGCTCTGCAGTGCCTCGTGTCCTTAGAGCTGGCCCCCATCTGCTGTCTGATTCACTCATTTCCATGGACAGACGGCAGCCTCCTCTGCTTCTGCAGCCTGATGTGTTGTCTCCTGAATGACACATGAACCCAGCCCAAGGCAATGCAGCCCACACCAATCCATTCCACAGATCACTGCCCGCAGGAAACAGGGAGTGTACCTTGGGGTTTCAGCCAAGGTCTGCTCAAGGTTTTTGGCATAAAGGGTGGCCAGGCAGAACACACACCAGCAGAGAAAAGAAATGACACTGACTTCATAAACTGGCCATTAGAGCTAAGAATCATGAAGGTTTTCTTTCCACACCCATTTTTAAGTTGCTACTCCAGGACAGGTGGCTACATTCAACAACATACAAGTCACTCCTTTGCTGCCCCCATCTCCACATACAAGTCCATGATCTGTTTTTGTTTGTTTTTGTGTGTGTATTTCGTTAATCCTCACCAGAGGATATTTTTCCCATTGATTTTTAGAGAGAGTGGAAGGTAGGAAGGGGAGAGAGAGAGAAACATCGATGTGAGAGGGACACATCCATTGATCACCTCCCCAACATGTCCCCACTGGGGCTGGGAATGGAACCCGCAACCCAGGAACCTGCTGTTGACTGGGAATTAAACCCGATACCCTTTGGTGAGTGGGCCATTACTCTAACCACTGAGTCACACCAGCCAGGGCATTCTGATCATTTTTGAAAGGTCATGGAACATAAGCAACTCTGCAAAACTGATTCCTGGGTTACTTTGTAGCTCGTGTAGACTCTGGAATCAGTTGTTTTCCTTCAGTATCTAGACCCATACAAGTAGTTTGGACAAAAGGACATTTGTACCACGGGTCATTTGTTAATTTCACCCTGTTAACTGCCTGGTTCTATAGCTCCTGCAGCCAGATCATCGGACCTCCTGGACCAACCTTCCAGGGTGCTCCTGGACCAACCACAAATGCTTCCAGGCTTCCTGTCAGGCCTACAGAAACAGAGCCAAACTTGGAGCACATTTCCTCCTTACAAACCCTGACCTCCCTCGGGCAGCAGAGCATCCGGTCTCTCCCTCCTGGAGCACAGCTCTTACCTCTCTTCCAGATTCCATCTCATCTTTTTTTACCTTCTGAAATATGTGTTTTCAACTTCGGTGAAATGAAGTCCACCCGAAAAGTCAGAGGAAATGACAGAAATGTCACAACAGGAACACATAGCTTTCTCTTCCCTATCAATACAAGCAAGGACAGCTCAGGACAAAAATAGTCACTACTCTTTTGGGCCTTGTTTCATATTATTCTGCGTTGCTCTGCGACTAAGAGCGAATCGTATGGAAAGCTCTATGACCTTCCACAGAAATGGCCTGTGGGACCCACCCAATGGTAGTCAATGGTTATTTTATGCTAACTCACCTCCCAGAAAACAGAAGGAAATAGTGAGGCTAACACAGTGCAGTCCTCATTAAAATCTCCGTTCTGCTTCACAGACCAGTGCCGCCTCACTGGGGTGCACAGAGTATGACCACGCTCAAGTGCACGAACAAAGCTCCCGTTTCTGTTTAGGTTTCACAAACATCTATTCAGAATCTGTTTGTCCTTTCATTGTTCAAAGCAGACAGTTTGACATGTGAAAAGGAAAGGGACAGAGCCTTCAATATTTCTGTCAAATCAAAAGCCAGTTCAGTCCAAAGACAGAAGGAAAGTAGCCTATTGGATTTGGAAAAACTATGCCAGCAGCAGAAGACAGTTCTTCGGGGAGTGAGCCTGGTAAGGTCCTCGCTCTTGGGCCAGGCAGGACCTTTCCCTCCCTCCCTCCCTCCCACCCACCTTGGACCTGCACTGAGACTGGGTTGCATATGGGGAGCAGTTCTGCACACGTGGCCTGACCTCATAGGCCTCCTTTTCAGAATCCTAGCTCTTGGCCCTGACATTTGTCTTTTTCCAGATTTTACACATAGTCTGGGAACCTTTTGAGGGATAGGTTATCTTCTAAGAGTAAAAAACTTAGGGCCTATTTCATTGGAGGTCAATTAACCAGGATTCAAGGAGAGAGAATTCTGAGCCTCTATGTTTTCCATTGCTCCTTTCTCCCACTAGGTGGCAGAACTGCACAATGAATCACTCAGAGCAGTAGCCTGGGACTAGGCAGTTGTGTGGAAGTGGGGGAATTCAGGGAGTCTCTGGGGGCTTTGCCAAGAGGACAGACACCTGGGCAGGTGAGTGCAGGGAAAGCCTGGGACATCTGCATTCTCCACAGGTCCCCTTGTGCTTACAACGGAGCCTGGGTCCCTCCTCCCCACCTGACCAGGTGCATTTTTACTGTCGGGAGGCAAGCAAAGGCTCTTGCCCAAAATGAATTTTTTAAAAAAAGAAAGATTAAGTCCTCAAATAATGCACATTTGCTCCACATGCCATCTGAATGAAAGACTTCTGACCAAATTTGCAAATTCAAGCTAGAGTGTTTTAAGTGTCCTGAGATTATTTGTTTATCTGTTACCAGCAGACAGCAAGTCATGGGCCCTACCCTGGATCATAAAGGGGTAGGAATGAAAACAGTCCAAGATGACCATTTCCTCAAGTGAAGACACCGGAAGCCCTGTGTCCTAAGCAGAGAATTAATGCTGCGACCTATACCAGTTTCCAAGGGGCAAGTCACTGTGGCCAAAAAGAATTAATCAGAGGAGTCAGAGGAAGAAGGGGAAGTGGGAGGAGGGGGAGGAAAGGGGAGAGAAGGCACTGCTGAACAGTGAGGTGTCAACAAGGCAAGAACAGCCAAAGGTCAATGCTACCCTGTAAAGTGGGTATTCAACTTACAGCTGGCATCTGGGTTTGCAACCTGGGGTTTATACACTTGTCTTTCCCCCCACTGGGGCAAGATAACTTATTTAAGGTTTAAACTCTAAGCTCAGTAGAGCAACCAACACATTTGTTTTGTTTGCTAAGTGAGTGAATGAAGATAATCATCATCATGACAATGGCAATATTTAATAGGGTTTCTTAATCAGGGCTGGAATCAGGGTAAGGCAGTGAGGCGTGCAAGGAACAGAATTTAAGGGGGTGCTGCTCATTTTCAGGACACGGCCTCCTCCGAGTCCCCTTTATACCATTTGTCAATTTGGTTTACAGGCATGATCTTAGGTATAGGGTTTCTGAGGATTTCTGTCTCTGATCACATAAAAGAGCTAGCGCAGTTAACAGCTCAGGCTCTGAGGTCACAAAGTCCTGAGTTCAAATCCTCGTTGCATCACTTGCTGGACTCACACAGCTGAGATCACTCAACGCTCTCAGGTCCCGGTTTTTCTATCATCTTATAGAGCTGTTAAGAAGATTAAATGAGATAGGTATACAAAGAGCTTAGTCTCATACTTGCCACATAACACATGGTAACTCTAATAATAATAACAGTGAAAATAGGACTTCATTTTATTACTATCACATTTGTAACTGATTTCAGAAAATTGTTTATGTCCAGTTTATCAAAACTGATTAGGAATTAGTATGTGCAAAACACTGTGTTAGGTATTTAGAGGAATTTAAAGGAATGTAACATGTAGCTGCTAACCTAGAGCAGGGAGCAGATCACACACTTTTGTGAAGAACCAGATACTGACACTTTGGGGTTGTGGGCCCTGGGTCTCTGTCTCAGTGTCACAGACAATATCTAAGTGAATGGGCGTGGCTGCGCTCTAATAAAACGTTACTTACAAAAACAGGCAGTGGGCCAGATTTGCCAATTCCCTATCTGATTGTTGAGCCATGACATGTACATATTACTTATAAAAATACAGCCAACATCAGAAGACCACCCCTGAGTGATTTAGGTGATAACGGTTTTAAAAGAGGCACAGTCATAACTGGTTGAGTTCAGATGGGTACGTAGAGAGGATGGGCGAGCACCTGCTAGACAGGGGACCCACCAAAGTCACGGAGATGGAATGTGTTTGTGCTTGGGGTGAAGTTGCGGGTGGATAGGCTGGTTGGAGGAAAAAGGGGAGAAACTCACATAGAGGCTGACAACAGGAGCAGGAAGGAAGGCTGAGTGAGAATATAAATGGCTGTGAGACTGAGCAGGGTTGACTGTGCCCCACATCTGACCAGGGGGACATTTTTCGATCCACTCAGGAAATAAGTGAATCCCTTTGTGAGGTGGGTGGCAAAATTCTTACTTAGCCTTAAAGAGAGAAGATGGATTTGGTGATATGAGAGCAAAGTGGCACTATACTGGTATTCAGTATTTATTTCGAGTAATATGATGTATTCCATCAGAAATGCAGCTCTTCTCATCACCCATCACCTGCCCTCACTGTGGTGAGCAGGGGCAGATCCAGACCTGGGCACCTCAGTGTCTCCAGGTAGGATGAATGGGAAAGAATGTTTGTTAAGATAAGTGATCCTGGGAGTGGAGAGGGGTCAGGCCCCAAGAGAATCTCCCCTGGGGGAAGGGCACAGAGGACTCTGTCCTGGGGGTGGGAGGGGGTTCAGCCTCACCCCAAATTAGACCCCTGGTTCTCCACGTGTGGCTCAGACCAGCAGCAGCAGCCATCGCTTGGGAACCTGGTAGCGATGCAAATCCTCAGGCCCTGCCCTGGAACTTCTGAATCAAGAACTCTGGGTACAGGGCTGAGCAACCTGCACTCCAGCCCTCCAGGTGACTCTGATATAGGCTGAAGGTGGAGAGCTGCTCCTCTCGCTAGAAGGGGCAGTGTCTGTGTTCTGCCCACGAACAGAGAGTGGGACTCAGCAGGCCTGGGAAGGAGCTTACATGTTTCTGGCCTTTAGTTGTCCAGGTATTCAGGTGTGTCCCTGAGTTAAGACCCACCCCTGTGCAGGGCTTCTCAATCCTGGCTGCGTGTTGGAATTACTCAGGAGACTTGGAAACATTCTAATGGTCGAGCTCCAACCCAGTGGTTCTGATGGTCTATCTGGCTGGGACGAGGGGAAGTTCAAAGCTCCCCAGGTGACTCTAATATTCTGCGCATATACTTACACTTCATGTGTAAGAACCACCTGGGGAATGTATTATACCAAACCCTCAAAAGTCTACAGGTTCGGGCCTGGGCCCAAGAATTTTTATTTCTAATGAGTTTCTAGGGAACGCACTGGCCTGCCCACCACACCTCCGTGGCTTTGCTCTTGGGGGAATATGCGTACTTGCTAGATACCTGAAGTCTACTTTGGGTTGGGATGGCCAACTTTCCTGCCTCTGTTCTTCCTTTGAATTTCTATACATTTCTTACTGTTCCTTATAAAGTACCCATCCAGTTAAATCATGAACATCTTAAAGGCAAGATTTTTGTCTTCCCCATCTGAGGGCCACTCCTAGGAGACAGTGGCTTGCACACAGTAGGTATTCAGTTGGATAAGTGCAGCGGTGTCTCAGAGCTGCCTCCTGTGCTCACGTTCTCCCCACCTGATCCACCAGTCCGGTCAACCCAAAACAGTCCTGAGCTCTGGAGAAGAACAAGGCATCTCTCTTTGAAAATGATGTGGAGGTAAATACTCGTCAGTCCTAGAGATTTAGATTGCTCGAGGAGGCTGTTCCAGTAACACCCAGATGAAGTACAGCCATCTGGAGAGGTTCTGGCATTTACGAAAACCGACTGCTGAATTTGCTCCTTGAAGACATTCGTTTTGGGATGTAATTTCCAATTTGGCATAGAACAGAGCTGTGCAACTCAACAAGGATTTAGAGTTCTGCTATCCACAGAGGGCACCTTATTTAAAGCATGTTCCTGACGAAGCGACATCAAGGGGACGGAATGGGAAATCTCTGCTAGGGGAGTCATTTCTCTCAAAGCCGTTTCAGCTACAGCAGCTACAGAACCGCCATCAGCTCCCTGACAAGATCTGAACTTGGAGCCCACCGCCTCGCCGGGGCTGTCATCTGTCAGAGCCCAGCCACAGGGACAGAACCAAATGCGTTTATTTCTCGGGCAGCCTTATAGCAATCTGTCCCAGTGTTATTCCCAAGATGCATGGTGCCATTGCGTTTCCTCCTCCAAAATCATCATCATCATCATCTCAGGCAAAGAATAGAGCCCATGATCTCGAACATACTGTTTCAGGATGGACCAACCATAGTGACATGGATTGTTTTTTATTTATTTCACCCCTTGTGTACAAGAAACCAAGGAGGCTGGTAGAAGAAAGAAAACATGTTTTTAAAAATGTTTTAAAATTTACAAACAAGTAGGGTGGAGGCTGGTGAGTTACAGAAATTGTATTAACTCAAATTCCCCCCTTCCATCCCCAAGTGGACTGATTGACTTTTCTTCTCAATTTCCTTTCTCACATGGGAGAACCAAAGAAATTCTGTGAAGGAGTCTCTGCTTTTTGCCAGGAAACTGGGGGAAGGAGGAAGCTGCATTCAGTATTTGATCTGATTGAACAAGACCACTGACTAATTCTTTGAAGTGTAATTCTTAGGGCTAATTAATATTATAGTTTGAGAGTCGGCATAATGTAGCATTGAGAAATGTGGACCTTGGAGGTAGACTGCCGGGTCTAAAGCCTGGTTCTGCCACTTACTATGTGACCCTCGGCAAGTTACTGAACCGCCCGTGCCTGCCTCCGTTTCACCATCTACAAAATGGGGTTAAAATGACCCAATTTCATAATATTGTTTGGAACATTCCCTGGGATAATTATACATTGCATATGTCAATGCACATATATACATACATATCACATACACATTTACATACACTATGAATCCATGCACCACTACTCCGATTCTAGAAGCACTCTCTTCTCTTTTAAAATTTTCTCTGTCTCCCTT
Source organism: Corynorhinus townsendii (assembly GCA_026230045.1). Lineage (NCBI taxonomy): Eukaryota > Metazoa > Chordata > Mammalia > Chiroptera > Vespertilionidae > Corynorhinus > Corynorhinus townsendii. The sequence goes on along the minus strand of JAPDVU010000008.1, from coordinate 102,237,850 downwards.
CCTCTCCCTACCCCCAAAGACATCTGGGCCCCAAAAGAAAAGCCACACTTTTTTGTTACTATTTTAAATAAAACTACTAACTATCGGGAGAGGATAACCAGGGGCTTTAGAGAATCTAGATGTCCAGATGCCTGAGGTTTGAGAGCAGGTGACCTCCGGGCTCTCAAAGGCCCTTCCTTCCAGACCTGGGCCTTGGGGCCAGGCACCCCTGAAGGGGAGGAGGCAGGGAGTTCATGGTTGTAGTGTTGGTCCAGCCATCAGATACATCCCATGGGGGTGGACAGTGGGCCGCCCCCCACCTCTGCCAAGCACAAACTGCCATTTGAGTTTGAGCCAGTTTGTCCCCCCTTTCCTCCATCCCACTTAATCCCACATAATCCAGCAAACTCCAAATATGCCTGTAGGGGGAGCCAGAGGCCTCTCCTTTCAGAGCCCAGAAGTCCATTTCAGCAGCGAGCTCTGGGGAAGAACTGGGACTGGAGGCCACCCAGGGCCTCTTTTGTGCTCTCCCTCTCCCCCCTATAGTAATTTAATTTGGGTAATGTGATGGGGAGTTTCATTTTTGTAGTATACTAATGATTATTCTATATCTGCTCAAGAAAGTTATTCTTTTAGACATAAACATTTAACATTGGTCCTTTCAATAAAAATCACTTCCATAAACTTTTGTCCAGCTACTAGTGTTTGAAGACTGTCCTGGGAGCACAAAAGGAAAAATTGTGGTGTGTTCTATCACAGGCTCACGACCTGGAGCCGCGTGGCCCTGAGGGCCTTCCTGGGCAATGGAGACGCTCTGTCCAACAGCACAGCCCCGAGCCACGTGGAGCTCTCAGCTCTTGCAGTAGGATGACTGAGCAACAGAGCTGGGGTTTAATTTTGATTAACGTACAACTAAATAGCTAAATGCGGCCAGTGCCCACCACATTGGACAGCACAGTACAGAGTGGGAAGCCTTGCTGTTTCAAGCACAGTCCCTGACCACTGGGCATCTCCTGGGACTACAGAAATGCAGAGTCCCGGCCCCCACCCCCGCCTCCTGAGTCAGAAAGGGCACTCTAACAAGACCAGGTGCTTCACATGCCCACCAAAGTGTAGGAAGCATCTTCTAGGGAGGCACTCACTTACATTCATAGTTAGGAGACATACACCCTTAGTGCATTCAAATGCAACTGGGGACCATTCAAACACACTGAGCCTAGGTCACCCCACCACCAACCCAGAGACTTTGACTTAACTGGCTGGAGGTTTGGTCTAATATCCTGAGTTTTCAAAGCTCTTCGGGGTGGGTGGAGTAAAAGACAGCCAAAGGACAGTGGTTCTCAAAACCGGGGGAACAGCAGGATCACCAGGAGGCTGTTGGATCAAACTCGGAAAGTTCCCGACCCACTGGGTCTAGGCTGGGTTCTAAGAATCTGCATTTCTAACAAGATTTCCAGAGCTGCTGCTGGTCTGGAACCACTGGCTAATACTTTTAAAAGCATGGGCTCCAGAGCCAGACTGACCTGGGCTGAGCCCTGGATCCATTTACCACCTGGGAGAGTTACCTAACCTCAATCCTGTTCCCCAAATTGTAAAACAGCCTCAAAATATTTACTCTCTGGCTTGGCTGTGAATATTAACTGAGATAATACCTAGGAGATGCTGAGCCCAGTGTCTGCTCTTAATAAGCGATCAACAATGGTTCATTATCATCATTATTGTAAGACTCATTCCTTCATCCAACAAGCGCAGATTATGTGCCAGGGACACAGCAAAAAACAAGACGGCCACGGTCCCTGACACACTGAACCGTGAACATGCATCCTGACTGCTTATCCTGCTCTCGCAGCGCCAATCATAAAAGCAGAGGGAACAAAGGTCAGAGAGGAATTCACTCCAGCAGGGAGAATGGGAAAGCTGCACAGGAGGCAGAGTGAGGGCTGAGCTCAGCGGGTAAAGGCTGTAACCAGAGAGGCAGGCAGGGCAGAAACTCACTCCTGACTGGGTACCAGGAAAGGTGCAGCTGGCAAATGCCCCCAGCAGCTGGAGGCAGGGAGTGGGGTGGGGGGGGACGGGATTTGAGGGGAAGGGGAGGCTAGGAGTTAGGCCTGCCTGTCTGGCTGGGCTGCCCAAAAGGGGCTGCCTCCATTATCTGTTTTTGTTTTGTTTTGTTTTGTTTTGTTAAATCTCAACACACTGAAAATAACCGCTGTCCGAAAACAGAAACCAGCCAAGGCTTCCACTTTCAATTATTCTCACCAAATGCTGGCTGGTTAAGGTCAGGTTCCGGTATTAACCTCACCTCACCTGGGGTTCTTCAAGCCAGGGAGTGGCCCTGGGCCAGACCCCTCTGAAGTGGACGAGCAACAGTGAGACCCCTGAGACTGCAGACGAGCCCCTGAAAATGCCCACTCAAGGGGTGAGTGAGGTTCTGACCCCATGCACGGCTTCCCCTGGGAACATGGTGGCATGCCACCAAAACTCGTTCACCTCTTGGCAATCCAAAATTCTGGCTTCTCTCTGCTCTTTTACATGAACTCAGAAAGGCATAAAGCAGGAGTTCTAGAAAAAGGAAGGCTTTTAAGCAGGGGATATGCAGACCTAACTCGTGCCCTCAGTGGCTGCAGCCACACAGAAAGGGGCGCCAGAGCTGGGTGTAACTTGCTTAAGAACCATGGATGGAAAACAGGCATGTCTGTCTAGACCAGTGGCTCTCAACCTTTCTAATGCCACGACCCTTTAATACAGTTCCTCATGTTGTGGTGACCCCCAACCATAAAATTATTTTCGGTGTTACTTCATAACTGTAATTTTGCTATTGTTAATGAATCATAATGTAAAAACCTGTGTTGTATGTAATCATAATGTAAATATCTACAGCAGCGGTTCTCAACCTGTGGGTCGCAATCCACAGGTTGAGAACCACTAGCAGCGTCACCTAAGACCATCAGAAAACACAGATATTTGCATTACGATTCATAACAGTAACAAAATTACAGTTATGAAGTAGCAAAGAAAATAATTTTATGGTTGGAGGTCACCACAACATGAGGTACTGTATTAAAGGGTCACGGCATCAGAAAGGTTGAGAACCACTGGTCTAGACAATTAAAACACAAACAATGCCCTAGCTGGTTTGGCTCAGTGGATAGAGCATCGGCCTACAGACTGAAGGGTCCCAGGTTTGATTCCAGTCAAGGGCATATGCCAGGGTTGTGGGCTCGATCCCCAGTAGGGGGTGTGCAGAAGGCAGCCAATGAGTGATTCTCTCTCATAGAGAATCACTCTATGAGAATCAGATAGAAACTGATGTTTCTATCTCTCTTTCTCCGTCTCCCTTCCTCTCTGAAATCAATAAAAATATATTTAAAGATAAATAAATACATAAATAAAACACAAACAAAAAAACCCTACATGTGACTGAGGATATAGGGAAGGTCTCCGGCGTGCTCACACAGCAGGCTGGGACAGTACAGGGTGACAAGGGTGCCGCAGCCCTGTGCGCCTGCCATAGCTTCTGGCCTCCACGCTATGCGGAGCCACTCCTGCACGGGTCCCAGCTCTAGGCTCCCTGGGTCTATGCGTTTGGGCAAGTTACTTGTCTCCTCTGAATCTGTTTCCCCTTTGGCAAAATAGGCAGAGTAATGCCTGCCTTCCCCCCGTCCCCCCAAAAAAATGTTCATGTTAATCCTTAGAACCTGTGACTATGGTAACTTACACGGCAAAAGGCAACCAAAGCAGCAGATAAATTAAGGTTGCTAACCAACTGACTTGAAGATGGGGGATGACACAGGATTATCCAGGTGAGCACATGGTGTAATCACCAGGGTCCTTAGAAGTGGAATATGGAGGCAGAAAAGAGAGTCAAGAGGGGATGACAGAGAGGAAGAGCAGAGTGAAGCCTGTGAGGAGACTCAGCCCACCATGGCTGGCTTTGACGATGGAGGAGGGGGCCGTGAGCCAAGGATGTGGGTGGCCTGCAGGAGCTGGAAAAGGCAAGGGAATGGAATCTTCCTCAGAGCTTCCAGAAAAGAGCACTTTATCTTAGCCCAGAGAGACCTGTGTTAACTCTAACCTACAGAATGAAAGACAATCAATGTGTGTTGTTTTAAGACCCTACATTTGTGGCAGTTTTACTGCAACGAGAACAAACTCACTCCTCGCCTTGCAAGGTTGTGAGGCTGATGCCTGGCACATGGAAAGGACATCTCTTGTCTAGGATGGTGTCCTCCGTGGGCACTTCTATCCTCCACACTGGAGACTGGCTCTGTTTCCCATTCTGTGGGCTCCCCAGCCACAGCCTCAGCCGGAGGCCCCTCCCAGAGGCTGCCTCGCCTTCCCCGCCCACAGCAGCTCTTTCTCCTCTGAACGCCCAGGGCCCTGACAGGCTGTACCTGGCAATTTGGGACTTAATTACATAGCGGGCAGTGTTACCTGCTATTGCTGCCTGTGTGTTTATTTTGGTTCCACAACTAGATTGAAGCTTAGTCTCAAACAGGAACGATGTTTTGTCCTTTTGTTGCTGTTGTTTTTAAGAACCTGTACTTTTTTTTACAAACTTGTTTTTATCACCTTATGACACAAAAACGGACTGCCCAGGCATATATTTATAAGCAGAGAGCCTAAGTCGTTTTAATTGCCCTATGGCTGGGCATTAACTCTTTTTTTTTTTTTTAAAGAATTTTCTATTTTGTAGCAGTTTGCTGAAGGTTCTAAAGTCTAAGGGCCAAGCCAGGTCTAACATGGACCAGGGTCCATGACTGTGGCTCCTCACTGGCCTCTGATTTGCTCCGTCAGAGAAGAGAGGCCCGAGGATGTTGAGAATCACAGTAAAGCAAGGCCACAGCGGCCAAGCAGGTGGCCCTCCTCCTGGTGCTGAGCACACAGTAGGTGCTCCGGAAAAAGTTTCACTGACTGGCCAGTGAGTGCATTATTTTTTCTCTCCTTTCTTCTTTTAACCACACAAGATGACCCTCGACAAAAATATGTAAACACACAAAGGAGCCACAGCCCACTGGCCTTCCTTAGGGATACAGTTCCCAAAAGCATGAGACACACAGAGAAAAGAGTTCTCCCCAGAGCATATCATTCATGTCTCAAAATAAGACACATCTCTCATTTCAAAGCCCATTTATTTTAAGGAGGTAGGAGAAAAATTTTGTGAAAGAAACAGAAATGAAAAAGCTGGTGTGTGGGAACAGGAATTTAAAAAAGCAGCAATGTGCTGCCTGTCAACGTGGATGTCCTCACATCCTGCTGCCTTATTTTGGTTCCTATTCTGGTTTGTTTTCTTCCCTGGTGCTCTGTTTTTTATTTTTTATTCCTCTTAATCCTCACCCGAGGATAAGTATTTTAGAGTGAGGAAGGAAGGGAGAGAGGAAGAGAGAGAGAAACATTGATGTGAGAGAGAAACATCAAACAGTAGCCTCTTGTACCTGCCCCGACCAAGGATGGAACCCACAATCCAAGTATGTGCCCTGACCGGAAATCGAACCTGCCACCTTTTGGTGTACGGGACAACACTCCAACCAACTGAGCCACCCAGCCAGGGCTCTTCCCTGGGGCTTTAAAGTGTGCCAGGTAGGTGAGAAAGAAAGAGAGGCCCGGAGTGATCATTAAGTTCGTCCTATGTACCTAGTACTTCACTCACATTACCTCACTGAATCCCCACTTCAAACTTATGAGCTGAGTGCTATTAATACCCCTATTGTGCAGGTGAAAAGGCAGAGTGTAAGACAGGTACAATGACCTTGATCAGAGTGACCCATCAGCAAGTGGCTGAGCCACAATGTGGATTGAGGGGGTGCAGCCATCGCTCATCTTGGATCCTCTCTGCTCTGTGGAACAGCACGCATGGCAGCCCCAGTCTCTCTCAGGTGAAGCAGAACCTCAAGTGGCTAAGGTGCCCCAGGACTCAGGAGACACCTGCGTTTTCCTGGTCCAAGTGGCCACTCTAGAAACTGAGTGTGGGAAAGGACATGCGGGTAGAAGCCATGAAGGTGTGTTTTTTCTTTTTTAATATATCTTTATTGATTTCAGAGAGGAAAGGAGAGGGATAGAGAGTTAGAAACATCAATAAGAGAGAAACATCAATCAGCTGCCTCCCACACATCCCCCACTGAGGATGGGGATGTGCCCTCAATCAAGGTACATATCCTTGACTGGAATCGAGCCTGGGACCCTTCAGTCCACAGGCTGACTGACACTCTATCCACTGAGCCAAACCAGCCAGGGCGAGGGTGTGTGTTCTTAAATAAGATCTCTTCCCTGCCTGCCCGCAGTGAAGCCCTCAGTGAGTGAGAAGAGATGGAAGGTGCAACAACTGGATCATCCCCAACCCAGTTCCCCAAACCCCAAAACTCTTCAGGGCAGGACAGAGGGGGAACAGCGCAGCCTGAGGATGGGCATAGAGTCAGACCAAATCTGGGACAAATCACCTCTTTCATCACGCCCTGGCAATGTGACCTTGGACAAGATAGTTAACCTCTCTGAGCCTCAGTTTCCTTACCTGCAAAATGGGGAACATAATTGCTAGCTGAGGATTGAGTTCATGTTTGTCAGGGGCTTGTCAGAGCGCCCAGAATTTAGTAGAACCAGAATAAATATTAGCTTTTATTAGTAATAGACTATCAAAGGCATGAAGAATATGCACAAAAAAGGAAGTAAATACCACACTATCTATAATAATAAAAGCGTAATATGCTGGTGCCTGCCGGCAGCCAGAGGGAAGCCTGGGTCCCAGGTGCCAGCGGGAAGCCGGTGCTGGCAGCTGGGGGAAGGAAGGCCTACTCTTGCACAAATTTTGTGCATTGGGCCTCTAGGACTATATAATAGGCAACCATATATTAACAGTAAGAAATCAAACGTGATGAGGGTTATGCTGTGGGAAAGACAGTGTGGGGAGTCACAGCCCTCCCTGTGTTTTAGCCCTGCAGTGCCAGCTGCAGCCCAGACCTCTGTCTGGGGAGGGCCATGGAGGTGTGAGTAGGAGAACCAGGAGACACACTTTCTTGCAGCTCAGCCCAAACCTCAACCAGCAAAGGCACACTTTTTCATTTCCCAAGAGGAAAGCGGCACCTCCTGAAATGCCCCATTTGATGAGATTATTCTTTTTACATGTCATAGCGCATGGGAATGTTCATGTCACCTCTGGCTGCTCACTGGTACAATACTTGTCTCAGTGTAATAACCCATGTATTAAATCAGACACGAGGACCACCTTGAAATATTATCACATTGCATTCCCTTCCACAACAGGCAGACTAGTACTGAATCTCACTCAGGGGCTTAGTTACTGAAGAATAAGAAGTGTTGTTATTCAAGGTGTTTTCTCCTACAAGAGGAGAAAGGTTGTTTGTTTATTGTTATTACTAATCATCATTATCATTATTTCAGGGCCCAAAATGTCACTGGTCTATGTTTTCAGGAAAAGTGCCTGACACATAGTAGATGCTTAATAAATATTGTTCAATTAATGAACAAATTGAAGCACGTTTAGAACATTTTTTGAAGAACAACCAGAATAGGTGCAAAATGTATCTCATGTTCTTCCCTTTTCTTTTTCTTCCCCCTTTTCTATTTGCTCTGATAGATTTCATTAGATCAGAACACACCTCCAAAAATCAGGATTAAGCTCTCCACAAGAAGGCATGGATTCTTAAAACACCCAAGGTCTCCTGGCAGTAAGATACTCGAGAGCACATTTCACTCACAAGGCGGAGGCTTGGCTCCACACCCTTACCCGGGTGAGACCTGCTGGCTGCAGAAGCGTCTCCACCACGGTCAGGAAGGGGTCTCCTCCTCATCTAGGACCACAAGGCCCCAGGTAGAATGGACCCTTACATAAAATTCAAATTCAGGAACTATGAGGACTGAAAGTAATTATGCCAACCCTCCCATTTTTTAGATGGGAAAACTGAGGGTCCGGAAAAGAAAAGTGGTTGTTAAGTGCACAGAGCATAGCCAACAAGAGAAGGCACATTCCTTTTCTTCCTTCCATCCTTCTTCCTTTCCTTCCTTTCTCACTCTCCTCCCTCCCTCCCTTATCCTTCCTCTCTTCTTCCTTCTCTCCCTTCCTTCATTCTTCGTTTCTTTGTTTAAGTGTGTGTGTGTGTGTGTGTGTGTGTGTGTGTGTGTGTGTGTGTATTCTTTGCAATGGGATGGTTAGAAAAAGCCCTGGTTAGCAGTCCATATGTAATTTTGGAAATGTTGGTGATTTAATTTCACTAACTTCCCAGTCTTCCCCAACAACCTACATTCTAAATTTCCTATCAATACAAGCATTTTAGAGACTTTCTGAGCTAAAAGATCCATAGAGATCGCCTAGCCCAACCTTTAGTATACAGATGAAAAACAACAGGTCAAGTGATGAAAAGTGAGTCCCTGGGTCACAAAGCCATTTAACAGCTAAGCTGAGGTGTCTGGAACCCTTGGCTGCAGAGCACATCTGGGTCATACTGAATCCATCTCTCAGATTTGCGTGCAGCTCAACGGGCTCATTGTGTTGGCTGGAACTTCCAATCTGAGCAAACATGTCTCAAATCAAGCATGAGAAAACTGGTAGAAAATAGTACCCTTATAGGACACACACACATGTGTGCATGTGATTATTACATATACTTCATATAAAGGATGCTTATTTTTAAAACTAGAGACCCGGTGCATGAAATTCGTGCACTGGAGGGGGGAGGGGTATTGGGCCTGAGCCAGCAGTTGGACATCCCTCTCGCAGTTTGGGACCCCTCGCTCCTTACTGCCTGCCTGCTCGCTGGTCCTTACCGCTCAGCTTGCTGCTCCTTTCCACTCAGCTTGCTGCTCCTTAGCACTGCTACAGAGGCAGGAGAGGCTCATTGAGCGTCTGCCCCCTGGTGGTCAGTGTGCATCATACTGACTGGTCATTCTGGCCGTTCCACCTTAATGGTCTTTTAGGCTTTTATTATATAGATATATGATACTATGTATATAATAAATTCATAGTGCTAGCAAGAACATCACAATATATTGCTAGCAGAAGCATATCTTGACACAACATTTTTGAAATGTTATTCATCAATAGCTGTACAAAGTAAAATACACATATTCAAGTCCTCTCCCAGAAACCTGGAACTACCTATGCAAATATAATTGTACAAATACGTGGATGAACGTGTTTATTAGACCATTGCGTATAGTAGAAGAAGAAAACAATCACGTGGTCCATCATTAGGGTTATGGCTGAATAAACTGGGGCACAACAATATATGGATTTTTGTGCTGAAGGGAAGTCCATTATTGATTAGTAAGAAAACCAAATTGTTGTACAATGTGATTCACACAATTATCTTGTACAAAGACCACCACTTCTAACACACTATCGTGTGAACATTCATGCTTTCTGTGGTGGAATGAATGTGAAGGAAATTTTTTGGGTCCATTAACACTGAGCAGCCCAGAGAGCAGGCAGGGAGGGGGGCAGGAGGGTAATATGATTAATATTTTCTTTATGTAAGCATTTTTGAATGTTTATAATGACTATAATATACATATACTAGAGGCCCAGTGCACAGATTCATGCACCCGTGGGGTCCCTCGACCTGGCCTGCAGGGATTGAGCTGAAACCAGCTCTCTGACATCCTCCGAGGGGTCCTGGATTGCAAGAGGGAGGTTCTCGGGTGACACACCCAAAATCGGGCTTCCTCCTCCCTGGTTCCAGGTGCATCACTTGAGAACCGCAGCTGCCAAGTCACCACAGCTCAGCAGCTCCTGCATTGAGCGTCTTCCCCCTGGTGGTCATTGTGTGTCATAGCTACTGTTCAGATGGGCAGACGGTTGCTTAGGCATATATATATATATATTTTTTTTTGGGGGGGGGGAGGAATCAAGTTAAGACAAAAAATTCTGAGAATAAAAACAGATGGAACCCACAAATTGTCCTCCAAGTCCTGTTTCAGCCTTTCTTCTTCCCCTGTAGATCCCTGGCAGCAGAACATTATTCAGCGAAGCAAAGAGAACCCTAATGCTGTTTCTGTAAGCCCTGCCACAGTCATCCTCTGAGCTGCCCTAGTCCTGATACAGGAGGTGACATGGAGAGTAGAGACAGGAGGTGACATGGAGAGTGGAGACAGGAAGTGAATAATATATATATAGTATTGATTTCAGGGAGGAAGGGAGAAGGAGAGAGAGATAGAAACATCAGTGATTACAGAGAATCATTGATCGGCTGCCTCCTGCACATCCATATTGGGGATCAAGCCTGCAACCCAGGCATGTGCCCTGACTTGGAATCAAACCATGACCTCCTGGTTCATAGGTTGATACTCAACCACTGAGCCACACAGGCCAGGCAGAAGTTCTTCTTTTAACACAGGAAGGGAGCTCAGTCTTCTTCAAGGCAAGGAGTGACTCAAGATGCTTCATCTTATCCTGCCCACAAAGGAACTATTGCTATGAATAAACCACACAGGACCCACTCTATATAAAACTGAGAGGCATGTAGAAGCTGACTTCAGCCAGCTGGCCTTCTAGGCACCTGAACCAGCTACTTGCAAAGTTGGCCTTGTCCCCATGGGCTTATTTGTCCAGCACTAAATCCAAGTTGAATACAAAGTGACAGACCCATGCACGCAGAGGTCCCAGCTGTGACAGTGATGGCAACTAGGCTTCCACATTGACAAAACCGCATTACCTGAAGCACAGGCTGTGCAAATCCTGTGGCCTGGTGCTCCAAGGAGAACTGTCCCCATCAGCTTCTAACACTCCAGGAGTTGTTCACATTAACACACACAACTTTTTTTCCACAGAAGCAGCCCAGCCCTCTGACCTGCCCTGGAGTCTCTATTTCAGCTATGGCCCGGGAAGCAGGAGGAAGAAGGGAAGAGAGGCTGACTTACCAAGCCAACTTCTGTTTAAGTACACAGACACAAACACCGGGGGGACCGTGAAGAAATCCACCACAGAGTTCACTTCCAGCCAGAACCACAGCTTGTCATTGGCTGCAATAAACTGGGGGAAAGAAAAGAGAGGAAAAATGAGAAGCTTGGTGCCAGCATTCAAAATATACTCTGCCAAGGGCTATGTTTTGGTTTCTTGTGGGGGTCTGGAGTGAGATGTTATATTCTTCTCATATCTACACCAATTTCATGCTATTTTTTTTCTTAGAATTCAGACAGCCATTTCTAAAGCCTGTTCTTTTATTGCTTGTTCTGTTGGCTTTGGAGAAAGCTCAGGCAGTATATTTTTCTGTGGTTTTCAACTGCATCAGAGGGAAGACTCTCTAATGTAAATAAAGCATATATGGATGCATTCATTCACACACACACACACACACACACACACACACACACACACACGCGCGCGCGCACACACACCTCTGTAATCCACCTCTGTACCACTCTTGTCATAAACACTCCCAAGCCCCAAATTCTGCTGCCCCCCCTTCCCCCGCTGCCCGATTCCACTGTTCTCTCAGGATTCAGCTAAGTGAGCCCTGATAAACAATAATTTGAAGGTAAAAAGCACTTTTTCAAGTTCTATTTAAGGGAACAATGCCCTCCTGTGTGAATAGAGGGAAGAGAAGCAGTTGGCCAGTGGAGGTATAATAGTTATTTCAATCACCATTTTCCCCCTGTGAACACAATTAACATGTACTTCAGAAAATGCTGCTCTAAGGAAAAGGCTTTCCCACAGACTGAAACTCGGGACACAGGGCTGCTGTGTCCCCTGGGAACACTGGGCTTTGTCTGCCTGCGAGAGCAGACGCTGGTGGAGATGGCCCTCGGGAACAAGACTTGCACCCCCCCATGGTGGTACCAAGCAGTGTTGCTCAAACTTACCCGCAAGCCAAAGTAGAGAAGGAAGAACACGTTGAAAGCCATGTCGATCTGTAATGTGAAATCTTTGTAGAAATTCTGGCAGGATTCTATTGGGCTATTAGACAGGAAGAAGAAAAAGCATGGCGTAAATGAGAAGCACCATCCAGTCTCCTGCAGGCTGCACAGTGGTGATGCCGGGGTAGAGGACACAGTGAACGTTCATAAAATAAAGCACTTGGTCTTCCTACCCCCTGTGATAATCAAGCAAGCATTGCCAAGGGGTCTTTCCATTCAACCATTCAGTCTTTTGTTCTGTTATTTATTTTTATAATTTTCTATCTCTATATATTATTTTTATCACCATTCAACATTTGAACTAAAATTTTAAAGAAGGTCATGCAGACACCTTGGAGGAAGGACAAGCAAGAGACACTACCAAATCCCTTAATTTCACATTAACCCTTAAAGGACTGACTTCTTTCCTTTAGAGGACACATCCCAAAGCTGAATACAGTCCCTCATACCCTTCAGCACGTTGGCAGTGGATCCCATTTCCAATTAAACATGGTGGCCATGTTTGAAACTTTTTTAAAGCCATCAGCTGATTAACAGAAAAGGACCCAGGAGCGTCTCAGGAAAGCTGTGGAGGAGAGGATCCTGGTTGAGGTTCTGGGGAGACTAAGTGTGGATTCATGTGCAGCATTGTGATCCGGGAAGAAGCATTGCCTAACTGGTAAAAGTCAAGGCCATTAAACCAAAACACTGAAGCAGTACTCTAAGGGTTAATTTCATTTTTCTTTTCGGCATGCAGGTTAATTGGCTCTGTGTGTGTCAAGCAGCGAATGCGAACCCCAGCACACTCTACTTTGTTCAGGAGTAGGCAGATCAAGAGTGTACTACTATACAAACTGGTACGTGGCTTCCGAGGGCCTTCCCATGTCAAACTGATCCGAGGATCAGTGTGTGATAAGTCCCAAGTTTGGGGCTGGGTGGGAAGCAGGAAAGACTCATAAGCATCTCAGAGCTGTGAACGAAAATTTGTAGTATATTGTTATCAGTAAGCAAATGGTAACACTCAGGCCAGGAGCACAAAGAAGGTGAGGTGAGCGAAAGAGGGAAGTGTGGGGAGAAGTAAAATACTTTCCCCAGATGGAAAGCAACGTGGACCTCCAAGCCAGGAGAGGGCGAGCTTGAGAAATTCAGGATGGAGGATTTCCAAGTATTGCCACTTTGGAAATCGCTGTATGCAATACCAGTTAGTATAGTTGCACTTCTGTAAGGACAATGCTTAGTTGTTCAACAGGCAGGAATCTGTGCAGTACGGGAATGCAGGGCCCACCTAGAGCCAGGGTGGGTCAGTCTGTGGGATCATATTACATGCACTGGATTTATCCATTCTTATCTCTATCACAGGTCAAACATGCCCTTTGTCACCTCCCAAATCACAAACAGGAGGGAAAACCCTCCAGCAAAGCATTAAGAGAAATCTACATTTGCATTTACAAACTAAGGAGACTGAACAGAAAACAAACACTGAAAAAATGGCTCTTTTATAAAGGAAACAACAACTACTGGGTTTTCACTGAGATAAGTGACTTGGAGGAAAGTCAATGAATTTGCTTGGTCCAATCCTGAAAGGAAACAGGAGAAAAAGCCAGACATCACAGCCTTGCTCTTTGCCTGCTCTCCTCCATTGGTATCAATTTAAACAGAAAAAAGGAAAATGCAGATCTAGAGTTAATGTGACATTGCTGCAATTCCCAACCCATGATGGCATTTTGTTTTGTTTCAAGAACAAACCCCACAAGGTTCCTAGGTGCCAGGGTCCTTAGCTACTCTAGCTGCACAGAAAGAGAGCACAGGAAGTCGGCTGACCAGAAATCCACTACAGATCCCAAGGCATAAAGAGACCGTGCATCCCTCTGCTACTAAAAAGCAAAGGTGTGTGTATGTGAAAGAGGTGAGCAAGAGAGGGAGGCCTGGGAGCTCTGTTGGTAAACATTACACTCACGTCTTCATGTGTGCCAACAGCAACTTAGCTGTGCATTATAAATTCATATTCATCAAGACTGATGTATATTCAGTCAAGGGGACAGAGAAAATCTTGGTTCCTAAGTCTATTATGGGAAACCCACCATCACTTCACCAAGGCCAAACGATAACCTTACTATTGCCCTCACAATAGCTATTGGAGTTATGGATGGCAGATTTGGGGGTCTGAGAATTCCCTAGCTCCTATTATTCCCATGGCTCCTGTGGATAATTTGGTAGTTACCTTGAAATACATCTTGTAGGGAATGTGCTTGCTAGACTGTGGAGAGGACAGAACAGTGTGGGAAGAGATGTCAGCTCAATACCATTGAGGATGTTTTGGTTCAACAAAAATGAAAGCATATGTTCAAAAAAGTATAAGGAATCAGGCTGCAGCAGCTTCTTTCCACCGTTCCACGCCCCTTGCCATTTCTGCTGCTCTGTCCGATGCTGCCCATTTCCAAAGGCAACAATGAGAGGGCTGATGCTAAAGGACATGGTGTGAAAAATATACCTCTGCAGCACCTGATTTACAGAGAACAATGTTGAAACCATAATAGACCTTTTTTTCTGTCAGATTTAGAGTCAATTTAATCATTGTTTCATATCATTCCTTGAGTCCTAGACTTTGAGCTGAAATAATAAAGGGAGTAAATTATGCTCTGGTGCTGGCAGTCCTTCCTCGGCTGGAGCTCACCAATAAATGAGCACACTCTGCTGAGATGAAGGAGTGGGAGGAAAGCAGGAAATTTGGGGACAAAAGAGGGCCAGCCCCTGGGGCCCAGGTAGGAGCAGAATAAGGAGGGAGTCAGTTTTCTACCCCTTTTAGCTCTTTAACTTGCCAAAGAGTGCAAGGAGGAATGTCCTGCTGAATTTTCTCAAGTGGCAACAGAATTGTTGACCAGGATCCCCTCCAAGATCAGTCCTCCCAGGGCCATTGGTCCATGGACTCACACAATCACAGACAGGAGGGGAAGTTCTAAGTTCCCCAGATAGAAATGACTCAAGAAGAAGTTCATGGATCTCACAAAAAGAAACTACAAACATAATTCAACAAACAGAAGTGTTGGTTGGCTATATCAGCCAGGATTTCTTTTCCTCCCAAAGAGATTTTATCTTAATGATTAACGTTCATTGTAGGATGGGACAATTACATAGAAACTCCTCTTCCCTCTTGTGTAAAGTAGGAGAGTTCCTTGTCTAGACACACAGAAATTCCAAGAGCTAGAAAATAAATCACTTTTTTAACAATCAAGGAAAGGGACTTGGTTACACAATTAAATTTAAGTCGCCATTCTGATGAGCATGAACCAGCTTTTTATGGACCTGTGTTGCCAATAAAAAAAAGGGGGGTTTTAAGAATTGAAATAAGGACACTAGTTTTAACCCTGGCAGTAGAAAATGGACTTGCCCTAAATTGTCCTTGGTTAATTAATGACAATAATTAGAGGACACAAGATACGTGGTAAGCTGATGAACTATTTATTCCTCAGTTCCCAGAGTCCATGGATCAAGACTGATACTAAAACCTTAAGCAAATGTTGGGTTTTCACCAGGACCCCTGGGGCACCTTCAAGAAAGGCCTGCCTCCTATGGGATGAATATTCAGTGTCAGATAGAGGTTAAAATACAAACTCCCATTTCCTCCTAACCATCAACAATCATATCTCAGAATTTAGCTCTCTCTATAAAGGAAAATAAGATTCACGCAAAGTGGGAAATATATATCTTTCTTCATCAATTTAACAACCCAACGTCCAATGAGGCCCATGAGTAGGAACAGTCTTTCCTGGAGACAGACTTAAGGACGTGTCTTTCCCAAGCACAAGGCAAGCCATAGCGTCCCAGGTCCTCTTTCAAAGGGCAAAGAGGGAAAGACAAAAATCTCACTTCCAGCAGTTATTCCTCTGGCCACCTGCATCATCTCCAAGAGGGAAGTAACTGCCCTTTCTTCTCAGCCTCTAAACTTCCCTGCAGTTTTCTGAAGTCTGTTTGCCCTCCCTAGGTCTGGCTGTCCAACCCTGTGAAGATACTTGTTCAGGACAGTGGTTCTCAAACTTTAGCGTGCACCTGGAGGGCTTGTTAAAACATTGTGGGCCCACCTCCCAGGGCTTCTGAGTTGATAGATCTAAGAGAAGGTCCTGAGAACTTCTTGCATTTCTAACGATTCCCAGGGGCTGCTGCTCATGTGGGGACCACCCTTTCTGAACCACTGCTCAGACCTTTCTTGCAACTACACACTAATTACAGGGGCTGCTGCTTGAGAAGATCTGCATTCAGACCTGAACGAGATGATCAGGCATGGAGACCACCCTCAGATAACCAGTTGCATAACACTTGACTAACTGCTGAGACCTAAGGGTTGGACAGATATTTTCAGTATCAGATGTGGACTCTGGGGACAAAATTAAGACGATTCAGGGAAGTAATTACAACACTGCTATGCAAGCTTCACCAATGACATTCCAATTAATCACCAGAGCGTGCCCGGGCAGCACATGTGTAGTTTAATATTTAAAGGAAAAATAGTGATGGGGAGGTTATCAAGACCATTATTTGTAAGAGGTAAAGAAATGTTAAGCAGCTTAGGCACAACAACAGCAAACATCGGAGATGATTTAATAAATAACCACAAGAGAGGGAAGGGACTAGTGAGGCACTTTTTGAAATAATTTCCAATATTTAAATTCTCCTCACTCTTGTGGCTAGAACCTTTTTAAATTGGATGGAGCCTTTCAATTTCTACCTGGGTAATGGACTACCAGAGTTCAGGCCTACAGCACCAGAGACAGGGATCAATACAAAAAGCTTAATGATTCCAGACTCTTCTACTAGTCCTACCTCGGCAATGTGGCCAGATTAATTTAATTAAAATATGTCATTCATCCACCATCATGGCTCCCTCCTGCCTCATATATCTACTCAGCCTGGCTGGGAAGAAGCTCTAAAACCCAGCCTCTCCCTGCATCTCCCATTTTATACTCTGCTACGCTCTAGCCAAGCCCTCTGCTACTATGAACTGGTGCCTTTGTTATTTCCTAAGTGTGACCCACATGTTCCTAAGTCTAAATCTATGCTTTTGCTGTGGTCTCACCAAATCCTCCTCCCTTTTGGTGCTCAAACCTTAGGCAGCCTTCAAAGCTACTGAAAAGCATGGATCGGTAAATTACTCATGCCTCACTAATCTCTCCCACCTCTGAATTCCTATAGCATTAGGAGCAAGGAATTCTAAACTGTCATATAATGTTGATTATTATTTAATTCAATGTAATAATGCCTGGCAATGGTATAGAGGTTACATATACTCTTCCACTTGGTCCTCCTAACTTGGCAAAATACAATGAGTGGCCAGATTATTATGATCCCTGAATACATAATAATCTGGCCACTCAGTATATGTATGTGTGTGTGTGTGTGTGTGTGTGTGTGTGTGTGTGTATTAGAGATTAGAGGCCCGGTGCATGAATTCGTGCATGGGTGGGTCTGGCCAGCCTGACCAGGGGGAGGGGACATAGGCAGTTGGCCGGCCTGCCTGTTGGTTGAACTCCTGGTCAAGGGGACAATTTTCATATTAGCCTTTTATTATATAGGATATACACTGAGTGGCCAGATTATTATGCATTCAGAGATCATAATAATCTGGCCATTCAGTCTAGTACTGTGTTATCATCCCTATTCTGCAGATGTTCAGCAGAGAAGCAGAGGTTCAGCGCCCCCCACCCCAGGTCACGAAGCTAAGTGGTACAGAGACTCAGCATCCTTTCTGCCATACTACCTCCTTCTCCAGATGAAATGCAAGATCCTTGGAGATAAAAAAGAACATAAGACATAGTATCTGCTATCCACAGATCCTGGTATTGAGCTTATGCAAAAATGATGGGATTGACTGACTTATGGAGGAGGTAAAACTGTTCTATAAAAAATTCATTCATTTGTTGAATAGTCTGGGAAAGTCTAGAGAGAGCTGAGCTATCCAGCCTACATCTAACCCTTCTCTGTCAAGACTGTCCTGTGGAACATTACAAATCCTCAGAAGTCCTTCCTGGGATCCTGAGTAGTAGTGGCATCATGAAGGCTAATCCCATCAGCTGAGGGCAAGTTCCTCCACTTACAGAGAAGTAATTTCCAGTTATCCAGATGTTTAAAGATGGATGACCCTCAACATGCCCCAATTTTCTCTCACCCTCTCCTATCTTAGAACAAGAATGAACATAGTCATGGATGATGATATTTAGATACTTTGAACACTTCTAATTATGGACTAGACAATCAATAAGCATTGCATTCCATTCCATTCTATCAATTTTTTAAAAAATTATGAAATCATATAGTCATGGATATTATGGAACCTGTCTGCAACAGGGGGAGAAAATCGAAGTGATTTGAGGGTTAGTAATTTTGAAATTTAATAGTATCTGTATTTATTGGATAAGTTAAGTGCCTCAGTTTTCCTGCCCACTAAATAGGAATAAAAGCACCTAACTAAGCTGAATATTATAAGACCAAGAAATTCTAAAAGGGAAGCAAGTCTTTGCAATGTACAGTTGGCCCTTGAACAACAAGGGTTTGAATTGCACAGATCCACTTATACGTGGATATTTTTCAATAAATATGCACAGTATTGTACATGCATTTTCCTTATTACTTCCTTAATAACATTTTATTTTCTCTAGCTTACTACTAGTATATTGTAAGAATACAGTATATAATACATATATACAAACTGAGTATTAACTGACGTGTGTTATTGCTAAGGCTTCCAGTCAACAGTGTAGGCTATAAGCAGTTAAAATTTGGGGAGTTAAAAGTTATAAGTGGATTTTTGAATATGTGGGGATTAGCGTTCCTAACCTCTGCATAGTTCAAATGCCAACTGTACTCCAAATTAGAAATCAGCATTTTTACTCATATAATTTTAAGTCTCAGAAGACTATCTTGCAAGCTAATAACAATAGCGAATTCAGTGTGAATGACATGATACTAATTAATCATTGAGAAAATAATAATGTGTTTATAAAACATATTCTTCTAAACTGGACAGTACCCCAGGACTGTCCAGGTCTTGAATAGATCAAAGTTGAAAGCTTCCTATCTTTTTGCTTCTCTCAGTGCCCCCATTTCAATGACCTTGTCAGAGCTTTGGACTTAAAAGTTTATATTTTTAATGTTGGTGCTTTTAGTGTTTATCCTGGATGAGGCCAATATTCAATAAATTGTTTTATTTTTATTAATTTTAACAAACAGAATCAACCCTCTTCTGTTGATCAGCATTGTGACCTTATCTCAGAACGTCTGGTAGTAGTTATTATCTAAGATGATATCACTGATGGGTAAGTTTGTGTTCAATCAGTAATCAATACTGATGATAGTAACATCAAAATGAGCCCTTGGTTTTATCTTAAAACACGATTTTTTTTTTAGATCTTTCGATGGTTCTAATGTGAATAGAAAATACTTTTTGTTACCTGCAGTATTGATCTATCATGATCCCAAGCCAGATGGTTAAGTGGCTTTGCTGGGAAATGTTCAAAAGTTATGGGTGTGTATCAATAGGTCTATTAATCACTTCTGACAGCACCAGGCTTCTAATTATGCCTCTGCTCAATTGTGATCCAACAGCCACAAACATATGCCTCATTAGGGTCGTGCTGAAATTAATTGGAACAAATGGGTAAGTGGTATGTGGACCCTCACTACTCTGTATGCTATATCTTCTGAACTTTGATTGATATGGAGACTCCTGGAACAGCAGCAATAGACTTCAGAGTAGTGGTTTGGCTCAGGGTGTCTCCCTGAGTAATTCATTCCAATAATTGAGCATTCTTCTAGGAGACAAAGAAAATTACATAGATGGCTGATGGAGAGAACAAAATATGTCAGCTCCTTATACAATGGATTTCCCAATGAAGCACACAAATAATTTGTTTTCATGAAATTCAGATGATTAAATCTCTGTGATTTTCTCATAGAGCTCTTCTAAACGTTGGCACAAGACTTCAATATGCTATCTGAGCTTAGGTTCTCCTCATCTTCATTCCATATGTTTTCATCCACTGATGCACCCAAATAAGCAAATCAAAAGCAAAGTGTGGGCATTATAAGTTAACTTCAAAAGTAATTAGCAGATAGGTAGTTTTGGAGTTCAGTAGAAGAATTAAAATACCAGATCTATCAGTTATCCGCTGTGTGATTGTGGACAAATAATTTGACTTCTCCAAGCTGTGGTTTTCTCATCTGTAAATTGGAGATACAGATACACACCTCAAAGGCTGTGATGAAGGTGAAATTGAATAATGAGTAAAAAACAAACACTGAACAAGTGACAGTTATTTTAAAAACTAAGTTAGTAATTATATTGATAACTGTTTATAGAAAAATGCCAAAAAAAAAATCTTCAAATGAACAAAAAACTGATAGAGAAATCAATCATTTCACACTTTACTTTTCCATCTGTATTTGCTTTATCGCTTACTTCTCAGGTGTTGCAACATAATTCAAATGCCCAATAGAATGTGCAGTGAGCTTTGGTGTGATTGTATATATTAGAGCATTAACTTTGGGTAATATTAAGGAAGAAACACCAGGAAAATTATATTTCCATGAAGGCATCCATAAATACTAAATAACTAACCAAAATTTCATGAGAGAGAAGCCATGAGTAACTTTCACACGTGGCCACGGGAAATTGTGTGCTCTCCTTTCTGTGGTCTTCAGCAGGAGAGTTCTGTGTGCCTGGCTGGCTTGGGTGGACCTGAAGGAGACCAGGGGAGGGACCAGTCTTCTAAATACCTCTTCCAATTCTCGTCCACAGATCCTGTATTTTTTCACTGTTGGACTCTTGGAATGATGTCCAAGACAACCTTCCCTCTAATGCTTGTTTTCTCCAGCCTGTCTACAGACTACAATTATTGCAATCACAGTTGTTACCCGAGTAGAATTAGTGTTCACACTTGCCAGCAACTTTTATGTAATAAATCAGAGTTAAGCTACCACATAGGACAGTCTTGCCAAATGGGTGCTGCTTTGCTTTGCACTAAACTGTCTGAGGAGTCCTGACTGCCTCCTCCTCTCTCATGTCCCTGCCTCCGTTGAGCTAGCCCTCTCTCCTTCAGTAAAACTTTAGTAAAGACGTGATGAGTAGAAAGTTCAAATAGTACTCAGTGCACTCAGGCTCAAGCACAAAGACTAAGAGCTCTTCAAGGGCAGGCTCAAATAGCCATGTATAGAGGTGGGGTGGTGCATGTGGGTGGGGGTGGACCCAAGCACGCACTCATGTGCCCCCCCACACACACACACACACAGGCACAACCCACAGCCCTCTGGCTCAAACATACACTCTCTATCAAACCCCACTCTGGGACCACCCACAAAATAGGACAGCCTGGGTGAAGTGATTAGAATTGGAGGGAAGAAGGGAGAGGAGAAGTCCCAAGTCTGAAAGGAAAGCAAGGAAGCCAGACATATGCCTGGCACTGGAGCAAGCCCTCTGAGCCTGAAGCCACCCTCTTCTCAGGCCTAGAGACCTGAGGAAACAAGAACAGGGGTTCATCCTGTTGCGCTTCTGCCTCCAGGGCCTTGTTCCTGGATATGAAATGTCATGCATGTGTGAGGAAACCCATGCACAGTAATCTCTAAACTGTAACAGCCAAGAGTCAGCTCCTGGATGCTGGGGAGCAACTGCCTGGTGTCCTCCTTTCTTAAGGAGAGAGCAGCCATGAGGAAGAGCCTGGGACAAGGTTTCAAGGATATTGGGCCTCGAGCCTTCCCAGAGAAGAAACACTCCTAATTGCACAGAGAAGGGCAGAGGCTCCTACGGTAAAGACTGAGCCTCTGTTTACAAAGGCCATGCAATCGGAGCAAGGCTGAGCTTGTGTACTGGGATTCCCACAGCAAAACAGGTTCAGATCACTGTGGATCCTCTCTGGCCTTTATTGGGCATAGACTTCACGATTCTTCTGTCTGAGCCTCATCTCTAAATGTTTGCCTTGGACTCATCTGGTCATTCCCTGGTCACTCATTCCCTATGTCCCCTACTTAGCGTGCACCCTACGCTTCCATCCTTGCCCTCCTCCCTGACTTTGACATAATCCTGACATACCTGGACAACCACCTTGACAATGCCTTTTGGCTATGGGTCATCCTGCAAGGACTTAAGAGTGGAGAAGCCAAAACTACTGACTCCACCACCAGGCCCAGCCGGTTCTGGGTCTCAGAATGGCAGGATAATCAGATGGGGGTAATAAGGATGCCTTAGACAGACTGATGCCTTTCCTATTCTCTTCCATGGACTTCAACTTTGGCCAACAGCCTAAGAGACCTACTGCAGTTTCAATCTGCTCTCCCCCAGCCACACCTGGACACAACCTGAATGGCACACAGTCCCCTCAGTGGTCTCATTCAAATGGCCATACTTACGAAGAGTGCTAAGACCAAAGGCCTGCCTGGTATTGATTTCAGGCCGGAGAGCATTGGGAAACAATCATTATGTAAGGCAACAGTCACTCCATCTATCTGCTGCTTCACTTTGAAGAATAGAAAACACAGTCACAAAACAGCCGCATAGATTCACCACAAGGACACGGCCATCGGGAACAGTTACACATGAAGCCAAAGGATAATTATGATAGCTCTGTTTCAGACATCCGGGGTGTTTTTGTGTTTTGTTTGTTTTGTTTTACTAAGACACAGAGAAAGACCTGGTACAAGTCTTCCTGACAACTGGCGTAGAAAACAATTATACCTTTATTACACAATGGAAGGAAATAGCTGTGTCTTAGCTCTGTCTTTGGCTGACAGCTGAGGCAGGGACGTTTTGTATGAATTCCTATTTAGGAGCTTTGTTGAGAGCCCAGCAGCCTCGCAGCCAAAAAAAAAAAAAAAAAAAAGAGCCAAGATGTTGCTGATCGGAGCCCTGAGCCCCTGAGCACGAGCAGGAGTCACACTTTAGGAATGCCGTAAAGCAACTGGGCAGTGCAGCCCAGCATCGCCCCAGAAAATCAGAGGTGACAGTCACCTTCAGAAACAAACTGTCATCATCAACAAGAAAAATGGTAAGGACTTCTTAAATCCTATGATGATGCAAGCAGACCTTCAAGTATACATTTAACTTCCTTCTCAAACTACTTTGTGAAAATAACTCATCCCCTGGAACCTTTCTTTGTCTTCATTCTTCTCTCTCCCACTTGCTTCTGGTTAGCATTGGAAATCACATATTTATCAAACTTCTGCTCATGCCACAGAAGTAAGAGCTCTTCCCACCCTAGAGTGCTGTCCACTTGATTCCAGGATCCAAATTTGGAAAGGCAGCCGATCCATGATTCTCTCCCATCATTGATGTTTCTATCTCTCTCCCCCTCTCCCTCTCCCTTCCTCACTCAGAAATCATTCATTTTAAAAATAAAGAAGTAAATAAATAAAATTTAAAAATTAAAAAAAAGAATATCATGAATGACACGCTCACTAACCCTTGCCTCCCCTGCAGTTCCCCTTTTAATTCTGTCATCATACCTTTGATTTTCTCTAGTGCTATATTCCCCATCACCTTAAAACATCTCTCTGAGGGACCCAGGAGGCCCATAGGAAGCTGATTTCTTATGACTTTTTCCTTTGTCTGCACGAATGGACCCACTAATGCCCTCTCTAGGTTGAGATTTCAGACATTCATTCATTTTATCCGGAAGCACTGTTTTTCTGAGAAGGAGGAATGGGTCCTCTACTGAAGCACCTCGCAAAGGAGAACCAGTGTTTTCTTTAGCCATCCTCCCCACTCCAAGCCGGAAGCTCTGGCAAGTGAGAGCATTTCAACCCGCTGGTCAGGACCTTCTGCTCTTCACAGGGCTGCACTAGAATCCCTCCCAGCTCCTCTGGAAAAGGGAAACGCTCCCATCCCAAGGACCTTTAAACTGGTGAGTGAAAGAACATGTGATGACACTGTAAGCAAAGTGTTGCTACAGGGTGATAGCATGTGTTTAATAAAACAGAGAAAGGGGGACTATGGAAACAGCTCCCAGCTACTAAATCCCCCTGACAGGAGGGAATCACGATTCTTTAGAAAAATCAAAACAAGATAGGAAGCCTTCATTTTTGTGTCATTATGATCGCTTCCTGACGAGTGTCAATCTGAGGGCCCTGGCAAGCTAGTACCACCAGGATTTCTCTAAGAAGTTTATTTCTACCCAAGGATTATCAGAGTTGGGCAATGCCCACCTCTCATCTTCCTTGAGTTGCAGCCAAGGTATGTCTAAAACGTAAAGCATCTAATTATATGAAATAGCAAAAATTGCAGTAAGAAAACAGATCCTGACCATCGTGTTTATAAAAGTGCATTCTGAGAATAAAAGAAGGAACCAACACATGTTTAAAAAGAAAAGCAGTTTTAAAGAAAGTCATTAGGCAGCCCTAAGGCAAAACTTTATTTCAAGGAGAGAAAATTATCACAATTTCTATTTAGTAATGCTGAACTCAGAGCCAACATTTTACATGTATCAAATTTGAATTAGTGACACCTCTGCTTACACAATAAACTGAGACAAAGACCAATGATTGTATTTCCCTGGGCATTTAGCTTAAGAGGTGCTTTTTTAAGTATAAACATTTGAACATTTATTAGATCTAAACAAAACCCAAGTCAGTGCCTGGCCAGTGAGCATCATCCCTTGCACAGAAAGGTTGCCAGTTCAATTCCCAGTCAGGGCACATGCCCTGGTTGCAAGCTTGATCCCAGGTAGGGGGCCTGCAGGGGGCAGCCGATCAATGTTTCCTTCTCACACTGATGTTTCTCTCTCTCCCTCTGCCTTCCTCTCTCTCTAAATATCCATTTTAAAACATATATATTTTTTAAATATATGTTTTTATTGATTTCAGAGAGGAAGGGAGATAGAATCATTGATGTTTCTATCTCTCTCTCCCTCTCCCTTCCTCTCTCTCTAAATATCAATTTTAAAAAATATATTTTTTTATTGATTTCAGAGAAGAAGGGATTGATGTTTCTATCTCTCTCTCCCTCTCCCTTCCTCTCTCTCTAAATATCAATTTTAAAAAATATATTTTTTTATTGATTTCAGAGAAGAAGGGAGAGGGAGAGAGAGATAGAAACATCAATGATGAGAGGGAATCATTGATCAGCTGCCTCCTGCATACCCCCTACTGGGGATCGAGCCTGCAACCTGGGCATGTGCCCTGACCAGGAATCAAACCCATGACCTTCTGGTTCATAGGTTAACACTCAACCACTGAGCTATGCCAGCCAGGCTAAAAATATATTTTTAAAAGCCTAGGTAACATTGTTCAGGACGATGTGAAAAGTATCGCAATACTGGTCCCTTTGGGCACAGATCACTAGTTGTTACTTGGAAAACCGACCCTCACTTCTAAATTCCTTGTTGTTCACCTCTGCTCAGCACATGCCAAAAACAGATTTATTTCTCTCTTTCCCAACATTTTAGTCTTGAATTTTCAAGGCACAAGGTGGCCTTTGTGGTATCACAGCAAACTGGGGACCCACAAGGACGTCCAAAGAGAACCCTAGGTCTCAGTGCTTCAGTCGTCAGAATGCTCGCCGTCCATTCCATGCGTGCGCCCAGTGCTCACACGTGTGGTCCAGGCCCTGGAGGAAAGCACAAGGCATGCATGGGCCATGCAGGAAAAGGCTCTGGTTAACCTGGAGCAGCATGCAATGGAAACCACAGCTTGGCCTCAGCTGCCATGCAGAAAAGACCTACATCAAAGAGTCTGCAGTGCGGCTCCTGGGTGAGAGTCGACATGAGAGAGGTGAGTTACTTCAGCGATGAAAGACACAGGCACAATGTTCAAACCACTATCAACAGGACACTGTACAGAGTGCCGCATTACATGTGAGAAGGGGCAGCTTAGGGACAAGGAGGGAGACACAGGGAGGCAAGGGAGGCCAGAGCTGGCCACTGCTCTGATGAGATGGTGTCGCTGCCCACCCCTGGACGTGTGTCTTTGTATCATGTGTGCTGCTGTGACAAATAACCTCATTAGAGTCTTTAACATCAACCGCAATTTTGAAGGCATCAGTTACATCAAGATACACAGCATGATTTCCTGCGGTTACAATTCGTTCCAGAAGCAGAGCTGGGCTGGACGGATTAACAGGAGACAGGAAAGTGCCAATATCCTGAACACTTTGGGTACAGAGTTCATGGTGACACATGAGGCACAGTCTGGCGCTGAAGGGACCTCACAGTCAGAAAGCTTGGGGTGGTACAAGGGTAGGTAACTCTATGCAGCTAAGACCCCCCCGAAAGCCTTCTACCACCCCGAATTTGAACGCACTCCCCAGGGAGCCATCTGTTCTTCATCTCAGCATCATGGCAGGCCAGCGTAGAGTTCCCCACACATACCTTGACCATTTCACGGAACCTTAGTTACAGGTGAGATTCCCCAAAGATGTTTTTATCAAAATCAACTGATCAGTGAAAAAAACACATTTTAAAGTTCTTCTTAATGGAATAAAAATACTGCTGACTCAGAAAGGGGCCATGGAGCTGCCCTCTGAGGCCATACGGGACATCTGAGAACTGCTTTTCTAGGAACTGCCTGCTTAACATGACCGCTGTCTTCTTCCCCCATCCCACACCCCGCTCCGCCCTGTGATCCCTGACACTCTCAGCACAACTGAAAGGATGGTACGGTCTAGCCCTCACTCACAACCTCCTGGTTCTGACTGGAAATGGTGAGAGGAGAGCAGGTTTTCCTCTTCAAACATTCTCCTTCTCATCCCCTGTACAGTGAGTAGAGCTCTGAGAGGGAGCTCGGCCCGGGCGCAGGAACAGGGTGCTATCTCAGCCCTACATGCCCAGGGAGAGCAGAACGCGCCCTGACTCCAGTAGCCCTGGCAGCAGCCCTGGGCAGGCGAGGGCAGGCGGCGCTGCAGGGAGCTCCAGCTTCCTCCCACACCGCCCTCCGCAAGCCTCGAGACGCAGCTGTTGCCACTGGATCACAATTTATTCCTCTTATGGATTAAAAACTTAAAAGCCAAAGTGGAACAACACGTTTTCCAAACGATGATGGTTTTGAATGAAAACAGAATAGTCTGTACATTCATTCAACACACATCTCCAAGGCTCTTCTGTGACAGGCGCTAGACTAGTTCAAGGGACATACAATCCAATCAGAGCTGGTTCCTGCTCTTGAGTAGTGTCCCATGGAGCAGAAGAGCCTGCCTGGATTCTGATGTTTGAAAGTGTGAAGCAAGAGTGGCTTTTCAAAGTTCCCCTAGCTATCCTGGATGACCTTAGGCATTCCCTTAACCTCTGCGTATCTCAGTCTCCTCGTCTAAAATGCAAACACCTACCTCCTCAGGTTGTTGAGAGGAATAAGGGAGTTACTAACTGCTGCTGCGTTAGTGGCTGGCACATGGTGTATGCCACTTTTATCCGTTATGATGACTGGCACTCAAGTACAGGTGAGAATCAGAGCTCTGGACACAGAAGGCGGGCTCTGCCTAACTGTTCAGGGTCTTGGTGGGTGATGAGTAGAGATCTGTCAGGGAAGGAAGGCAAGGCAAGGTATTGAAGCAGAGGATGCGCGTGGGCCGAAACCCAGAGGCACAAGAGGACACAGTGCACTGTGGGAGTGGAGAGGGTGCCCGCATGACTGGAGCCTAAGAAACCCAGAGGACTGGCGAGACTGAAGCCGACGGGAGACCCTGGAGCACCTGAGAGCCTCAGCAGCAGGTCTAGTCTTTATCCCACAGAAAACAGGGCATGGATACAAGTTTACTGTACATGCAGGAGAATGGTGCCATTCAGTATCTCTGTGTTGTAGGAAGTTAATGCTGATGATGCTACGGAGAAGGAATTGGAAGCAGGAGAATGTGGAGGAAAAGAGGTCAATTAGTCAAAATAAATTCCAAAGGAAAAGCATCACTTATGCAAATACTCAGATGAAAACTGTTACTACAGCACAAGGTATCCTAAATCTTGGGACATGCCCCTTCTTCAGGGCAGGATGCTGCCAGGACTTCTTCAGGGAGCGGGATTAGACCTCCGGCATCACTGAGCAGTGACCCAAACCACGTGTTCCCTCTCCTACCACAGACCTGCACATCTAGTAAGTCTTTGTGTCAAAAGTATGTTTCCTCATCCTTTGCAAGGACCCAGCCTATTAAGAAGCCTTTCTCTCAGTTATTTAGAGAGCAGAGTCAAACTATAATTAGAATCTACATATAATGAACAAATTTCAGTACCTTGAATGGGGGGGTACCTGTACATACTAAACACATGGCAACAATTATAGATAAATTACATGTAAACACACAGAGTCATGCAGAAGAGTTACAGCTGATACCCTTTTCCATGCCTCCACTTTCTCTGCTAATTTTCTGAAGATCTTGGTTCTTAGTTAGCAATGCCACCATGCCATCACACTCAGCTGCCTTTTAACTATTGTCCACCAAATGCTATGTCCACCTGGGCTTCTATGAGCATGAAGAACTGGCTTTCCCTCAGAGTCCTACCCTCAAGGGTTTAGGCATCCTCAGCCCACGGAGGGTGTCTGAGAATGTGAATTCTGGGGGGTGTAGTTTTCCTTTGGTTGGAGTCAAAACAGCAAGAGGGAAAGTACCATTTCTGATAACGTGCTTTCACTTTCAAGTATATTCAATGCTCACTTACTAGTAGCTCAGCAAGTGCGGCGGGAACTCTACCCTCAGCTGATGGAGCAGAAACAGGAACGGTTTGTTTATATACTGCTATGACCATGTGCTCAATTGGTGAATTTTCATGTGTCCCAGTCTATTCTAAGTTGGAGTTTCCACGAAGCCAAGACGAGAGCACAAGTGCTGACACGGGGACAAGGACCCCTGCACTCAGGCCTGTGCAGAAGAGAACGTGGGGAACTGAACTCACAGGAGGGACACAGGCTGCTATTCTGCAAAGTGACTGCCCCTGTGCTGTTCGCAGGTGCTCAAGGAAATGGTCCGCTGAGCAGGAGGCTTCTTTGTGGGACAGCCACTGGCTCAAGTTCAAAGAAGAGTGCCCTAGGTCTTAAATAAAGTGAAAAAAAGAGCCAATCCAGGCAGATGTTATCTCTGGAGAATGGAGGAAGAGGAATGTCTGTCATGGCGGGGGGGGGGGGGGGGTGGAGGGGGGAGTGTGACTTATTCTCAACTACTTATTGCCTCTCCCTTTCTCTCTCAACTGGGTAAAAAGATGGACACCCAACAAAAGCAGGTTTTTTTTTTCCCTACCGCTGCTCCAGTAGGTGAGCAAACACAGACTCCCAGAACTTGGAAGACTTAACGATATAAAGTAGCATCTGGACCTTCCCCAGGCTACTCTCCTGGTACTTGTTAGAGGGGAGCCAACTGGGAAATGGCAAGAGCCAAGGTTCCTGCCCATCTTTCCCAGCGACACAGCCCAAACCTGCCTCCCGCCAGGAAGCAATGAGGACTGCGTGCCTTCACGTGTGCACCTGTGTGTCACTGCAGGCGAGCACCGCCACGTGGAAGAACTTGTCCGTAGACAGCAAGTTTGCATTTTGGTCAACAGAACCGACCAAGGTTTGAGGATGCTTTTATTTGGAAACTGGTGATTCTTTACAAACACACACTCTATTTGCAGGTAATCAACTAAATAAAAATTTCTCTTTGGTTGATTTTAAACCTCAATTGAAGTCATTTTAAATTAAAATCATTTTAAAATTCATTAATGGGAACTTAGTAAAATGTTGGTGTCTATTTTTCAATTTGTTTATTTCTTTTAAAAATTTAGTTTCTCACAAGGGAGTTTTTTTATGCCAATGGAAGAGTTCTATATTCTGATAAAGGAGGAAAAACACAAATCTACATGTGATAAAATGTCCTCAAACTATTCCCAAAAGGGTGCTCCAGAAACTGGCAAACACCCAAAAATGGTCTGTACCTGAGCACAGTATTGGGCCAATGTCAATTTCCTGGTTTTGACAACATACTGAGGCTGCGTAATATACAGTGCTAACATTGGAGGAAGGGTATACGGAAACTCTGTATTTTTTTGCAACGTCTTGTGAATCTTAAACTATTAAATAAAATTATAACAAAATAACCAATCATTTTGCCTGCTTGGTTTTACCTTAGCCTGGTGGCAGGCAAGTGCTGTATTGGTGGTGATATAAGCCTCAAAAAACATACAAACAGGTTTCTTGATTTGGCATCTGTTATATGTATAGTATTGTGTTCAATTCCAACAGATTCAAAAAGCGGTATAAGGTAGACTGGCCATACCAATCAATATTAATGAGCTCAGTCCTTTTCTCTGGAATACTAATAGAGGCAGAGATGTTATTATCTAACATGCAAATTCTCACAATCTCCCAAGACAGAACCAAGGTCAATAAATATCGATCATTAAGGTGACAAGGAAGCTTCTGGAAGGAAGCCACAGTGATCTCAGGTGAGCAGGTGTCAGGCAGCAAGCTGTGTTGAATAAGCCGTCAGGACCTCCCCCACTTAACATGAGGCCGGTCCTGGACCAGCTCTCCTTTAGCTTGTTTTCCAGCCTCTCTCTCCTTCCCGGAGCTCAAAGCTCGCCATGCGGAGGAGCCAACCACTGATGCCTGCTTCATTAAGGTACCAGCTGATCACAAGAACAACTTAAATTTTTATAAACAACAAAACGGCTTCAAGAACGAATGTACAATTGTAGAATTACAGGTAAACTGCAAGTTTGAAGGAGAGATGTTTTGGAGTATGGAGGGGTGGTCTTTGAAACAACTCCCAATCCCCCAGGGGTGGCCCTCTGCTCTACCTGCTGGAATAACGCAAGTCTCTGGGAGTTAAGCCAAGGCAAAAATGCGGCAGTAAAGATGGAGCCTCAAAATGCCAACAACTTTACAAAACACATGTCAACCGTTTTATCTTTTTGAGAAGCTACCTCTAATAGAAACAGAAGAAAAATAAAGAAATGTGCAAGAGTAAAATCTCCTAGAACTAAAATCTCAGCAAATCAATATCCAGGAAGGGCCAGTTCTGACTAAAGCATTTAAGTCATTTAACAGTGACTTTCCCTTTAATTTGCCCATTCAAACCAACATATATGTTGATGGCTAATTCCTTCTAGTCATCACTTTCCCTAAATATTAAATTGATTAAAAAAATAAGGATTATTTTCTTAAACAGTAGTTAACTGTAAAAACATTTAAAATCACTAGCTAATGAAACATCATACTCTGTGTAAGCAGTTGTAAAATGACTATCCATAGGCTGGCCGGCATGGCTCAGTGGTTGAGTGTCAACCTATGGACCAGGAGGTCTCAGTTCAATTCCTGGTCAGGCCAAATGCCTGGGTTGCAGGCTTGATCTCCACTGTGGGGCCTGCAGGAAACAGCTGATCAATGATTCTCTCATCATTGGTGTTTCTATCTCTCTCTCCTTCTCCCTTCCTCTCTAAAATCAATAAAAATATATTTTTAAAAAGTGTTTTTTAAAAATCTTTAAAATAAAATGACAATTCATAGTTATGTGCTAGCTAACTAATAGTAGAGAAGCAAAAACCTAATAATATCCATTTATGATGAGTAGCAACAAAATTGTAAAAATCAAAATACCCCTTTGCTCAGCTGAAACTATGAACATGATATCATAGTGTAAACAAAGCAAAATAAAGCCGTTCAGTGGATCCATTTGCCAAAGAGCCAGTTTCAGCAGAAGAAGGGAGAACACTTGCTTACCTTAAAGCTTAAAAGCAATCCCATTAAATATACAATACTTTTGCTCAGTTAAAAAAGTGCCTACTAGTGCTAAGACAGTGAAGTGAGGACAGCATCATCACTGCTTGAAATGGGAAAAAATAATTTAATGTGACTGTGTCCTAATTCACTATTAAGTTAACAAAAGAGTTTTTCAAACTATCAATCTGACACAGAAGTCATTGCTTTTCCACTTGGTAGAGATGTTTTAAAATCCGTTGAGTGGAGTTGTGAAGTTTTGATGAGTTAAAATAGGGCAAGTGCTTAGACAGTGACTTGCACGGAGTAAGGAAGGCTCATTAACTGTTACAGACCATACTGTTAAGTATAAAGCCACAAACCAAGCCCCTGTCTGCTGTTGGGTAGATCTCACTGCAAACTGGACCTCTTTTGCTTCCATATAAGTTTCCTTCACCACACATCACTCTCCCCATCTGCACTCAGCTCAAACCACACTCACCTCCTCTAAATCCCCACCTTTCTGTCCATGCCCCCTGTAAGGTAATGTCCACAAAAGCTGAACACTGTGTCCTGTTCCCTCTTTCACCAGGGCCTCAACTCATTCCTGGAATTAATTAATATCATTTTAAAATATGGGAGGTACTTCAGAAATGTTGCTAAATGAATAAATAAGTAAATGGAGAACCAACGGAAGAAATAAAAGAATGGGAGAGAGGAAGAGAAGGACAGATGGAGGGAGGATTAAAGTCCTAGCTCAGTCTTGTTAAGATTAACTCTAGGGTCAACAATAGTTTGCTAGTGTTTCCCTTATCATGAGGTGGATCCCACCTCAGTTCCCCATCATATATATGACTTGGTATCCACATCAAAGGATTTTCATCTCTATTATTCCAACATAAGGAGTCACTTGAGAATTTAATCTATAATACATCACCTGGGAAGATGTTTAACATCTAATATTTTGACTTACACTTGACCACATGCTTCCAATCTCACTTGAAGGCAAAATAGAACATTAGCTTATCAATTGCCTTTCTAGATTATGTGAAAAAGGAATTTACAGCCTGCCCCCTGTTAATCCAAAACTCTTCTCACCGTGTGCGTTAGTAAAGATGCATTCCTAAACACACTTGAGATCACCTATGCCAAGTCTCCCACACATAAAGTGTGCTTACACAATGAAGTTATCTGGGATTCATTAGATACTGGCATGTAACACTATGTATAAATTTGGAGTGAAAAAGAAAAGGACTCTGGATTCAGACCAGGGCCTTAAATTCTAGTCCCAATTAGTAAACATGTGACATCAGGCAAGGTATTTAACCTTTCTGAAGCTCCCTTTCTCCACCAATCAAATGGAGAAAATCACAGGTGTGCTACCAAGCAGAGTAATGAGGTAAGTTTGTAGAGGGCTTATCTTTGCACATAACAAGTTCTCAATAAATATGGAAACTGCTAATAGGCTGAGAGAGAGCAAACTGCAACTAAAGTCAGAATCCCTTAATGACACTTTGTTAAGCCAGTATGTGACCGCATGAACACAGTAAATACCGGCTGAATGAATGGCTGGTTCCCGGTGACTGGCCACCCAGGAGGCAGCCCTCCCTCCCTTCCTTGCAGATGTCTGTAATGTAGAATCTCTTTCCTTGAGCCTATTCTAGCCAGAATCGCCTGTATACCATAGATGCTTACTGAGGGAAGTGCCTCCATAAGACAGTGATGCTAGCCCCTCCCATGCCTTCATGCACCAATATACCCCACTTCAATCTCTGCACTGGCGTTTCTGTTTAGAAGAGCCAGCCAGGAATGACCAGCTCTGGGCTGAGACTCTAGAATGCAGATTATCACAGCTCAGCGGGTTGACTTGTGTGTGTAAACTGCTTATGCACCTTCTGCTCTCGTTAGGAAATAGCTGTGGCTTCTTAGTACCAGCACATCTGCTTGCCATGCTCCTAGTTTCTGACAAGGAAGTCAGAGGATGGAATGCCACACTGTTGCAAATCTGCTGATAATATCGGTTTAACCTTATCTGATCTGGTGGATTTTTGGAGATGAGGAAACAGATATACGGGCTGCAAAATACCAGACTGACTCCCCTCTCTTAGTTCCAATTTCAGTGGATTCACTTGCTCAAATTTCCAACATAACTGGACTACCCTCTCCTGGGTGCCACCTGCCCAGCTGCAGTTTGACCTCAACAGGTATTAAACCTCCATGCAGGAATGAATGCCCATCATAGCAGAGCAATAACTCAAACACAACCCTGGGGCTCTGGAAAATCCAAAGGGCCAATGTATAGGTCTAGGTCAAGCTCCCTTAGCTTGCCTGTCCATATCAAGGACTCCCACAGACAAATGCATCACATTAACAGGCCTTTGTTTTAGATTTAAAAGCACATCTCCCTCCTCATTTGTATCATTGCAGCTATGCAGTCTGTTCATTTTTAATGTGCAGGCAAGAGCTAACCAAGTACACTGAACCCCAATCTGACCCTCAGTAGCATCAACATGTATTTTTATAGTGTCAGTAATGCACCAGCCATTATGTGCACTTTCGAAGTAATTCTAGTCCTGTCAACTGCTGTGAGAGCCCAGGGCAGATGCTAAGCAATCCAGGAGCTCAGTGGTTATGCAGCACTTGGCCAGCCCAGTGGGTGATTTTCCCTAAGTATGTGTGTGCTTAAATGGCACCTTCCAGTTATCTCTTTGTGAGAGTGCAAATGCAGCTGCCCACACTCTCCAGATGTACGCACACTCCCAGCTCCCCCACCCACAAGGCGCTCTCTGCCTCCCTCTCGGGGAAGCACTGGCGAGTCCTCCTGGGCACAGAGGCTGAGAAGGCTGACAGGTGTGGCCCCCACTGTCCTCTGCTCTGGCTCTAGACTCAGGCAGATAAGACCACCCTCTGAGTTGCCTCCAAAGGAACAAAATGGGCACCTGTGACACAGCCCTGCACCTTCAAGTGTTTTATAGGCTCCCAGCTCACCACTACCCACCACTCGAGACAATTCAAGTGGAAAACTATAAATACTACAGTTATTCCGTGTACCAAATACTGGGTTTCTCTCCCGTTAATGTTTGGTCTCACACATTTAGTCTTGAAAAGAACATGACATCACAGGCTCCTGGCCTTAAAGTTCTAGTTTCAGAGAACAAGCTCAGAAGGAGTTTGGGGAACTAAGATCAAGGGTGAAGGAAAGAAAAAGTCAGAAATACTGCAGTGGGTTAGGTAAGGACTGAGGTTCAGATCATAAATCTGAATCTTCTCAGCACTAATTCTGTCTCCACACT
The DNA here is from genome assembly GCA_026230045.1 of Corynorhinus townsendii. Taxonomy (NCBI): domain Eukaryota; kingdom Metazoa; phylum Chordata; class Mammalia; order Chiroptera; family Vespertilionidae; genus Corynorhinus; species Corynorhinus townsendii. The sequence goes on along the minus strand of JAPDVU010000008.1, from coordinate 102,203,108 downwards.
AAATCATACCGTACTATATTCAATTACTAAATGTCAAACTGCTCTCTCCTCCCTTTCTCCTGGCCCCCTTCCCCCAATCTCTCTTTCCTCACTATTGCTCTCTCTCCTTCCCCATTTCCTCTAAGGAAATGACAGCAATATGATCTTCACAGCATGCCAAAGTCCAATCAGTATTCTTGATTTCAATACCCACAATTCTTAACAACACACTTTGTGGCAGAAAAAAAGATGAGAAACTTCCAGATGAGGATCCCTGCATGACCGTCACAGATCTGTACAATTCGCTGCTTTCCTTTCACTGGCTCACTGGTCTCATGAGCCTTCTTCCTTTTCCTGTTGTGTATTCTCGTTTTCAGGGCAACTGATGATGTATGCAGTTCTGAATTTTATTTTAAGTAATTAGTAGTTGACTATCATTTATTTGTGCAATTGGTGTAATTAAGTCTAATTATATAATTGATGAAAGACTGAGTAACCACATAATTAGAATGTGCAATAATGACTGTTGCAACCCCATTGTTGTGATGCGCAATGACACAATTATGATGTGTAACAACTGGTCTAATTCACAGGGTTCCCTGCAAAGAGTGACAACAGTGCGAGTCCTGTACAGTGGAATGCAGGTGAGGCCGGAGACCTGCAGAGTAGCTTTCAGCTTCCATACCTGGGCTTCCTATTCATCTTCATCTCACTAACCTCACCCTTGTGGTCGGCGCTCTGTGCAAATCTAAGGCAGCAGCTGAGGAGGCCTGAAGAAGGTAATCGTGAGGGCAAAAGCAACTATCCTTTAAAACATAAAGCAGGATCTGCAAGGGATGAACTTAAATTTCTGAAATGTGCATTCCTGCATGTCAATTTAACATTCAAGTTGTAATCAGGGTTCAAGAAACAGGGTGTCAAATGTCTGCAGACCACATGCACAATTACCAGTGGGCCTGATGATTAGGACGGGGGACTGAGCTTCTGGCTCTCAGTCTTCCCCCCACTCACCTCCTGCAATCTTCCTGATGACTGCGACAGATGAACCATGGAAATGCATCCTCTCTCTGTGGCCTCTCTGCACACCACCCACCCACGTCCATGGTTATTCTCTAGGCCAGCAGCATCAGCAGCAACTGCAATACATCTGGAATCTTGACCCCAAAAGTCCCATTGTTCAACTACAACTTCTTACTCCTTAGGCTCACCTGCTCAGAAATCCCACACTGGCATTTTCCTTCAACCTCAGAGACATCTCCAAATCGCAAACCCTGCCACACCTCCTTGTACAGCCCACTTTCCACAGTGCTGCATCCTCACCCCATGCAGCCATTTTCCATCCTTGACAGAAGTCCTCCCGATGACGGACTTAACTCTTCCTCAGTTCCACATGGACCCCTGAGCATCAGAAAATCCCTGGATAAAACCACGCAGCTGAAATGACTGCTTTCCCTCTAAACTCATGGTCTCACACAGCAATTGACACTCTATACTGACTGCAAACTGCTATTTTTCTGAATTGGTTTGCTTTCCAGTTTCCCAAGGCCACTATTCATGGTTTCTCTCCTCTTCTCTTAACCTCCCAGGTCCTTTCCTGCACCATCGTGCTCAGCTGGTGGCCTCACTGCACAGTTCATTACAAATAATAAGCAAAATCACTCTTTTTCCTCCCCGCAGCCCTCCAGCCTGTGCATGCACACACCTCATGCTTCCTGTTTGCCTGCCAAAGACCATGCCCTCCCAGGCCCTTGTTTCAGCTTTTCAGGGTCTGTGATGCTCTAGCCATCTCTCCCTCACTACCTGAGTGCTGGCACCTAAACGTAAACCTTGCCCAGCTGTCTTCCATTGCATGAAACAAAACCCTCCTGACCCCACATCCCACTCACATACTCGACTCTCACTGTCTGTACTGCAGTCAGATTTCCAAAAGAGCCCATCACAGTCACCCCACTTGGCCCACCCACACCATGGGCTGGCAGCACTTGTCAGGGACACCAGCACCCATGCCACAAACTTACCAAGGACTCTGGGCTCCTGTCCTCCCTGATGTCTCAGCAGGATTGGGCAGGAGAACACTTCCTCCTCCTGGAAACACTGCCTCCCGCACACTTTCACTATCCTCCCGCCCCCACCAGGTTCTGATACTTTTCAGTTTCCCAGGCAGGCTGCTCTGCGGTACCCAGACTCTAAATGTTGGGACACTCCTCCCTCCACCCTGGGCCACTTTCACCTCTTTCCCTAGATCAGGGGCAGGGAACCTTTTTTCTGCCAAGGGCCATTTGGATATTTATAACATCAATGGAGGGCCACACAAAATTATCAACTTAAAAATTAGCCTGCTATATTGGGTCAAACATTTAATGAACTCACTCCGAATGCCTTGGCAGGGCCAAACCAAATGATTTCATGGGCCTTACAAGGCCTGTGGGCCAGACATTCCCCACTCCTGCCCTAGATGATTCCATCCATTCGAAATTCCTCTCTACGATCCTGAAAGGTTAAGTCCAGGCCAGGCTTTCGTCTAAGCGCTTGAGGCTGATATTTAACTTTCTACTTGACATTGCCTCCTCTATGTCTCACAGACTTCTCAAACTTAACATATTCATGTTGGTGGTCCTAATTGTTTCCCAAACATCCTATCCTCCACCCTCCCTCTCCCCCACCCAATGCAATGCTTCCCTTCTCAGTAAATGGCATCACCTCAACCTGTTATTCAAGACAAACACCAAGAAGGCCCTTGATCCCTCCTTTCGTTCACTCTATAAGCCAACCCACCAGTAGATTCTGTCCAAATTGTGTCTCTCCTCTTGAAAGTCCCTCCTTTCCCGCCTCACCAGGTCAGGCCCAGCCACCTTCTGCTTGACCAGTCTCCTCTTTTAGCTCCACAGCATGATTACGGATTGCAATTGGTTTTTTATATTTGTCTGTTTCTTGTCTATCTCCCCACTAGATGATAAATCGTCCTTGATTATGTTCACTGGTTTACTGGCTCACAGCAGCCAGAATGGGATTAACCAGGTCATCAAGTTTCCATGGAATGGACAAATGAATGACCATGGTGTTGGCACCAGTAAGCTGCAGAGTATGCACCTCATATAAACTCCTAAGGGTCACTATAGATGCTGGAGAGATGACAGAGCTCATAAGAAAATAAGCTAAAAGTTCTTCAAAAGTTAAACATAGAGATACCATATGCTAAGAGATACCGTATAAATTGTGTCTCCCCAAAATGTATACAGGGAAGCCCTAAACTCCTATGTGATGGTACTTGGAGATAGGCCTTTGGGAGAAATTTAGGCTTAGATTAGACCAGGAAGGTGGGACCCTCATGATGGGCTAGTGCTCTTATAACAAGAGACACCAGAGGTGGCTGGCTGGCTGGAGATCTCTCTGTCCCTCCTTGGACATTTATGTGAAATGTCCAAAATATGTAAATCCATAAAGTCAGAAAACAGATCAGTAGGGTAGGGAAGATTGGTAGTGGGGAAGGGGGAGTGGCTAATAATAGTTTCTTTTGGGGGTGTTGAGAATGCTCTAGAATTACATTGTGGTGAATGTTGTACAACTGTGAATATATCAAAAATCAATGAACCATTTTAAGTGGGTAAATTTTATAATATATGACATAGATCTCAAAATAGCTGTTAAAAAAGAAAAAGAGGAAGAAGAAGGAGGAGGTTATATATTATACACAATCAATACTCAATTTCCTTGAATCTAAGTTGTCATCAATATGAAGATGGACCACTACTTTATGTACCACTAAGAAGAAAAAGATCTGCCAATTATAGCCCTAGAAGCTATTAATTTGTAAAGATGTTTCTTGTTTTCAAAGACATTAAAGTATGGAAAAATGTATCTTTAAATTAATGAAATGTGGTAGCTCTCTTCAATTCTAGGTATCAGTTCCTGAAGTCTTCTAAATAGGAATAAATTCTTTAAGGGGAAATTCATTAACCATTAACTCATTCATAAGAAGGAAAAAAGAAGATTGACCAAATGAGAATTATAAGCTGAACATTAGCTTTGCGTATGACTTTGACTTGGAATACATCATTCATTGAACCCTCACAAGTGCCCCTCCAGATAAACACTATGTACTCATTTTACAGACAAGGAAATGGGCTACGGAAGGGTGAATAATTAGTGCATAGCAGGGCTAGGCCTGGAAGCCCTGTCTCTAAGTCTCTACTCAGCCACCACATTATGAATGAAAAGTTCAAATGAGTAAACCTTGTTGTTTTTTTTTTTTTTTAATGAACACTATCTTTTCCTGTATTAGCTATAGAGATGTAGATACCAAGTCAAACCCCATCACTCATCCCTCACTTTCTCTTGGTCACCTCCCAACATCAACTCAGATACATTAAAGAAGTAGGTTTATGATCTAAAAACAGCAAGAGTGGTTTTGGCCACCCTTAAGCTCTCTACCTTCAGGATTTGGGTTTCCTATGAAGCCTCCAAGAGCTGCAAGAATGAAAACACGGAGAAATTAAAGATGACACAGACAGAACAAAGTGGGAAAATTTTTTTAAATGAGAAAAAAAGTAGTATGAAATGCAAGTGCACCTCAATTTATGGTGCAGATGTTTTGTTGAAAATTATGTGTAGACCAAATTGATTTGTAAACAATCTTGTTGTAAATTCAACAAGAACACTGTGATGAAACCTTGGGATGGAAACTTTAATGAGAAAAATTTGTACTAAGAATAGTTATTTCCCAATCTCTGTTTTGAATTTCTTTTCTTTTCTTTTTCTTTCCAAGTGGTGACCACCTATAGAAAAATATTCCATATCCCCTTTAGACATTTAGTGGGCAGAAATGTTATGGGAACAAAAGATTTTTTAAATGTGCCTATTTACACTATTTATGACTCATTTCCATAATGTTTTAAATATACAGTTGACCCTTGAACAAAATGGAGGTTAAGGGTGCTGACCCTTTAAGCAGTCAAAAATCCATGTATAACTTTTGACTCCCCAACTTTAACTACTAATAGTCTACTGTTGACCAAACACCTTACCAATTACATAAAGTCTATTAACACATATTTTGCATGTTATATGTATCATGTACTATATTCTTACAATAAAATAAGCCAGAGAAAAGAAAATGTTATAAGAAAATCATAAGGAAGAGAAAACACATTTACAGTATTTATTTTTTAAAATCCAAGTATAAATGGACCCAGGTATGAATAACCCCCATGTTATTCAAGGATAGCAACACAGTGGAAGAGCAGAAGGAAGAGGACGAGGAAGGGTAAACCCTGGAAACAAATTCCAGGACCAAAACAGGAGGGAAGGGGTGGAGGGGAGTGGGCTCAGAGGGGAAAAGTATCTCCCTCGGGTTCCCCAAAGCTCTGAGCCACTCTCTCCACAGCACCCCGTTCCCAGGGGAGCCCTATGGCCTCCCTGCACTTACAAAGCACTATGTCTCTGGTTTCATTCTGTGGTCAAAGTTCATAAAATGGCCTTTACACCGTACTTTAATCAGAAGTGTTGCATTAAAAACAACAACAACTGGATTTCCAGAAGCAACTGACTGAACAGGAGAGCTGAGAGACCTGCTTCCTGCTTCCTGTTCCCACCACCGTTGAGTAGGTGTCCCCTGCACACAGGTCTCCCAGGCCCAGGATGCCTTCCTGCATGGGGTCCAGCAGATTCCCCTGGCATGTTCACCTTGGCCCAGGAGAAGGCGCCTCACAGATAGGCAGTGCCACTTCCTCCAAACCTACCACAGGCCTCAAAAAGCCAGAATTCTAAGAAGGTCCTTTCCCTACTGCAGCTCAGATGTCAGCCTTTATGAGACTGTCTTTTGTCCTGAAGTTACATATTTTAAGGGCTCTGATCCCTTTCACGGTTTCTCAGCACTCTCATCTCCTAATCCAGGAGGAAAGTGACAAGATGCCCCCTGGTCTGTCACTTGTCACCAGAGCTATGACCCACTGCTGCCAAACACTGAGCCAAATGCTCCACCTAGCACTGTGCTGAGCACATTCACTACCTTATCTCATCATCCTTGTGACAACTCCACTACCATCAGCTCTTTCCTACAGGTGCAAAACCTGAAACCTAGAGAGTTTAAAAAATAACAACAATAACTAAAGTCCCTTAAGAGCACTGTTCTAAGTATTTTCATATGCTGACTCAATTACTCCTCATAGCAAACTTATTTGTGTTACGATTTATGTTATTGTATTCATATTACAGAAGAGGAAACTGAGGCCCAGAGAGGAGGTTAAGCAACATGCCCAAGTTCACCCAGCTCACAAGTGATTAGGCAAAATTTAAATTCAGGCAATTTGACACCAAAGATGTGCTTTAGCCTCTAGGCTGGCTTGTCAAGGCCTTAGCACTGGTCAGGGCTAGAGCCAAAAAAGCCTGTTCCACATGGTCAGGATCTAGAGACACAGGACTAGCCACGTGCTCTATAGTGTCCAGGTCACTGGGGAGCCAGATCTCCTCCATAGCATCTCCAAGACTGGCCCACAGGGTCTGTGATGACTGCCTGACCTTCCTCAGAGCTAGGCTGGAAAAATGTTTGATGATCTTACTTCTTTCTGAAGTTTCAGGAGACTAGAAACTTCCAGCAGAGGTAATAAGCTGTATGACGACATCCTGGGTCCTTCTGGTGTGTGTAAAGGAGCCACTCTCACAGTGGTGTCAACGGGGCATCTCTAAACACAAGGAACAGGAGCTTATGCCAGATAGCCTTCCTGGTGGGCTGGAAACTCTAGCTAGGTTTGAAATCGAAAACTTCTCAAGCTCTGGGGTCTCATCTTCTTTACCCCTTAGCCATATATTTTAGTTTCTGCTAGAAGGTCTGCCTGAAGACATAAATGACACCCAAACTCATGAGATGACCTGTTTTCTCTTTCCATAAAAACTAGACATTCTGGGAAGTCTCTAGCAGGCACTGACCCAGCCAGCAGCATCTTGGTTCTACAAACAATGGCCCCAGGGAACACAAAATCAGCACTTGCTCACCCCCACAATCTTAATAGAGAGTGGGTAGGCAGAAGGTTTATAAATCAGATGAGTCATTTGGTTCACCAAGGGAGAAGATAAATAAACCAACACTCCAATTAATTTTAACCTGCAAAGAAAGTGCCTGTGAATGGTGCTTCAGCCAAGTCCGCAGGGTCTGAACAACCTTAATTATTCACAATGCAAATTGCTCTCACTGCTTGCTGGATAATTCCTCAATACCTTCCATCCTGCTTCCTCTGCCCTCCACTCATCCTCCCATCCTCCTTTCTCAGCATCCTGCTCTTTATTCCAGAAGAAAATTTCTGGAAAGGGCCTTCCAATCAGTCATTCTCTTTAAAAAATCTTGATGAATTTTTTACTTTAAATGAATCATCCAGGACCCTAATTAGCTTAACCTAGGATCCTAGGGCCTGGCTCAGTGGTTGAGCACTGACCTATGAACCAGGAGGTCACGATTTGATTCCTGGTCAAGGCACATGCCCAGGTTGCGGGCTCAATCCCCCGTGGGCAGCTTACAAGAAGCAGCAAGTCAATAATTCTCTGTCATCATTGATCTCTCTCTCTCTCTCTCTCTCTCTCTCTCTCTCTCTCTCTCTCTCTCTTTCTTCCTTTCTCTCTCTTTCCCTCTGAAATCAATAAAAATATATTTTATAAATAAAGAGAATCTCACTCTGCATTTCTGCTTCCCAAGGCAAAGCTGCTCTGCCCCTCAGAAAAACAAATGAGCAAACAAAAGTTTTAGCCTCATGAGCTGAGATTAGGTCAGAGATTGGAGCCCACCACTCTCTGCATTATGAATTGGATCGTAGGGTGCTATGCAGGTGAAACTACATTTAAATGATCACACCATTTCTCTTTGGCTGTAAAGAGAAATTTGGAAGACGTAGTGGTCACAGTTTTTCCCATCAGACTGTACTGTCACAGAATATGTGTTGGTTTTCCAATGACACTGACCCAGCCATTTGTTCATCTTGGCATGACTTCGGTGATCCCTGCCCATCTGCGTTGTCATCTTTAAAGTCCTTATTATCAGCCTCACTCCCCAGCTAGAGAAGCTATCTGTCCCCAAAACAAATTTAAAAGGTGAGAGAATGAGGTAGGATGTTTCGATGATAAACCAAAAATGAGAGCCATAGGACAGGGGTGGCCTCTTTGGATACATTCTTAATTGGACATGCAGACATAATGACAGGAAACCCAGAGGCAGGAAAATCAGGCCCAAGGCTTAGAGCCACCACAGGGCTAACGATGTTCATGAGTCCATTTCTCAAAGGCAAGTGGTCTGCCCTCTCCTGGCTCTGACTGGTCGCCCTGCCGCCCTCCTCTCCTCAGCTCTGGGGTGGTTTCTTAACAAGATCCCTTCACTGGGCAGCGTATTTTCAGAGAGCACAGCTTCAGTGAGCGCTCCCAGACCACAGTCGTGGTCACCTGGCAGAGATTCTGGGCAGAGTGAAGAAGGAGGTGGGGAGTCTTGCTGTTGCTGGCGCACGTGGGGGGTCTTGCTGTTGCTGGCACTCTAGGACGAGATCTAGGTCAGTACTCAAGTGAGTGGGAGTCCTCACTGCTTGGAGCATGGCCAGACATCAGAGAAGCTGCAGAATGGATGAGTCCAGGAGCCAACTGTGCCACTCCCAGCAGGAGCCGGTGGCTGCAGGGGGTGAGGACTGATTTCCCCACCAGTCCTCTGCTCCTGACCTGCTGTGAGGAGGGGGCAAGGGGAGGAGTGCTTCCCATGAGTCAGTCTATCTCAGTCTTGGCCTGTCTCTCTCCTTTTGCCATATTTGCTGCCTATCCAGAATGTTACAGTTCCATGGATCCAGACACACCTGGGGTTTGGCTGATCTAATTAGCCACAGATGAGTCTGTTCCCAAAATAGGGAGTCAATTATTCTAATTTCTGTTCTAACCAACAAGGCATGACGTAGGCCCAAGGCACATAACCCCAGATTGGAAGAGAGACGCATTCCTTCTGAACTGGTGCTCAAGGCTTGTGATCCTCCGAAACCGGTTTGGCTCAGTGGATAGAGCGTCAGCCTGTGGACTGAAAGGTCCCAGGTTCGATTCTGGTCAAGAGCATGTACCTGGGTTGCGTGCACATCCCCAGTAGGGGGCGCGTGCAGGAGGCAGCTGATGGATGTTTCTCTCTCTTCGATGTTTCTAACTTCTATCTATCTTCCTTCCTCTCTGTAAAAAATCAATAAAATATATATTTTTTTAAAAAAGGCTTTTGATCCTGCATGAATGTGACTCTGAAATTTGTGTCCTGAAGCTGGAGTTGAGTGCAGGGATAGACAAACCTTCCCTTGCACATAGCTCCCAAGTCCCTGAATCTGAATGGAGGATACTGGTGGACCAGTCTCGTTTGGGATGGTCCTCACACTGCAGCAAAGGGCTGTGGGTTAATCCCAGCATCTATAGCTGAGCCCAGAAAATCAGGGACTGCTTTCCACTGACACCAAAGACCAAGACACTGTAGGAAGATGTAGGGCACAGCCCAAGCATGAGCTCCCTAGAGCTGCTTCCCCTGACCCCAAGGAGGTGCTGACACTCCCTCCCCTCACCTCACTCGGCCCTAGACCCACCCCTGCAGGGCATCTATACCTAGAGCTGGAGTTTTGGGATTTGGATCATGGTGGCTCTGTCCATTACCTATGTGATGTCGGGAGCACCTTACTTTCTCTAAACCCGTTTTCTCATCTATGACATGAGAGTGATGAAAGCACCCTCCTCAGGAGCTTGTGGTAAGGCTTAGACGAGTTAATAAGAAGAAAAGACTTAGAACATAGGAAGCACTCAGTACACTTTCACTGTTGTTTTGCTGCCAGTACTGCCAGTTGTCAGATTCATGTCAGACCGTGAATCCCTTAAGGGTAGGAAACTTTTCCAATTCCCTTCCAACACCCGGCACAGAACATGATGCAGAAGAAGGTTCAATGACTGTCTGATAGATGAATGAATGTTGTCAATCCAATGGACAGTGCTGGACCACGGACCTCAGCTTCATTGAGTGGTGAATGCCTGAGACCTTCCCTGTAGTATGCTGAGAGAGGGAAGAATTCAGTGAGCCACTAGGCAGAGGCACTGAGCAAGGACAGAGAGAGGGGCAAGGAGTTCCAGCAAAACAGACTGGCACTGACTTTGACCAACTAGCTGTCCCTGGGCACTTACATTTCTTCTCAGTCCATCTATCCGTACATCTAAACAGAAGCTGAAACTATTGGGAAGATAGTGTATCATTTCAGGAAGAACAAGGTCAGAGGGTAGCATGACCCATCTTTCTCCACCTGCCCCACAAGACTCCACCATGACCAGAGAAACCAGCAAGCTCTCAACTGGCTCTGCTTCTGAAATCACAGCAGAAGGCAACAGGTATTCCCAGTCATTCCCTGGGCTGTGCTGTTGCTTCACACCCACCTGGGAGCCAGCCCTCCTTCGCATCAGCCCCAGCGGGCCGTGTCTCCCATGCCTCTCTGAACCCATGAGGCAGAAAGCTTGTGACTCTCCCGAAGCTAGCCACAGGAAGCTCCACAGCTGGCCTGGGCCACTGGCTGTTGTGTAACCATCACTGGAGAGACATCTGTGGCTTTTGTCCTGTGGCCTCTGGAGGAGACAAGGATGGGACCTGGCAGGCAGCCAAGAAGCCATGGAAGCCATGTGCCCAAGTGAAAGAGGGTAACTACACCCATTGAACTGGAACTTCTCTGAGTGTCCTTTGTGTTTTAGACAGGGTATTTCATCATCTTTGAAATGCCAAATAATACTGAAGAAGGGCATGCTATTTTTTTAATATATATTTTTATTGATTTCAGAGAGGAAGGGAGAAGGGGAGAGAGAGAGAGAGAGAGAGAGAGAGAGAGAGAGAGAGAGAGAGAGAGAGAGAGAGAGAGAGAAAGAAACATCAATGACGAGAGAGAATCATTGATTGGCTGCCTCCTGCACAATCCCCACTGGGGATGGAGCCCAAAACCTGAGCATATGGCCTGATGGGGAATTGAACCATGACCTCCTCATTCATATGTCAATGTTCAATCACTGAGCCATGACAGCCAGGCGGAGGACATGCTATTTTTATGAATTTTCAGAAAAGGTCATGGACTAATAAGAGGTTGAGAACATCGCCTGGAGGCTTCTTGCCCTGCTGTGTGTCCTCATCACTGTTCTACTTATAAACGTCAGTCGCCTTAGTCCCAACAGTTATACATGGAAACAACATAGCAATCCAGAACTGACAGATGTATATGTCCTTTAAGCCTACCTACCTCTCTCAGATCTGGAATAGTCAGGATTTTCAGCCACTGTTAAAAGAAAGGAACTGACCAAATGCATAGTCCAGACACCAAGATCCTCATTCCTCTTTGTCCAAGAAGCACCCTGTTTGCCCCACCCTAGCTGAGCGCCCAGTCTGTTACTCCCCCAGGCATAAAACAGCACCTGGAAGAGCCCCAACGCCACCAACATCTATCAGGGTGATTTGGTAATGATCAGCACTGAGAGCGATTTCTTGCTCATTCATCATGGGCAGTCTGTCGAAAACAATCTCATTTCAAACCCATCCCAGGGAGAAAAGAACTGACAAGTGGCACTAAGTAATCTACATCAGGGCTGCTGGGAGTCATTTATCTTTCCCTCGCCCCGCCCAGGACCTAATGCTCTGAGAAGAAAGGAGGAATAAATCACATGGGCTCTGAGGGAACCTGTTCACCCACAGGAGGGGCTTCAGATAAAACAGAGGCTATCAGATGGCCACACACTCCTGGCGGTTCAACTCGTTTTGGTCCCTGTTTTATGATCACCATCCAGAGGAATGATTGCAGCATCTAAGAGGGGCGTGCCTCCCTCATGACAAAATCTGCTCTCTGCCTACTTTTAGTTAACCTTAAAAGCCAGAATTCTCCTTCTTCGGGAGTAATTACAGAAAAAAGCTTATTGCTTTTTATATAACCCAGTCTCCCCTTTGTCTGGGGCAGCATTTCCTTTGCCAGACCGTAGCATGGAGTCTGTGTCATATTAGCTAACAATTCTGTGCATGCCGTTTCCACTGACGTCAACGCCCTAGAAACAGCCAGACTATCAAGCAATCTGTGGTCCACAGTGAAAAGCAGGAGATGGAAAATTTTCCCTAAGTTCCTGGCTTTTTTTTTTTTTTTTTTTTTTTTGGTAATTAGTTGCAGGTAGGAAAAGCAATCAATCACTCTTCTTACAGAGCATCTGACTAAACCCAGGTTCTGGTCCTGAGGTTGGCCAGCCCTCAGAAGGTGCCTGCGAATTTGAGTCCCATCTTTCTAAAGCTCTGTCAGTCTATGGCTTGGAAGGTACAGCAAAATGCAAATTATGGCATAAATGCTCTACCTCCTAGGAGCCAATTTAAACAGAACCACCTTTTAGAGGGTAGCCCCCACCAGTTCTCACAAAGATTTACACTATGGTTAATTATACTTCATGATTATAATAGTTCTGTTTCCAAAATAAATCACTAGGTTTTATGTGTATGACATTTTAGGATCAACTTATCCCAAACTGCTTTCATTTGCTGTCAAGGGGTCTGAAATCCTGACTTTGAAAGAAATAATACATGATTTTGCACAAGACAAATGTAGGAATCAAAGTTAAAGATCTGGATTCAAATCTTCCTTGTGCACTTCAAGCAAGCCACTCTGACCTCTCTGTGCCTTGGTTTTCTCATCGGTACAATAAGGTTAATATTGGTACCTACCTTGTAGGCTGCTATGCGGATGAATTGAGGTGATACTTACAAGGGGCTTAGCACATTGCTGTCACAGAATAAACATTAAATTAAATATTTTCAGAAAACTCTCAGCCAGAGATAAATTAGGGGGTGGGCCAACTGGTCAGTTTCCTGAAAAAGGGGGCGGTGTCAATGTATAAGGTGCCCAAGAAATGTAACAAGATAGGAAACTGGGATTCTCAGCAAGAGTACTTACTATACATGATCAGGAAGACTACTTAGGAAAGCCCTGTGAGGAGATAAGTCTCTGTAGGGACAAATTCAAAGACCAAGAGAGGGTCTCTGAATGGCCAAGGCCTCCGAGGTACCTCTGGAATCATTTTCTTCCTTCTCCTTCTCTTCCCCCACACAAAGCTGTCTCCACACTGAATAAGTGTTTAATAAATATGTAGAGGATGTCAATGTGAAGGCATGGGAAATCAGTAGTCCAGGCATCTCCTTGTCTATCGCACTGAGCTAACTGGGCATCAGACCTAAACACCCTCGTTGCTTTTTTCATTCTCTCCCACTACTCAGCCACCTCCAGTGATGAGAAACTCCAACTGGGGCCACCGTGGTCATGTGGCACCTCCCTCCTCACGAGGCACCAGTCCAAAACCCTTAAACCACCAGAGCCAAACCCCAAGTGGGGAGTAGCCTTCAGCCCTCGCTGTGTGTCTCCAGAACCTTCAGTTCTGGAGACCAAGAAAAGAACAATCCACCATGCACACTATATCACCAGGACTTATCAATGAGTGTTACCTGGGAGATGTGGCTGAAAACTGTCTGTGGGGATGCATGTTTATATCATGGTAATATAAATAGTTGTCGACTCCTCTAAAGTTAATGAAGCATCTTGTGGCCAACAATTTTTCTTTTTTTTAAAAGAATGATAAGAAGGCCGTGTTCTGGAAGGAACAGAAAGATCAATAACCATTCCAAGCCCATCCGGACCATGGACATAATGGAAAATAAACAAAGGTGATTCATGCCCCTGAGGAATCTTAAGGTCGTGAGTTAACCCAGTTTATCTTCCCAATTTTGTCAGGCAGCTTCATCTCCCTCACCCCCATCAAGCGGTATACAGAAACAGAATAAATATATTAATTTAATGCTTTGGCAGAAAATCCAATGTAAAGAAAACAGTCTATGATAAGGTCCAAGACCAAAAATAAAAAGAAAAATGTAAAAGCACTGTGTTTAAAATCCATCTCTTTCCCTCTACTGGTGCTCATCACTGAGAAGGAAAACATTTATTCAGCCCACTATCTGTCAGGCATGTACTAGAAAGTTACACATATCTTGACCCTGGGTTGAGGGGGGGCAGTATCATGGCCATTACACAGATGGAATGACCAGACTTACAGAGATGTTAACTTGCCCGAGGTTATACTCCTAGAAAGAGGCAGGCCTGGATGTGAGTGCCAACTCGGAGTCCAATGCCTGAGCTCTTCCTGTATTGCTCTGTTGACCCACCCCTAAAGCTGTGGTGGGAGGTGGAACACACCCCCTGAGATGAATTAGGTGGGATTCAAATGCTGACCAGGAGCTACTTTTACTCTAGAAATCAAAAACAAACTGTAGTGGCTCTAAGCGAAACAACAAAAGCAAAAAAAAAAAAAAAAGAAAAGAACAAATATGGGTGAGGATATGGACAAACTGCAATCCTCTAGATTGTTGGTGGGAATGTAAAGTGACGCAGCTACTGTGGAAAAGAGTTTAGTGGTTCCTCAAGAGTTAAACACAGAATTATCAGATGACCCAGCAATTCCACTCCTCGATATATAAGAATTGAATTAAAAAACAAAAATTCAAACAAATACTTGGGCACAAATTTTCAGAATAGCCTAAAGGTAGAGACAACCCACAGGCCCATCAACTGATGAATGGATGAACAAAATGTGATATATCCATACAATGGAGTATTATTCAGCCACAAAAAGGAGTTACATACTGATACATGCTACCACATGGATGTTCACATGAAAAATAATATAATATTTAATAAAAAAGTAATGAATAAACTCTGTTTTGCATACTCACAACTATAACCTTACTTTTGCCCCACTCTGTATTATGCTCAGTGAGGGAAGCCAGACACAGAAAGTCACATGTGTGATTCCATTTATATGAAACATCCAGAAGAGGTAGATCCATTGAGACAGAAGCAGATCATTGCTTGCCAGGGGCAGGGAGAGTGGGGGGATGGGAAGTGACTACTTAAAGAGTATGGGGTTTCCTTTTGGGGTAATAAAAATGTCTTGGAGTCAAACAGAGGTGATGGTTGCATAACATCGTGAATATACTAAATGCTACTGAATCATACACTCTGGTATGGTTAATGGTTAATTTTATGCTATGTGAATTTCACCTCAATTAAAAGCACAGCCAAGAGTGCTACAGTGAAGAAGACAATTTCACAAATTGTCTAATCCACTCTGTTCTCTGTGGACGAGGAAAGTGAGCCACAGAGTTCTGGCTGCCTCACCTAGAGTTACACTGGTATAGTTGGCACCATCAGGATTAGAAACTGACCCTCTGTCAACTAATTTAACGGAAGTAGTGTTAAATTAGTTTCTCCAAGGTCACTAGAGGAAAAGGAGAAAAATACTGAGGGAAACATATCTTCGCCCAAGCACCCCTGAGTGCATCAACTCCTGCCCCTCTGGCTCAAGGTTAAGGTTCCTGGGAAGGCTTCCTCCACCCTCACCCCAGGGAACAGGGCCTTGTGCTTCTATGTGCACACAAGCCAGAGAGAGTTCCACATCATGGAACAGCCCCGACTCCCCTCAACAGAGCTATTTACATGTTCAGGAAGAGTCCACTTCATTTGCTTCTGCTTGAGGTGAAGCAGGTAAACTCAATTAACAATCAGGTTACTTCTTTAGTTCCCAGAGCTTGCTCATTACTGAAGCCATGTTGTCTCCCCAGAAGGACCCTAAGTAACTCAGATTTTAATATGCCTGGACTGACAATTTACTTAGCCTGGGCTTCAGTTGGGACCAAGTGACTGGAGAAATGATGGTTAATTTAGCCATTATTTTGCTGACATAATCAAAATTTAGTAATACCCAAGACTCTGAAATGACATTTTCTCTTCTTTAACTACTTTTACATGTGACTGGGAGAAAGTTATGCTTAATGGACATGTTTAAGATACATAAATTCTTGAATGGATTCTTCCCTACTTACTCTAATCACTGATCTCTTTTCACTGAACAAATTTAGCATTGACAGGAGAAATCATGAAACTAAGGGTTCATTCTTCCTCCTCTGGCTTGGCTTTCTGAAATGTGTGGTTTGAATGTTGCTTCACATGCAAAAGGATGCATGTGAAGGTGTGGTGAGTGTGTGTGTATAATGAATATTTTATTCATTATAAAGGCCAATGAAATTGATAGCACCTTGCAATCAATGCTCCAAAGGGTTTGTAGTGCTTAGATCTACCGCCAACCCTTCTCAACATTTCTACAAATTGTAACTGAAACTCAGGTCTTCTGGGAGGAAAATGCCTGCTATTAAGTTCGACAACCTAGAAGTCACCCTTGATTTCTCTGTTTTCAATTGAACAGCCCACTGTGTCTATGCCACCTCCCACATGTGCTCACCACCTCCACTGCCTCCATCCCAGCCCCAGGCATCATCCTCTCAACTGGGACTAATGAAGTGGGCTCCTGAATATTCTCCTTGCTTTTATCTTGCAACCCACACTTGGTTCTCCACATCACAGTCAGAAGGACTTTTTTGGTAACACTTTTATTGAATAACAATTAAAATACCATTCAATTCACCCATGTAAAGGTTACAATTCAATGACTTTTAGTATATCCACAGATTCGTACAGCCATCACTATAATTGATTTTAGAACATTTTTGTTACCTCAAAAAGAAACTCTATACCCTTTAGTTATCAATGCCCCATCTTTCCACCCCTGTAAACCCTAGGCAACCATTAATCTATTCTCTATATACCTATATTTGCCTATTCTGGACATTTCATATAAACAGAGTAATGAGTATTCTTGTATGACTGGCTTCTTTCACTTAGCAAAATTTTTCAAGGTTCATAAATATTGTGGCATGTGTCTGTATTGCATTCCTTTTCATGGCCAAATAATAGTCCATTGCATGAATATACCACATTTTGTTAATCCAATTGTCCATTGTTTTCACTTTGGGGCTATTATGAACAATGCTGCTATGAACATTTGAGCACCAGTTTTAAGTGGACATATGCTTTCATTTCTCTTGGGTATATACTTGGGAGTAGAATAGCTGTGTCCATGGTAATTCTATGTTTAACTTTTGAAGAAATTGTCAGTTGGCCTTCTAAATCTGCTGCATCCTTTTTTACATTCCCACCAGCAACATACAAGGCTTACAATTTGTCCACATCTTTATCCTTGCCAAGCCTTATGAGCTGCCATTTTTATTATAGCCATACTAGTGAGTGTGAACTAGTATTTCATTGTAGTTTTTATTTGCACTCACCTGATAACTAATGTGTTGATGACTATTTATCCTTTGCTCGGTTTTTAACTGGCTGTCTTTTTGTTACTGAGCTGTAAGAGCTCTTTATATATTCTAGATATGACTCTTATCAGACACAGGATGTGCAGACATTTTCTCCCATTCTGTGGATTTTCTTTTCACTTCTTTGATAGTGCCCTTTCAAATACAAAAGTTTTACATTTTCATGAGGTCCAATTGACCTATTTTTTTGCATTGCTTATGCTTTTGACATCACACTAAGAATTAATGACCAAATCCAATGTCACAAAGGTTTACCCCTATAAGGTTTTCTCCTAAAAGTTTAAAAGTTTCTGCTCTTACACTTAGGTCTTTGATCCATTTTGAATTAATTTTGTATGTGATATGAGTTAAGGGTCTGCCTTCATTTTTTTGCTTGTGGCTATCCAGTTGTCTCAGAACCATTTAAAAAAAATACTGTTCTTTCCCCATTAAGTGATCTTGGCATCCTTGCCCAAAACCAGTCACCTATGATGTATGGATTTATTTCTGGACTCTCAAGCCTGTTCTGTTAACCTAAATATCCAGATTGGCTATTTAAAAGCAGAAATCACATTATTCATCTCTGAAAAACAGCTCAACCCCCAGCCAAAATCACTTTCTTTTCCAAAGTTCCTACCCAGAGACTACAGACTCCAAAGAGGTCTTGGGGAATATTAAGAATCTATGAACTTGGATGAGAAACATTACATTTTTATTTTTATTAACCTCTAACTCAAATATAGCATTCCTTTCACCAAAAATGTGGGAAAGAAACTAGAATAGTATTTATGATACCTCTGACTTTGTTAGTAACAAAAATCCCAGCTATTTACATATAAGACTATCATTGATATAGATTATCTCAAAATATCATTTACACTAATCCTATTTTAAATTATAGGGTTGTATTAGAACTTGTACTTGATCTTGGTGATAATGCATTAATCAATAGGCACATGTACATTCTGAAAACTGCAATTCAATATAATTGGTTTTCTTATAATTCAATGTTTTTATATTATGCATTTATAGATATTCTGAAAAGGGAGTCACGGTCTTCACTAGACTACCAAAGGAGTTCTCAGCACAAAGAAAGTTAAGAAATCCTGCTTTTCCCATTAGTGTCTTAATTTTCTTCCCAGCACTGACCATCAACTGAAATTAGCTTATTTATCTGCCAACGTGTCTCCCTCTGACACTACAATCAGAAGTGCCTAGCACTTAAAACAGTGTTTGGCACACAATAGCCATTCAATAAATATTTATTGAGTTAATTACTGAATCATCAGTAATTCTCTAAGCAAGAGCTAAATCATCAGCTTAATGAAAATAAAAACTCCTGATACCAAGGTAGTGAAGCATAATTCATCCTGAAAGTAATTTCCCATTTATAACATTAACCAGATTTAATAAGTGCTAATATGTCCTATGTCCTGTATTATGTGCTTCACATGCAGTATCTCATTGACTGTTCTTAATACCAAGGAACAGAAATTATTATTATCCATATTTACAGTTGTGGAAACTAAGGCTCAGAGAGGTTAAGTTCTCTGCAAGGTCACACAGCTAGTAAGTAAGAGAGGGAAGATTTATCACCAGGTCAACCTGCCTCCAGAGTATCAATCTTTAACTCCAAAAAGTAAAGTCACTTTGAGGGACAAAAATAGAAATTTCAGAGAAAAATGTTTCTTGCTCTTCAATTGAGAAAACCAAGATGCTGTGAAAAAAAATCTGCCCTAGGACGTGGAGTTCAGCAGAGATTTCCAGTAAAATGTTCTTTCCACTATCCTGTTTATGAGCCACAGCAGGAAAAACCCATAGCAAAAACACAGGAGGACCGGGCTTCACATTAAGGATGAATTTCTGAAAAGGTTTCATTTGCAAGCACAACTGATACTAACAGGCATTAACCGAGGTCTGTTCTTGTCTTTCTTGGGGTCCAGCTTGCTTCTTTAAATATTAGGGCTCAGCCTCATTCAGAACATTAAGCACTTCATTAAGCTGAAATCCACGTTAATTTGATTGCACAATTACCAACTGTCTCTGGCTGGAGATGGTCTCATTTGTCAGGTGGCAAGGGGGCAGCATGGCCTGATGGTATGCTGGACCTGCATTTTATCCCCAGCTTGCGGTCTCCCTGTTTTCTGGGTTTGACCTCCTCAGGCCTTACAGCAGGAAGTTAAATTGGAGCAGGGAGACAGATGTTCTCCTTACCAAAGTGGCCAAGGGCACCTGTAGGCCCATCTATCTGGTCTGCAAAGGAACAGGGCACAGGAAGTGCCCTGGCCACCTGGAGATGGAAGCAAATGGAGTTAAATCAAAGGCCCGCAGTGCCCAGGGCAGCTCACCCACATGAGGAGCAGACATCTGGGTGGCTTACTTCCTGTCCCCTGTGCCCAGTTTCATTTTACCAGCTGCTGGCTCACCTGACGAGTTATCCAGCCTGAGTGTACGCAGGGGCCAAAGAGATGGATAATCACGTTGTTTTCCACAGTGAGTCTGCTGACATTGACACACCCTGGAAACTCTGGACACGGTGACGTAGCTTTCCCTCTCCTCTGCTACTCAAGCCTGTGCTCACAGGAACCCCCACTCTCCTCACTAACTCTACTGTAAAGATGTTAGCTTTGCCCAGAGATAGGTGTGGTCTTGACCCTCACTTCTGTAAGGCAATCTCTATAAGGCCTTGGGATGTCAGGCCTGATAAAGGTCTTTGCCTGGGTGTCTTCTCTATAAGGCCTTGGGATGTCAGACCTGATAAAGGTCTTTGCCTGGGTGTCTTGGGTCAGGGAGATAGTAACAATGTGAAGGGGTGGGGGTAACCACACCAGGAAGTCTCACAACGTGATAAATGGTAAGGGGCTTGGAGCCATGTGGTATCTGTCAACCTCCAAGGTGACTGAAAACTGAGGGCAGAAAGAAAAACTCTGAACACTGAGGCTCAGTGGGCTTCCCTGGCCTTATTCCTTAATTTTAGTGTGTTTACACCTTGTCTCTCTAAAGACCTGATGAAAAGCTTCAAAACCCACCTCCAAAGGACAACAACAACATCTAATACTTTTGTGGCCACTTTCATGCCAGGCACTGCACTAAGAGCTTTTACATACATGGCCTCTTCCTTTCCACCCAGGATCCCAGGGAGGTATTATCCTTGTCCCTCATCACCATCTTCACCCATGTCACAAAGTAAAGACCTCACACCTGGGGAAGGTTAGCTCACTTGCCTGGGAACACAGAGCTATAACGCTCAGGAAGAGCAGGACCAAGCCCAGGAAGATCTGGTTCCAAATCCAGCTGCTAAGTGCTCGGCGCCACTGCCTTTCCTTCACACCCACTCCCATCCAGGCCTCAGCCTCCAACCCATCTCATGGTCCCTCGGTGTCCAGCACACACACTGGCTGGGGAAGGAGAAAGCTGGGGAAGGAGGCAGCTGGGGCAGCTGGAGCCGGTTTCTCTTCAGCCAGCCAGCGCTCTTCACAAGCCTGGGTCAGGACCTGCCTCTGCGCAGTCTCTCAGCCCGTCTGTCACGTTAGCCTTGCTCATCTCAGGGGAGTCTCCTTCTTCCTGTGTGCTACTCATCCCTGTCTGCTCCCCCCTGCCCCGCTTTCCGCTCACCAATTAAACTGTCACAGCTGGCTGGCTTGGAGACAGGTGCAGACAGAAAGACATCTAAGCGACAGGGCTTCCAGGGAGATGGGCTTTCTCTGAAGCCGCTCTTCTGTTTTCTGTCAAGCTGGTGTGAAGCCTGGCAGGAGGAGCCCACAGAGGTCCGCAGCGACTCTCCAGCTGTGGGTAAGACATAGCCCTCAGGAGAAGTGGCAGCTGCCGACAGCTGTGTGGGGAGCCCCATAGTGCCTGGGTCCTGGTGCCACAGATGGAGCTTGGATGAGATTTCGGCTGGAGATGACTGTCCTCCCTGATTTGCAGCCTAAGGAGGAAATCTTCCCTTAAAAACAGGTGCTGACCCTCAGTGTTAGGAGAAGCAACCAAAGCGTGTCCAGGCTCCACCCTAGCGACCCCTCTCATCTCACATACATTCAGTTTTGCCTGGAACTAAGCATGCGGCCGCCCTTCCTAGTTTCATCAGCACTGTCCCCACATGTTCAAGGATGCAAATGCGGTTGGGAAAGGGGGCACCTGCTCAAGGAGAGAAAACACACTGCAGGTATTTGTGGCAGGAGGGGGATGGCTCATGGCCCTGTGGAGACTGCCCTCTGTCTGCCATGTGATCTTCAGGGCAAAAGAAACAGGAAGGAACAGGTGAACCAACCCTACCCAGCAGGAATCCTTGGCTTGGGGTCCACAGACAATATCAGGCTCCCTGACCAGCAAAATCCCTACAGCCTCATCAAATTCCCAAAGGGGTGCTGGTCCCACAAAAGAAGCACCACAATTGCACGTGCGATCCACACTCATCGCCTGCTAGCTTCCAATTCTTACTCACTGGTGCCTCAGCCGAGCATGGCCATGCAGGCAGCCACCAAATGCCCCTCCTGGCCCATCCCCCAAAATCCCCCTACACTGGATAATGGAGTGTTCTCCAAGGCACTGACAGGCTGCCCGGCTGTCCGGAGCACACCCATTATTAATGCTGCTCCTTCAGACCTTGCCTTCTGATGCCTGTTCATGCCATTCTGATGAGGAAAAATCCTTAGTACACTTGTCACCCACTTCCTCGTGCTGCTGCAGGAAAAAGCAGTGCTGGGTGGAGTCATCTAAGAGCATCCGCATGTTCCCCTTTCTCTCCATCCCATCCCAGCAATTCCCTCCAGGGCTTCAACATCACATGCAGTGGGTCTCACACTGGATGCTGAGCATCTTTGGTGTGTGTGGCGGGGGAAGAGGTGAAAACACCACCTCGAGAGAAGAGACGGGCTCTCTGTCTGGGCGTGAAGAGGAACATGGGGCTGAAGGACATGTGCCTTCAGTAGATTACAGCATCTAGCAGGCAGGCAGGCCCTGGAGCCACGCCCACAATTTCTTCCTGAGAGAATCATGACAGCTAAAAGGGGGATGAGTGTTTTCCATTCAGAAACCAGATGATGAAACAGGTGGGACCTGGATCATTCTGGGTTGTCTTAATGAAGCCATCATCTTTTTCCCAGCTCTGAAAATACCTGCGCTCTAGACCAGTGGCTCTCAACCTTTCTACTGCCGCGACCCTTTAATACAGTTCCTCATGTTGTGGTGACCCCCAACCATAAAATTATTTTCGTTGCTACTTCATAACTGTAATTTTGATACTGTTAATGAATCGTAATGTAAATATCTGTGTTGTATGTAATCATAATGTAAACATCTACAGCAGCAGTTCTCAACCTGTGGGTCGCGATCCACAGGTTGAGAACCGCTAGCAGGGTTGTGTAAGACCATCGGAAAACACAGATATTTATATTACAATTCATAACAGTAGCAAAATTACAGTTATGAAGTAGCAACAAAAATAATTTTATGGTTGGGGGTCACCACAACATGAGAAACTGTATTAAAGGGTCGCAGCATTAGAAAGGTTGAGAACCACTGCTCTAGACTCTGTACCCAAGCACAGCGAACCTGCTCTAACATGAACCACCAAGTTTCCATGCAAAAAGTGAAAGGCTGGGAGGTGTGGGTGGAGCTGAGACTTGGGACCATTTCTGGGAAGAAAGGTCCAGAGGTGCTTCCAATTTTGTTTTGAAGGGGGCACAGCATGAGAATCAAATGAGTAAGTGTTAACCCTAATGCCCAGCAAACTGCAAACTTTAAGGTTGATGAAGTCCACAGTCAGGCTTTATCTGTGCTAGCCCATGTCTTCACAGCCACACATGCCAGAAAATAAACCAAGTTTCACATCATGTGTCCGTATAGCCAAGTAAGTCAGAAGATAATCTTGAGCAATTGTCAACACTTACATGCTTAGTGTCACAACTCTGTTTTGGTCAAGTCAACACAATGGCAAAGCAGACAGCTTTAGGCCTCTTTTCTCATAAAGAATCTGACAATTTAAGGGGGTTATGTTTGCTTCCATTTATGTCCTGGAAAATACACTCTTGTGCACCTAGCAACCATGTTTAAAAAGCACTTGCAACTCTTAAACAAACAGAGTGTATGTTTATGAGGTCCTCGCGCCGTTATTTTCAGGGATGACGTAGAGTTTGTGCTATGCAGCTTCGGGGATTTACAGTAAGTTGTGGGTGATTTATTGCTGTGACATACAGTATTTGCCTAGAAAAAAGTGGGCACCGACTTAAGCAGCCTTTGAACATGTGTTCCACTGGAAACAAGCTGGAGCAACTAGAGGCCAAGGTCTCTCATCCTGGAGAGAGAAGGGGCCCTTTGGGGGAGATAGAAGACCAAGAATTAAGGACATTTTCTGGCACACTGGGAGCAGAACTAATTCAAGACCAGAAAGAGACACAGTTTAAAACAGAGACTGCAAACGGGAGGCCCAAATGTGGACCACAGCAGTGTTTGGGTTGGCTTAAAAATACTTTAAAAGTTTCAGAGTCCTGGGTAATATTTTAGAACTGGAGATTCAACATACAGCCCAGCCTCCTCTCTTTTCTTTGGAACAGGGGCAGATCTGGTTACAAGAGTCTGCATTACTGCTGGGAACAATCCCCTGGACCTGGGGCGCGTCAGGGGATATTGAGCTCTCCGCTCACCACAGGCCTCCCCGGACCTGCTCCCCTCTTCCTCACATCCGCCTGCCTCTGCCTCCTGGAGTGTGCAAACCTCAGAAATAGGAAATGCTATTTTTACAGCGGTATTCTCAGGGAATGGATCTCCTAAGGAGACCAGGTTCATTTTCAGGTATAAGAATGGACAAAGCACACGTTTCTCAAAAACTGGGCAGAAAGGCAACATGATTGTTTTTTCCTTCATTGTGGACATATCCACAGGTGCCATTATGGAAAATGTTGGGTTGCAGAAGCTAATATTCCCCAAAGCCGAGGCATAAGGTGTGGTTTGCTATGAAACGTTTATTTTTTTTTTTGTAAGATGGCACAGGCAGGGCTATGGTGGGAGGCATCTGTCTCTGGTGTGTTTTCTCATCTGTGAAAACTTCCAGACAGATGGGGCTGACAGGCAAGGAGGGGACAGCACCGACTTCTCCACCAGGCATGGCGGCAGGCTCGGTGCTGGTCCTACCCAGGAAAATGTCTTCATTTTAAATCAGAAGAGAAAAGTCACTGTAATAATAATGAATATGTAGTAATGAATCCAGCTCGGATTATATTCATCTTTATACAAACACAGCCATAAGATAAACTGTTGATATTCTTTATGAAAAAGGAACTCAGAAGGCACACAGAGCTCATGAAAATCCCAGTGGGCCCTCCAGGCTCCGGCTCCAGACAAACAGCTCAGGCCGGGCTGTGGGCTTTGTGGATGGCACAGCCTCACGTGCCACGGCTTTCCTCCCTCCACATCCCTGGATGCTCTGCATGTGGTGAGCTCATAAGCAAGGCCCCTGAAAGGCATATTGCCTGCTGGCCGAAGTATCAAAAAGATGGAGTGGATTTCTTCCACTCGACCACTTCTGGACATTTCCAAAGCTTTTCATCATCATGTGCATATGGAGAAGAGGAGCATCACTAGCAGAGACAGTCTGTTTCTTTGACTGTTTTTGCTGTCCTTGAAGCATTCTCAATCCTTAACCTCAGGAGGGTTTCCAGTCAGGGTTTCTTATGGACTCAGCACACACCAAAAATATAAGCCAAGAGGCCGAGTGCAGGCTGTCATGACAGCCCCACTGTGGAGCCTAGACCTGGGGAGACTGAGTTTTCTGTCTCCTCAACTCAAAACCTCCCCAGAGCAAAACTCCCCATTAACATCTAGCTATCTTTTCAGCTTCTCAACCTCCAGCACTTAACATTAGCAATGCTCCTATTAGTAATTGATTATATGTTTCACTTGTTACCTTGTTTTATTATCTTATTTTTCCTTTTTTTTTTCGGGACATTCCTGATCCTTGTAAATTACATATATAGCAAACATCTCAATGGAAAAGAGCCAGTCTTCTACATCATACATAAAATCCCCCAAACCTAGCAACATGCCTTGCAAACAAGTCTGTACCTAATGGAGTCTGTTACCTGCTACTGAGAGCACATGTACAGGGCTCTCAGTGTCATCCCTGTTGTGATGATGAGACAGGTTGCCAGTCCCTTCATGCTATGCTTTCCCATCAGTTAATAGGTGGGACAGGATTGCCCCCCACACATACACACACACTCCCACCTCCCAAGTTCTGGGAACAGTGGCATATGCATCAAAAAGTCCCAAGGGCATCCTTGCTGCAAGGGACTCTATTTCTAAAACACAAATGACTCGTCACTGACCAGGGTCTCCCCAAAGCCGCAGCATATCAGGCTGACAGGAGGAAGGACAAGGGGATAAAAGCAGAGACAGAGGTCACAGTTCCACTCCTTTCTGCAGCCCATAAATCCCATGTGGAAGCCGTAATAGTTGCGCCCATACCTCAGCAACACCATGGCTGTGTTAAGCATGAGCTCTGCCCTTGTGTTTCCATTAAAGGACTCTGAGCTCCTGTCTCTCCAGCTGGCTCCCACCCTGGTCTCTCAGCAGATGCTGAAAGCTCGCCTGGTGTGACTTATGGTAAAGGACTGGGCTGTGCCATGGGGAGAAGCTGCAGCCCTCTCTTACCACTTGTGGGTTAAACACATGCTAGTTTAGAAAACACAACTAACTAGCTGGGTCTGCAAGGGCATACATTCTCTTCATTTGCCCTGAAGTAATCATTCTTTTATTTTTTTAATGTTTTTTTTTTTTTATATTGTGTTGTTGTTGTTGTTTTGACAGAGAGGAAGGGAAGGAAAAAAGGGAGGGAAAGAGAGAGAGAGAGACATGGATGGCCTGTCTCCTGCACATACCCTACTGGGGATGGAGACTGCAACCTGGGCATGTGCCCTGTCCTGGAATCTAACCTGTGACCCTTTGGTGCATGGGACCATGCTCAACCAATTGAGCCACACCAGCCAGGGAGGAAGTAATCATTTTTTTAAAAGAAACAAGAGGCTAAGACTGTGTCCGCTCATTTAAAGCTTTCTTTTCAAATTCTGGAGATGATGAGAAGAAAGAATTCATTTTGATTTTTGAAAGTATAGTAGATATCATTTATAGTTATCAGATAGTGTTTTTACAAGATAAACAAATAAGCACTTGGGCAAAAATCCTCAAAGGTTTTGCATAACAAATTCCAAACAGGCCACACGAATGTGTTCAGCCTTGTTAACATTCCACAACAGAGTTCGTGAACTCTACTTCTCCCTCTGAAGTAGTATGGGGGAGGAGGGAGGAAGGAGTAGCAGAATCATGAAATCAGGGAATCCAAGGCCCCTTGCCAAGGGGGGGGTGAAAACTAAAGTTTTCCCAAGCAGCCACCTGGCCGGGTTTGATTTATTCCACCTGAGATGATCACTATTCTCCATGGCCCCAAAGTTCCCCCACGATAACAGCGTGAAACCTAAGAACTGTCATAAAAGGTCATGATTTCCTTCACTATTCAATGGATAATACTTGCTGTTGCATCTTTGTTCATAATTTATTTTGTGGAGAGAAAAAAACAACAAGAAGAAGAGATGAAGTAGAAAGGGGCCTGGCTGAGAGGGCAGTGCTCTGACTCCGACTTCCAGCTCTAACCCTGCCCCTGGCTACTGGGGTGACCTTGAGCAGGTCACTTAGTCCTCATCCTGCAGGAGAGGAGGCTGAGGCCAGAGAACGGTCTCAGGTAGACTCTGACACCTCTTCCAGTTCTAACATTTTATCCTAAAGTTGCCTTTTGCAGAAAACCTGGGAGGTCCAGCTCCATCCTCTCTCTCTTTCCTAATATAGCCCCTGATTTTTTTCCAAGGAAACGTCAAAGATAAGCAGTTCCCTCCTACACACAGTTGCAGGGGATACCTATCTACCACAAGGTGAAGCAAGTGAGGAAGCAGAGACCCCCTCAAAGTGTGAAGGGGAAGGAGGGAGAGCGATTACCCTCTTGGCATATTCTCCACCCATCTTCTCTTCACGATTATACCCAACTGATGAGAAAGGCAATTTGGAAGACTAGACGAGGTCTCTCCTGGGTGAGGGTCTCTCCCAGGTCAGAGGATCAATTGTTGCCATTCGAGGTTAAATTCTGAAAGGGAACAAGGACTTCCCATTGGGAATCATTTACAGCCTTTTGCCCCTAAGGCGTCTCCCCCTCTGCCTCCCTCCAGCATGCTCAGCTCCTCCACCACCTGATACCCCATTCTTTCAACAGCTGCTGGCTCTCCTGTTGTGTTCCCTTCACAGATGTGCATTGCTGCTCTGCACATCCTGCCCTTGAACTTTTCCTACCCGTAATTTTCCAAACCAAAGCCCAGCAATAAAAATGTCAGGGAGAGAGGAAGAAAATTGGGGGGCGTATTTTAAAAGGAAAAAAAGAATAGGGAGATGCCTTACACACACAGTGATTCGTGTTGATTTCCTCAACAAAGATTAAACGCTGGCCATGGCTCCTCAAAAAAGAGAAGAAGGCGGAGAGCTGAAGCGAATTTCTCAGAATCCTACCTCAAAGGGTCCGGTTCCACAAAGGAGCCGGGCACAAAGCCTCCTCTCTGCCTTGGGCTGCCCAGCTGTTCATGCTGCGGGGCAAGGGGTGTGTGAATGGGGACGGTTACAGGAGCGTTCACTGTACTTTACAGTCTACAATACATTGGCATGGAGGTGGCCTACATTGACCTCCCAGCTCTGCTGGGTGCCTGCCAGGAGGGTGGGCATGTGGGAGGCGCTGTGTCAACCCGTGTGCACAGTTACTAAGAACAAGCCTGGAGGAGGAAGCCAGACACCTAATAATCATTGTAAAGACCTCCATGGAAACATCTTTGGGCCACACTTTCCTAGAGTTCATTGGTTTGACAACACTAACTTTCTAGGCACACAATGAAGAACTACCTAAATTCTGTGACTCTCTCGTGAGATACAATAACCTATCTAATAGGAAGCAGGGCCTCTGCCATTATCTCCATTAGCATGGCAATTACTGTCACAGAGAACTAGGTAAGGGGGAAGGGCAAGGGTCTTTCTGCTGAGGAAGAATCCCTTCAGCGGGAAGAGCCCTGGAGAAACAACATCTTTCCTTGTTCTCTGCTAACCCAACCCCAGTCCATCACAAAATGCTGCTACTCCCTGAGATAGAAGAGAAAATAGTCTTAGAAAACCAAATTCAGAAGAAACAGATCAAGGTCCAAAGAGACATCAGACAGCACATGTCCCAGGTATCTGTCCCACACGTCCCATGTCGTAGGGAGAAAGCTGTCATAGGATGCTCATCAGCACTGCTGACTTTCAAACATGGCCCCAAAGGTGAGAAGTGGGGAGGTGGAGAACGAGAGTGCAAACAAGACAGGTGATTGGGGGGAGAGGGAGTGTGAGGCTAAGGGACCTCTCATTCTTGCAATTCCTCATTAAACCCATTTAGTCACTTCCACAGCCTACAATTTCACTTCTTGACATGGAAGAACGATGTTTTAAGACATGCTGGATTCAAACCTCAGCTCCATAATTTCTTAGCTATGTGGTTTGGGGCAAACGTTGCAGCTTTGGCCTTACCTGTAAGTGGAAATGCTGTAATACCTACTGTATGATGCAGTTAGAAGACTTTGATAGGAACTACTTGTGTTATTTATCTTAAAGTGCTTAGCACTATACTCCATACAAAGCATGTGATCAGCTAATGTAGTTCTCTCCAACCCCGGCCCCTCCCTTCCCTCTTGAGGAGAAAGTCTTGGCTGAGGGAATGAGAGGCCTGGCCTGTGAAGACTGGGGCAGGTAAGCAGTTGGGTGACTGGCCACTTCTGCTAAAGCCCTGGGTATCCCTATTACATCAGTGGAGCCAGTTTTATTTCCAGAGACTATAAAAAACAATCTGGTCATTTTCTATTGCAATCTTAAAAAGTTTTCCTTCACCATAACTAACCATAGCAATTTTACCATGTGGAAAATACTCAGCATTATCACTCTGAAGATGCTTCAAGTGAATGAATGGATACAAAATGAATGAATTATTGAATACAAATGTAAAATTTTCAAGACTAGGGCAAGGCCATTTTCACACCGTAATCCCTCTGTTACCCTGGCATCCAGCCCTTACATGAAATCGCTCTCCAAACCCGGTGCTGCTGTTCATTCCCCGCTCCTTACGGCCACATCCCAAACAGCTGCCCCTACCAGAAGCCAAGAGAAGATACCAGAAGCCAAGAGAAGATAGCAGAAGCCAACAGAAGAACCAGAAAGTAGCCCCCCACTGCGGACCAGCCAGTCTGGAGTAAATGAAGTCATTAAGGAAATTTTTAACAATGTGTGACCTTTCAGCTTTACTCTGTAACAGCAGGTAGCTTGCCTTGCATAGACAGGAGTCTGCATTGAAGTCACATAAACAAGATTTGACCTTCATTTTCAATATATGCATATTAAATATTCATAATCCACATAACTACAGCCTAAAAAGTAGCAGAGTTTAAACATGAATCAAAGCAATAAATATATTCACAGGTGAGTCATCCTTTCCCAGGATGCCCCTGGAAAAGGGCAAATTCCCAGGGCCCCAAGCCGAGCCTCTCTCTCTTCCAACTTCCTCTTGAAATTCTAGAAGCAGCAGGAACTGCTGCATTATGCAAGCCATGAATCCTACACTCACACTGACATCCTGGGGCTTTCTGTTCCCTTATCTATTAGGGAAGAATCACTGTTCCTATGTCAAAGGGAGGAAACTGACAGGGTTGGGTCAGCCATGATGACATCATCACCTACAGGACATCCAAGGGCACTTTTATTTTTTAAATTGTTTTTGACTTAGTATACATGTTTTTAAAAATCTTTGCTTCTCCGAATAGCAGAGTTAGTGAGAAGAAAGTGTTGATGTAAACATCAGAATTTAGGAGTTGGAGTGAGGCATGCCTTAAACGGGGCACAGCACCTTTAAAAAGAATGGAAAAGAAATGGAGTTCCTGCCCAGCCGGTGTTACTCAGTGGTTGAGCATTGACCTATGAACCAGGAGGTCACAGTCTGATTCCCAGTCAGGGCATATGCCCGAGTTTCAGGTTTGATCCCCAGTGGGGGCCTTGCAGGAGGCAGCCAATCAATGATTCTCTCTCATTGATGTTTCTGTCTCTCCCTCTCCTTTCCTCTCTGAAATCAATAAAAATATAGTTTTAAAAAAAGAAATGGCGTTATTTTCTTTTGGACTGTAACTGTCTCCTGTGACTAACTGATGGGTACCTTCTGGAGGATGGGATTGCTGTGTGTGGCGGGCTTAATGCATCTCTGAGTCTGTTAAGGAATTGACACTGATGTCTGTCCAAAGATTTGGTGGAACAGCCTCCTCTCCTTGGGTGGGAGCATAATTTTAACACAGTTTAAGGTAATTCTCATTGGCTTTCAACTCCAGGAGTCGTGAGGACAGTCTGTCTTAGCTCATAGCAACCACTTGAAGCTGTGATTCCTCTCTGGTGATCACCGGGAAAAGTAATACCCAAGGAAGGGCTTCTCAAAGCCTTAAGTGCAAAAGAACTGCTCAGGGATCACCTTGACCTAACAATGGAAAAGAAAAAAATGTGTAGTTGAGAATACATATCTGGAAATAATGTACCCACAGCCTCTTGATAGCAAATAAGCAGTGAAAGTTTAAAAAGATCACGTGCCCTTCAACTGTGACACTTTGCAGAAGTGCCGGCCTCACCTGCTGCCACACACAAGTGGAATAACCACCCAGCCCACCTGTCCTCTCGCACAACCTGAACTGGCCTATCTTGACACTGAGCCTGCAGAGCCTCACACCTTGAACTTGTGTTGCCAAGGTATTCCCCACCATCTGCGGGAGGCCAGCTCCGGTTAAAATTCACCGAAACATGTCATTTGACTGACAATGTCTGACCAGTTAGGTCCACGCAAGGGAAGGCCTATAGATTATCTTTTAAGTTATTCATTCATTTGAAGGGTATAAATACCAACTAAAATTCATCTGAAGTACACTTCTTTTTTCCAGGATAATGATTTCATATAAATTCTAAGAGAAGTTTAAAGATTTACTTCCAAGATGTTCATTTCTTTCCAATAGCCAGCAAAACCACGAGAGGGTAAAAATGATGACAGTTTTGAATGAAAAAGATGGATATTAAGAATTTATAGCCTGGTTTCTTACCTAGATTCCATTAGCTTTTTATGTGTGGATAGAACCTCACTTTATCTTGTTCACTTTGCTTGATTATAATTTTAATAGATTATTTTTTTTTATTCCTGAACCTTTAGACTTATCATAATGGTTATCTTATAGAGTCTGTTTTAATTCCTCTTCTTACTTAACTGAGCATGCTTGCCAGCTGTCCCCAGAAAGATGGCAGACTCCTTGGTACTGACTATGCCGATCAGGTCACCCCTGGGACAGAACCTTGGTGTGTAATTCCAGAACCAAAGGAAGAAATACAAATGAAAATTGGAAAGAGCGACATATGCATCAGGTCTTCCAATGTACAGAGTCTCTCTCTGCCAAACCACACAGTCTAGTGACAGAGAATAAAGACAGAGTTTAGGATGAGGCCAGAATAGTCCCCAGGGAGAGTGAGGACAGTCTTGGTTCTAGGATTGTTGGCACTTGGCTGGGAAAAGCTGAGAACAGAATGGAAGGTCCATTCTTGGAGTAGACTCTCTGCAGAACCAGAACCAGAGACAACCCCCAATGCCAGCTTCCCAAGGCTTAGCAGAGCTAGAACAAAGTCCAAAGAGCCCTGGATAGTGCCCGGTGCCCAAGGAGAGGGTCTTGCCTGTGGTAGTCCACCAGGATCTAAGTACAAACAGCTGCCTCCCAGTAGACACTGTTAAAAAAAAGACACAATTCAGACCCATCCAACAAGAGCATTTTATTTTAACAGAAATACAGAGGAGCAAGAAGAGAGGCAAAGGAAAGAAGGGGCCGAGGCATCTGTCCTTCTAATGATAACCACACGCACCTCCACATCAGGGCTTGCTCTGTCTGGGGCACACAGACTGCATGCCCAAACCCATTTCCTGAACCCTGGCATGGCAACTGGAAGGGGATACACCCCCCAGAATGTGCCTGGGGAGAGAATGGAGAAATAAGACTGAGGGCTTTAGAGATTTTTGCTTCAATTCAATTATGGTCAGAATGATTAAGAGGAGATATTTGGAAGGGGCTTACCTTCAATGACATACCACTTGGAGTTTTCCAGACTGAAAAGCTTGTCTTCTCTTTCTTGGCCAAGGCGAGCTGGTGGAGGAGCGTGTGGAATCTCCTCTCCTGAGAAAGTTTAAAGGACCCTCGCCCTGCGCTGGGCCAAGGCAGCCCCCGCTGGTGCGTGGGGAAGGCTGAACGACCTCAGATTGTCAGATGTGGCTGATTCCCAGAGACAAGTGATTGGAGCTGGTGTTTTCTTTATCTTCCCTAACATGATATTTTGGCCTTGGCATCCAAGTCACAAAATCCTCTGGCTGGTGACCAGATGCCTCTGAGAAATTCAGAGGTTAGGCGGACATGAAATAGTACCATCCCAAGACACACCGAAAGAACGCTAAGCTCAGAATTCAGACACACGAGGGTCTGCCAACAGGGGCATCGAGCAGGTTTCCTGGGTCAGACGTTCATATGCAGCCACACCAGGGACAGAGTTCAAGGAGCTACAAACACTCTCAGTGAAAAACACAGGCACAGAGCTCAAGGCCACTGTCCAGTGTCCAGCTCATGTCACCACAGACAGGCCGGCCAGACCCGCTCAGCTCCAATTTCCCAGATGCTGTCAGCATCAAGATTGCAACAGAATCCCTGGAATAGATGATGCACCAGGGTGACGCCTGCAGGGACCAGGGCAGATCTGGCCACCACCTGGCAGCTCTACTCAGCGACCTCTCCTGCCTCCTACAAAGCCTTTGCCATCTGTGGCACAGACCCCACCCCAGGCTCACCCTGAAGCGCCAGTTCACTCAGCTGGCACCCGAGGGTATGTGTGAGTGTCCACTCAAGGAATTCTCAGATGGCCATGGTCTCCACCTCTGGGAGTCATCATGAACTCTGTCCCATCTCCTTCCTCCTGAGTCAAGAAGCACCAGCGAGCGATGCTTCAGCTGAATATTTAGTTGGCAGGTACAAAGGACAGAATCATGCTTTCTAACAGATCTCAAATAAGATTAAAGCATTGAAACCCTAATGAGCAAAGAGCCCAACCACCATGGCAAGAATGGTTAAGACCCTGGCCAGTTGGACACTTAAACTTCCCAGAGTTTGCAAATGCACAAAACTCTCTGGCCCTCTTGGCCTCTTCAGTGCAAATATTCAGGAAACAGTTATTTACACATAAACAATACCCAGCACTCAGATACCCCTCCCTCCCTGTCCCAGCCAGCAGAGTCCTTCCTTGGGAGAACTTGCTTCCCATTCAGAAAATCAGCACCAATAGCCCCGCCTGCCTCTAAAAGTCTTCCACACTCAGGAGGCTCTTGCGAAGGTTGATGCTAAAGCAACACATTGATCGATGTAAATAAGGACTCACAATTGTGTCAGAAAAATAGGCAAGACAACGGATTTGAATACTCACTTTGACGAATCTATGAAGTATATTACAAGTGCACCAATGCTGAGAGCAAAGACTAAGACAACCTGCAAAACAAGAGAGAAATGCGTAACTTAAGGGCAGAACAATACTGGGATTTTATTTTTTAACTTTATGACACATGTAGCTGCAGCTCAGAAATTTGGTGCCAGGTGCTTTCTGGGACCTGCCTGGAAATCCATCTCTTTGCTCCCCTTATGTTGGCTCCTTCCTTACCCGGCAGTGGGCAGCAACCTCGCTGCTGGCCAACAGGGGTCAGGGCAGACTCATATCCTAACGCTCAGGGCTTTTATCTGGCACTGTAATCTCAGGGTGAATCTTCTCTGCCACCGAAGTTAAGACACAAAGTTAAGGGAAAAGAGCATGTAAAAATTTGGGGTGATGCAATGTTTCATAGTATATGCAAGTTAGGCCCCAAGAGAACTTAAATACAAGAATATCAATTTTCAGCAGCTTTATTGAGGTGTAATTTACATACTACCATAAAATTCACCCATTTTAAATGTACAATTCAATCAATGACTTTGAATAATTACACCAAGTTCTGCAACCACCACCACAGTCTCACTAAGATGCCTCGTGCCTGTTAATCCTCCTTTGCTAGCTGAGCCCTAGACAACCACGAATTCGCTTTCTGTTTCTATACAAGAAATACCAATTGAAAAACAGAAAGTTGGACTTGGCTTTGGGTGGCGAACACACAATACAATACACAGATGATGTATTACAGAACTGTACACTTGAAACCCATATAATTCCACTAGCCAATGTCACCCCAATAAATTTAACACAAAATTTTTTAAAAGGTCAAATTATTTCTAGGACCATACACATCTTCTCTTTCCCATTCATTCCTAGAAGCCAGGAACATCTAGCTATAGCTTTGTGTTTTCAGAACCTAACAGATCAACTGGGCAAAGTAGTCAATCCTTTTAGGTAGAGATGATCTTATAATGTTTCTCTCAAGTTGTACGTATTCCAATAAACTCATAATAAGATGTGGGAAGGGCACAAATTTGCTGCTTGTACAGATATCCATGGGGGTGGGAGTGGGGCGACAGTTTTAAGTATTTTGGAAAGCGTTTAAGTGCAGAACACCAGATAAGAGATAAGGTAGTACGTGAGGCCAGCTACATGGCAATCCTTGTTCTCCTTCACACTCTTCACTCAAAGGTAATCACCTCTGTTAGAAGACAGCACAGCATCCCCTTCTGAGGATACCTGTCACACCAAAGTCCATCAAATGAATATGTAGCAGATCAGGCCGATACTGACACCTCTCTACTCACTCCACATCCTCATTTGTTTATTTGATCTTTCACAAAGGAGAGTCCTGGTCCAACGGGAAGGATGTTCAAAGATAAAACAGATGCTAATCTTGAGAACAAAAAGTAAACACCACCACCACATAAGATGCCAGGGGCAACAGCTACCTTTCAGACCTGCTAATCTCGGTGAAAAGGGTTAAAAGTGTCAGTCTCCTCAGAGCATCTATGAACATCCCCTCTGGCATTGGCTGGTGCATAGGGATAAACTCTAATTTATGTAAAGACTATGTAAGAATCAAGCTGTGTGTGTGTGTGTGTGTGTGTGTGTAGGAGAGAGAGAGAGAAGGAGAGAGAGCCTCGCTCATACATTTCTGTACTTGTACTTGTGTGTGCACCACAGTGGCTGACAGAAATGAAATCTGCATATTCATTTAGAACACTGCAAAACTCTATGGAGCTACAGGGAGGGAGGGAGGGTGAGCTCCATATTTAAAAGCTGATGGTTAAAACAACTGGACCCTGTAAAGGGAATATGTGGATCTACAGCACCTGATAAATTCTCTTCATGAGAGGAAGTGTTAAGACACCACTGGGGCCTATTTTATTTTTCCATTTTGTTTTAAAAACTAAAACATGTCCCAGTTGAATCCAAGGAAACTCCTGCAGTCTGTCAGTAATTACCATGGAGCCAGTGCAAACACCCTGGCAGCCACCTGAGCCGCTCCCCTCACACTCATTCACTCATTCCTTGCAAAGTTATGCACAAAAACAAAACAAAAGCTGTGATCAACCCTCTGCTTTTCCCTCTATTAGCTGAATGAGGCAGCAAAACAAATAGCTGAAGATTAATTTTGACCTGTGCTGCTATTTCTGAGACACAAGCCCTCAGATCCTGGCTCTGACCTCATTCTCTGAATACCTCAAAGAGAAGGGGTGTGGCCAGGACAGAGGGGAAGGACCTCTGCTTTATTCATGAACAGCTGATTCAAGGCTCATCCCTGTCAATCTGGCTGCATGTGTGTGTGCCTGTGCTAGTGAATGCTGAGCTTTGGCCAAGCTGGAGACACAGGCTCATTCCATTAAAAGCTGGAGAAGAAAGAAGAGGAATGGTAAGGTAGGGCAGGGAGAGGGGGGAAGAAGAGAAGAGGAGAAACAGGAGAAACAGGAAAGGGGGAAAAAAAAGGAAAGACATCCTTGCAAAAGGCAACTACATCATTCTGAAATGAGCTCAGCATCGCTCTCCTGCAATGGCAATGATTCCCCACGCTTGAGTGGCCAAAGCAGCTGACACTACTTTCTCCCAGCTCCCCTCTACTGGCCTCTGCTGTGGGAAATAATATGCAGCTTATTTAAGCAAATCAGCCAGTGAGAGGAGGGAAGGATTCCTGCTCTCCTCTTAAGATGAAAACTCACATATCAACTTCTCTCTGATAAGGAAGAAGGGAAGAAGTCCAGGAGGCATGCGGCCTCCAAGTCTCCAGGGACTGAGGCTGCTGCTGAGGGGACCTGAGCTCAGCTCCTAAAGCTCAGCTGGAAGGCTCGGTCTCCAGGAGGTCCCAGTTCCCACCCACCCGCCTGCCCCCAGGCATGAAACCATAGATGGGCAGAGGGTCTGTTCTCCATATTGAAACAACTGTGCATGTGATTATTTTTGTTTGTTTGTGAATCCTCACCTGAGGATATTTTTCCATTGACTTTTAGAGGGGGGGGGGGGGAGAGGAAGAGAGAGAGAAACATGGAAGAGAGAGACACACATCGATTGGTTGCCTTCCACATGCACCCCGACCAGGGATCAAACCCGTGACATTTTGGTGTACAGAACGATGCTCCAACCAACTGTGCCACCCAGCCAGAGGGTGTGCATATGATTTTTAAACTTGATAAATGCCTCTTGATCATGTCAGCCTGGATCCAAGTGCTGCAGAAAATACATTAACCCTATGGATTTGGCCATGAAGACAGGAAACCAATAGAGATTCATCTTCTACAGGCCTAACAAAGGACCTCTCTCTCTCAGTCTCTCTGTCTCTCTCTGTCTCTCTCTCTCTGTCTCTCTCTCTCTCTCTCTCTCTCTCTCACACACACACACACACACACACACACACACACTTATTTCTCTCTTTGACAAATCCTCCATTGGCTGAGCAGCCTAGTCTAAATATAAAAAAAAAATCTATTTCATCACACAACATGATTCTATTTTAGCCTAAATGGTAATAGTTATGGTATAGTGCACCCCCAAATAATCATCCAAGTACTTATTTCACATCTGCTATGCATAAAGCCCTAGGAAAAACAAAGAAAAAAGTCCACTTGGAGTCATAAAATATACTCCTTCTGCAGTCCTCTTTACATAGATGAATCCTATGCTACATCTAGTCAACCATCTAATCAATGCATATGCTACTGATTTGGTGGAACACACCTGAATGGAGAAGAATTAGGTGGGGTAGGAACAGGGCTCTGGTCTCAATACCCTCCTTGTTCTCAAAGTGTCTCTTTTTCCTATGTATCCTCTCCTCTCATGCCCCTTCAGTAAGGAGGATGGCCATGGGGAGTCCCTCCATGCGCTTCCACAGTACCACAGATAAGGGACACGGAAGCCTCCGACATAAGATGAGGCCAGGAGAAGCATAAAAGCTTAGACAGGAAGACACTCATCTTCCAGCAGCTGAGTCACAGAATAAGCTTACAATGACCAAGAGCTTGTGAACAGTCAGACCGAGGGGATAACGTGAGCGTGCCCTCTCAGGCCCCAGTGCCCGCCTTCACTAGAGCCCGTCCAGTCTTCCTCACCTTTCACAGTCCAGTTTCACCAAATCACCTTGGCTACCTGCCTGGTGCTCATTGCCATATGCTTAGGTTTACTGGAAACACTGCATGCTGTATGGTGATACTCAGCACTGAGTGATGTTTACAGAGTGTGAGATACCTGAACACAAGTGATTGGATAGAGATTTCTTTAAAACAATGGTGCTTTTGAGTAATCTATTTTCAAAATCCCAAGACCAAACATAACGTGTTTGCACAGAATGCCAAGAAAGCGCGCGCATGCGCGCACAGACACACACACACACACACATTGTACTAGAAGAATGCCTGTCCCTAACACCTGACACCAGCCGCCTGAGAGAGAATATTCACAGCCACCTTCATGATGGAAATTCCAGCAGGCTCTGAAGATTTTCCAAATGTCTTGGAAAGTCCATAAAAGTGGAAAATAGCAAGGCCAGGGCCGGAATATCTGCCCTCGGGGCACTGGAGCTCTTCAAGGAAGAACAGACCCAGTAATGAGAAGAGGGAGGGGAATGGATCAGGAACAGAGATTCTTCTGAGATGCTGCCCATTCTAGAGCCTGGTTTCAAGTGTCAGGTTCGGGCCCAAATACTTTCAATCAACATATGAGGCTCCGTGGGCCTTCAGATAGGCATTTGAAGCAGAGGCTCACAGAGGTGACTGCAACCAGGTGTGTGATCACCTCAAGAACTTTCCTTGAAAAACAGAGATGCCCTCCTCTGTCCTGAGACCAGAAAATCTCAAACCTGAGAGTGGGGAGTGAGCTGGACATCTCTTATTTTTAACAAGTTCCTCCAGTGAATCTGACGTGTGGCCAAGAATGGGAGTCACTGAATTAAAGCCATTAGGGGAAACCACTTAGCTCAAGTCAGAGATTAATTTACAAATGTCTCCTTAGCAATTAGCCCATCAGAATATATGCATGAGGCCTGCAGGCTTGGAGAATCGTGCTAGGAGTACTCTACAAAGTGCAGAGAGGAAGATGAATTAATTCTCTCCCGAGCAGGACTTACATATTCTGCTCAGCGCTCAGCAGAACAAATGGCCCTAATTAATGATTCTGCATGTTTGATCGGGGCCTAGCCAGCTACTGGCAGCAGCCACCCCTCAGAACATGGACAATTTCCTATATATGATTCTGAAGGCACATGAATTTTTAATTGATAGATAATTTATATTCAATTAAAGCCACTATCTTAAAAAAATAGACATGAGAGCTCCTAAGGCAAAACAATCTGGGGACACTTTGTTTATGGGAGACAACATCATTCCAACACCCAACTCGTGCCGTCTGGTCTGGTGAGTCTAACAACTCCAACAAACGGGTAGCCAACGCCTAGGCATGGGCCTTGAGGGAGAGAGAGGAAAACAGAAAACTAAAAGTGCCTCCCAGGCCTCATCTTCGCCTTCAACGAGCATGGAATCCAGAAGCTTGAATGATTCGGGAGGCGCCTGTGAATTCGGTAAATGCTACACATACAGACAGACACCTGGAGATGCCTATGGGGGGACAGAGAAGTGACACCACCATCACTGCACAATCAAACGGGGAAGGGGAGAAGGGGAGACCAAGGAAGAGGAGAGGGCTCCTGACACTCCTGGTCCACCTGGCTGTCCCAGGGAAGGACGACACCAGGGCACCATGTGACTGACAAACCCCGTGACTGATGCAGGGGGAGAGCACAGACTCCCATCCAGGGGCAGCCTAGCTCTGAATCTCAGCTCTGCCCCATGAAGCAGTTCGCTCTTGAGCACATCACTTCATGTCTCTGGGGCTCAGCTTCCCAGTCTGTCAAATGGTGGGATTGGGACAGATGGTTATCAAATGGGGACCCTGACAGGTCATTGCTTACAGTTAAAGAACTAAAAACTTTTGGCTTAAAAAGGCAGCCTCTTTTATGCCAACTGAAAGCCATTTTTTGCATAATTATATTAATTCAGTATGATGGCAATGATGTGTTACTAATCTGTGTCAGAGTTGCTTTTTCTTTCATAAATCACAAGTGGGAACTCCATGGACACTCCCATTCATTGGTGTTTCCACTCATTGGAAACACCAATGATTGGGCAATCAATTGCTCACACAGTTTGACATCCTGCACAACAAACACAAAACCAGAGGGTCCAATGTGCCTCAGCCCTGCCGTGGTTAAAGGAAAAGGAGGGGGCTCTGACCCAGCCCCCTCACCTCCTGCCTCTGTGATCTCTGAAAAACCCACATCTTTGTAGGTTTCACCCTGAAAGCTCATACTCTGAGCTCAGTGGTTTCTTCAAGGGATAAAGGCAAACATAGTAACATGTTTTTCTCATCCCTAAACCCTTAATGGTTCCCAACAGTATATATAATCTTGCTACCAAAAAAAGGTATTTTTGTCATCATAAGTAACAAAAGATTTGTAAAGCATAAAAGCAATGTTTTGACAGCGCCACTTAGATATCCAAGGGTCCCCTAAGTTCCCAACCTAACATCGTGGTGCATTTCATTTGACTTATGCAAGTGTTTACACAAAAATGCTGTAAATGGATTCCCTGGAAACCAAGACTCCAAACAATAGCATAAGTATAGATGTATTCAAGACAAAATAAATGAAAAAGAAAGTGATTTCAGGAGTCAGTATTTAGAATTACAGCATTAAAATAAAATATGTGGGACTTCCAGATAAGAGTGAGACTATGTATGGAAGCCGAGATAAAATGCCTGTGAATTGTGGGCATTTAAATCTGGTGCCTCCGAAAGTGCAATATATAAAATGCAATACTAGTTAGTGTAGAATGGACTGGATTTTTAGGACACAAGACATAACTACAGAGAACCCCTTCAATTGCTTCAAATAATGTCTGTGGCTTTTGCTGTGAAAAAAAATCCTTGACAAGCTCACAAAACCCTGGGAAGCTGGCCCTTTTCTTTCCCTCTGGCTTTATCTTACACTCTCCCTCCAGTTAATGGAACTTTCAGTTCTTCTTATTCACCACAGGGCCAGCACCAAAAAAAAAAAAAAAAATCCTACCGCAGGGCCTTTGCATAAGCACGTCCCTCCTCCTAGAAGACATACCTCCCCTCACAGACTAGTCATCCTTCAGATTTCAGCTATACTGTCACTTCCCTGCCCATCTAACTTGGGAAGGTCCCCTATGAGCATAGTTTATACCTTGTAGCACTTGGCACTCCAGAAGTTTTATATTTCTTTGTGCAGTCATTTGACTAATTCCTCTATCCTCTGCTGGGCTGCAAATTCTATAAAGACAGGGTACATGTTGTTTTTTACTCATCACTACATTCCCAGAGCTAGCAGTGTCTCCATGTTTGTTACACGAGTTTTTGGAAGAAAGACTGAAGAATGAGTTTGGAGACTGGGTGTAGTGAAAGCATAAGAGAACTGGATGGATATGGACGCTCAGACATGAGGAATAGTTCCCTGTGTGGGGATCCAAGGGACAGTTGGCTGAAGTGCATCATCCTTGAGAAGGTCAAGGGTCTGGGACACTAAGGGGATAGATAGAAGATTCGTGTGCACAGACTCAGCCAATGGCTGGAGCTGACGTTGACAGCAGGAAACCATCCTGAGCAATGGAGTGCAAGCAGGTAGATGGCAGCATCAGGAAGGTGGATGGAGTGAGGACTCAGTGGATAGAGGATGCTCAAGAGTAAAGATCTCGCACCAGGATGGCAGGGGCGATGGAGGGCGAGGGTGGCCAATGGTCCCTGGGCTATAAAGAAATAAGCAGAAAAGTAGGAGGAGGCAAGATGGCGACTGGCAGGAAGGTAGGGAGGGAGAGTGTGTGAGAGAATGAGGGAGCAATAGAGGTGTGTGTGGATGTGTGTGGGTGTGTGTATGAATGAAATAGGGACAGTTAGACCCTGCAGTTCTTCCAGGGGGCTGCCAATCCAGGCAGTCTTAGACAGCAAAACCCCATGGCTGCCGCAAACACTCGGGGAGGATACCGGTGACACAGAGACCACGCCATCTTGAAGAACAGAACTGCTTGAGACTAGGATCCTAGCCTCGCCACCACCCGGACTGGTCTCGGAAGCAAACCAGGACCCTACAGCTGCTCTGGTAGAAGACCTGCCACCACAGCTGCAGACCCAGGGACACCAGGACTCCAAGTACCCTGCCGCAGATTTCTGTGAGTCACAAAGCCAATCCCCCTCCCCCGCTGCCCCCAGGGCAGCGACATAGAAACTACCAGACCCCAGCCACACAATAAGGCTTTCTGCACACACAAAGCAGTGGCGACTCTGCCTGACTTTGAGCCTTGGTGTCAGACACTGGAAGTTTGTTTCCCTGTGACTAGTCTCCACGCCCAGGCAGGGAAACTGAGCGGAATTCAAGCCTACCCACTCATCCCTAGGGAGGTGGTCTTCTGCGACCAGATCCCGCGCCCACGCAGGGCAGGGAGACAGCACTGAACTTGACTCTGGACTTGCAAACTCAGGGAATTTGTTTCCCGCAACTCGTCTCCATGCCCAGACAGGAAGGCAGTCCTGAATTTGAGCATAGGTGCACGACCTTGGAAGATTGTCTTCTGCGACCAGATCCTACACCCACACAGGGAGACAGCACTGAATTTGAGCCTGGGGGTGCAAACCCGGGGAGTTTGTTTCTCATGGCCAGACCCTGCACCTTAGCAGAGAGGCTGCGGTGAATTTGAACCTGGATGTGTGGTCTCTGGGAGTTTGTTCCCCACGACCAGACCCTGTGCCCACACAGGAAGGCAGTGCTGAATTTGAGCCTGGGTACATGGACACAGGGAGTTTGTTTTTCACAGTGCACACCCACGTGACCAGACCCCACACCCACACAAAGTGGCAGTGCCACCTGACTTTGATTCAGGGCAAGCACACACAGAAGGCTGTTTACCACAGGGCAGAAGTGGACCTCCTGCCAACACAGTGCAACTGAGCAACCCGGTCTCCCAGGCAGATCGGGGACCCTGAATCTCCACAGAAGAGGCAGCATTGACCACCAGTGACTAGACTCCATTCCTCATTACATGCGCCTGAGATCCCTGATTCCCAGTACATTCACACTAAGAGCCAGTGACTCCAAATCTTGGCGCATGTGCACACAGGGACATGATTCTCAGTGTGAGGTAGCATCAAGAAACAGAGACTCTGATACACAATTCTCGGCATGGACACAGGGAGCCTCTGACTCCTGACACAATAGGGGACTTTGATTTTTGGCACACACCAGTGGGTTCTCTATTTCAATGTGGCGCAGGCAGGGTTCCTGATTCTAGGTGCACACACAAGGCCACACTAAGCACCTGTGACTCTGACCCAGGGAGAGCATGGTTCCCACCAACCCACAGCAACCGCACGTCTTGGTATCAGAGCTCTTCAGTGACACTTGGGGGGTGCAAAACTCCCACTGCACATGGTTCAGGCTCCCGCAACTCAACATCTGAACCTTTTGGTGACAGTCAGAATGGGGAGACAACGAAGCAATCCCCAGAGGAAAGAAAAGGAGGAATCACCAAGTAAGGAAATAAGTGAAACAGAAGCATGCAACATGACAGAAAAAGAACTTAAAGTAATGGTCATACAGTTCATACACCGGATGGACGAGAAAATCAACAACCTATGCAAAAATCAGGAAGAAATGAAAAATGATATAGCTACAATAAAAAACACTCTGGACGGCTTCAACAGTAGACTAGAAGAAGCAGAGGACCGAATCAGCGAGTTAGAAGATCAGGTACAGAAACAAGCCCAATCTGAACAGCAACTAGAGAAAAAAATTAAAAAGCAGGCGGAGAGCCTAAGGGAGCTTTGGGACAATGCAAAATGAAATAACATACATATAATAGGGCTGCCAGAAGGACAAGAAGAGTAGCAAGGATTAGAAAATTTATTTGAAGAAACAATGACAGAAAACTTCCCTGATATGGGGAAGGAAAAAGTTACTCATGTACAAAGAGTTCCAAGCAAGATGAATCCCAAAAGACCCACACCAAGACATGCCATAATTACAATGGCAAATGTTATCGACAAAGAGAGAATCTTAAAGGTTGCAAGAGAGAGACAGAGAGTTACCTACAAAGGATCCCCCATCAGATTATCAAATGATTTCTCAACAGAAACACATCAAGCTAGAAGGGAATGGAAGGAGATATACAAAGTGACACAAAGCAAGGAACTCAATCCAAGAATACTCTATCCAGCAAGAC
Organism: Corynorhinus townsendii; assembly: GCA_026230045.1. Classification (NCBI taxonomy): domain Eukaryota; kingdom Metazoa; phylum Chordata; class Mammalia; order Chiroptera; family Vespertilionidae; genus Corynorhinus; species Corynorhinus townsendii. Next base: position 102,159,065 of record JAPDVU010000008.1, on the reverse strand, counting down.
TATCAATCAAAATTGAAGGGGAAATCAGAAGCTTCACAGACAAAAAAAGGCTAAGGGAGTTTAACACTACCAAACCAGCAATGCAAGAAATGCTAAAGGGAATTCTGTAAGAAGAAAAAACAAAAAGGTAAGAAGGAACACAGCCTCAAAAAATAAAAAATGGCTACAAAGAAGTACCTTTCAATAATAACTTTAAATGTAAACGGACTAAATGCTCCAATCAAAAGACATTGAGTGGCTGAATGGATAACAAAAATGACCACTATATATGCTGTCTACAAGAGACCCACCTCAGAACAAGGAACTCACACAGACTGAAAGTGAAGGGATGGAAAAATATCTTTCAGGCAAATGGAAATGAAAAAAAAGCTGGGGTAGCAATACTTATATGTGACAAAATAGACCTCAAAGTGAAGGCCATAACAAGAGATAAGGAAGGCCACTTCATAATACTAAAGGGATCCATACAACAACAGGATATAACCCTGGTAAATATATATGCACCCAATGCAGGAGCACCCAAATACATAAAAAATCTCCTAGAAGATATCAAGAGAGAGACAGACAACAATACAATCATAGTAAGGGACTTTAATACACCACTGACATCACTTGATAAATCCTCTAGACAAAAAATCAGCAAAGAAACAACAATCCTCAATGACTCACTAGATCAGATGGACTTAATTGACATCTTCAGAACATTTCACCCCAAAGCTGCGGAATATACATTCTTCTCAAGTGCACATGGGACATTTTAAAAAATAGACCACATACTGGCTTACAAGCAAAGTCTCTCCAAATTCAAGAAGATTGAAATCATACCAACCATCTTCTCAGACCACAATGGCATAACATTAAAAATAAACTACAATAAAAACAATCCAAAACACTCAAACACTTGGAAGCTGAATAGCATGTTATTAAATATTGATTGGGTTACTAATGAGATCAAAGAAGAAATTTAAAAAATTCTGGAAACTAAAGACAATAAAAACACAACAATTCAAAACCTATGGGACACAATGAAAGCAGTCCTGAGAGGGAAGTTTATAGCTCTCCAGGCCTACCTCAAAAAACAAGAAAAAAATGGTAGTAAATCATCTAATGCTACAACTCAAAGAATTAGAAAGAGAGCAACAAGAAAAGCCCAGAGTGAGCACAAGGAAGGAAATAATAAAGATGAGAGCAGAAATAAATGACATAGAGACCAAAAAAAAAACAAAAAAAAACACAAAATATCAATGAAACCAAGAGCTGGTTCTTTGAAAGGATAAACAAGATTGATGAACCTCTAGCCAGGCTCACCAAGAAGCAAAGAGAGAGGACTAAAATAAACAAAATCAGAAATGATAGAGGTGAAATAACAACAGACCCCACCGAAATACAAAGGATTGTTAAAAAATATTATGAACAACTCTATTCCAACAAACTAGACAACCTGGAGGAAATGGACATATTCCTAGAAAAATACAACCTTCCAAAACTCAATCAGGAAGATTCTAAAAATCTCAATAGGCCAATAACTATGAAAGAAATTGAAGCAGTCATCAAAAAGCTTCCAGCAAACAGCCAAAACTGGTTTGGCTCAGTGGATAGAGCATCGGCCTGCGGACTGAAGGGTCCCGGGTTCGATTCCGGTCAAGGGCATGTACCTTGGTTGCGGGCACATCCCCAGTAGGGGGTGTGCAGGAGGCAGCTGATCGATGTTTCTCTCTCATCAATGTTTCTAACTCTCTATCCCTCTTCCTTCCTCTCTGTAAAAAATCAATAAAATATATTTTTAAAAAAGCTTCCAGCAAACAAAAGCCCAGGGCCAGATGGCCTCACAGAAGAGTTATACCAAACATTCAAGGAAGAACTAAAACCTATTCTCCTCATACTATTCCAAAAAATTCAAGAGGAAGGAACACTTCCAAGCTCATTCTATGAAGCCAACATCACCCTAATACCAAAACCAGATAAAGACAACACAATGAAAGAGAATTACAGGCCAATATCCCTCATGAAAATAGATGCCAAAATCCTAGCAAATCCAATCCAGCAGTACATCAGAAAGATCATACACCATGACCAAGCAGGATTCATACCAGGGATGCAAGGATGGTACAATATCCGCAAATCAATAAACAATAAACGTGATACATCACATAAACAAATTGAGGGGGGGAAATCACATAGTCATATCAATTGACACAGAAAAAGCATTTGACAAAATCCAACACCCCTTCTTGATAAAAACTCTCAGCAAGGTGGGAAAAGAAGGATCATACCTCAACATCATAAAAGCCATATGTGATAAACTCACAGCCAGCATCACACTCAATGGACAAAAACTAAAACCATTTCCCCTAAGAACAGGAACAAGACAGGGATGCCCTCTCTCACCACTCCTGTTCAACATAGTACTGGAAGTACTAGCCATTGCTATCAGACAAGAAGAAGAAATGAAAGGCATCCAAATTGGAAAAGAAGAAGTAAAATTGTCCTTATTTGCAGACAACATATACTGTACATAGAAAACCCTAAAGACTCCATCAAAAAATTATTAGACTTAATAAATGAATTTGGCAATGTAGCAGGATACAAAATTAATGCCAAGAAATCTATGGCATTTCTATACACCAATAGTGAACTTACAGAAAGAGAGACTAAAAAAGCAATCCCATTTCCCATTGCACCAAAAATATTAAGATATCTAGGAATAAACGTAACTAAGGTGGTAAAAGACCTATACGCGGAAAACTACAGGACACTGAAAAAGGAGATAGAGGAAGACGTAAATAGATGGAAGAACATACCATGTTCATGGAGTGGGAGAATCAACATCATTAAAATGTCCATATTACCCAAAGCAATCTATAGATTCAATGCACTCCCCATTAAAATACCAACGGCATATTTCACAGCTCTAGAAGGAACTCTCCAAAAATTCATCTGGAATAAAAAAAGACCCTGAATAGCTGCAGCAATCCTGAGAAAGAAGAACAAAGTAGGTGGGATCTCAATACCAGATTTCAAGCTGTACTACAAAGCCACTGTTCTCAAAACAGCCTGGTATTGGCACAAGAGCAGACATATAGATCAATGGAATAGAATAGAGAACCCAGAAATGGACCCAAACTACTATGCTCAATTAATATTTGACAAAGGAGGGATGAACATACAATGGAGTCAAGAAAGTCTCTTCAATAAATGGTATTGGGAAAATTGGACAGATACATGCAAAAAAAATGAAACTAGATCACCAACTTACACCATACACAAAAATAAACTCAAAATGGATCAAGGACTTAAACATAAGATGAAAAAACCATAAAAATACTAGAGGAATCCACAGGCAGCAAAATCTCAGACATATGCCGAAGGAATTTCTTCACTGATACTGCTCCTAGGGCAATGGAAACTAAAGAGAAAATAAACAAATGGGACTATATCAAAATAAAAAGCTTTTGCACAGCAAAGGAGACCATCAATAAAACAACAAGAAAGCGCACTGCATGGGAGAACATATTTGCCAATGATATCAACAATAAGGTTTTAATCTCCAACACTTACAGCGAACTCATGCAGCTTAACAAAAAGAAGATAAACAACCCAATCAAAAAATGGGCAACTGATCTAATTAGACACTTTTTGAAAGAAGACAGAAGGAAGGCCAAGAGACATATGAAAACATGCTCAAAGTCACTAATTATCCGAGAGATGCAAATCAAACAACAATGAGGTACCATCTCACATCTGTCAGAATGGCTATCATCAACAAATCAATAAATGACAAATGTTGGCGAAGATGTGGAGAAAAAGGAACCCTCGTGTACTGCTAGTGGGAATGCAGATTGGTGCAGCCACTGTGGAGAACAGTATGGAGTTTCCTCAAAAAACTAAAAATGGAACTCCCCTTTGACCCAGAAATAGCACTTCTCGGAATAATCCCAAGAAGCTAGAAACATCAATCAGAAAGGATATACGCACCCCTATGTTCATAGCAGCACAATTCACCATAGTTAAGATTTGGAAACAATCTAAGTGCCCATCAGCAGATGAGTGGATTTAAAAACTGTGGTATATCTACACAATGGAATACTACGCTGCGCTAAAAAAAGAAGGAATTCCTACCATTTGCAACAACATGGATGGAACTGGAGAGCATTATGCTAAGTGAAATAAGCCAGTCAGAGAAAGATAAGTATCACATGATATCACTCATTTGTGGAATATAATGAACAACATAAACTGATGAACAAAAACAGTTCCAGAGACAGAGAAACATCGATCAGACCATCAAACCTCAGAGGGAAGGTAGGGGAGGGTGGGGGTAAGGGGAAGAGATCAACCAAAGGACTTGTATGCATGCATATGGGCCTAAGCAATGGACACAGACAACAGGGGGGTGAGGGCATGAGTGGGGGGGAGGGGATGGTGGGGTAATGGGGAAAGAAAGACACATATGTAACACCTTAATCAATAAAGAAATTTTTAAAAAAAGAAAGAAAGAAGAACCTCCACAAAGAGAAGTGGGGAAGCTGCGTCTCTAGGAAAAACAGGTTCAATTAAAGTGATACATGTCAGAAGCCTAAGGTGAAGAAGATTGGGATCAGGAACAGGAATCTGTGAAAATGGAGTAAAACACATGTCCTGAGGAGGTAAATTCATGTATAAATAATGCATGAACATACACGCATGCATATGTGTGTGTGTGTGTGTACACACACATATATATGTATATGTATAGATACACACACACACAGGTTGCAAGGGACACCGAGATAATAAACTAATACTCTACTAATCAATCACAAAGTTGGGTCTCTATCAATATATATTAACCACTACATTCCCAGCAATGTATTTCTGTCCATTTTCAAATTAGGTAATTTCAAAATTACTGCAAATAAAAAGGAAGCCTAGAAAATAATAGAGCCTTTAAATATATATATATATATATATATATATATATATATATATATATATATGATATTTAGTGAGAGCAAGGAAGAGGGAAGGAGAAAGAGAAACATCGATTGGCTGCCTCCTGCACACCCCAACCGGGATCGAGCCCGAAATCTGGGCATATGCTCTGACTGGGAATCGAACCCATAACCTTTCCGTGCACAGGACAAAGCCCAACCAACTAAGTACACCGGCCATGGCAGTAGGGTTCATTTTGAGTATAATTTACAAAGAACAAGATTATTAGAAATCACACATTTGCTGGAATACATACAAAATTAAGTGCAATAAATGGTCTTTTTGGAGAGGGAAGAGGAGAATGTAGCTAATAAAGATGGGTATAAAGGGTCTGAAGCTTGTTTTTTCTGTTCCCCACAGAAGAATCTGCAGCATAAATCAGGGCCCTGGTTGACATACTCTAGGGCCCAAGCTGTGTGGACTTCTGCAGGACAGTGTTCCCTGACTGTCACAGGAGGTCACCTGTCCTACACCCTGGATTTTACTGATCATGCCCATCTCATTTTGCACAACCTAAAAATACAGAAGAGTTGAATGTGTTCCTTCAAGGCCTTAATGTATTATAACTGAAATGAGAAACTGAAAAAGTGGAAAGCAATTGTAACATTAAGTCTGAAAAAAATTCCCTAAAACCTGTGTTCCTCCTAAGAGCTGAGGTTTAGTGACACTGAAATCTTACATCACTGTGTCATAAAACTAAACAGGTTGATTTCTGTATATTTTTGTTAAGGGCATTAAAACTACATTGGCAAGCAAGATAAAATCTTCCACTTGCAGTCTGAAGTGTGAAAGGCCTTTCCTGTCTAATTATTGAAAAATCCGAGGGAAAAACTTGCATCTGCTGGTAGAGCTCCCAAGTTTGCAGCTAATGAGCTTTTTGAACAATTATCTGGCTTAAATGCATGTGGGTTTGGCCAACTGGGTTTCAATTTAATTAGGTTTATAGGACAAGAAAAATTCTATAGCACTGTCAGGTTGCCAGTTGCCACTTACTGTCACCAAGGACTAAATTCATGGTCATCTTTGTCCTGTTTCTCGAGCCTTGGCAGTTTTTATAGTACACTAAACAAAAGCATGGGATTGAAAGCAGGGACTCAAACAGACACTAGTACACCCAAATTCATAACAACTTTATTCACAGTGGACAAAAAGTGGAAGCGACCCAGTGTCCATTCACAGAAGAATAAATAAGCAACATGTGATATATAGATAAATAAAGATACAGATATAGATAGATATATAAACATATCTATCTATCTATCCATCCATCCAATGTAATATTATTCAGCCTTAAAAAGGAAGAAAATTCTTATATACTAGAGGCCTGATGCACAAAATTTGTGCAAGAGTAGGCCTTCCTTCCCCTGCACCGGCTTCCCTCCAGCCAACGGCAGGCACCTGGAACCCAGGCTTCCCTCACAGCCCCAGTTCCCTCCGAAGGTCGGCCGGAAGGATGTCCAGTCTAATTAGTATGTTACTCTTTTATTATTATAGATGTTCCCATATGAATGAACCTTGAAGGTATTATACTAATTAAAATAAGCCATACACAAAAGGACAAATAGTATATGATTCCACTTATAAGAGGTACCTGGAATAGTCAAATTCATAGACACAGAAAGAAAGTAGAATGGTGGTTGCCAGGGGTATGGGGGTTACTGAGTCATGGGTATAAAGTTTCTGTCTCGGTTGATGGAAAAGGTCCAGAAATGCATAGTGGTGACAGTTGTACAACGTTGTGGATATACTTAATGCCACTGAATTCTATACTTACAAATGGCTAAATGAGTAAATCTTATGCATGTCTTATCACAATAAGGAAATGGAAGAAAAACTTTTGAGAACCTGCAAGTAGAATCCAGCAGTATATTTACATCTCAAAACTCAAACAGAGTCACTTGCTCAGAGGGATACTGATGTCTCTCCTTTCGAAGGCAGCAGGCTCCTCCAAGAACGCTGTTACACGCTGTGTTACATAGAAGTGCCTCTGCCCCTCTGAGATGTTGGATCTTGGCCTTTAGTTAGCTGTCATTTCTCTTTTAGTTTTCAGAATCCATTTCCATTTAGCCAGAGACTTTCCATGGGTCTCCACCTTCCCCATCACCACCCATCCTTGTCTATTACTGATGCACAAAGTGAGCTATAAATTTCTTAGGGATCAGAGATGCTAACTGGAGTCAGAGCCTACTTTGTCTTTTGTCAACTCTGGCTAAAGTCCCAGATCTGATTGGGAGTTTTAAAAGAGTGAACCTTGTACCACAATAAGAAAAAAAAAAAGGTAAACTAAAATTTTAAAAAAAGAGTGTGTCCTTGGCTTATAATCACTTTAAAAAAAAAACAAATTCCTCTACAAGATGATGGAAGAGACACAGGGCATTTGCTCTCCAAGTGTAAACCTCAAGGCCAAGCTGTAGTAATGACTTGGCCACAGCCCCCCAAGGGCTTGGTGAAACCTTGAACTCACCCCTATAAACAAACTAAAATTTCCTTCTTTACAGCAATGATCTGGCCACCAAAGGTGTTGCTTTTAGAAAGGATTTTCAGTGAACTTGAGAGAGCAGTGCCACCAAAGCCGCTCAGCATCAGGAGAGTTGGCCAAAGCTGGGAAAGCCATTCAGCTGACAAGACAACATTGATGGTGACATGGACCAGGCTTCAGAATCAGTCACCAACCCAGACTGAGCTTGACCATGGATGCGCATGCTCACACGCTTGGTGAAAGCATTACACCCCATTTTCTCCTTTGTAGACTCAAGCTCAGACCAGGACAAAGGGGTTGGTCTTGGCAAACGCTACCTGGGAAAATAAAGAAACTAACAGGCTCTTTTTTGTTGTTGTTTTAAGGTTACAAAGGGTTGAAATCCAGGTTTCCAAAGAGAAGGAACTAGCCAACATGTCTCCTCTCCTCTTATTTGTTTATTATTATTTACTCTTGAATTTTTCCAGATAAGCTACCCTTTCTGAGGGAAGTAGAAAGCTCCAAAGCATCCCCCATGTTCACAAATCCCCACTCCCACAGCCTGGAAAATCAGAAGGCAGGGCCCATCAGCAGCACAAACTTCAAAACATGCAATTATGTTGCCCTAAGAGAGGGCTAGGATGCCCCATCAACCCCTGCATCACTGTTAATTTAGAAGGTTGGGCCACAGCCCCAGCTCCTACAACAGATCTCCCTGTGGCCCAGTGAGGATCAAATGCTAAGGATGCCGCACAGGGTAGCAGGAGTTCTAGCTTACTGAAGACTAACACTCAGAAAACCCCACGCTCCACTTCATGGGCACATGCTGGGGTGAGTGGGAGGTGGCAGTGGGCGTGATCAGCTAACACAAGCTTTCCTGCCTCTGTATAAGCCTCACACTTACTTCAGAAACAAAAGAAGAGAAAAGCTCACTGTCTGCAATGCCCCGTGTTTTTTTCGAAGTCATTGAAAAAGATGAAGAGCATGTGTCTGCTTTGTATTTTAGCATATCTGACAGACAGATAGGGCACATGGTTAGCACTTTAGCAGTGCAGGGGCCAGAAAATGTAGGAAGAACTTTTTATTTCCTATTTTTATGAGCTTCAACATAGTTGTCAAAGAGAAATCAGAGACCTAGCTGGTTTGGCTTAGTGGATAGAGCATCAGCCTGCAGACTGATCCCAGGTTTGATTCCAGTCAAGGGCACATGCCAGGGTTGAGAGCTTGATCCCCAGTAGGGGGGCGTACAGGAGGCAGCCAATCAATGATTCCTTCTCATCATTGATGCTCCTATCTCTCTTTCCCCTCTCCTTTCCTCTCTGAAATAAAAAAAAAAAAAGTGTTTTGTTTTGTTTTAATCAATCAGAACTGGGGTGGAGTCCTTAAGTCTTTCCAGATTTTCAATTTCTATTTGTATGTGTGTGTGTGGGGGGGGGGGGGGGGTAGGAGGACATCACCCACTCAGGGTTTAAGAGCTCACTTGTCATAATCCATCCGTGCATTTCATCACAGCCTCAGCCTGATCACCAAGTACCCTTCCTCGTCCACTCCATTAAAGGATGTTTATGCACAAGAATTCACTCCTATGAACACCCCTCATTCATTCCACTCCATTGCTGAGTGTCCACTATGGACTCAGGGCTGAGCTGGCAGGGAATACAGAGTTATAGAACGCCCCTGCTTTATTGAACTCAAACTCTAGTTTTCATTCTTATGCAAAACAGGATGATAGAGGCCAAAATGAATTTCCCAGCATCAAAAGACTTTCAAGACATTTATGCCATAGCCTGACAGTGGTTTGCAAACTTGAATGTGCATCAGAATTATTCAGTGTCTCTGAAAACACAGGTGCTGAACCCGTCCCAGAGAGTCTGGTTCCGGAAGTCTGGGGGAGCTTGGGAATTTGTATTTCTAATAAGTTCCAAGTGATGGCAATGCTGCTGGCTCAGGGGCTGTATTTTGACAACCACTGTTGTAAACTATCATAAAATGAAAAAAAATCCTTTCTTTCTGAATATAGGTGTAAAATCAGTTTAAATTAGTTATTTTAGATTTGTGCTATTCAGACAAAATTTCCTTCAAATGTCTACAAAAAGATACTTCTGAAGCCGCTTTTGATAGGAAAGAAGGCTTTTGACAGGAAAAAATTGGTTAGAATTCTTTATCTTGAGATGTTATACCAAATCACTTTCACACTCTAGTTTGATGAGCTAGAGCAGCGATTTTCAACGTTTTGAATCTCCTGACACGCATAAACCAACTACTAAAATTCTGCAGGATGCCAGTTGCAAAGCGCTGGTGACAAGATGTTGTGTTTTTGTTTTTAATTAAGTTGATGTATCATCGCCACAGAAAGCTAGCTCATAAATTTAGATATGATGTCACTGTTACTAATAAAACTACGGAATCCCCACTTCCAACAGACTTAGATTTCTGAAGCCCTACTTCCACCCAGGACTTGCCCAGGTGTGTGGCCGAGGAGACTTTGGTCTCCAAAGAAAGTAATCGGAAAGCACCACAAGTGGAGAAGGTGAGCTCATCCATAAAGTAGGTCCTTTGTTTTTGGAAAGAAACAGTGTTAAAGAAGAATAGCTGTCCCTGCGGCTTCCAAAGCAAAGAAGCGAAGGCCAGGCCTCCGCATGTTTTGCCAGATGTGTGTAAGAGGGAAGGCAGAAAAGGCTCTGGTCCAAGCTCCATCCCTGCAGGAGCCTCTGGCAGGACCTGGCCTCCCTGTATGTCCAGTGCTGACAGACCTTCCTAATGATGCAGGTCTGCCTGGCAAGTCTCTCCAGCAGCAGCCCCGTTTGCCTGGTGAAGTTGCCTTTCTAGATTTTTCTTGAATGTGATTTCAACTAAACAGGGTGGTTAGACTTAAGTCTTTTATCTTTTTCTTTTCCTTTTTGTTTCTTCCATTGAAACATCAAGCCATTCAGACTCAGATGAGGTGAAAATTCTTCCCCTTCCCTAATCCCCCTTTCCCTAATCCCCCTCCACCTGCTGCTCTGCTGAGGGGCCTCCAGAAAGATCCTGAGTGGACATTAATCAAAGCACTTCCCACATTCTCTACTGCTGACACCAGTTTCCTTCTCAGTATTTGGCCTGTGGTTTCTTTGAGGGGTGAAAGTGTTTCCCCATCATTCACTATTCTTTCCACAAACATTTACTGAGCAACTACTGCATGCTAAGCTTTATGCTAGGCCTAGATAACAGCAGAGAACCAAAGAGGGCCTTGCCCTTATCAACCTACAGTCTAGAAGAGAGCCAGACACTCAACCAATGGTCATACTAGTGAATAAAAACTGTATGTGGGCATGGCTCAGTGGTTGAGCATCGACCTATGAACCAGGAGGTCATGGTTCGATTCCCAGTCAGGGCACATGCCCATGTTGCGGGCTCGATCCCCAATATGGGGCGTGCAGGAGGCAGCCAATCAATGATTATCTCTCATCATTGATGTTTCTCTCTCTCCCCCTCTCCCTTCCTCTCTGAAATCAATTAAAATGTATTTAAAAAAATAAACTGTATGTGGTAACGAGGACTCTGAAGAGAGGAGAGGAGAGCTTCATGGACTGTGGAATCCAGAGAGACTTCCTTGAGGAAGGGGATGAGGAGTTAACAAGACAAGCATTTCACACAGAATAAAATACAGCAGTTCCAAGGCTTCTTACCATTGGCCCATTCATATTTGCTGAGTGAACAGAGGGACCAAGATGGAGTTGTGCCCTCACCATAACAGGGCAGGGTGAGGGTGGTTGAAACTGACTAAGCTGAATTGAATGAGGACCTACTGTGCTCCAGGAGGAAGCAATATCCCCATTCTGAGTGAAGAAATGGAGGCATGGGGAGCTTGTGCAAGAGGCAGAGCTGGGCAACAGATCCAGGTTTGACTCTCTGCCTTTGTTCTTTTAATGTATGACACCAAAGCTACTCCCCAAATTAGGGCCTATGAGACCTCCAATGTCCCAGAAACCATCCCCATCCCACTTCTCCTTTGAAAACTCTGTGGACTTGCACTGCTTTCTCCAAGTTCCTTATGAAGACATGCCCAGGCTGGGAGGCTTTCTTGGATGGTCCTGATGGCATCACCAAAATGAGGACACAAAGGGTAGGCACTGACCCCTCTTTTTCCCCAAACTACAAGCAACCCTCTCTCCCATCTCCGAGGAGATTATGTTTACTGCTTTGTGGTAAATATCATCTTTGTTAGTAGCATATTGACTTGTCTTATACCTTACACTGAAAAATTCTTCTATAAAATCCCAATCTAAGAGGGAGGATCACCCAACAATGCAATGGGCTGCTACAGGTGGTACTGGGCTCTCTGTCCCTGAGGATATTCAAGTAGATTCAGATCACCAACCAGGAATACCACAGAAGGAATTCATTTGTTATATCAGCTGCTGATGCCACTTTAATAAGCCAAAATTGGAAGCTTCCTGACAATAGTCTGCATGCCTATGGTGATTATTCTTCCCAGGTTTCCTGATGCCCTGGAATAATTATTAAGAGCACCCCATTTCACTCTCAAGGTGTTCTGTGTACATGACAAAGAATCTGGCCATCTTATTTAAGACATACTTGGACCTTGGAGAGGCCTAATGCATCCTGACCCAGGTGCTGCTAAATATCCAGAAGACAGCAAAGGAAGGTAAAGGAAGGCTTGGAATTTGTAGTGTTGTCATAGCCACTTCAAGAGAACTTCCTGTTCTCTGCAACTGACATACCAAGATTTCAATCACAACAGCTAAAATTCCATTATTTCTTACAAATAGTGTCTCTCTCTCTCTCTCTCTCTCTCTCTCTCTCTCTCTCTCTCTCTCTCACACACACACACACACACACACACACACACACACACACGTAGTTTGCTTAGATTAGGAGATTCTCTGACAGAAGCTGGTAGCTTTCCCATCACCCCTGTGGTGCTTTGATGAATAAGTGTCACTGTTATTTTAAGGTAGGGGTGAGGAACATCCAGTCCATAGGCCATTATAAGGCCTCAGAAATCATTTGGTCTGGCCTTGCCAAGGCATTAGGGGTGAGTTAATTAAATGTTTGACCAAATATAGCCGTCTAATTTTAAGTTGATAATTTTGTATGGCCCGCAAATTATGTTATAAATATGCAAATGGCCCCTGGCAGAAAAAAGGTTCCCCACCTCTGTTTTAAGGTCTTGGTTGGCACTGGACATGACTAATAAATCGCTGGGGATGATGGGGACTCATCCACTCCAACTGAATCATTAGATTCTGAGAAAGAGGGAGATGAATCTTGAGATTTCAGATCCAAAGCAGCTCATTAAAGCCAGTGATTTAGGCTGTGGGCAGTGACATCTAACACAACATGCTCTCGAAATTTGTTCTTAGTGAAAAGAACAATCTAGCCTCTGATCCCATACTGAATTGCAATCAGGGGGGGTTGGGGCTGTGTCATGCTTTTGTACCTAAAATAATAAAGCAGGGAATGGTAGAAATGAATTCCTAATGGCTACTATTTTGTTAATTTCTTCTTAAGCTTTATTAAGGCCTAAATGACAAATAAAAACTGAACATATTTAAGATATACAGCATGAGGATTTCATATATACAGGGGTGGGCAAAAGTAATTTTACAGTTGTGAGTGTGCAAAACACAGTTTATTCTTGTATTAGTATTTATTAATTATTGTATTATTTACTTGTATTTCTTGTCTTATTATTGTTATTATTTCATATCCTTATTTATGATTTATCTTTTACATAATGATGGCTGGTAATTTAACCAATGACTAAGGAAAATGTATACTTAAACAATACTGGGAGATAGAACCTATTCATCTTATAACTGAGAGTTGGCACCCTTTGACCAACAGCTACCCATTTCCCCATCCTCCCAGCCTCTGGCAACAACCATTTTACTCTTTGCTTTTCATAGTTCAACTTTTTTAGGTTCCATATACAAGTGAGAGCAAATAGTATGTCTTTATGTATCTAGCTTATTTCACTTATCACAATGTCCTCCAGGATCATCATGTTGTCACAAATAAGAGAACTTCCCTCTTTTTATGGCTGAATATATATTTTCTCTTTATCCATTCATCCATACATGGACACTTAGGTTGTTTGCAAAAAAAAAAAATATATATATATATATATATTTTATAAATATATATATATATTTATAAAAAATATATATATTTTTTTATATATATATTTATAAAAATATATATATATATATATGCATTTTCTTTATTCATTCATCCATACATGGACACTTAGGTTGTTTGCATATCTTAGTTATTGTGAATAATTCTGCAGTGAATATTAAAGTGCAGATATCTCTTTGAGATACCCATTTCATTTCTTTTGACTATGTACTCAGAAGTAGTATTTCTGGATCATATGGTAGTTCTATTTTTAATTTTTTGAGAAACCTCCATACTATTTTCCATAATGGCTTTACCAATTTATAATCCCACCAACCATGCACCAGGGTTTCATATGCTGGGCCACAAAGAAGTCTTAACAAATTTAAGAAGACTGAAATCATATCAAGTATCTTTTCCTACCACATGGTATGAAACTAAAAATCCATAAGAAAAAAATTGGAAAGTTCACAAATCTGTGTAAATTAAACAACACATCATGAACAACTAATGAGTCAAAAAAGAAATCAAGAGGGAAATAAAAAAGTATCTTAAGACAAAAATGTAAACACAACATAAAACTTATGAGATGCAGCAAAAGTAGCTCTAAGAGGGAAGTTTACAGCAATAAATGCCTACATGTTTATAAAAACAGCTCAAATAACCTAACTGTACTTCTCAAAAAATTAGAAAAAGAAAAGCAAATTAAACCCAAACTTAGCCAAAGGAAGAAAATAATAAATATTACAGCGGAAATAAGTGAAACAGAGACTATAAAGACAATACAACAGATGAATGAAACTGAGTTTCTTTGAGGACTTCCACTCCAGATGGCAGAGTAGGTAAATGCTGGGTTCGCCTCCTCCCACAATCACATCAAAATTACAACTAAATTACAGAACAAACACCCTTGAGAACCACCTGAAGACTAGTTAAACCGAGCCCTTATAACTAAGAATATAAAAAATAAGCCACAACGAGACTGGTAGAAGAAACAGATATGTGAAACAGGCAGGCCCAACACTAACTGTGTGGTGGTTAAGAAATGAGAAGAAAATATCAGCTGTGAAGGTCACCCATGAAGAGAAAGGGGTCCCAGCCCCACACCGGGATACCCAGCACAGGGTGCCAATGCCAGAAAGAGAAGTCCCCATAACATCCGGGTGTGAAAACCAGCAAGGATTGGGGCCGAATGAGATGGAGGGCTGCTGGAATCCAGGCATTCCTCTTAAAGGGCCCAGGCATGAACTTACTCTCTGACAGACTCACTCATTCTAAGCTCCAGAGTTGGGGCAGCAGCTTGAAAGGCACCAGGGACATAAGAAGAGAAACTTAAGGGGCAAAGGTCAGGGCATCTCAATCCTGGGACAGAAGTGCTGGCAGACACCATTGTTCCTTTGTTGGGCCCTCCCACCACCCAGCTAAGAGGAATAGGCAAGCGCCACATCTGAGTCTCCATTAACTAAAGCTATCACTATCCTGGTGATGCTCTAACATCCCAATCCCACCCAAGTTGAGTGTCCAACTTGAACCTCTTCCTCACAAACAACCTATATCAGCTCATGCAGCAGACTTTCCTAAAATCTCTCAAAGGTGCGCAAACCCCAAACAGGTAGCATCTGCCTTGGCATGCCCCAAAGCTCTTGCTAAACAGCTCCAAACCCAGCACTAGTGGTAACCAGCCTCAGTTCACAGCTTAGCCTCTCTCAGGTACCTCCAAGGCCAGCACAGGCAGCAATTATCTGCAGATCATTTTGCATTCCTACCGAATGGCTCCAGGCTGAGCATAGGCAGCAGCTGACCTTAGCCTGCACCAGGGCTTCCCCCAAGAAGCCCAGAATGAACACAGCCAGTGGTTGGCTTCCGACCACCATGGAAAATCATGCAACCAGGTCCACAAATAATACACCCAAAGGCACAAATAACACTCGGCAGGAACCAGAGCCCTGAGAGCAAATCTCACCTCATAAGGTCAGCTCCAGCATGATGTTTTGTCCACTGTAGTCATGGCCATTTCTCACAGCCAGTCAACCTGAGGGTCAATCCCTCCTGCTGACATGCCAACAGCAATCAAGGCTCAATTACAACATCAGGACACATACCACCCACACAATGAACACCTGTGGAACACCCAGCTCAGGTGACCAGGAAGACTGCTCCACTGGGAGCACCTACTACATAAAGCCACTCTGCCAAAACTGGGAGACACAGGAAAGCTACATAATACAGAGAAACAAACACATGGGGTCAGCTAAAATGAGGAGACAAAGGAACATGTCCCAAATGAAAGCACAGGATAAAACTCCAGAGAAAGAGCTAAACAAAATGGAGACAAGCAATCTACCAGATGCATAGTTCAAAACACTGGTCATAAGGATGCCCAGTGAACTAAGGGAAAAATGCACTCAGTGAGAATGTTAACAAATAAATTTAAAAAAACATAAAAATGGAGATAGAAATCATAAAAACAGATATACAGAATAAAATAACTGAAATGAAGACTGCATTAATCAACAGATTAGTGGAAGCAGAGGATCAAATCTGCGATTAGATGGACAAAGTAATGTAAAACACCCAATCAGAAAAGAAAAAAATATTATATTTAAAAAGAGGATAGTTTAAGGGATATTTGAAACAATGTCAAAGATGCCAACATTTGCATTATAGGGGTACTAGGAAGAGAGGAGAGAGAGCAAGGGATAGAAAACCTATCTGAAGAAATAATGCTGAAAAATTTCCCTAACCTGCCAAAAGAAATAGACTTGCAAGTCCAGGAAGCACAGAGTCACAAACAAGATGAACCCAAAGAGGACCACAGCAAGACACATCACAATTAAAAAGCCAAAGGTTACATATAAAGAGACAATCTTAAAAGTAGCAAGAGAAAAGAAGTTAGTTACCTATAAAGGAGTTCACATAAGAATGTCAACTGACTTCTTAACTAAACTTTGCAGACCAGAAGGGATTAGCACAAAATATTCAAAATGATGAAAAATCAAGAACCTACAACCAAGATTACTCTACCCAGCAAAGCTTTTGTTTAGAATCAAGGAGAGATAAAGAGTTTCTAAGATAAGAAAAAGCTAAAAAGAGTTCATAACCACAAAACTAGTATTTCAAAGAAAATGTTAAAGGAACTTCTTTAAGAAGAAAAAAATTAAAAATATGAATAATATAATGACAATAACTACATACCTATCAATCATTACTTTAAATGTAGACAGATTAAATGCTCTAATCAAAAGATATAAGGTGCCTAAATAGATAAGAAAAGAAGACCCTTATATATGCTTTAAGAGAACAACTTCAGATTAAAAAAACAAACAAACCCACAAACTGGAAGTAAAGGAATATTATATTATATTATATTATATTATATTATATATATTAATATAACATATATATATATAATATAACAATATAATATATGTTATATTAATATATATAATATACATATAATTACAACAGAAAAAAACTGAGGTAGCAATAATTTTATCAGACAAAATAGACTTTAAAACAGGCTATAACAAAAGATAAAGAAAAACACTCTATAATGATAAAATGATAAATCCAACAGGATGATATAACCACTGTGAACATTTATATGCCTAAAATAGGAGCACCTAAATATAAAAAATTGACAGACATAAAGTGAGAGATGGACAGTAATATAGTCAGAGTATGACACCTCACTGACATCAATAGATAGATTATCCAAACAGAAAATGAACAAGAGACAGTGGCCTTAAATGACACATTAGACCAGATAGACGTAATTGACATTTTTAGAGCATTCACCCCAAAGCAGCAGGATATATATTATTTTCAAGCACTGGAACATATTACAGTACAGACCACATGTTAAGCCACAAAACAAGTCTCAACTACTTTAAGATGATTAAAATCATATCAAGTATCTTCTCTAATCATAATGGCATCAAACTAGAAATCAACTACAAGAAGAAAACTGAAAAATACAGATACAGGTAGTAGCTAAATAACATGTTACTAAACAATAAATTGGTTAACAACTAAATCAAGGAAGAAATTAAAAGATATCTTGAAATAAATAAATGAAAATACAATGAGTCAAAAGCTATTGGACACAGACAAAGGAGTTCTAAGCGGGAAATTTATAGTAATACAGGCTTACCTCAAGAAATAAGAAAAATTGCAAATAAACAATGTATCCTTACATCTAAATTAAGTAGTAAAAGAACAACAAGCAAAACTCAAAAGTGAGTAGAAGGAAATAATAAATACCAGAGCAAAAATAAACAAAATAGTTCTTTAAAAAACAAAAATCCATAAATCCAAGAGCTGGTATTTTTTAAAAAGGTAAACAATATTGATAAACCTTTAACTAGACTCATCAAGAAAAAAGAGAAAGAAATACAATTAGAAATTAAAGATGAGAAGTGACAACTCACACCTCAAAATTCAAAGGATTATAAGAAAATAATACAAACAATGATATGCCAACAAATTGGACAACCTGGAAAAAATGAATAAAGTCCTAAAAACATACAATCTCCCAAGACTGAATAAAAAAGAAACAGGAAATCTGAACAGAACAATAACTACTAACAAAAATGAATCAGTTATAAAAAACTAAAAAACAACTCCCAACAAACAAAAGCGCTGAATAGGCTATAACAAAAGATAAAGAAACCAGATGGCTTCACAGGTTAATTTAACCAAACATTCAAAGAAGAATTATCACCTATCTTTCTCAAACTATTCCAAAAAACTGAAGAGGAGGAAAGGCTCCAATGCTCATGTTACAAAGCTAACATTACCCTTATTCCAAAACCAGACAAAAAAAATTACCAAAAAAAAAAAGATAGGCTAATATCCCTGATAGTCATAGATGCAAAATCTCAACAAAATATTATCAAACTCAATTCAGCAATACACTGAAAAGATCATATACCATGATCAAGTGAAATTTATTCTGGCATGCAAGGTTTGTTCCATATCCATAAATCAATTAACATGACATACCACATAAACTGAAGGATAAAAATCATAGATCATATCAGTAGATGCATAAAAAGCATTTTACAAAATCTAGCATCTATTAATAATAAAAACTCTGAGCAAAGAAGGAATAGAGAGAACATATCTCAACATTATAATGGCCACATATGGCAAACCAACAACTAACATCATACTTAATGATGAAAAGCTAAAAGTGTTCTTCTTAAGATCAAAAACATATCAAGAATATCCATTTTCACCACTTTAAGTCAATATAGGATTGGAAATCCTAGCCACAGCAATCAGACAAGAAATAATAAATAAAAGGCATCCAAATTGGAAAGGAAAGGGTAAAACTGTCATTTTTGCAGATAATATACAATATAGAGAATCCTAAAAATTCCACCAAAAGTATAAGAACTGATAAGTAAAGTCAGTAAAGCAACAATGTGCAAAATTAATGTTCAGAAACTGGCTGCATTGTTGACACCACTAACAAGCTATCAGAAAGCAAAATTAAAAAAAAAAACAATCCCACCTACAATTGTAAGACACTAAAGAAAAAAATTAAAGAAGATACAAATGTGCTCATAGATAGGAAGAATTAACATTATTTAAATGTCCATACTATCCAAAGCAATCTGTATATTCAATACAATTCCTATCAAAATACCAATGATATTCTTCTCAGAACTAGAACAAATAAGCCTAAAATTTAAATAGAACCACAAAAAAAAACCTGAATAGTCAAAGCAATCTTGAAAAAGAACAAAGTTGGAGGTATCATGCTACCTGATATCAAACTATGAAAACAGAATGGTACTGACATAAAAACAGATACATAGAACACATAGACACATAGAATAAAGTATACAAAAATAAACCCATGTCTGTATGGTCTATTAATCTATGACAAAGGGGTCAAGAATATGCAATGGGGTAAAGACAGTCTCTTCAACAAATGTTGGGAAACTTGGAGACACATGTAGAAGAATAAAACTGGATCACTTTCTTATAACATATGCAAGAATAAACTTAAAATGTATGAAAAACTTAGATGTGAGATGTAAAACCACAAAACTCTTAGAGGAAAACATAAGCAATAAACTATTTGACATCACCCTTAGCAATATTTTTTGGATATATCTCCTCAAAGTAAAGCAAAGAAAATATAAGCAAATGGCACTACATCAAACTAAAAAGTTTTGCACAGCAAAGGAAACCATCAACAAAAAGAAAAGACAACCTGCTGAATGAGAGAAGTGCTCTCAAATAATATATACAATAAAAGGTTAATACTCAAAATATGTAAGGAATTCATACAATTTAACACCAAAGGAAAAAAATCCAATTTAAAAATGGGCAGAGGACCTCAATAAAAATTTCTCCAAAGAAGACATACAGATTGCCAATAGACATATGAAATAATGCTTAACATCACTAATTGTCAAGGAACTGTAAATTAAAGTCACAATGAGATATCACATCTGTCAGAATGGCTACCATCAAAAAATCAGCAAACAGCAAGTGTTGCTGAGGATGTGGAGAAAATGGAGCCTTCATGCACTGTTGGTGGGATTGCAAATTGGTGCAACCATTATGAAAAACAGTATGGAGGTTTCTCAAAAAATTTAAAATAGAACTACCATATGACCCAGCAAATTTACATCTGAGTATTTATTTGAAGAAACCCAAAACACTAATTCAAGAAGACATAAGCATCCCTATGTTCATTACAACATTATTTACAATAGCCAAGATATGAAAGCAACGTAAGTGTCCACTGACAGAAGAATGGGTAAAGATGATGTGGTACATATATACAATAGGATATTACTCAGCCAAAAAAAAAATGAAATCTTGCCATTTTCAACAATATCGATGGACCTAGAGGATATTACACTAAGTGAAATATGTCTAACAGATTTCACTCATATGTAGGATCTAAAAAACAAAATAAACAAACACACAAAATAGAAACAAACTCATAGATACAGAGAACATTTTGATGGTTACTAGATGGGAAGGGCAGGGGGGGATGGGTGAAAAAGGGGAATGGTGTAAGATGTACAAATTGCCAGTTATAAAAATAGTCATGGAGATATAAAGCATAGCAC
The DNA here is from genome assembly GCA_026230045.1 of Corynorhinus townsendii. Lineage (NCBI taxonomy): Eukaryota > Metazoa > Chordata > Mammalia > Chiroptera > Vespertilionidae > Corynorhinus > Corynorhinus townsendii. The sequence continues at coordinate 102,138,416 of JAPDVU010000008.1, read as the reverse complement.
AAAGAATACAGTCAATAGTATTGTAATAACTATGCATAGTGTCAGATGGTACTAAACTTATTGGTGTGGTCACTTCACAAGTTATATAAATTTCTAATCACTATGTTGTACCCTGAAACGAATATAATATTTAATGTCAACAATAATTGAGAAAAAATTTAATTATAAAAAAAAGAAACTGAGTTGTTTTTTAATAGATAAACCATGGACAACCTGAGCTAGACTACCCCAGGAAAAAAAGAGAAGACAAAAAAAAAATTAGAAATAAAATAAAAGAGTTATATGTTAATTAGACTGGACGTCATTCTGGACCAAGCTGGGGCGGAGGGAAGCCAGCCCAGGTCCCAGGTGCCTGCCAGAGGCTGGAGGAGGGAAGCCGGGTCCCGGGTGCCAGAGGGAAGCTGGTGAGGCAGCCTGGGTCCTGGGTGCCGGAGGGAAGCTGGTGCCAACAGCTGGGGGAAGGAAGGCCTACTCTTGCAGGAATTTCGTGCATCGGGCCTCTAATTAGAAATAAAATAGAAAACATTACAAGTAATAACAGAAAAATTTAGGGTTGTAAGAGACTACTATTAACAATTATATGCCAACAAAGTGGATAACCTAGAAGAAATGGATAAATTCCTAGAAACATACAGGTTTCCAAGAATGAATCATGAAGAAATAGAAAATCTGAATAGACCAATAACAATCAAAATAAAAAATCTCCCAACAAATAAAAGCCCAGGACCAGACAGCTCCACAGTTGAATTCCACCAAACATTTAAAGAACAATGAACAGTCTACAATCATACCACCCTGAATGCGCCCAATCTCATCTAAAGAACAATGAACACCAATCTTCTAAAACTCTTCCAAAAAATTGAAAAGGAGGGAATACTTCCAAAGTCATTGTATGAGAACATTATTTCCCTGATACCAAAGCCAGATAAGGACATTACAAGAAAAGACATTTACAGGACATTATCTATCCCTAGTGAACACAGATGCAAAAATCTGCAACAAAATGCTAGCCAACCAGATTAAAGAGCAGGTGCTATTTCTAAGGAACACATTAGATGGCATAGGATGGGCTGGAGCATAAAGACACACATGGGTGGCTCAGTTTCGGCAGAGAGGGTGGCTCTGGTCTGCTGCCATGTAAGCAGAGAGTTTCCTGGAACACAAGCCCCAGTAATTACTAACCATAAAGTGACCCCCAGGAGGCACTGCACAATGCAGAGAAACACAAGCCACATTTTAAAAAGTAAAAATTTTAAAAGTGATATTCATGTTTAAAATATGTTATATTGACCCCAACATAGACAAAATATTTTTACTTCAATATGGAATTAATGTTGGAAACGAGTCATGAGATACTAGAAACAATCTATACATCCAACATGTACACTGCATACAACACAACAGTGTGCTGTGTGATGCAGCGGCTGCTGCACGCAGTAAAAATGAGTCCTACTGAAACAACTGAGCTGTTCAGCAGGAAAATATGTTACACTGCTGCAGTTTTGAAGTTTATATTCAAATTAGTTCAAGTTAAATAAAATGTGAACACTCGTTTCCTCAGTCCCACTACCCACATTTCAAGTGCTCGACAGACACATGCTAGTGGCTGTTTTATTGGACAGAGCTTGCAGGAAGTTCCTGTGGGAGGCACAGCTCTGGACCCCTTAGCCAACAAACAGATCCCTATTCTCTTTCTGCCAGGCCAGGAAGAGGACACTCACCAATGTTCTGAGTAATACAGGTGCTCACCTTCCCATGGAAAAGAAGCACAGTGGTGAGTGTCAGAACTGCCCCCAGATGCCTGCCAGTCATGTGACCTTGAGTAGCCCACCCTTTGTGCCTTGGTTCCCTCATCTGCCAGAGGAGAATAAGAAGACAATCTACCTGCCATAATTATACAGACTAAGTAAGTTAATATTTATGAAGCACTCAAGACAGTGTCTGCCTGGTCAGAAGTGCTCTTTAAGTCAATGTTAAAGAAATATATATCCAGGACATCGGCAGTCGACTGGGCACTGAGCATGCTGGTATCCTTCATCCCAGAATGATCTTACTAGAAGATGGAAAAGAATCTCTCACCTGAAAACACCTACCGACCTTCTGCCTGCCACTGTCATTCACTGATTCACTCAGGAAATATTTACTGACTTCTTACCTTGTGCAAAAGCACCATGACCTCAGGCACTGGGGGAAAAGGAGCTCAGGTAGAAGGAGATGTTCTCCAATATCTGTCTCTTTCCCATCCTTCACACCATACCTTCCTGGTCCTCGGAGGCAGGGACAGATAACACACCACCGCTCTGCAGGCTGTCTGCTTGGGATCTGAGCTCAGGCCAGCTGCCCCGAGGAGCCCCTCCTGGCTCCCCTTTCTAAAGCTGTGTCCTGAGTGTGTGAGTGAGCATGCACGCAGGCCCCGCACACTGCTTCGTTTCCTCCTGAGCTTAGCATGCCCTGAAATCAGCTTGCTTGTTCATTGTTTGTTTTACCTCAGAGGTGATCAACGCTCTAAGGTCCTTGCTGTAACCCCAACACCTGATCAAAGGCTGCAACGAAATAGGTGCTTTACGTAGAATTACTGAATTAATAAATAAATGAATGTATGAATGAATAAATCCCCTCCTTGAGGTATACATTCCCCAGCCTCTCCTTGCTTGACACTCCAAAGCACATTTCATTTTTCACATTTTGAGGATATCCCATTCCATGCTTAGCTACTCTTGTGTATGTGTCTTGTCTCTCCAGCTAGATGACAAGCCCCTTGAGGCTGTGTTACTTTCTTCCTGCCCAGCAAAGGCACATCTTCAATGAACACTTGTTGATAAACAAGTGGGATGTATAAAGCAGAGTCCTTACACTGATGTTCTTGGTCACACTTAGTGCACTATTCCCACAAGTAACAATTTGTAAAATGACGTATATATTGCCTATGTTATATATGTAAATAAGTTATATTTCTCATTGTAACCGAATGAAACTATCTTTTAACTATTTTCCAGTCCAAGAGTAAAACTGTAAAGAAGAATGTTAAATGTTAGATCATTAATTTTTCTTTAATTAGATGGCAGTGTTTCAAAAAGCTTTGAGTCATCTGTAAGACCCTTTGCCAGGAGCACACTACAGTGGCACTTATCTTAGCAAACACATTTCTACTGCAAATAATTTGTTCCAATAAAGCTAATCCTTGGCAAAGACCTGCCATTTCTTCTACACCAAGAACAATACATGGGAACATGAGCTCCAGAGAGGAGAAAGCTTGAAAGGCCCTTTATAAGAAATCACCAAGATATATTCCCCAAGGCAGAGGAAGCATCGATCCGTCTCCCTCTCCTCCAGTTTCAAGTCTGATGGCACTTTCAGTAAATATTTTCTAAGATAGTTATCAATAAGTCCTCAAAACTTATAATAAAGTAAGCTATGGACATGAATAGACATCCATATTTTCTCTCTCTTTCTCTCTTGTATTTTCTTCCTCCCTCGCCCCCCACCCCAATCTTCTTAAAATCAGGAGGTTGGTTAGATGCAAAAATAAATTCAATTTCCAAGGAAGCTGAATTCTTGAGTGATTAAACATACAGACCAAACATCTGAAGCGGGGAACATCCATAAAGGCTAAATTATTTTCAGATGCACTTACTACATGAAGGGTCTATTATGAAAAGCTGTTGTACTTGCAAGACGAATTCACATTTATGCAACTCATCTATTCCTAGGGAAACGCAGATGAAATTTTTATAACAACTTGAAAAGGTTTGTGGAATGGACATTAAAAAAAAAAGATCAATACTTTAAGATTTTAATGTCAAATGGAGACAATGGAGAAGATGGTCCAAAGCAAGAACTCAATTTCTAATAAAATGTTTAAAAGAAAAGAGTTCATCAGTGAGCAGGGAGAGACCAGTCATTCGGGTGAGGGCAGTCACAGCCGAGGGAGGGGCTGCTGGAAGTGTGGCTAAGCTGTGAAGGAACAGTGGGCAGAATCTGAAGGCTGGAATACAGTCCACTTATAATCCCATCGATTCACACCTGTTGATCTCCTTCCCTACGCTGGGCAGCAGCCCCAGCACAAGGAGTATTGCAGAGAACAAGGGACAACGGCCCCTTATACAGCTGAGCTGGTGGGGAGAGGGCCCTTTCTAGAAATTAGTCGTGACAAGACATGAGCAATCTGAGGTGTATGTGTACATCCAGGGAAGGGAGGGGTTTGTGTTTCCTTTTCTTTGCCTTCCCTTGAGACTTGAAGGTTTTCTTTTAGAGGACATCTAGAATTTCTCCAGGCTTTGTGTCATTTGCCCTGCAAACAAGGAGTTCCTTCTCACAAAGTCTGTCTTTTCCTTTCTCCTTCCCTCTCCCCATTATTAACCATGGGATGCAGTTAATGACCATGACCCATCATCAAAGATTTTTCCTAACTCCTTCAAGTGTGACTGTCCTCATTGTTGCCTGCAGGTACAGCCAGCTGGGAACCTCACGTTTTATATAGGTAAAACCCAAGTCGAATACATATTGCCCATGACGAAAATGTAAGCCTCTCCCAGGACCTGGGACCCTAAGCCAATCTCCTCCTCCCTAAACCGTCCGAGGCAGTGAACTGCCCACACAGTTCATCCCAGAGATGTGTTTACTAGTAATCAGGATGCCCTCTCCCCACCCCAGTCAAGGAACCTACACAATTACTGAGCTAATCATTTAAATGATGCTACTGAGAAACAAAGCCATTTTCCTTGTTAAAAATGTATTTGCTGTCTTATCCATTTATTTCTTTCCTTGGCAGTGCTCTGTATTAATTTATTGCCCAATAAAGCACAAACACTAGGGGGTTGCTGAGCCATGCCTAGTAGAAGGCCCACTATATTTCATCCCAGCAAAGGCGGCCCCGGCCAAAAACAAACATAAGCACACTGGGCAGCACAAACCTTGGCTGGCTAACCCTGCCTCCATTTGCTGTCCCAGAGACGTGAGGCAGCTGTACAGCTTTTGGGAGAATGCAGGTGATTGATAATCATGGGTTGTCAGAGGAAATGGAGTAAGTTTGGTCTGCTAGCCAACTGCCCTTGGGTTTCCTTTCTATTGGATTATAAACCTCACTGTCACAAGTGACCGGGGGAGCTCTGGAGGGAGAGAAGCTGAGACAGGAAATGATAAAGGTGGAGATGGGGTGGGACTCTTGCCAGGATGTTGGCCATCCCTGGATATTTTCTCCATCTAGAAATGATGCTTGTTGCCTCCTTTGCAGTTCACATCCAGTGAATAATTATGTGCCTGTTCAGATGTGTGCTTTAGTGCAAAACCTTGGCAATGATTATATTGTGTATGAAAGAACTTATCGCCTGAGAGTCTCGTTCATGGATGGTCACCAGGTGGCCATGGATGGTCAACTACATAGACAGCAGGTTCTTTCTGTTTGGGTGGCTTTGACCTCAGAGAGCCTTTACCAATGGAAAGTTCGTGAGCAAAGGCTTGGGGGGGCTGTTGGGACTTCCTTCTTGACGTTTTGACTAGCTCCAGCCTTGCAGGAGGCTCAAAGGGGAATGAAGCCAGGAAATGTGAGCCCTTGCTCAGCTACCTGATAGTGAAGGAGGAGGTCTTCTCAAAGAGAACTGAACACAAGGATGGTGCTAAGGATTCAAAAGAGTCATTAAGCCAGGTTGGTGTTACTCAGTGGTTGAGCATCAACCATGAACCAAGAGGTCGCCAGTTAGATTCCAGGTTAGGACACATATCTAGGTTGCGGGCTTGATCCCCAGTCGGGGCTTGTGGGAGGCAGCAGTTTGATGTTTCTCTCGCTTATCAATGTTTCTATCTTTCTATCACTCTCCCTCCCTCTCTGAAATCAATAAAAAAAATTTTTTTTTAAAAAAAGAGTCACTAAGTGTTACTCTGAAAAGGAATTGTCAAAGTCATCTAGCCCTGGGCCTGCATCTTAGTGGAGAAAACTGGGACCCCATGAGGAATCATCTGTCCAAGGTCCACTGTGAGTCAGAGGCAAAAGCAACATTAGATGGATGGAAAGAGCAAAGCCCTCGGGTCTGCCTTCAATTTGCCATGCCCCAGTGGTTTTCCCCCAGAGAGGGCACACCTGGCCAAACTACTCACAAACACAGGGCTTATAAAACCACAGCACACCCTACAAAACAGATGGCCACCATTCACTTCTGCAGGAAGTTCTCAGCGGGGCTACCCTGGTCTGCCCTTATTACTCAGCAGAGGGTGCAAGGAGCATGCAACCCTGCAATCAGGAGACAGAGAACTGCGAGGGAGGCCCAGCACTCTCTGAGGTCCAACCATTCATGCAATCCCCTGTTTTCCATTGGTATCATCAAATGATGAGCTTATGCCGCCTTCCATCTCTCCTCCCAGGGTACCAGGTGCACACAGAGAAGGCAATGTGGAAAAGCCGCTCATTTTGCAGAAAGGTCCTCAATTTCCTGGAGAAAGCAAGGACATGTGCCTGTGGGAGTCCTTGCTATCCCTGCCACAGTCTACATTCCTTGCACCTCTTGTGCACTACCCTCACTCCTCTTCTCCACAGGCTCAGATCCTCCCCTGTGAGGCTCTATTCGTAAAGTTCCTCCCGCCACTCCTGTGCCCCCACACTGTCCTTCTCTGAGTATGGACACGTGTATGTATCATGGACCTAGGCTGCTTCTCAGAACAGGCATAGCCCGCATGCACAGAAGAGGTGCCTGCCATCCACTTTTGTTTAATTTTATGATCACCTCCAAACCTTGACCCTCAGGAGCCAGGGCCATTCTTTGAGTACCTTCCACCAATGTGGTGAAGCACCCCTGAGGCCACTTGCACTGGAAGCTCCCAGAGGCCCCTGCAAACATGCAGAGATCTAGGCCCAACTCCAGACTTGCAACCTCAGAACCTTGATCCAGGTGGGGAATAACTGCCATGGGGTGCCTTGCACAGCACCGAACAGACATGGACATGAAGGAACGCTTGCTGGCCTGGCACTGTAAACACTGGTCATGGAGAAGGGGCTAGCCTGGAGTCAGGGGGCCTGATTTCAACCCCACCTGAGTGGCCCAAAGTTTCTGGGCTTTGGTTTCTTCACCTCTAAAATAGACTCTGTGGGTTGGTGGCTCATGGGTATGAAGTTCCCACACAGATGCAGGCATAGTAGGTACTCGGTTCCAGGTGTTTGCATTATGCGTGGGGTCTGTGCAGGATTCACACAGGTCGATCCAGTAACTAACCTGAGCCAAACCCACAGGGAGTAGGTATCAAGCGGCTAGTGACAAGGCCTGGTTTTGGAGTATACTAATAATATAATAACCATAGAGTAACTTGTATAATAAATATAGCATAATAAATTCATATCATATTAACAGCAGCAAACAGATATATGATACATAGTTTGTGCCAGGAACTATGCTAAATATTTTACTTATATTAACTCATTTAATCCCCACAACACATTTCCAAAGATAAGTATTATTATTATTATTATCATCCCAATTTTTATAGCTGAGGAACCTAAGACCCAGACTGCCAGGTCATTTGCCCCACATCCTGCAGCAGTAAACGGTGCAGAGCTGGGGTCCCTATAACCACCACTGCTTCCTAAGCTGTCTACTGGCTACAGGTTCAGCCCTTTTCTTTGTAGTCTCTGCCCTAAGAGCTGTGGGGTTTCGCTCAGCAGGTTGTCTTTGCCTAGTAGAGAGCTTTGCTTTGCCCTAGGAAAAGCTCTCCTCCCCCAGGGAGGAGAGGAGGAGTTGAGGAGCTGCTAACTTAGCTGTATCACTCCCTGGCAGTGTTTGCTCAGGGTGCTCCAGGCAAGGCCCTAACAAGAAGGAACGCGCCCTGGACCTCCACTCCTACGCTCCTACGAGCTCAGATTCCAGGCCTCTCTCAATAAAGAGGTCAACTAATGCAAAATGCAGACACTGTGCCCTGAGAGCTTTCCATGATGTGGCGGGGCCTGGACGGGGTGACTGTCCAGCTAGATGATGCATTTTTTAAAACTTCTGAATGATTGATGCTGCCTCTCGAGGGACAGGAACTAGCTGAGAGGATTGCATGGTCCACATGGTAACCCATCAGAGAAGCTGGACTGACCACAGCACAGGCACCAGCACCCAAGATCTGCCCCTGACGACTCACTCCAGGAGCAAGGAGCATCTCCTAACTGGGAGTGGTATTCCTTCTGGGCTTCATCCTCTGGACTTTTGGAATCATTAAAAGGGCCCTGGTCATGTATCCATGTAACTTGCTCTACCTTCTAAATAAGTTTAGGAGAACTCAGGTCTCACCACACCCACTGAAACAACCAACTCCCAGGCACCATCATCTTCACCAGATTCTTACATTAATCTCCTAACTGGTCTCCCTGCTTCTACAGTTGACCCCAAGCACCAGGGTTCAAAGGAGGCTGCCCATTTGCAAAGCTGCCTGAGAAGTCTACAGTTAGACCCATGGATATGGGTTATTGAAATCTTTATGTTTCTAATAGCTCATCCAAGGGAAAAACAAAAAAGAATAATAGAGATGTTTCCTTACCATCCAAACAATTAAAGGGTTTTACCCTTCCATTAATCAATGCCAGGAGCTGCCCATTCAGCTAAATCACATCATGCCCCCACCCATTCAAAAATGAGCCTGCCTTATTTCACAAGTCAGTCCTGCTGATCACATGTATGTAGTCAGTGTGCTCTGTTGTGACAAACCACACAACTTAGTGCAAGTCTAGCCAATGACACTATCATTTAGGAAATTGGAAAGAATTTGCTCAACTCCTATGGAGACTCTAGCTACTTTCTGGATGCTTTAGAGGACAAAAGAGAAACACAAAATATTATTCTCTGTCTTAACAAATATAAATGTCTCACGGGCAGACAAATTGAATACCCAACAAATAGACTGACAGTAAATTGTGTGTATGGTTAAATGGAACCATCAGTGGGAGAGATAATTAAAAATCTTAGGAATTGAAAAGCAGAAGATCAGAGTGGCTAGAATGACTGTCAAAATAATTTATCAAAAGTAAGTAAAGTGCCCTGGGTGGTGTGGCTCAGTTGCTTGGGCATCACCCCACGCACCAAAAGGTTGCTGGTAGGATTCCCAGTCAGGGCACATCCCTGGGTTTACCTGGACTCCAGGTTGGGGGAGTGCCATGTGGGAGGTGGCTCATCGATGTTTTGTTCTCACATTGATGATTCTTTCCCTCACTCTCTCTCCCTCTCTCTAAAATCAAATTTAAAATAAGTAAGTAAAGTGATAACTGTGTGAAGTAATTGAGTCCTAGCACAGCTTCCCAAAAAGCAACAGATACTTAGTGCTGGATTAAAATGCTGCAGCTGTTCCTGGCTCCTGCATTTGTCTAGAAATAACAAAGGAGGCTTCAAAACCCAGCCTCATCCAAGTGCGATGGAAACTGGTCATGACAATGAAGACAAAAATAGTTTTCCCTGCCATGCTGGGTCACCCAAAGCAACTTAACAATTGAAGTAAGATACGTGGGATTTGGTACGGTAAAAGTTAAAAACCACATGACTTAATTTATAAAAATAACATTACCTCAGTCCAGGGGAAACTGAGGGACAGTGAAGTTATTAAAGTGTCACAGCTAAAGGAAAAATACTCTTCCTGCTGCTGCTAGTCAGTGTTGTGAAGTGAAGCTGAGTTGACACATAACACACTACAGTGCAAATGTTATAGACATTCCTACATAAATGGCTTTTCCTCATAGAGTGAAAATGTGGTAGGCAGTTAGACAGATATGAAGAGAGAACAAGGACAATGAGCCAGGTACACAAGGTCACCAGAGCAGAAAGCCCAGGGTGCCTAGCAATGGGCAAAACTGGGCAAACAAGGACCTCACACCATGGGTGACCTTTCCTCCCCTAGCATATTGCTGGGCATGTGGTTCAGACCCCCTGACCTTTCACATTACTGGTCATGTGGTTCAGACCCTCCCCAACCTTTCCTCCCCTGGTATGTCACTAGACATGTGGATTAGACCCCCTTAGAGGGGGAATGAACAAGGAGGCCAGAGAATAGCCCTTAAGCATTAAATCCCCAAGACAATGAGGTTCTGATCTGCATCAAATACATCTAGGCCTCAGTTGTGTTTCAGTTCCAGGCCCAGAAAAGCACCAAAACCAGACAAGCGATGCCATGGCTGACCTCAGCACCAGCTGCACTGAATAATGACTCCCTGTCTTGGCGCCAACCAATCAGTGGAGACCAGGACCCTGAAAGGTCACACCTGGAAAGCTGATGAATATTCTGTTGAGATCCTCCTCTGAGGCCTCCCCTAAAATCCTCACCCTTAAAAGCCCTTAGGACTGAGGACTGTTTCCTTCCCACTTGGGAGCATGCCCCTGCCTTTCCTGTTCTCCTCTTCTCCCCACCTCCTCCCTAGGTGATTACCTTTACCCCTCTCTCTCCTAAGCTCCAAGGGCCCTTCTTTGGGTCTGGTGTGACTCCACTGGTATAACACCTGGTGCCATTCTCACCACCAACAAAAATATACCTGAAGACCCATCGTGATTAACAAGAACAGTTCATTCTAGACACAGATCTCGAAAGCATTCACACACTTTTTTGGGGGGGCCGGGGTGGGGGGAGGTAGGGAGGGGGCATTCCAGCATTTTGTTTCCACCACCTTGGCACTGGGCCAACTGAGCTGCGCCTGGCAGAGCGGGAGAATTCCATTAAGTTCTGACAAGACTAATTTTGAATTTATAGCAAGTTTTAAAAAACAACGTGACACTCTACTACATTTAGAATAATTATCCCATCAGCAATTGACTTAAACATTTTAAAGGAAAGGAAAGAAACTGGGGTGGCTGTTTTAGGCTTTTTTATAACGAAAATGTTAAGAGCAAATTCCAAAGCAGCTACTGAAAATACGTAATGCCATGCTGGGGTCCCCACCTGCTGCCCTGGAAATTAATGGTGGGAAGGGACAGGAGATGGACCACACATCTACCCAGAGTAGGAATACAAAGGGCGAGGATGAACAAATTAATAACACCACTTTGCAGTTAACCGGTACCTTTCATCAGGCAATCTCCTTGTACTTACAAATAATACTTATTTTACTGTCTCAAAGAGGCAGGGAGATAAATGGCAAATCCAAAGGTCACAGAGGAAGTGCGTAATGATTTTAAGAATAAAATCCAGACCTTATTCTCTCCCCTCCAAGCCCCTCACTGCATCTCACCCTTGCTCTTCAACCACCTACACAGGTGTCTTTTTTGGCAAAATGTATTTTTATTGATTTCAGAGAGGAAGGGAGAGAGAGAGAGGGAGGAATAGAAACATTAATGATGAGAGAATTATTTATGGGCTGCCTCCTGCACGCCCCCTACTGGTGGGTCGAGCCAGCAACTCGGGCATGTGCCCTGATGGAATCTTACCATGACCTCCTTGTTCATAGGTTGATGCTCAACCGCTGAGCCACACTGGCCAGGCACATTGTCATTGAAAATGTCTAGAATCTTGTTCATCCATAGAGAGCACCAAATACCAAAAACTGCTTAGAACCTAAAGGAAATCTTGTCATCCTGAAATCTCAATTGGAACAACAAAGCTTATCTAAATTCACCAGTGTGCTGGAGGCGCCCCAATCACCAGTGCAGGAGAAACTCGTGGTTTCAGAGAAAAAGATGCATTGTCAGACTAGAGAATACCCCTTTGGTTTTCTCTTTCCAATTGTAGGAAGCTATTTTACAATTCTGTAAATTGTAGATAATAGATAGCAAGGCAAATAAGTCTTGTCTGTAGACATGTAAATTCTGTCCTTTCCCAGATAGGTTCATTTGACTTCTCCTTCCCCCTGCGGAAAACACAGCTTTGCCTCCATGGCACATTCATTCTAATATTCCCGATGGATAAATGTGTCTGCTCTTTTCAACTGCTTATCATACCTGCCTGGTTCCCTCACTGAGTAAGACGTAGAATAAAAATGTTAACATAGTTTCATTTCAGTATCTGACAGTCATGATTTTACCCTTTTTGTGAAAATTATTTTTTAACACCAATTCCACCTTGGAAATGCTCTACCCCAAAGTTAGAAACACAGATGGGAACAGCCAGAGATGTTAGAAGAAAATTGGTGGAGAAAATAGAGGCTGAAAATTCCCCTCGCTCAGGGTAGAGCTGTAAATATCTGAATGCAAAGTAGGGACATATTTTTTCTTATGGGAACAAACTCATAAATTAGAAAATATCTTTAATTGTATCTGCTATCTTGCCATGGCCTGCATCTTGTTAACTCAAATATAAAACAGGCTACCTATATCTCAGCTCTGACAGATGCCAGAGGCGGGGCCGAGTGCCATCGGAAGAAGCGACAGCAGTCCTGACAAAGCTAATGGGAGTCCAGAAAAGGCAACCTCCCTGCCGGATGGACACAGCCCCATTCTGAGGCTGATGGCTTGACAAGAGGGATGCAGATTCTATTCGAGCCCTTTCTTGTGCTTTCACTCAGGCAACCTTGGGCAGAGTTCAACCAACCCAACAGTAGGTGGTGGCCCTGGATAGATGACACTCATAGCCCAAGAGCCTAAACCATAAGAGGTATATGCAGCTAGAGGGTAGCTGCTACCAAGCAGGGCAAAGGGAACCTAAGAGGCTGAGCTGATCTTTACCACCGAGGTCCACCAGGATTGAAGACACTTGCTAACTCTGCACTTCCTGCTCCCATCACCCATAGGATCTGGTGACTGCCCATGACTGGGTCAAGAAGTTAGCAGCAATAAAAAGAAATGAAGTACGGATACATGCTACAACATGGGCATGTTTTGAAATCAGTATGCTAAGTGAAAGAAGCCAGACATGAAAGATCACTTACCATATGATTCAATTTATATGAAATGTCCAGAATAGGCAAATGTGGTGGGTTGGAGTTTCCCTAAGACATCCCGAGCTGTATGCCTGGCTGTGATGATGCTGATGACAATAAAGGGACCAGGAGCTCAAGGAAGAAAGACCCAGTGTAGGTTAACAGGAACGTCAGCCTCATGGTTGTGCTTGATTCTTCCCCACCCTGATTACTGGCTAGGTCTGCCACTGACTTTAAAATAGACTCTTAGAAACTCTCTTTTTGGTTACTTTCACAGCCTTTCTTCCCAACCTTTTTCCACTTTCATTCTATTGCTTGGATCTTATCTCTCCTCCCTTGTTCTTTTTCTCACAGAACAGGGAACAACCTCATAACAGAACACAATTCTAGGAGGAGTACCCTGCTCCACAGGAGATCAAAGCCTGTGCACTGCCCTGACACTGGCATCTGGCTTCCTCCCCCTCCACAAACCCCACCACATTGGCCTTTCCTCCACGACTCAGGTGTGCCTTCCTCCAGCCTCCCTCTTGGCTTTTGCAGATGCCATTTGCTCTGTCTAGAACGTTCTCTCTGACTCTCCTTCATCCACACCTCCTTCATCAGATGACCTTAATTCATCCTGCAGAACTCAAGCTTTGCTGCTCTAGAAAGCTTTTCCTGAATTTTAATCCACTGACTCTCACAGCAACATTTCCTGTGTGGGCAGGCTCACAGGGCAGACCTATCTGAATCCTGTGAGTTAAATCCACATACTAGGACTTGGTTGACCAGATGATGCCCAGGTAATCAAAGGAGAACCGACTTCTTCTGTGGAATAGTTTTTCATCCACTCTGCCCTTGCTGCAGTCAAGACCATTTCCCTGCCTCCCAGCCTCCAGTCCACAACAAGAGCTAGATGGTCTGATAAGAAACACCAGTGGCTCTGAGGACATGACCCTAATGCAAAATACACTCCCACCTCTGGCAGGATGAGCTTCCCTGCTTTTGGAGTCAGAACAGGGAAGGCCAAAGCTCCCTTTGTGGAAACATGTTGTAGTGGAAAACACAGGCTTTGAAATCAAACAGACCGAGGTTATATACCAGCCCTTTCTCCATTTGTTGGTATTCCAGCCCCCTGATTTGTGATAATGGGTGAATGAAAGAAGATACTGGGAATGTAGACTAGCACACCTGCCACACAACAAGTAGTTGGAAAATGTCCACTTTTCTTACTTCATCTGCAACTTCTCTCTTTATCATTTCAACCAGACTTTGTATTTCCCCTTCTTTCAACCTCTGGCTATCAAGGCAGAACTTAAAACCACCTTTCTCTGGCTTGAGGAGGCTGAAAGAGGTAACATTGCAGGACAGCCGTCGGAAAGAGCCCGAATGCCCCCACAGCCAGCAGGTGTGCTTGTCAGGACAGTGATACCCAGGTGCTCAGACTGACAGCTCAACAGGGGCGACACTCTCCGTATCAGATTCTTGATAAAACCCAGAGAATGCCAGGAATTCTCTCACCCCTTTATATACGTGTCCCTTTAGGTGAAAATGAGTCGGTGAGAACTCAAGGAGGATGGAAGCATGCTGGACCCTGGCATGGAGGGCAGGCCGCGGAGCACAGCAATTAGTGAGCAGCTCTATCCACTTAGGTTTTCTGCAGATACTTAACTCAGAGCCTACTATGCTCTGGGTGCAAAGTCAGGTGCTGGGGATACAACTGGAGCAAAGCAAAACAATGGCTGCTTTTAGGACATTCAATTTACTGAGGAAGACACTCATCCAACAGTCACCCCCCTGGAGCCAATGAACCCAACCTGAGATAAGAGCATAGAAAGACGGAACACAGTTCTAGGAGAGTTGCTTTCAAAGGAGCAGGGTGAGAGGAAGTGTCCCCAGAAAGTAGCACTGGAGGTGGCATTTGAAGGAGCAGGTGCTGTCCAGGTAAGAGATGTGTGATGCCAGGGAGGGAGATGAGAAGAGAAATTCACTAAATGGAAGGGCAGTATATGCAAGGACCAGTGACAAGAAAGAGTCTGAATACATTGCCCTGGCCAGTGTGGCTCAGTTGGTTGGGTGTTGTTCAGTGCACCAAAAGGGTGCTGGTTCAATTCCTGGTCAGGGCACATGGTTGGGTTGCAGGCGCAATCCCCAGTAGGCATTGTGCAGGAGGCAGCCGATCAATGTTTCCCTCTCACACTGATGTTTCTCTCTCTCTTACTCTCCCTTATGCTCTCTAAAAATCAATAAAATATTCTGTAAAAAAAAAGAATATGAATACATTGGAAAATTGGGCAAAGCCAGAGCCCAAACACTGAGGAGGAGAGGGAAATGTGTGGCCTGGGAAGAGGAGGAGGATTCCTAGTGGTTTGGGAGTGGTGAACAGGTTACATTGTGTGATGAGAGAAGAGGGCACACTGGAAGACTCTTTGCTGGAAATACAGCCCCACACCAAGCAGCTAGAACTAAAATACCTAGGACTAAATACCCAAGGCCTCTTGGAGAGCAGACTAAATGCAACTGAACAGAGGTTGAGACTGATCATTGATTATCATTTTTACTTCTTAAAATGGCTATGATACAGGCACAGTAAAATGTTTAACTTAGAGCAGAACCAACTCTTTCTCGGCTGTTTTGTAATCTTTCAGGGAAGACTCTATTAGGCTGAAAACACTGAACTAAACAGCAGCATTATTTCTGTATAAACGTATGTAATTGCCTTTTAAAGAATTCTCAAATTAAGGTTATAACAGCTAATGCTAAACAGTCATTTATTTCTCACCATCTCAGAGAATGGAACCAGCTCTAACAAACTGCCTTCTTCAGTTTTCTCATAAAATGATCTAAATGGACTCATTGATCACGAATTTCTATAAGCATTAACAATTTGTAAAATGAGTTAATTATGTTCTTGGAGGCTTAATAACACCTACCAACTTAAGTAATATCCTGATGGTCTTGAAATTTATCCAGAAACTTATAAAAAGGAGAAAATGCATTCAGCAGAGTCAAACATCGTGTATATTTATAGAAAGCATATATTATCCTACAACGGTTGTGCTAAATATGTAAAAGCACTGCTGATGGACTCTAAATCAACTCCACTTGCAAAAGGATCCCCACTTTAAAGTTTAAAAGAACCTTCATATTAATGTATAAATATTGACATATAGTCACACTGAGCATTCCAAATCCAAAGGCGTTGGCCATCCAGACTTTGAGAGAAAGAATAATGAAATCTAATAGTCAATGAGCCAAGTAGGGATTTCAGAACATCCATGGGTTTTCTGTGGCCGCCAGCATGAAGCACAGAACAGACAGTAAAACAGGTGAAAATGAAGATGTCACCTGGGGATGACATATGGGTCTCAACTACCTAAATTTAGGTTAGGGTTTTCTCTCCCCTTTTCTTAAATGTTTTTCTTTTTGCTCACTACAAATTCAATTTGCCACCAAGTAGTAAACTGGAATGACCAGAATTTTCTCTTATTCTACTTCCCTGGTTGCCTGTCCGGGGGTGTTATTAGGTGTGCAATGGGATATAGCAGAAGAATGAAATGCCAGGCTTCGGGGTAAAATTGTTTAAATGCTGGCTCCGCCCCTAACCATCGTATGTCCTTGTAAATGCCAGTCATCATCTCTAAGCTCCAGCTTCCACGTCTTTCAAACAAAGGGACTGTAATAATACACACCTCATGGAGTTGTTTGAATGATTCAATGAAATACATGAAAGGTACATGCTTAGCCTCTGTAAGGGTTAGCCATCATCCATGTTTAGAAAGAGAGAGGAGCCATCCCCACCACCTGCCCTGAGTAAGCGCTCATCGTCCCCACACCAGGCTCTCCGGACCTCGGCCACTCATGTCCAGTCCCCGCAGACAGCATGTTACAACTGGGCTCCACCTGCACAATTAATTACGTAAAGTGTTTTTCTTTAAACTGCATTCTTCCAAATTTACCTCTTAAATGGAACTCTATGTTACTACCCAAAACGGAAAGCCTGTCTCACTTACCATAACTAGAAAGGAGCCTTAAATACACAGCAAAAAAGAACCTCCAGATAATTTAGATTCTACCCTGATACTATTACCCCAGCAAAGATTCCCAGCCTGAGGCCTGCGGTGGATACACAGTTTATAGAGGTGTTGAGACACAATAGGACCAAGGAGAGACCTTCTCCCTGTGGTAAACGGAACACGTGAGTGTGTATCATGGTTCTGGACCAGCACATCATCCAAAAAAATATCATGGTGACACCATCTGTCACAATGTCATCTAGTGACTTCCATCACAATTTGGGGGTTTTATGGATAAACAAGCGTGCTCCAGGGCAGCAAGGAGCACTTCCAATAGTCCCTTGGAGGGAAAGATCCCCATTCATTCTAGCCCATTCACTTCTAACATTGCAGAGGGAGGCACTGGAATCCATAAAAATGTACAGACCTGTACATTCCCTGGTTGCAGGAACATCACTGACTTATCAGTAAGTCTGCAAATTAGATGGGGGTTGATATGTATGTATATGAGGCGGGGGCCTACTTAAGCTCTATGCTTCCTCAGTCAGACCCCCATTTCTCCTGAGGTTAGGTTTCTAAGCTAATGGTTCAGACCTTTCATCGCTGTCTACAAATGCCTTTGACCCAAATATTGTGTGAGTCCACTGTACACGTGTCCTTTAAAAGACCCGCAGTGGGAAGCACTGACTGTTGAGGATTAGAGTAGACATGTAATCACATTTTATACTGAGCTACGGCTTCATCCAATACAAAAGCCACATTCACTTAGGAAGGGTGTCTGCGCAGCAAGAACAGAAGGGGACTGGAGGTCGGTGTCCTGAGTCAATCTGCTCAGCAAATCCGAACTCGTGCAGCCACAGCTCAGGTTTTGCACCACTCCAATAGGATGAATGGAAAGGCAGAGAGAGACACGTGGAGGGAGTCCCTTTCTTGTGTGTACAATCCACTCCCACTTCTCCACACTCAAAGTGGGGAGACATGCTACACAAATAAATCGTCAGAAACACTCCCCCAAACAGCCCTTGCATTCAGGGAGCATGCTCCAGGAAAGCCGAGACTGCACACCTGCACAGAGAGGCTCTGATCACGCCGTGCCTCCCCACTGCCTGTCACAGTCATTGTAGCAATGCGAGATGATGCTGCCTGCTCCAGAAACTCCATCTGGTACAGGACATCCCAATCTGAGACCCCACATTTGACTGCATATGGCTCTATGTGGATAGTGGGAGTGCTCTGATTTGTGGACTGAGCAAGAGCCAAAACTCTGAACACCTGTGTGTCTAAGAAGATGTATTTCTAAGTCAAGGGCATTTATTTTTTGGATGGGAGTTGGAGGGAGATGGTGTGCAAGGAAAGCGAGGCTTCCTGGAAGGGGTGAGTGCTGGCAGTGGAGCGCTGAGCGCGGAGACACTCTGGGCTGAAAGCACAGCCAGTGACTGGCCCCACTGCCAGCACCTTACTCAGCAACTCCAAGGGCTGACAAGTCCCAGATCACTCAGCAGGCAGGCAGCACTCTCAGGCAGAGGAGTCCCTGGTGCCTTATCTTGAGCTCTACTATTAACAGACTTGTCATCACGAAGCCCAGTTGTTAGTCACTGGAACAATTTGATGGAAAGAGAGAACACTAGAGACAAACAAGCTGACCTAGATGGGCTGGCAGAGGGGATCAAGTGGCAATAAACTCTGTTATCTCTGCTACTCAGCAAACAAAAAGTCCTTGCTAAGCAAACATCCCGGTTCACTATGAGCTACTCCACGTACCATATATGGTGATCATTACGCAGATACATACTAGTAAGCACCACAAAAATATGCTTTGCACTAAAACTCTACTGAAGGCAGTAACATCTTTCTCCAGTGACTTGGGTTTGTTGATCTAAAAAGTACTAACTATTGTCTTGATGAGAATCCAAGAGATTTCCATGAACCAAGTGTCCAAGAGCAAATGTGTGCACAGATCATCATCCGGTTTCTGCTTTGTCGTGTCCAGTCCTGCATCTACCACAGGGCACGTCACGAAGCCTTCATAAACCGCAGCTTTCTTCTCCATAAAGTGAGACTACTGGACTGCTCAGCACTTCTCAACTTGAATGTGGAAACACTGGTGGAGGAGTCCAGCCATCGAGTCCCCCAAATTAACTTATAACCAAAGGCTAGTGTTTAGTAGCTGCTTTACATGTATTGACTAACGTAATCTTCACACCAATCCTGAGTGAATCCTCTCGTCATCCCATTTTACAGATGGGGAAGCCAAGGCTCCGAAAGACTGACAATTGCCCAAGGTTCACCAGCCAGCAAGACCAAGATGGGACATGGAACCTGCGTCGTCTGGCTCCAGAGCTCTGCTCTTAATTGTTCCACCTTAATGTCTCTCAGTAACAATTAAGAGCAGCCATCAGTTACAGCCAATTGACTGACTGTCAATTAGAGGAGAGCTGAGGCTTAAGGTAAAAGGCTACTCGCACCCTCATTTCAACATGTTTTCTCTTACTTTTTTTTTTGAGAGACAAAAAAAAATGAAATTCCATAGCACAACCTGAGGCTTGTGTCTCAAAAGTGAACCCACTGGCTGGACCAGAAGAGAAGTTGACAGACACCTAGTGGCCAGATGACATGGTTGGCTCCATCCAGCTTAGCCACAGGGTCTGCAACTCCTGGGTACTTTGAGCTGCAACTTGCTCACTCCCCTTTTGGAAAGCCCAACACCCTGCCTTGCAGCCCTGACAATCCTGGGCTCAGCCTTGAAGGAAGGATCCTGACAAGCTTATCTCCTCCAGCACCTGGGAAGTCTCCTGTTGGCTGTCAGATCGAAATCACCAAACCAGTTCTCCCAATTACCGCCTTGGCAGCAGCACACGGTAGTGGTTCCTTTTCCTCCCGGAGCCCAGCAGTCTCTTGCCCCCATGCAGACACCCCCATCCTCCTGGCAGAGCCCAGCATAGAGGTCTGGGGCACCCGAGGGCACTAATGCGATGCCTGCCACCACCACAAGCGTGTGCAGTCCGTGTTCTCGCGGTCCCATGGCACCAGCACACTTGGCTAAAAGGATAATATTCTGATCAGCAGCAGGCATCTGGAATTCCAGCCGGCCTTCCTCCCCACACACAGCCTACACCTGCACTTATGCAAGAGGAATGCATAGCAGCCAGAAGGTACCAAGGCTCCACTAGGTGTCAGTGTCTGGGACAGAAATGAAGGTCTCCAAGCTGCCTGTACTTCCTGTCACCACCTTCCCAGCTAAGTTCTCTTTGAAGCAAAGCTTCAACTCTACCAAGCTCGCACAAAAGGAGTAGATAATGAAATAATACAGATGACCCCAAGGGTGAATAGCTGCTTCAATCAAAAGAGGCTCAGAAAAGAAGGCAGTCCCAAGGTCACTGACTACAGATCCTACTGCTCTGGCATTCTCAAAAAGACAAAATTAAGAGATGGGAAGCAGGCCAGTGGTGGCCAGGGGTTATGGGTGGAGGCAGGGGTTTTATGTGGTGAGGGAGCAGTCTGCATCCTGATTATGATGGTGGCTGCATGCATCTCTGCTGAAATTCACAGAACTGGACACAATGAAAAAGTCCACTGTACTGCATGATACATCATAAAATAAAAATGTTTAAAAGACTCATGAGTAGGCTTTTCTGCAGAAGATGGCTTTTTCTAGTATTTTTAAAAGTTGGATCACATTTAAAGTAATATTGGTTATCTAACAAGAACTTTAAATGGCTATGGTTGCAGTAGAGATTAAATGAAATAATACGTTAAAGTGTTTTTCAAATAAAAAGGACATGGAAGAAGTCGTAAGAATGGTAATGGGTGAAGAAAGAAGTCAAATTGGACCCTACAACCTCCCACAGGCTGAGGATCTGGGGCCTGGGGCCCCACCCCTGCTGCCCAGGCCACTGCCCCTTAGAATTCACCCTCCTCATGTAGGAAATGGGCCACTGTGGGGACTGTCCCTCCACGTACTTACATTCTATTGCACAATTACTAGTGCTCAGACCAGCAGTGGGAGTTAGATGCTTCCCTTCAACACTCAAAAGGAGGGTCTTTGTCCTTTCAGTCGGAAAGTACTGAGGTCAGGAATGAAGGCTGATGAAACTGTGGTCTGTGGGGAGTTCCACTTTCTGGCACCCTGGTGGGCCTCTGCGAAGGAAAGCTAAGGAAAGTGTGGGACTCCCCGCCTGAAGGACAGGCACCTTCAGAGCAAGCAGAGCCCTATGTCCCCACCTGCCTGACTATGCCTCCGGCTCTGTGCATGGATCGGGGAGAGTGAGCTACTGTGACAGCCGCGGGACAGTGTTCACCAGTGTCTCATGAGGCTGACTAAGAGCGGCCATAGGAGAAGACCAAGGTTTAGCACACAGGATGTTCCCAGACATATGGCCTCCTTTTTTCCCTTTTAATCCTCACCCGAGGATATGTTTTTATTGGTTTCTAGAGAGTGAGGAAGAAGAGAAGAGAAGAGAAGAGAAGAGAAGAGAAGAGAAGAGAAGAGAAGAGAAGAGAAGAGAAGAGAAGAGAAGAGAAGAGAGATTGCATACGCACCTTGACCAGAGATTGAATCCGAAACCTTTTGCTGTACTGGGGTGGGGATGAGAGTGGGGGTGAGGGACACTTCAACCAACTGAGCCACCTGGCCAGGGCAACAACGTTCTTTAGAAGGGCCCCTTCACCTGCCGACATATGAAGCACTCAGACAGAAACCTGGGAAAGTTGGCAGGCACATGCAGGCCACACCACGTTCCTCCTGACCCACAGCCTCCTGTGCCTTTATTTCCCATGAACTGAGCACCAGCCCCCATGGGCTTTTACCTTCCTTCCTGCAATTCAATTAAATTAACTTCCAGAAATGTCTTAATTACAGGTCAGTGTCCTTGTTATATTAGAGGTTTAAATGGAAGTCCCTGCCTCAAACCTGCTGAGATTTCCAACACTCAAAAGGACTTCCAGAGCTTGGTGAAGCCCCAGTCGACCTGCACATTTCAACAGGGAAAGCTGCTGCAGAAAAGCACACGCCCCATAAAGCAGTCTGGGCAGACAACCATTATTTTATTGTAATGTAGACAACCCTTAAAGGAAAAGTCCTGGGAAACCCATGATCACTCCTTTAGCAGGGCAACATGTCACAACAAGGAGATGTACTAATCAATGGCCAGCCACTGCCCTTGTTCCAACCAGATTCTTCTATGAAGGGTAGTCAGCAGGCAGAAGAACACTGCAGAGGCTGGGATGAGCCAGGGGTGGGACCTGGAACAGGGATCTCTAAGCCACCTCCCAATGTCCAGGAAAAGGAACGGGATGGAACCACATATTTGCCAGTGCTGTGCTCAAGCTGTTTATCTCACTGTTTCACGTTCCCTCCAAGGTATTCTTAGCCCCACCTTACAGACAAGCAGAAGACTCCAATGGGAGAATCAACTCCCCAGTCATGGAGAGAGATCACAAGGAATGTGGTATGGAACTCAGTTCAGTCCCTGAACACCCTGAGGCCATGAGTAAATCCAGGGCCGTGGGAAGGGTCCCAAATGCAACCAATTTTAAAACTGAACAAAGGAATGCAAGTTTAAAATGGTCTTCAAAGGAACTCCTCAAGTAACATAACACTGCACATACAGAAGCGTCCTCGGGCTCAGATTAAAGGGCTCACAAAAGAGTGTTATTTCCAGACACAACCCTTCTCCCTTCCCCTGGCTAGGGCAGCGGAGAGAAGACACACCAGGCTCCGGACCTGTCAGGGTCACAGGGAGCAACAGTTATGCCCAGGCCTCAGAGCCCCTCCCTTTTAGGTTCCGCATTTTCACAGGGATCGGCCCCATCAGAACTGATCCGTGTGGAATGCTGTATTCCATTCATCCATAGGTTCAACATAGAGCAAAGCACCAATAATTTGCTATTCTCACATCGATTCCCCCAGACTGTCTCTTGCTCTGTTCGGGTGACAGGGGCTGACCCCACAGACCACTTCCCTGGGGCTCGCTTGCCAGCAGATTCAATGCTGGGAGTGCTTGGGGAGCCTGGTGGGTAGGAGGAAGGGAAAAAGCTGCATGGGCCTACCCCTCCTCCCTCTCCTCTCTCTCTCCTTCAGGTGGTGCCTCCACATCACCACCTCTTCCCTTTGTCCCACCTGGTTCAGGTCTGTCTCTTCCTAACCTCCCAGGTGGCCCTGTGGTGGTGGCCCATTTGGCCTTTCCCCTCTTCCTAACCCTGAGTACATTCCTTCTCTTGAACCACCTGTTTTCCTGACCGGCTGCTGACTTCTGCAGGAGTCAAAGATGACTAACCAGATCCCTGCCCTTTCAGAAGTTGCATCCTGGTGGGGAGAAACCCACAGGGCAAGAAAATAATCAACTACACCAATAAGTAATAGCTCCTGATTGAGTTAGGGTCATGAAGGAAATTAGGAGCAAGGCGGCAGGAGTCAGGGGTGGATGAGATGTTGAGGGGACATTTCCCCCAACTGCTGAAGAATGCAGTGGAACCCACCTATGCAAGGCCAAAGAAGAGCAGACAGAGGAAACAGCGTGACAAAGGTCCCGGTGCAAACCCTAGCTCAGTGTGCTGACCGCGCCAGTCACTCTGGCTAGTGTACAAGGAGCTTCCTTATTGTCCATAGAGAGATTCATAAATGCCCCTCCCCCAAAGTGCTTCCCTGTCCAGGTACATTGCCCACGTAAGACATAACTAACCATCCCCCTAATTAACTTGCAAAAGAGGGACAGAGCGACAACCACAGCTCCTGAACCATGGTTTGGGGGGCTCCACCTGCTCTGAGGCCAAAGGAGAAGAGAAGTGACCACTGTGCACTGACAGACTCAAAGGCACCGGTGGCCCCTCCTCTGCCATTCTGGAAGGTTCCTCATGCACCCCAGCATGGCTCTTCATTCTGACATGGTCCAGGCAGCTGTCTAGACACCCATTCCAGGACTGGGGGCTCAGGATACTTCACCTGCCTCCTCGGACTACAACAGCTCCAGTTCTTTCTCTGTTACACCAGCTGGAGTCTCTCTCATTTTCCCAAACTGACAGGCCAAGGCTGCCAAGCAAGGTGGATGAAAGGGGAAACTAACTGCAGTTGTCACTGTCCATTTTCCCCCCGAAATGCTACTAATCTGGCATTTAGGTTGTTTGCTCCTTTCATCAGAATGCCATTAAGAAATCTCCGCCGGGTTTCTGTACACAGTTTTTCTCTAATGAATCATCAAATCTCTTTAACAAACAATAGCTGTGTCACAACCAGGCAGCCTGGCCCCAGCCAGCGCGGCTGCAATCTCGGGCACATGCAGTGCACATTGCAGGTCTGTTCCTCCCAAAACAGCGACTCCAGTCAGTCTCCACACAGTGTGGCTCCTGTGATTGCAGTGACAAGAGACACAGTGTAGCATCCCCAGCATTTGACACAGTATCTTAGAATGTGATGCTTTCTGAATCTCCTTTTGAATGCATAGGTCCGTCCTGGTTGCAACTCTGGGTCGGGGTTTGCAGTGGGTCACCCAGTGGTGGGGATTTGTAAGTCCTGGACTTAACCCACATGCACTGAGGTTAGATGTGGTCATACAGAGCTATGAGGAGGTGCCCCAGAGGTGATCAGTGAGTGACACATCTGAGCAGGGCACTGCCAAGCATATTACTTGGCCACCAGGCACCAGGGTCTCTGAGTGCATGCTGATACATCCTCTTGGGAGGCAATGTGACAATAACTATCAAAGTTTAAGATGAATGCAACCTGGCACCCAACAAGGCCACCTATAAGAGTTTACCCCATAGTGTATTGGCACATGTGTGCAGAGACAAATATAAGAAGGCATTTTCTGATGTTTTGTTCTTCATAGCTAAAATTAGAAACAACCATGAGGTCTCTGAACAGGGATGTTTACATATATTCTGATACATGGATGCAATGGAAAACTATGTAGTTGTTAAAAAGGGCAGGTAGCCCTGACTGGGTAGCTCATTTGGTTAGAGCATGGTCCGGATAAACCAAGGTTGCAGGTTCAATCCTCTGTCAGGGCACATACAAGAAGCAACCAATGAATGCATAAATACTGGAACAACAAATTGATCTCTCTCTCTCTTTCTCAAAATCAATTAAAGGAAAAAAATGGCAGGTATATAAATCCTGATATGAACAGATCACGAAGAAATAGAGTAGTGTGAAAATGAGCTATCAATTGCTTTTAAAACATGGGCCAGTGGTCCTAGCTGGCTTGGCTCAGTGGATAGAGCGTGGGCCTATGGACTGAAGGGTCCTGGGTTCAGTTCCAGTCAAGGGGTACATGCCTGGGTTGTGGGATCAATCTCCAGTGGGGAGGGGGGATGTGCAGGAGGCAGCCAATCAATGATTTCTCTCATCATTGATGTTTCTCTCTCTCCCTCTCCCTTCCTCTCTGAAATCAATAAAAATATATTTTAAAAAAACATGGGCCAGTTACACATATACACACATGTTTGTAAGCAAGCCTCAATGCTGGTATATGCATAGATTCTTGTTGGAAGATACTCTAGAAATTGATAATATACCCAGTTCTCATCTCTGAGAAGCAGAAATGGAGCAGTAGAAACCAGAGGCAAAAAAGACATTTTTAAATACATCTGTTTTTGTACTATTTCTTTCTTTCTTTCTTTTTTTTGCAAGTACATATTTTATCTTTTAAAAGAGCAAATACAATATTCCCTAAGGCTTTGGTGAATGAAACAGAGAAATCACTGACTAGAAGTTGTAGTAGACAGAATAATGGCCCTGAAAAGAGGCCACATCTTAATCCTCAGAACCTGTGAATGTCACCTTACTTGTCAAAAGGGACTTTGCTGGTGTGATTAGGTTAAGGATTTCAAGTTGGGGAGATTATCCTGGATTATCCAGGTGGATGATAAATGTCATCACAGGGTCCTTATAAGAGGGGAGCAGGAGGGTCAGAGCAGAGAGGATGTGACAATGGAAGCAGAGGTCAGAGTGATGTGCGGAAGGGGCCATGGGTCAAGGAATGCAGGCAGCCTCTCGGAGCTGGAAAAGTCCAGGAAGTAGATCCTCCCCTCGAACTCCAAGTCCTGCCCATACCTTCATTTTAACCCAGTGAGACTGATGTTAGACGTCTAACTTCCAGAACAGGAAGGTAATATTTCTGATGTTTTAAGACACTAAATGTGTGGGAATTTGTTAGAGCAACAATTGGAAATTAACATAGGAATACTTAAAAAGAGTCTAATCCATGCATCAGAAAGGGGATATTCACACAGGCTTGCCCCAAATGGTGACTCATGAACCCTGATCGATCCTTCTGCTGCAGACACGACAGGTTATCCATAACTCTGCTGGCTACATGAAGTCTGATGAATAATAAGCATCTCCCTTAGTCTGATCCAGCCGCCGTCCCCCTCCTCACACCGGGGTGAACTCAGCATCCATCTGGCAACATTGCTACTCCCTAACAGAATGCAATCTCTACCCTAGCATGAGTCAGTCCCACTTGTCAGGCAGGTGACTATTGGGAGGAAACAGATGAGAGGTCCTACCTACCAACCGACTTAAAGGGGGTTATGAAATGTCAGAAGAATGTGCAGGGGGCTAACGTGGAGAGAAATAAAGCTCTTTCTGGGAATTTGAAAAAGCCCATTGTGACTTTAAACTGCCTCTGCCTTGAACCATTCACCGGATTGGTACCCAAGACATCTAAGGAGGATGCAGACTGGGCTCATTGCTCCAGAAGTTAAAACCACCCCCCACAATGAAGTCTAAGGACCTACTGTGAGGAGGACTTTGCTGAGACACAGAGGAAACTGTGAGAGGTGAGGTTTATAATCACTGCCTCCCCGTGGCGTCTGGAGGACTGCATAACAAAGACAGGTTCCCACTGTCTCTTGTTCCAAGAACAGAGCCAAACCAGGTGTCCCTATCACACCCAACATTATACAAGGTGAAGCCCACCATCGCAGCCTACATTTCATCTACAGTATGTTGTTGCCAAAGATCTTAGGTGTCTGAAACATGAGATTATTAAAGAGCTAAAAATACAATATCAGGAACCTCAACAGAAACTTACAGCTATTTTCTTTTTCTGTTTAGGGAACATTTTCTTTCATTCAAATGACAGCTTCACCCAAGCTCCATGGTTGTGTCTGATGCTGGTGTGGCTTTGGTAATTTACAACCCATTGGGTCATCTCATTAAGTCAAAGGAGATTAGTGTGTGAACCCATTTTGTAAACTAAAAGGCACCTGTCTGGTGGCAAAACTAGTAAAACTCTAAGTACACTCATAATTAATTTGTCTGTGCTCTAAGACAGATGGTACAAAACGGGCAGCCTTTACCTATGAGAGGAAAAGAAATATAAAACACACTTCCTTCTTCAGCCAGATTTATTTGCTCTCCCCTTCCTCAGCCTCTTTGTTCCCGAGATCAGCACATCACGGGCCCGGAGAGAGGAAGATACTCTTCCTCTGCTGGTTAATTTCTCCTGCCTGGGTTCCAAGAGGGAAGCTCAAATGAAGAGATATGTGCATGAACTGGCCCCCAAATGAGTACACAGAGCAGTCCCACTAGCAACACCAAACAGCACGATGGACACTCACGGCAGCAAATGGTTCCCATTCCAAAGGCCTTCAGCAGGCCCTTGCAGTTGTCAAGAAACTAGCGACCTCTACTCCTATATCCAAACCAGCTTCATAAATTCAACAACACAAGAATTCAACAGCAGTTGCAACCTAGTACGCTCAGCTAAGCTGGAGAAAGCAGGTCAACAAAGAGAACCGAATGGCCACAAATGCCCCTCTAAAGACAGGGGAAGAGGTATTATTCTATTGGGGGAAACACACACACACACACACACACACACACACACACACACACACACACACACACAAAACATCTGACTCTAATACCCAGAAGAAGAGTTTAGGTCCTACCACATCACGTATCTCCCCAAGACCCCCTCATCTAAAGGTTCCTGCCACTCCCTGCCTGGGCAACAGCAGGGCGAGACAGGAACGATCCCTGCATCTGTGCTCTTCCCAGTGCCCACTGGAGTGATGCCACCACACCCACAGCAGGCGGGGCACCTGCACTGGGTGGGGCAGGGTGGGGTGGAGGAGAAGCTACAGGAGATCTGCACAGTGCCCAGCGGGGGCAGGCTGGCCCAGGCAGAGGGGATCCTACACACCTGCCCTGCCAGCACCCAAGGGATCTGCACTAAGTGTCACGGGGCCCCCCTGTTTACAGTAAGTCACACTTTGGAACAACCGATTGCTATTGCTTCTCTCTACATTCATGTTCTACCAGCGCTGCTCTACAGTCACGCAATCTACAGCACAAAGGAGCTGGGGCTTTCTGAGTATGTATTTGCAGAGCCAGCTGACTATTTTAATTGAGACTGAATGCTGAAATGGACTTTGGGGATGTGATAGAGACCACACCTCCAACACCCCCAGCCATCCCAGCCCACGCACCCGACTTACTGCCGCATCATTTTAGACAACCATCATCCCAATCCCAGCTCAATGCCGCAAATACCGATTAAACCAACCTAAAATTGTCCCTGTGAAACAGCATGTTAAGACACGTGGGAAGGGTCCTAAGGAGGCTGCTATTTGACAGCCCAAATGAGCAGCAAAAAGGACCTTACCAACCAGGCAGCAGTCTGGATTTCCATCTGGCCCAGGTCCAGAACTGTGCAACCCTCTGGCCCTCCTCCAATGAGCTGTGAAATGTTTTTTCAAATTCTGAGTCCAAATGGACGCTTTCTGGAAGTCACTGGAAGCCGTCAAGCTTTGGGAACAAGTGTAAGTTGCTCTTGAACTTTCCATTACCCTGGTTGCCCTGGAATGCAGCTCTGGGGAGGTGCAGCTCCCTTCGAGTCAAGGAGCTTGAGAAAAGGAGAAAACAAAGGAGGCAAAAGCTGGGCCAGGAGGACCCAGGCAGAAACTCCGAGCTGCGGTTTCTGCGGGTCCAGGTCAGCCTGCAGCCCACCCTCTGCCTTTCCCAGCAGGCTTATGGAGCAGACTGCCACGGAGAACAGAGACTTGTGTCCTGGAAGCTCAGCATCAAAGGCCCCAGAGCTAGAAGGACCTCCTCCATCAAACAGGCCCGGGGCCTGTCTCTGCGGTGGGGTATTCAGGGCCCCAGGTAGGGGAAAGCCATCTCCACAGGCTTTGGGACAGGGAAAACATGAGCAAGTGCAGCGTTGGCTCTGACGACATTTTCTGAGCTACCTTTGAAAACCTAGCTTCAAATTCCAGTGCCATCACTTGCCTGCTCTGTGACTATAGACAAATTACTTAACCCCTCTGTGCCTTAACTTCCTCCCCCCTAAAACAGGGAGAATAGGAGCACTTGTTTGGTAAGGCTGTTGTGAGCATTAAATGAGCACATTTTTGCAAAGCACTATGTCACTGTTATTATATCCATCCTAGGAGTCACATTCTCTAAGATATATCTCATAATATCAATGCATATTTTAATACATACTTAATATAGAGTTTTCTCCTATCCCTATCTTCCAAAAAGGCAATTATTAAATTCAGCAGTGCATCATTATTTTGAGATGGGGATAAGACCTTGAAGGCAATTTTAAGCTGGAAATGAAGAAATCTACCTCAAAATTATCCTTTCTTCCTAGCCAGCTAAGCTCAGATACCAGGATAGTAACCCATTTTAAATTTGGCAGAAATCTTTTGACTTACAAATGATTTAATTCTCTAAAGCAACCATGCTGAGAATGCAAGATAAGGTTTATGCTGGCTTAGGCATGGTGAACAGTGGGGAGAATCTTCAGAAGCAAGTTTCTCCTAACTCATTAGGTAAATCTGCTTCTAGGTAAAATAGATTCACTTTTGAGGAATTTCTTCTTCCCCTTTCGTTTCCCTCTTGCATCCAGGCCAAGCTTCTCTCTGTTTTGCAGACCTTGTGTCCACTCCATCTTTTCTTTTCAGAGCCACATCCAGCAAATAATAAACATGACTCATTTCACCAACCACAAGGAGAATTAGTGTGAGCTGGCTCCAACATCCCTTTAATTGACCCCCTAGAGAGGATGCACACACATTTCCATGTGTATTTAGCATTGGAAACCATCTGATTGGGCACTAAATGTTTTTCAAAAAGCTACAGTAGGCATCTAAGACGATATTAAATCACAATAAGGGTACATTTTACAAGGGGTTAATGTTTTGAATCCATCCAAAAGCAGAGTCCCTGTGAGTCTGGGCTGCATGGTGGCAAATCCAAGCCAATTAAAGCCAAGCCAGTAACCTCTGGTCCCAGACACCTAGTGGGAGGACCCGCCACATCCTGAGGGTGCCCTGTGTGTGGGAGTTGGGCTGGGTCCTCTACATGTACTCCCTCATTCCTCCTCACAGTCACCAGGAGGTAGGGTTATATTCAAGCTCCCACAGGTCACAGAGAAAATAAACAGCAGACCTGGGTTCCAACCACGGTCCCCTGACTTCCAAACCTCTTCACACCAACCCACAGATCCAGACCCAGGGAACGGGGTGCTCCTCTGAATTCCCCATGCTCTGGTCCAGAATTCTGATTTTTGCATAATTGTATTGCTCTCCCCTTAAACCTCTTCTAAAACACTAAAAACTAATGCTGTCCTGGGACTAACACTAAAAATTAATGCATAATGTTCACTGGGTTCAGATCCCCAGTCCACCACTTACAAGCTATGTAGCCTTGGGCAAGTTACCTAACCTAGCTGGCCTCAGTTTCTCCGCCTTTCAGATGGAATAATAATACACACTATATATGATTTAGATAGCGGGTATTATTCGAATTACTAGAAGACCAGGGCATGAATTTGTGCACCAGTGGGGTCCCTCGGCCTGGCCTCTGGGATCAGGCTGAAACTGTGTCTCTGATCCCCCAAGGGGTCCCAGATTGCAAGAGGGCACAGGCCAGGCTGAGGGACCCCACCAGTGCATAATCAGGGCCAGGGAGGGATGCGGGAGGTTGGCCAGCTGGGGAGGGACCATAGGAGGGCTCCAGGGTGTGTGCAGCCTGTCTCGCTCAGTCCTGATCAGCCAGACCCCAGCAGCAAGCTAACCTACCGGTTGGAGCGTCTGCCCCCTGGTGGTCAGTGCACATCATAGCAAGCAGTTGAGGGGCCTTAGCATGTCATTAGCATATTATGCTTAGATTGGTTGAACGGCCGACTGGACATCTGAACACTTAGCATATTAGGCTTTTATTATATAGAACTAGAGTCCCGGTGCATGAAATTCATGCATGGGTAGGGTCCCTAGGCCTGGCCGGCACTGATCAGAGCCTGTCTTCCCTGGCTGCCAGCTGCTGGCTGCTGGCTGCCGGCCACCAGCCAGGGCCTTCCTTCATTCCATGTCACCCCTTGGTGGTCAGCATGTGTCATAGCGAGCGATTGAACTCCCAGTCTCCCGGTGGAACTCCCAAGGGGACACTTTGCATAATAGCCTTTTATATATATAGATGAGAATATCAGATGAGTTCATTTATGATGACGTATAGAAGAGTGAACAAGATTAATTGGCTGTTCCTTCTCACCATTACTACTATTCTCTCCAGCCTCACTGTCTAAGTAGCTCCATTATTGCCTTTTCAAGGGTGTGTGTCTTACAGACCTCTTCAGGGCATGTCCCATTCTTCTTTTATCAGCTCAGGGCCTAGCTCACTGCAGGTGCTTAATGATCATAGACTCATAATGGAGCCTGAAGACTACTGAGGGCATTTTCCTAAACTGAAGATACTTCTGACAAACTTCTACCACTTAACACAGCCATCCACTTCCCTACCCATAGCCTTCATTCTAGAAAAATCCATAAATGATATAAGGCTAAATCCAATGTTGCCCCTGGGCTTCCACACCCTTCTAGTGTGGACCAAAGGTAGCTCGTTCCCCTGTGCTATATGCTCTAACCTTGCCACTCAGTGTGGCCTGCAGACCATCAGGATTGACACCACACACACCCCGCCCCGAGAGCTGCCTGGCAATGCCATTCATGGCCCCACCTCGGGCATCAGAATAGCTGGAGCTAAGGTGCAGGAGCTATTTTAGCAAGATCACAAGGTAATTTTCATAAGACCTGTGAGGCTGTAGGCCACTTGTCTGACTCCCTAACTGCACATGAAAATAATCTGGGAGAGATTTTAAAAATACTAAGAAGCAGACCCCACTCCCAGAGAGTCTGATTTAATTGATATGGGGGGAAGGGTGACCCATGCATTGGAATTCTTAAAAGTTCTGAGTGTTATGCCCTGGCCAGGTGGCTCAATTGATTGGGGCATTGTCCTGTACACAGAAAGGTTTCAGGTTTGATTCCTGGTCAGGGTCCATACATGGTTGTGGTTTCAATCCTTAGTGGGGCTGCATATGGGAGGCAACCAATCAATGTTTCTCTCTTTCCCTCTCCCCCTTCCTCTCTCTCTAAAAACCAGTAAGAGTATGTCTTTGGATGAGGATTACAAAAATAAAAGTTCCCAGTGTTCTAATATGCACTGATAGAGACTTTCTCACTAGCCCTCCTTGGTCCTCAGCACCCCATCAAAAAGTGTTGGTCACATTCCTTTATTTATAAGTGACTGGCTTCTTAAAATCCATTTGGTCCTGGGGAAAAACACAGGTTTTCCAGTTTTAGGTCTTCAGAGACAAGCTGTGTGACCTTAGGCAGTAGGAATTTTAGCAACCACTTATTCCAGGATGTGTTCTAAGTATATGTTAACCTAAAAGTTGTATCTATTAACAAGTTTAATATGTAAGTTCTACTATTGTCCACATTTTATACATAAAAACACTAAAGAAAAAGAGGCTAAGTAACTTGTCCAATCTAGCAAATTCCATATGTTGAGCTCATGGAGTCTTAATGGTTACTATACTGTTTCTCTTTATCAGCATAATGAGGGTTATGTTCATTGAATCTACTCATTTCCAATCCCATATATTGACTTGAAAACATTATCAGCTTTTCATATTAAATTAATTTATCATCCTGATATCTGAGATAAGACTGACAGTGTGACCAATGTCTTCACACCTTGACCCAAAGGAGTAATAAACATACTAAGAAATGCTAAGACCAATACTAAGGAATCAATAGGACATGTTAATGGGCCACAGGACCATACAAGTCCCTCAAATCACACCTCAGCTTCCTGATTTTCTGGCTCATGTAGCTGGACTATCTCACCCTCCAGAAATATGGGGGGGAAAATGGTAGAAGTGAAAATGGGAAAGAGGAAGTATGAGGCCACAATCTTCACTCTGCAGGCATCTTCCTCAACTAAGGTGGTCTTTAAAAAGAGTGAATGTTATTAGCAAGGCACTGGAAAAATAATATTATCTTGGCATCTGTGATCACTTAGCAATACCCAATAAGCATCATTCGGAGACTCGGAGGTTTCCAGAGATGATCCCACTCAAGTCCCCCATCCACTCTGAGTCACACTTCCTTCAGCTCCACAGGAGAGCGACCCTGAGACCATGTCTCCACACTCCACGCCCTGGTCCTTCGGCCGGAGCAGGGAACTCAGAGCCACCTAGAGGAGGCCCCTCTTCTTGTTGGCTTGATTCTGGAGAATGAGTATTCCCGACAGGGCCAACATGTGCTGAGATGGTAAAACAACGTGGGGGTCAAAGACATATTTGTTTTTGTCTTACAACACCCAGAGGTGGCTCACTGGTCACTAGCTGCCTGATCTTGGTCCTTCCTGAGTAACTTGGCCCCTGAGTAACTCAGTACTGAAATCCAGTGCAGCCCCAAGCAACCAGCTAGCATTTATCCAAAGGGCAGAATTGACTGCTGCTACTTAAAGATACTACTGCTCTTCTGGCTCTAAAATGTATAGCAAGACAATTTCCAGAAATACTAACTCCCCATTGGCTGTTCATATCCAGTAGACCTGGAGGCCCAACCAGAGCCAGGAGAGACTTTCTCCAGACTAAAGAGAAGCAGCTAGAAGGTGGGGGCTTACGAGCAAGAGATTCACATCCTTCTAGTGGCAGTGAGAGGACGGGACCTCAGAGGGGTGGCTGCAAGGTACCCTGGGACACACTAACAGTGCAGGTTCCCGGGGTCCCAGGCTCTGTGTGCACCACAGATACAGCAAAGATAGTGCCCACAGCAGATGCTCACTAAGCTCCAGGTGGACAGAGGAACAGACCACTGCTCAGAGTACAGAGCACAGACCTGAATCAGAAGGAGCTCTTTGGAAGTGAGCTCCGGGGACTGGTGGTATGGCTGCAGCTCAATTACGACATCAGTGTAAGTGGCATGGCCTTACTCCTCTAATTTCCCAGGGAGTTAAAGCACAGACAGACATCATCTGCATATAGTCAGGTTGAGGGCAAGGCCAAGTGCAACTTCCATGGTAAATATTTAAAGTAGCTTCTCAAAGACAAAGCCCACCAACACACCCCTGAAGACCCTGCTCTCCCTCTCCCTCCCCCTCCACAGCTCCAGCCTCCAGTCCAATGCGAAGACCACAGATGCACCTAATGCACCGATGCACCCAATTGAG
This sequence comes from Corynorhinus townsendii, assembly GCA_026230045.1. Classification (NCBI taxonomy): domain Eukaryota; kingdom Metazoa; phylum Chordata; class Mammalia; order Chiroptera; family Vespertilionidae; genus Corynorhinus; species Corynorhinus townsendii. Next base: position 102,104,152 of record JAPDVU010000008.1, on the reverse strand, counting down.
GCTCCAACGAAACCTCCAAGATAGAGCACCTGCAGGAAGAGAATAAACCTCCAAAAAAGAGCTGCAAAGGAAGAGGTCACCTCCAAATCAGCTTTCTGAGGGATACCTCCAACGACTGCCCAAACCATGGAGGGGGTGCCCTCGAGTGGGGAACACAGCAGTCTGTTGGAGAGCAGGTATGCCTGCCTCTGGCACTTAGTGCCATCCAGGTAAGGCTCCTCCTCCTGTCTTTCTAAGGGGCCTCCTGGGCCTGACTCCCGGGAATAGGTCCCTGAGGCACTCCACGAGGACAATCAAGGATGTTTAACATGCTTTGTGTCTACAGTGGTAAAATGATCATTAACAGCTAGGACAGGCATTTTCATTTATATCTCATCCAATCCCACTCGGACCCCAGGGCTCAGAGAAAGCAGGCAGAGTAGGGCAGGGACTGCATCTGCCTTCTTCATGCATCACTTGCAGGGCCTGGCCCCGTGTTGGCACTTGATCGACCCTCAATAAATAGCAGTGAAAAAGAAAACATTCCCATTGAGAAACGAGGACATTTTAACTCATTAAATGTAAATGACCTGTTGAAGGTCACAGAGCAAATTAAAAAACTTGAGTTCTGGTCCCTTATCTTCCACTTGACTCCCAGTGCCATGTGGTTATATCCTTGGAGCCATGATGAATGAGAAGGACATTGATGGTGAGGTTAGCAGCGAACACACTCAGCACTGCTTAGGTGCAGGCCCCTATGGGCAAGCAACTCAAGTAACTCATGTAATTTAGGTACTAGAATCCTCCCCATATTTCAGATGAGGAAAAGGGGCCCCATGGCTTGAGCAACTTGGCCAAGTTCACTGGGCTAGGAAGAGGCAGAAGCCGTAACACTCCAGTGGCCACACACAGACGCTGCATCAGGCGGCCTGGGTTCAAATCCTCACAGGGTCTTGATTTAGGATCCTATGCTCTGTCTCATCCTCTACTCTGTTCTCTTCTTTCCAAAGACCACCTGGTTTAAGATCCCCAGGAGGAAGGGTCCAGGGGTGGCCACTGCTTGGGGGGCCCACATTGAACATGATGTGAGAGCAGTGGACACGATGTGTCAGCACCGGAAGTTACCATAGAGTAATCTTCCCAGACTTCTCTGGCCCACCAACCAGCTGGAGAACTGGTTAAAACACAGGTGGTTGGCCACACCCCAGGTTTCTGAGCCAAAGAGGCTGGGGCCATGCCTGGAAATCTGAATTTCTAACAAATCCCCCTGATGATACTGCTCCACAGACCACACTCTGAGTAGTACCATCTCCGAGAGCTTTTGAGCCAAACCTCTGATTTCACTAATGCAGAATCTGGGACCAGAAAGGCTAACTAATTTACCCAGAGCCCCCAGCATGTCAGTAACAGAGCCAGGACCAAGTGTCATGACTCTTAGTTCTCACTTTGTTCCCACTGTACCAGGCTCACCCTAAAACAGCAATCATAACCACTTTATTAGTTACAACTCTGTTGGAGTACCAAGTGCCTTTCCTATTCTATTTCCTTTATCTTCACAATCACCCTAGGAAGTTGTGGGCAGTGGTCACGATGTGTAGAGGGAGGAAGGGGGGTCAAAAATTTAACAACAAAGGTTGGCTGAAGACCACAAGCTGTGGATAGAGCTGGAGTGCACCCAGTTCTGCCCAGCTCAGGGCTGCCCCCTTGGCCTCTTCAGCTTCAGAAGGGAACTCTCTCTGCCAAGTGTTGAATGCAAAATGCACATATCCCTTAGCTTCCAGGAAGGAGAGGCCTGGAGACTAGGGTAGAATTAAGATAACAGAACAGTGAACAAATAATTTCAAGATTGTGTCCAGGAGGATAGCTAGCAGAAAGACTCTGAGTCCTAACCACTCAAACTCCTCTTCCCCTTCTCTTTCCCACGTGTTTGACACCACAGCCCTGTAATTCTGTCCCCAAGAGTCCTGGCCCTCTGCAAACAAAATTAATAGGCTGCAAACTCTAAATGGGTGATTATAATCTGTAAAGCAGCCTATAAAACGACATCATAGGGATTGATATTTTGTCTCTCCCACTGATTTCCACTACAAATTTGCTCAGTCTATGAGTTGAATAGTTTCTTCTGCTACGCACTTCGGCATAAAGCTCATCTAAAGATGAAAACATCTCACCGAGTTGCCTGGAGCTCATTTCACCCCCAGCAGTCAGGGGGACCCAGCAGGAACCTGTGAGGAAGTGCTAGAAACCCAAGGGACCCACAACCTCTACAAACACACCCTGATTGCTGCTGAGTTGTAGGCTCTGTGCTAGGTCTTGAGCAGAAGCCAACAAGCTCGCTATGGTGAGTGGTTGGAAGGAGGACAGAAGAGGAAAGACAAACATTAAACATCAAGCAACCACAACAAAACCTCCACAGAGAACATATGGTAACTCATAAGGTGCTACAAAGGAAACGTGCAGCAAGCGGTGAGGTATGGAATGGGAGCAGTCATCCTGGTCGGCTAAGAGATGATCCAGGAAGGATGAATAAGAAGAAACCAGGTGAAAGGTGGGGACACCCCCAGCAGAGGGATCCACATGGGTAGAAACCAGCTGTTTTTTGTTTTTCAGTTACTTTATGAGTAGCACATGAAGAATGAGGAAAGTTCAGGTGCAGACAACCCTGATAAGGAAACTGGATTTTCTTCTAAGTACAATGGGGACATGTGAAGAATTTTTAAAGAGAATTGACATAATCAGAAAACCATTTTTAAAAAGTCCTCCAGGCCACTGTCTGAAGAATGGATTTGATAGGGAGGGGGTACCTAGGAGGGAGTGTGAGCAGATTTTCAGGTTATGATTTCCATTGTATACTCAAGAAGTAATGGAGGCCTGAACTCGGTGGCAAACGAATGGGCTGCAGTGAGATCTAGGGGTTTCACTGGTACTCAGCACAACTCAGGGCACAAGAGATACATGGTGATCATTCCCTGACTCAGCCCTAAATCCAGTCTCATTAGCCACGTTCATAGCTGAAAGTCATGAAGCAGGCAGTGTTGGTACTAAGTCAAGTGAGCATCTAGCCAGGCCACCATGGAACATGTACGGCAACCCCAGGTAGTCCCCAAGCCAGATGGGACTCTCAGCTTGCATAAGGACACAGAAGGCAAACGCTTCTTCTTTCTATTTAACCCAGGCCCTGCTATTGCCTCAGGCTCCAAGTGCATCACATGCAGGGTCAGCAGAGGGGGCATGACTCTGCCACGGGGCTTTTCCTATTGGCTTTGCAGGGCTCTAGTTCTATATGGCTCATCCAAAGCTCATCTCTGCCAGAAGTTTCTCCCTTTATGTTCCAAGGACATTTATATCAGCCCTATCCTGCTTAGATTCAATTTGTAACTTGTACTATATTTATTGTTGTCTAATAACTGCATGTTCATTAATCACATTTCCCAAGAAGACTTTAAACCGCTAGAAGATAAGCAGAGAACACCCAGCAGTGTGATGCCACAGGGGAGTGCAAATTAAATACCAGGAAATAGAGCTGGTTGACTTGAAAGAAGAACATCTGAACTTGGAAGAGAGGGAGATACCAATGCGACTATGGTGATGCCAAATAAACAGGGAAAAGTGAGTAGGGGGATGGGCTCAGAGCCCTGTGCTGTCCACAGTTGTCCCCATGTACTGGCCAAGATAGCTGTCACTCCCCAAGTGCTTAGGGATGGTGGCTTCTTTGAGCATTTGTTCTGAAAAGAAGTACTCCATCAATCAGTTCCTCTCATTTATTTTCACACACTGTGCAATCCAAGCCCCATGCTGAGTACAACCCACATGAAAGTACCGCTGTGTTTACAGCACAATCACAGGCCAGTCCTTTCTGTGTCTTCCCCGAGATGGAAGGAGAGACCCCGCTCTCTTACTCTCAAACATTAGCTTGGCTTACAGAAACGCATTCCCATTCCTTAATGCCTGCTGTGATTCCAGGTAATTCCTCTAAGTGCACTATTAAATCCCAGCAGCTGTTCCAGATACCAGCAAAGAAGACAGCTCCGGCTGTTGCCTCATCAGAACTCAGGAATGAAGCAAGCCAGCTGGTGCTTTCCTAACACTGAGTTGTGGCCAAAATGGCAGCCAAAGGGTGGTTTATGTGGGGGTCTCTCACCACCACACATACCCTTGTACTGCCCTGACTTCACTCTGATGTCTAAGGCTGGAAGGCTTAAAACTATGGGCCATTTCCCTGACATACTCAGCTGTGTTTATCCTTGAGAGCCCATGAGAAGGAATCCGAATTTACCTTGAGCCCCTAACCACAAAGAAGCCCCACGAGTCGGAGTGCTGCCTAAGGCCTCTCAGCTAGAAGGCAGCAATGTCAGGATTTGAACTCTGGTCCTATGAGCTCCAAGCTCCATGCTTCCCTACCCTGCAGTGTCCCTATCGCTCTGGAAGCTACTCTATGTCCCTTACCCCAAGGAGCCTGACCATCTCAACAGTATGTTCCCCATCTGGGCCAAGCACGTGCCAACCCAGTGCATAAATATCATTTTCATGACCAAAACTGTGTTTCTTTGCTGGACCCAGCATCAGCATCTTTGCACCTGCTCCTTTCCCAAGGAAGAATTTTTCCATGGTGCAATGACAAAATTTGCAGCCAGCAAAGGGGATCATAGACCCGCATGCACACACAAACTTCTGTCTTCTAGCCCCTTGGACTGAATAACCTCCTGCAGATGTTTCTGTAACCCAGGTGCTTCAGAGGCTGGCAGCACCGTGCTGACAGCAAAACACATCTGTCTGAGGAATTTTCATTTAAAGGCAAGTTCTACAAAAGCTAAGTCAAGCAAGGTATCCAATCAACAATAAAGGTACTCCCAGCATGAGGCTTAAAGTCAGCCTCCCTTCCCAGGTGGGTAAGAAATAGACCAATACTTTTCATTTCCCCAGCACTCCAGACTGTACAGCTTCAGTTTTCCCAACAGGTGTGTGCATTCTCCCCAAAAAGTGTGTTTTTTCCCTACTCACCTCTCCTCTGAGTGACTCAGCAGCATGTGCAGGGAGGGGTAGGGGGCTGCCACTGTTCTAATTCCAGGCTAAGGAACAGCCTCAGTCATGGGTCCAGGACAAGAAGCCTAGGCAGGGAGTTAGTAGACTGAGGTTCTACACCTTTGTTGATGACAGATGGCCTGGGTAGAGTCCCTGCCCCTCTTTAGCCGCAGTTTTACTCATCTGTGATTTGGGGTCTGAATCCTCTCTGATGTGTCAACTCAGCAATGACTCAATTGGCCATACAGAAACAACCTTTCCTCCCCGTTCCACCTTCCTGGACAGAGAACACAGGACATGAGCTTTATGGATTTGGAATTGAGTCAGAATCATGTATGAGGTTGGATTTCAGCTAGTTCTTCATTGATGGGTGGCACTCAAAAGTCACTGAAGGCATGGGAGGTGCAGGTGGTACAAACAAAGATGTGGAGGGAGGGCTGTGTGTGGCACCTCTAAAGCAATTGCCAGGGCTGATACTCTAGACCAGTGGTCGGCAAACTTATTAGTCAACAGAGCCAAATATCAACAGTACAACAATTGAAATTTCTTTTGAGAGCCAAATTTTTTAAACTTAAACTTCTTCTAATGCCACTTCTTCAAAATAGACTCACCCAGGCCATGGTATTTTGTGGAAGAGCCACACTCAAGGGGCCAAAGAGCCACATGGGGCTCGCGAGCTACAGTTTGCCGACCACGGCTCTAGACAGTGTGCACTGGTACAGCCAAACAGGCCTATAAAACAGTGAAACCTCTTCTACTGGTTGGCAAACAGCCAATGACCAATCCCCAGGAATGCTCCCTCAGCTGCCCCTGCTGTTCCATTCCCCATCCACCCCACCAACCCCACCCTAAGATCCAACAACAAAACGTTAACCCCTGAGGTCTAGATCTAAAAGGCGCCCATATCATGGCACCCCAGGCCAACCCAGAGCAACATGGCACATTTGTTGAGCATCACCAAATGTCAGGTACCCTGTTAGACAAATTTACATGCATTACTTCCCATAAGCTTCACAGGAACCTCTGCAGAGTAAGAAACTCAGCTCTGGAACTGTTAAGTGGCTTGTCCAAGGTCATGTTGCCTATGAGTGGAAGTGGCAAGACTTGAACATCGATGCAGGCCTGAGTCCCAGCTCGTTTCATTAAATCCTAGTTGCCTCCAAGCAGTTTTGGCCCATGAAGGGACAAGAGGAGGAGGCAGCAGGAGGGCAACCCAGGAATGTGTGTGATGGGCCCACTGAGGTGATCTTAAAACCTGATACAAGAAAGATGGTAGATAGTGGAACAAATCATTATGGGAGCATATGAAATCACTTCACCAGAGAGTCTTATAAACAAGGGCAATGAGAATAGGCCCAAGGCAGAGGGATAGATGAGGTGACTGGATAAGACCCTTCCCACATGGTCCCACATGAGCAGGAAGCCTGTTTATTTTTAAGGCCCCAATTTAAAGCATGAGAATTTAGGAGACTTAAATATGTCTGAAAGCAAAATACATTTCCTCATCCCCCCAACTACAACTCTTCATCTGAGGTTTCCCTCTGTTAGGTCCGACAACCAACCTTACCAGCCAGAGCTGCTGTCAGTTCAAAAGTTTAGTTCTGGCACCTAAAGAACAGAGTCGGCTCAAGGCTGGTCTTTCCTAAAAAAGGTTCTTAAATCCTGCAGGGATCTCTGGCAGAGGAGAAACCGGTCTAAGAAAGGGGAAAGATCAGCCACGATGCACATCCAGGGCCACTTTGCTAAGCCTGTGCTATTTCTGTGGGAAAATGTCTGCTCTTCATCCAGCTTCCCCTCCTAGCAAACAAGGTGCCTGATTCCAGGACCCCATCAGGGCCCCATAGCAGAGCCAGCAGCAGCCCCTGTGGGAGGAGCCAGTCAGTGGGGAGAGTAACCTGTTCTCTGGTTTCCATGGCAATCGATGCTCCTTCCTCCCAATCTCCTGGCTCCAGGGAGAGACAAGGACACCCAAGAGAAGACAGTGGCAACCAGGGGGAGAGAAGCAGCAGCAGCCCCCTCCCCTTGGAGCCCAGACAGCTGCCTCCCCACAAGTTGGCAGTTACAGCTCTCACTGACCTTTGGGCAGCCAGGCCCCAGGGTCTGGACCTTGGCTTGCTCATCTGGAAAAGAAGAGAGCTGGACTAGAGATGATCCTGCATAACCTTGCCAGCTCCAAAACCCCAAAGTCCAGCGGCCTGTCTAACAAGACCAGTCACTGGAATGGCCTAGCCTCGTCTGCAAACCTTGGTAAGAGACATCACTAAGCACGGAACTCCACAGCCCGGGAATCTATTTGCCTTATTCGTTCCCCAGCTAACAATGGTCTGTCCTCCAGGAGATCACCTCAGTGGGCCCATCACACGCATTCCTGGGGTTCCCAGTGCCCAGGTCTACTGGAGTTCACTCAAGCCTCAGTATAGTAGGTGAGCTGGAATGTCATGCTACCCCACCCAGCTGTGTGCGTTCTACCTCGCTGGAGTCATTTGGGTTCAACCCTCAAGTTTTGATGTGCACAGTACTGGTCCTTATCATGACTGCTCCACTGAAGAAACCCAAAAGAGAAGAACCCCGAAAGTGGTTATTCCACTCAGTGAGGAGCGTACTGGGGTGAGATGGCTACGGGGATTGAGTGACACTCCCCAGGCAAAGGTTAACCCTGAGCAAAAGCAGAGAGCTGTGGACTCCCACTGTCCCTCGGGTTTGGGGGAGCATTTGTAATTGTGGTTGATTGGCCTAAAGTGGAATGAGGGATGCAGCATGAGATGAGGGTAGAGAGGAAGGACGGAAATGTGGATGAAGAATACCAGGTTTATTGACATGCTGGGATTCCCAGGGCTGCACTGAGAGGGGAAAAGGGAGTTCAGGGACTGGAAGTACAAGCTATGTGCCCATGCTGGCTTTCTGGGAAGTGATGAGGGGACTGGAGGGAGAGGGGACTGGCCCTTACTCAGGATAGATTGTCACTCAGCCTTCCGAGGAGCCTGCTGGGGGGCACACTTGCTCTCATTTTATTCACGAAGAAGGAGCAACTCAGGGCCACGGAGTGACTGCACCTAGCCACAGCTTCTCCTTTCCAGGGTATAGTCTTGCTGGGCAATAAAATCAAGAATCATGAAAAAATTAGCCCCTGATTCTAAAATGATGTGTGGCTGTCCTCCCCACTGACCTCAGGGGTCCAGAGGCTCAGAAAGGTCAATACTGAATGGGACAGCTGAGGACAGGATTATCAATGTAGGGGAGCCTTTAGGGATGCCCAGCCCCACTCCCCACCCTGGCCCACCACACCTCTAACTCATCTGGGAAATGGTGAAGCAGAGCATTTCCAGGCCTCAAGTCAGGAGCTTCCTTAAACCCTGGCACAGAGCTGGTCTAAACATAAGAAATCTCATTAGCTCCCAACACTGAGCAATCTCATTGTATTAGTCCCTGCAACTTGGTCCACAGGATGAGTTCTCTATATAGGAAGCTAATTGGGGTTCCTGATAACTGTGCAAGGGCCCAAGAGGGGCCAGGACCTCCCACTCTGACAGCCTTTGTTTTCAATTGTATGCTCATTTTGAGTTGGTTTTTATTAACATGTTAAACTCTCCACTTTTGGACTAAGACTTTAGGGCCAAATAACCAAGGAATATCACAGAGAATGTGCTGGAGATGAAGTCTAAGGGTCCTCCTTCCCAAGGAGAACCCAGGGCAAGCAGCTGCTGGGACCCTTACAACCCAAAGACACCTAATCAGTGTCCCTCTCCCTAGGAACTCCTGGAGATAGGACTGTGTTGTATTACTTCACATACGTTACATAATACGGCCTAGCACAGCACCCAGTCCATGGCAAGTAATGAATGGAATAAATGAGCTATTGGATCAGTGGATGATTAATAACATAGTTTTCAGTCAACCAACAACGTTATCAGCCTGCTGCACATAGAATTTTGCACCCTAATACTATAGTAGTTTATTTACATTGGATTCACAGAATTTGGGGTTTAAAAGGGAATTTGAATTAAGCTAATCCAGTGGGGGTTTTTAAATTGTAACCTATTAATGGATCATGAAATTAATATATTTAATGAGTCCTGACCATCATTTTATAAATGAAATTAGAATGGAATGAAATGGAGAGGAGTGGAAGGAAGAGAGGGGAGGAGATCAGAATGCATCACATGTAGTAAGGGTAAGTACAGATGAGCCAGGCTTGTACTTGTGGAGTACTGGGTGTGTATATTAGGTGTACCCTGTCTTAATATGTCCAAAAGCCACTGATTCTACTTCTTTATAGTTCACATCTGGAACAAGTGATTTTCCAGCCTTTCTGAGAGCCTCTTGTTATAGAAAATGAATTTCATCCAGAAGCAACCTGTTCCACTTATAGACTGTCTGTGGGAATTACACGGTTCAGAACACACATCACGCAAACACATACAAACCAAAATAGTTTCATGAAGCAATACTTACTCTTACTACGTATAATGACATGCACTGTGATATTTTATTTTCTTTCTTTTTGTTATTGTTGTTGATCTTCACCCTAGGATTTTTTTTTTATTGACCTTTTTTAGAGAGAATGGAAGGGAGGGAGGGGGAGAGAAAGAGAAACATCGATGTGAGAGAGACATATGGATTGGTTGCCTCCTGTGCACACACCAACTGTGCTGGGGATCGAGCCTGCAACCCAGGTACATGTCCTTGACTGGGAATCAAACCCAAGACCCTCCAGTGTGTGGGCCCACCTTCTAAGCACTGACCCACACCAGCCTGGGCCTCTATCTCATTTTTTTAAGGATGTGGTGATGACCTATTAGATTTCACAAGCTACTGATCACTGAACTAGATGCTGTCTAATACTCTGAAAATAGCAGGCTGGGGTTCTGGGAAGAGTTTCACATCAATCCCATTCCTTTTCATTATGTTCAGCTGCATGTCCACATTTGGCTGTGTGCAAAGGAAGATAACCGCCTGGTGAGCTGGAGCCTGGCTCACAGAGGAGTGGTCACAGTCTCTGCCTGTCCGTTATTGATGCCATGGGCAAGCTGGCTGAGAGGAGAGTGTGAGTCTTGCACAGAACATGCTAACAGCTTCTGCAAATACATAACTATTCTTGGTTCTCCTGCTGATAACACAGTGGCCATCATGTGTTTCCTCTTCAGGTTTGAAGGCAAAAGCATTTGAAGATTAAAAGTTAGAAGCAAAGTTTGAATGGTGATTTTTTTATTCCCCAACCCAACACGGAAGATGTCTTTGGAGAGCCAGCCTAATCAAATAAAGTAGAATCAATTTACTGGAGGCATAATCCAACTTGCATAATTGTCCTGGCTGGTTTTCACCACAGCTGTTCACAAAGACATGGTTCATTAAATAATGAAGTCTTCATCACTCTCCTTCACTGGGCTACAATTCTTTTACCCCACCCCATCAAACAAGTGCCGCCTTCATTCGCATGCGGTGTGTGAACCACCACTGCGGTAATCGGGGGATTTATTTTTACGACACTTGATTAACTAGACATCATCAATTGCATCTACTAAAAGCCACTGTATTTTCCCCAATGGAGAAGCCCTTACTATGTAATCACACTAGGCCGTGGGCTCTCTCTGGACAAGGACCACATCCCTTGATCTTTTTATTTCCAGTCCTAAGCAAAGTGCCTGGCATTTGGTGAGAGCAAAAAAAAATGTGCATGGAATCCAGAGGAAAACATCTCCAGTTCGGATTCTTCAGGGCCCCACGAGAGCAAGTCTGGCAGCCCTGCTTGCAATGAACATTTGGTCTCAAATCCTGTCCCCCTTCTTTTCCAGTTTGTTAATTTTCCACTTGACTGGACCAAATTGTCCAAGTTTGCATGAAAGCAGACAGGACTCTCAAAATCTCCTCTGGCCAACAGGAGGTACAGCAATGACAATTTTGCTGTCTTCATGCTCACAGGCACACTTAACCCCTCTGGGTGGTGGGGAACCTGTGCCAATATCAGGCTTCCAGAAGAATGCCACTGCTCAAAAGAGGCCAATGAAAGTTGGGCTGCCTAGAGGTAGCAATGACCTTGTCCATTTGCTGAGGTGTGAGAAGTCAGCCAATTGGCTTACAAGCATGGGAAGGAAGACATAAAATGGGCAGATTTATGGTTTAGACCAACTCACACTCATTCAAACAAAGAAGGGTAGCCCCACCTTCAGAACTTCTGACTCAGGAATTTGCTTCTCTAACAAGTTCCCACATGGATGCTGCTTCTCTGAGCACCCCACTTTGAGAAGTACTAGTTTAGACTGCTGATTGCAAGCAAGGCTCTGGAGCCAGCTCGCTAGATTGGAGTCCTAAATCCACCACTTGCTAGTCTGTAATTTCAGGCAAGTCATTTAAGTCCTCCTAGCCCCATGATGCCAAGTGTCAAATAAAGGCACCAAGAGCAAATTTCTCCCAAGGTTGTTTTGAAGGTCAACAGAGAACATCCATTGGTTACCAGAGTGCTTGGCAGGCAGAAAGGGCTCAAAGTTAACCACATAAGGGAGAAAGTAGGAACATGCCCTGCCACTGTTGCTGCATGAACCTGGGCAAGCTCTCTCTGTGCTTTGTGTCTTCATTAGTAAATTGAGGCATGGACATTTTTTTTGTATTTTTTTAAATAAATCTTTATTGTTCAGATTATTACAGGTGTTCCTCTTTCCCCCCCCCATAGCTCCCCTCCACCTGATTCCCCACCCCACCCCATGCCCTTACCCCCCGCCACTGTCTTCATCCATAGGAGTAAGGTTTTTGTCCAATCTCTTCCCGCACCCCTCACACCTGCTTCCCCTGAGAATCGTCAGTCCACTCCCTTTCTATGTCCCTGATTCTGTTATATTCACCAGTCCATTCTGTTCTTCAGATTTTTTATTTACTTGATTTTTAGATTCACTTGTTGGTAGGTATGTATTTGATGTCCTTTTGTTGTTCATAATTTTTATCTTTACCTTTTTCTTCTTCCTCTTCTTAAAGAATCTCCTTCAGCATTTCATGTAATCCTGGTTTGGTGGTGATGAACTCCTTTAGCTTTCTCTTGTCTGTGAAGCTCTTTATCTGACCTTCAACTCTGAATGATAGCTTTGCTGGGTAGAGTAATCTTGGTTGTAGTTTCTTGCTGTTCATCACTTTGAATATTTCTTGCCACTCCCTTCTGGCCTGCATAGTTTCCGTTGAGAAATCAGCTGACAGTCGTATGGGTACTCCCTTGTAGTTAATTAACTGTTTTTCTCTTGCTGCTTTTAATATTCTCTCTTTGTCTTTTGCCCTTGGCATTTTATTTTTTATTTTTTTATTTTTTAAATAAATCTTTATTGTTCAGATTATTACAGGTGTTCCTCTTTCTCCCCCCCCCACCATAGCTCCCCTCCACCTGATTCCCCACCCCACCCCATGCCCTTACCCCCCGCCACTGTCTTCATCCATAGGAGTAAGATTTTTGTCCAATCTCTTCCCGCACCCCTCACATCTGCTTCCCCTGAGAGTCGTCAGGAGGCATGAACATTTTATAATGGGCTGACGGGGCCTTCCCCCTAGAAGTTTCCGAAGCCCTTTGCTCCTTCACCTACCACTCAGCACCATCCATCAGTTCAGCCTTCCCAAACACACCCCATCACTCAGGCTTCCCACCACCAGGTCTGCAGTCAGGCAACTCAAGACTGCCTTGAAAGCGTGGTCTGACTCCTTTGCCCTGAAGGTCTTCCCCTTTGGCTATACCCACCTGATCCAGCTAACTGAAGTTACGGGCCCACTTCCTCAGCAGGACAACCTTGGATCGGTCTTGCCAAATCCCTCCTGTATGCTGCCACAATTTTGTCATCTCATTTGCAACCAGCTCCACTCATGCCATTCACTGACATTCTTCTGTGGTTGCACTCTAGACTGGAAGATGAGTGGAGCTCATGGAAGTGTCTGGAGGGGACAAGTATGATTCCATGGGGATTGTGTTCAGACGGGTATTGGAGGATGTGGCACACCCTCTCAGAGCCCAGTTGGGGAGAGGGGGACCTTTGGAGGAGGTCTGTAGTTCAAATTCTGCACTGAATATACAAAACTCACTGCCCCCCACCATATTTTCATTAGCCCCATCGCAGTCCCCCGCACCAGCTTACTGCTGACAGCTGATGACAGGAAGAGTGCTCCTGTTGGCACACGGCTGCTGTGCATTTTACTTTTATCAGATGTTGGCAAAATTTCCCCATCAAGGAAGATAAATTTGAGGTGATATTAATAAACATCCAAATGCGGAGATCAGATCTGGCTGTGCTCTCAGTGATCCAGCAGCAGTAAGCCATTCCCAGCCAGGGAGCCTGGAGCTGCAGGTTCTGCCGAAAGCGTCCTAAGGGCTAGACTCACCTAAGGAATGGGGTGGGGGGGGGGGGGGCGGGAAGAGCTGAGGGAGGAGGGTCCCTGACAAAAAGAGCCCTGAGTAAATGTCACTCATCATTGTTTTGTACCCAGAAAGTGCTGTTTTGTACCAATCACCTCACTCAATGACCACAAGCTCAGAGAGGGAGGTGCTAGTTTTAGGCGAGGACACTCCATCTTGGAGAGATTATCCACCTGCAACATCAGCCTCATCACATCGGTGAACACTGAGTGCTTTCGGGTGATGGAGCTTAGAATTTTGCCTGCATTTTCACAACAAGCCCATCAGTTAAGCACTATTACTATCCCCATTCTGGAGTTGGAACTTGAAGCTTAAATGCGTTGCTCGAAGTTACACAGCAAAGATGCTTAGCTGGTATTAAAGTCCGTGTCTGTTGGATTCTGAAACCCATGCTAACATGTGCTGCCCTCACTACAGGGGTGTCGCAGGGGACACCACAGAGAAGCCCCCTCCCCATTATACTCCATGCTGTGGCATCTGGTTTGCCTGTGGTCCTACCTTCCCATAAGAAAGCAGTGTGCAGGCATGTGGGCCATGTCTCACTGCAGGTGCAGCCCCAGCATTCAGTGTGGGGCTCTTTAAATTCTGATACATAAATGCAGTGATGGGCAGGCCCTACTCACATTCTAGAAAACTTTACAAATGAGTCTCACTCCACATTCCTTTGGGAGAGTTAAATTAGGCACATCAGTGAGTTTAGCCCAGCAGGTGTGACATGGTGATTGAGCGTCAACCTATGAACCAGGAAATCAGAGCACATGCTGGTGTTGTGGGCTCAATCCACAGTGGGAGGTGTGCAGGAGGCAGCCAATAGATGATTGGCTCTCTTCATTGATAGTTCTGTCTCTCTCTCCCTCTCCCTTCCTCTCTGAAATCAATCAAAATATACGTATTTTTTAAAGTTAGTTTAAAGTTCTCTAAGAGAGCTTGGAGCAAGGCAGTGTAGTCACTGAAGAAGTAAGAACTCAGGAAGTACTGCAGAGAGGAGAGCTGGGCACCCAGGCAGCCATCAGCAGGCGACTTGTAATGATCATAACAGCAAATACTTCCTTACACAGCATGGCCAAGGCTGTCTTTAAGTCCTTTACAGATGTTTTAACATATTTAATCTTCATATCAACCCATTTTAAAGGTATAAAAGTGAGGAACAGCAAGGTTGAACTACTTGCTCAAGCGCCCACAAGTCATGAGTGGTAGGGCTGGGTTTGAACCCAAGCCAGCTAGCTGCCAGTCTCCCCGCTCACTGCCTCCCAGGCATGGGCTGTGTGCATGTGCGGGGATGCGACAACTCCCTGAGAGTTCATGACACCAGGTCTTGAGCTTGGGCTAAGAGGGGAAAGCTCTGAAAAGCAGCAGCTGGAGGTTAAATTCTGAGTAATTAACATGTTTATCCATCATTGAGGAATTGTTCCCCAGAGAATTCAAGTGTCATTTCATTGCACATTTAATTCAGGAACGCTTTTACGGTGGCTTGCCAACTAACACTAAGGGGGAAGGGGCTGGCAGCTCCCTGACAGTAATGGGGCGGGGAGGGAGCAAAGCTTCTGCCTGGGCCAGCAGAGTGTTACTGTCCAGACTGCCCCCAGGATGCCAGGGCTGCTCTCAGCACCACAAGACTTGGAGCAAACCGCCTGCAGCACCTGACAAGAATCATGGGCAGTAGGAAAGGAGAGACCACACAGTCACTAGAGAAAGGGGCGCTGGGCCCAGGCCAGATTCGGTCCTGGCTGCACCACTTACCAACTGTGTCACCTTGGCAAGTGACTTCCTCCACTGCATGTGTGAAATGGGGATAATGATATGCATCTTCGGCTTGAGCTCCTCCCAAAAGCGGCCCTGAAGGCCCAGACCTGGTGCAGGTGATTCATTAGGAAGATCACCCAGGGAAACACCAGGAGGAGTAAGGAAGTGAGACAAGGAAAGGGGGAAACCAACACCCAAGGCACTGATGAGCATGGTGTTCCTGCTGCGGGCAACTCCAAGAGGCTGTCCCCCCGAGGGTGAGGAAGTTGGGCCATCTACTCCACCAACACCCATCACTACTAGAGGGTCGCTGCTGGGGATTCACTCCCTGGCTCCTCAGACTTGCCCGTCACATAGAGAGAACAGCCTCTGGCAGGAGATGCAGGGAGCCATCTGTGTGCAGGAGGTCTATGCCCAGGCCCACCTTCAAGAGACCTCTGGGACTTTCCTGGGGACACAGGCGGGCACTGGGAACCCTACTTCAGCACAAGTAACATGCTTGGGAACTAGGAAGCACCCACCCTAAGTGTGACTTGCTGTTGTCAGGACAGTGATGATGACGATGATCACTGTAACTACTGCTGTCCTCAGGAAGACAAGCAGGAAGGCTGGACCCATCCAGGAGAGTGAGAGCAAGGTCCTCCTCTCCCAGCGGCTCAGCCCCACCTGCCTCCACTGTCTGCAATGACTCCAAGGGTGACCTGCTGAGGACAGACCTGCCTTCCCTCTGTGTCTGGGGGAGGCTCAGAGGGAAGTCCCAACAGCTGAAGGTCGGTGATGGGATGACATGCAATAGGCAGGAAGCTGGGGAATATAAGGATTTCTGGGCTGCCAGCCTCCTCAGGTCCCCTGTGGGACATGGAGGTCAGAGGTCAGTTCCTGAATAGAACTGCATTAAGACTAGTGACATTGATGAAAGAATTCTCATTGGTCTGTCGAATGATATTTGCACACCATCTCTCTCCCTGGTGCTGTGCTGGGCACTGGGGGTGCAGAGGTGAATCAGGTACTGCAGAGAGCCAAGGAGACAGTGAAGGAGAGCTGGGCAGTGGAAGGAGGGAGAAGGACAGGAATGAATGGAGGAAACCAAGTGTCTCCTTGGGAAGGGCACCAAGCAGGCTCTTGTCTATCCCTAATCTTTCAGTGCAATTCAGGGGTCTCCTCTATGTGGTCAACCATACCTTCCCATACCTCCAACTCCCCTTTGATTTGTGGATCATGTGCTCATACAACAAACTTATATGTAGTGGCTATGTGTTCCTTGTAGTCTCCAAGAGCTTTACAAAATAATAACTCACACCAGCCTTAAGTGGTTCTACAGATGAGGACAAGGACACAGAGAGGTTAGGGAACTTGCCCATAGTCACACAGCTGGTAAAGAGCAGAGCAATTGCCCTGACCGGTTTGGCTCAGTGGATAGAGCGTTGGCCTGCGGACTGAAGGGTCCTGGGTTCGATTCCAGTCGAGGGCATGTACCTTGGTTGCGGGCACATCCCCAGTAGGGCGTGTGCAGGAGGCAGCTGATCGGTGTTTCTCTCTCATCGATCCTTCTAACTCTCTCTTCCTTCCTCTCTGTAAAAATCAATAAAATATATTTAAAAAAAAAAAAAAAAGAGCAGAGCAATCTGCAGTCACAATCCTCCCATCCACCATCATCCTCTCTCTGGAGCCTTCCCTGCCAGAGTGTGAGGCCCGCTCTAAGCACTCCCTTACTCGGGGTCTGCCCAGGAGCCCCGCACAGGCTGCCCTATTGCATTTCATATCCCACACACATGTGTTTTGTCTCTCACTAGTTTTTAACCTCCCTGAAGAGTGAGACCACATTGCCAATTTCTATGAATTCCCAGAGCATCATATATACTTCTGAGTAATACAAGTCCCGAGTACCTCACCCTATATGTCATTCTGAATACCACATGTGCCAAACAAGCCTCCGAAACACAATTTCAGTAAATTCACATCCATTCTCAAATGTGTGACTTTTGCTAGAGGAGAAAGGATCAGGTTGGATAGCTGTGCTTAGTGGTGAAATTCCCCTGAAAACGAGCTACTTCTCCCACAGACAGGAGAGCAGCTCTAAGAAGCCGGAGTCTTGAGGATATTGTCAGTGAGAACACTGGCAGCAGCTTGTTATTAATTAATTAATTCTCAGCTAGCTTTATCCCAAGTCATCCAGCAGAAGCAATGAGAAGAGATTTACAAGCTGTGTGCATTTAAATTAATATTTTTAAATGGCATGAGTATATAATTAATACTTTCAAAGAACACATCCACCGGATCAGGCAGTGTTGTTTAAGCCCCTGTCCATATGCCTCTGTTTTTAATTCCTTTCTGGGAGAAAGACAACAGTCCTAAGTACGTTTTGTTTTCTTGTTCTGTGGCTCAATATAACCATGTTCTTTCTGCTTCAGTAAATCATTACTAAAGCTTCAAAGAATTCTTGGAAAGTTCTAATTCCATTCAGTCTTTAGGAGGAGAAGCAACCTACAAATGCCAAGAACTGGAAGCTTCATCCACAAGGATGTCTGCCTCAGGAGAGCAGCAACCACACTGATCAGGATAGGCAAGGTTAGGCTGCAGTAAGGAAGAACCCCTAAAGCTGCAAAGTCTTGACATTTCATCATGTATTGCTCAGGCATGCAAAGTCACTTTGGGTCTGGTGGCTCTCCAAAGTCACTTCTTTTAAAGAGATGAATCTCATCTCATGGTTCTACCATCTCAACACAAGACCTCAGTGATCACTGTAAGAGTGTAAAGAAGAGCATGGGGAAGTAGGCAAGACCTTTTCCCTCACTCAGAGTAGAAGAGACACACGTCATTTATGCCCACAGTGCACCCAACTGCAAGGGTCCTGGGAAGCAGAGTCCATGGTTATCTGGCCATCATTAAATGTCTGTCTATGGCGGTTCTCACTTAGCAGCATTGGGACACTTCATGATGTTGTAATCTACGTAACAACTCTGGAATTCCAGCCCTTAAAGTCTGTGCTCCAAGTTCATCATAAAATTATCACAAGATGACAAGGGGACCAGAATACTGCACAGAGCTCACAAGCAATGTGACACACATGTGCTTATTAGAACCCCAAGGTTTCTTCTCTTTGTCCTCTGAATATCCCTAAAGTGCCACATGGAACCACTTCCTGTGCTTTGGCAAGAGAATAGACTCAAGGAGGGTCACCTTGAGCTTTTGATTACAGCTCTGCTCCTCAAAAGCAGAATAAAAGTTGTCAGGGCAGGAGAGGGAGTAAAGACTGGCCAAGATCACCTACACAAGGAGGATCTCACTGCAGATTTTTCCTCTGCCTGGAAGCTGAAAGAACAATGGGAACATTGTTCTCACACACTGGAAGAAAGACCGATGGTTAAAAACATATACAGACTCTGGAAATTCTAATCCAGTCTACTTGGTGTGGAGCCCAGAAATCTGCATATTAATAAACAACCCCAGGTAATCATGATAAACAACCATATTTGGCACCCACTGCACTGGAGGAAAATACAAGGTCCCACTAGCACTAGGATTGACTTACTCAGTTTTGAAATAAGAGCCAAGACCAAGTAATTGATGTGGACCAAACCAGCATACCACTAGGTCAGCATACCACTAAGGCTCCCATCAACATCTGATGGAGGGCACAGCGGCTCAGGCTGGTCTTCATATTGAGAAGAGATTGGCACCACAAAGAAATGTCTGGCCCCCTCACTTGGAAACAAAGATCCCAGGAGTTGGGTGTTCCCCTTTAGTGACAACTGGAACTCCCTAGAAAGATGTTTATAGGATTGGGAGAATAGGTTTGAGGTGGAAATGAATTCTAATGAACAAAGCCATTGCCAATAGTAAGCACTGCCCTTTCCATCCCATGCCAGTTTGGGAACCCACCAGAACACAGGCATATAGATGGGTCTGGAAGAGGAAGACTTTGGTCCAGATTTGTGGGTTTGCCCTCCCCAACTGTGATTAGGCCCATCATTTTACAAGAGCATAATTTTGTGTCAAGAGATTTGCCATACGTACTGAACTGTGAGAGTGATGATATAAATGTGTAGATGGCTTGGGAGAGTTGAGAGTACTAGTTAGTGATTAAAGAAGGGTTGCATAATCTATAGCAGATATATTTATATGTTTTCCAGTTCTCTCCTACCTCATATATCACTGTAAAACTTTAGTGGTCAAGTATCATATCAGATCTGGGGAACTCCCTCTTACTATGGAATAAAAGGCTTAGGGCAGAGGGACTCAAGGGAAAGGATTTTCTAAAGTTGAGACTAGGCTCAAAGCAGTAGAGCCACCCACTGGCCCAGTGCTGGTCATGGGTGAGTCCTGGAGACAATCTCTGGAGAAAAAATTCTATGAGCTTCTCAGTGGTCCTGAGGCTGGGTTCAGAAGTTGAGTGACCAGATCAAGTCTGGGCAAGATGAGGGTAAGAAGCAATATCTCTTCTGAGGCTCCTGGGGACAGAGTAGGCATTAAAGCAAAAGGAATGTTTCCTCCTTCTCCAGCACACCCTCAACTTCACCATGGACCACAGCAGACTCCTGGAGTGGATGAAGACCAGACAGTGTTGCACGCACTGGGCAATGCCCACTCTTTAGCAGCACAGCAGCTTCGAGGTCAGGCAGATATTGCATCTCTGCCACTTACCAGCTGAGAAAATTCTCAAATTCTTCCAGTTTCATTGCCTATAAAATGGGACTACTAGACCCACCCCACTGGGTCGTCTTGAAAATTAAATGATGTAATGCAATGAAAGAATCCAGTACCCAGTACCAAGCCTGGCACATTACAAGTATCCAAGAGCCCAAGGTCTTAGCTTCGTCACCTAGAAGAGCACCTGCCCTGCCCATGTCATGGAGCCACTGGGATATGATCAAAGGGAAAAAGCCCCGAAACTATGCAAGTCCTTGTGCGGCAATACTGGTGGTTTCCATCATGGCCTCAGCGGTCCTGAATGTACATAGCAGAAGTTCAATCCATGCTCCATCCATCTGAGCAATGCTGTTTGTTAGTAGCTAGAAAGCTAGGCCCAGGTGGCAGCATTTCAAAGCATCCAGTTGTCTGGGCTGAAGCTGCAACTTTAGGGTTACCAAGGAAGCATCCAAGGAGAAGCAGACTTCTGAACAATCAGTCTAGTTCTGGGGAATGTGTGTGTGTGTGTGTGTGTGTGTGTGTGTGTGTGTGTGTGTGTGTGAGAGAGAGAGAGAGAGAGAGAGAGAGAGAGAGAGAGAGAGAGAGAGAGAGAGAGACATAGAGAGAGAAAGGGACTTTGAACTGACTAGGAGCCTTCCCTTCATTATCATGCTGATTTAAACTGCCAAGACTGCAGCCTGGCCAGGTCACTGATGAGGAAAAATAGAAAAACAGAAGGCAACTCAGGATGCAAACACCTCATTTTTGCAGTGTACTAAATGAATTCACCCTTTTGCTAAATGTCAAGTTAATATTTCTCTTGGCACCAGCTATGTCCCTCTCTGCCTCCCCTACGGTGAGCCTGGCCTCCCAGGAGCCCTCCCTTGGGCAGCCACCCAGCCTCAGCCCTGGGACTTGAGAAGAGGAGGAGCGGCTGGCATAGAAAGCACTGACACACCTAGTTCAGCCTTGGAGGGGAAACAGCCTTTGGGTGGAGTGCGAGCCCCTGACAGCCCTGAGCTCTGGCAGTGAGAGCTCTGGGCTTCTGGCCACAGTTCAGGCAGCTGACCCAGAAGCATGGCATCAACAGAAGTTCTCTCCATCCTACTCACAATCAGGCGAGAGACAGGCATGGAGAGAGACTACCCACCTTCAAGGCCAGGTACCAGTTGGGACCTTGTGCTCGCCTACACAGTACCAATAGGTCTCCTGTCTTCAGGACATTCTGGCAAAATATCAGCAGTGTCTCCCAAATGGATAACCGGCCCAGGTCACTCCCTCTGGCTTTCAATACAAAGCCCAGCCCTTAGCCAGCCATTGAGAATTGAGGTTGGCCCTATTCCTCTGAACTCACGTGGTCCCTTGAGTTTGTCCACTGCCCAGCCCTTATCACCCAGAATGATCATTCTCTGATTTGGGGTCTTCTCCTTCATTCCTTAGTGCAACGTCTGTGTCTCTGACCTCTGTACACCCAGTGCAACCTTGCACAGGGCCTGGAACAGGGAAAGTGCTCAGCAGCAGTTGTGAGGTAGTTTATGCATTCCCCAGACCACTGTCCACTTTGCTCCCTGGTCTAACCTCTTGCCCACTCCACTCCAAAACCCATTCAAGTGCTCATACTCTCTAGACTGTCCTCCCTATCCTGCTTGTTTTCACTGTCATGGCTTAACTCAAGGTCCCCTGCAAGTCTCACCTTCTCTAGGAAGCCTCTTCATGTTCTGTTTTTTTCTAAGCTTCTGTTGTAACTTCACTACCCATGTGGAGCTTCATAACGAAGGTTTTGTAATAGTAACTTAATGCCTCTGAACCTAATCTGTAAGCTTTCAATTAAGGCACAATATAAATCAAGTACAAAGCACATTGCCTGGCACATAGTAAGTGCTCAAAATAGTGATCTCTGACAATGATGATAATGATGGTGATGATAGTGGTGATGATGATATCCCTTTATTTTATATCTCAGACTCCAAATTACCATTCCCCCATTGAGAGAAAGGACCACTACTTACTTTGTCTTGACAAGCTTCAGAACATATAACACAGTGCTTTATTCCTGGTGGAAGCTTTATTGACAATAGTAATAATACTGATAATTTATGTCATTGATATTAATCATGCTTGCAAGTTCAACAAAGAGATGGGGGGGGTTGAGCTCTCACTGTGGGCCTTGGATTCTTTTGCTGTAAATAAGTTAGTTTTCTAGAAGGATCTGTATTTCCATCTAGTGATGATATTGCAATTCTGTGGTTATCAATGAGACTAGTCAACACTAAAGTGAACCTGCCCTCTATCCACACAGGGAGTCCCTATTCGGTATGCCTGGGCACACAAACGCAAGCGTACCAGTGGGGACATGGCAGGAACTGAGATTTATGTTGTCCCAAGACATCAGTTTTCACTGCAACATGCAAATGTTTTCTATTTTCAAGATGACTACAGGCAGCATCACAGTTGACATTCTCCCTTGCAACAGCGGGCTAGCAACAAATGGTGCAGCAAAATGATCCACACTGAAGGTGCTTAGTAACCCTTCTGCCTGGCACACCCATGGTGTGCTCCTGGGGCCATGTTTGATGACCCCTGAGGCAACTTTACCAGCCACCCCTGGCTTCTGGAGTATCACTACCCTCTTGTGTGGGCAAGACTGGGTCAGAAACAGAACATGGCACTGAGCATAAAATCCTATCAAACACCAACCACATCTCTTACATCTCTGCTTTGAAATTGTTATCTCCCCTTTCCACCCTGAGGACCCCATGAGAGTGGACACAGGATGACCCCGAGGTTCAGAATGTAAGCTCTGTTCTACTACTTCAACCTAACTGGGTTACCTTGAGCAATTTACTTTACCTCTCTATGTCTCATTTTCTTCATCTGTAAAACTGCAATAGTTATCCACATCCCTGAGTACTGTTGTGGTTGTGGTGATTAAATAAAATACATGCAAAGCCGTCAGCGCCGTGCCTGCTCACAATAAGCACTCAGTGGATATGTACTGTCAGCAACAGCATTTAATGATATTGAATAAAAGGTAAGCACTTATTCATTTCTCTGATTTTGGCAACAACTACATTGAAAGACCAAAATCTCGGGCAGGCAAATCACACTGTAAGGCAAAGGGTCAAGCCTGTCTAGTCCCAGTAAGTCCAGAGAAGGGAGAAAAGGGTCAGTTGCTGACTGCAGTTTATCCTTGGAAAATGTTTAAAGCATTATGTACTCTGCTGTCACCATGTGTGTGCTCAGACCATGCTAGTGCGACTTTCTACAAGGCTTAGAAAAATGTCCTATGGAAAGTAAACTGAGCCAAGAACAGGGTTGTAGACTAGCATAGTCTACTAAGCTAAGACTCAGACTCCTGTCCAAGGTCCTGAAAAAGAGACAAGTGGACAAAGGCTGATGGGAAGTCATCATTTCTGAAAGACTGCCAAATACGAGACAGACTTTTTAAAATTATGTTAAAATAAACATAATTATAGAGAATAAATGTGTTTGGCTTAGTAAATGGGCTTCCCCACCTATTGTGTTCCTGATTCTAAACTTGTCACCAAAAAGAACGTCATAATGCATACCAGAGCTAACATAAATTACTTGGAGAATCATGGGCTCCCCTCTGCTGACCTGGATAATAAGAAATTGAAAAACATGAATTTCCTATCCTGAAGTGAGTAAATTCTTCTATTGTCTAATTTACCTACTGCAAAGAGGTGGCAGGGAATATTTATTGAATAAGACTGTGGAGTCAAACAGCCTGGATTCCAATCCTAACTCCTCACTTATCAAGAGAACATTCTGGTCAAGTTCCTTCACTTCTTCATGTTTCCACTCATTAATCTATACAAATAATCATAGAAACAGTATACAACTTATAAGGTTATGTTAAAAATTATAAATAAGATAATAAACTTAAATCACTTAGAAAGTGCATGTATCAAAGTAAGAACTCAGTAAGTATATATTCTTAATAATGTTATAGTTGTCTTTGTTGTTATTATTATTCCAAATAAAACTTAACAAAGAAGAAACCTTCTTTTTCCCCTCCTACATCTTGGTTTGCACAGATGCCCTTCATCTCTCTGCTCCAATTATCGGCTCCCTTCTATTCTTCTCCTGAGCAAAATGTAAAGACAAACCCAGTAAGGGAGGAGGAAGTTTATTTACTCACCCACCCACTGAACTGAACATAAAAGGAATTCAGAAATGTCTTTAAATGGGTAAGAGTAAAAATTCAAAGGCCACAATTCCACCAAAAAGCCATGAAGAACCTAAGTGCCCTCTGTCCACATCACAGCAGAGGCCCTATTCCCTTTACTCAGCCATGCTCGAGGCCACCTCCATGTGCTTCTACATCACTCCATCAGCCTCGAGAGGAGCCCAGCAGGCTCTCAAGGCTGACACAGGCTGTGCAGGTCACAAACACCAAGGCCCCAATTGATTGGCTCCTTTGAAAAATACTCAATGTTTCCGACCCACAACCTAGAAACTCCAGCAGTCAGGATGGAAAACAGGCAATGATAATGACCCCATCTGATCTTGAACTCACCATACTTTCCTAAACACTGCTGTGCACCGTATTCCTTCAATCTTCTTATCATTCCTCCCAAGCAGGCAGTTAGTGGTGCCCCCATTATACAGAAAAGGCAGTTGAGGCCCAGAGATTGATGTGACTTTCTAAAAGTCACACAGCTACCAGGGAATGCCAAAGCTACACAATGAATGCCAAATTCAGGGTGGCCCAGGCTGGCTCATTCACAGCAAGATTTAATGGGGAAAGCATGGATAGCAGCCAGGGAGAACTCTGTTTGAACCACAGTTCCAACACTTAGTAGCTGCATGACTTTGAGAGAGTGACTTAACCTGTGAGGACTCAGTTTCTCATCTATCAAGTGGAAATAGTATCTTCCATTCAAGATGTTGGAGGGTGAACAATAATGTGGGCAAAGAACTGAGTCTGTTGTCTGGCACAGAGGTGGGATTAAATAAGAAGACACTATTGTCATCATTGCCACTGTCAGGACAGCCCAGTCCTCTCGCCAATGTGTAAAGCCACATGGAATCTATACTAAGGGAGGAGTAGCATACACTGGCTTCAAACATATGCCATTGTCCCACTAGCTCCTTCCCCTCCACCTGTTCTGATGTACCCATTAGTCATATGCCTGAATGACAGATAGTTCAGTTATCACATGTTGCTTATCTGGGAAACTTTTCAATCCTAAACTGGCCTGACCCAACCCACTTGGCATACTTCCCAGCTCCTGACTCTGACTGGCAGCAGGTCTGAGCATGAGGGATGTAATAGCTAATATCTTAGAAAACCCCGTTCATCCTTACATTCAATTTATACAATAGAGCTTTATGATATATGTCATCGTGGTAACAATGGATCAATGAAACAATCCATTTCCATAAACAGTCCTTCCTATCTTGGCTAGCAAGAACCAATAAGGATGAAACAATGCTGAAGAGGTATGCAGTGAAGGCATTTTATAATCATTGATATTCAAACACCAACAAAATCCTCATTTTTATTTAATAAATATGGCAACATTCAAAAAGATAAGCTGCCCCCTTACACAAAATTGTCCTGTGGAGCACTGCAGAGACTTAAAGAATTAATTTTGGATTATCTGCTCTTCTGGATGTTCCAGGCTGCTACTTCCTTTCATTGAGTGAATAACCAAGAGATGTCTGTAATTAATTCAATTAATCCACTCAAGGCTACAACTATTCACAGTACCAGGGCCCTAAAAATACCATGAAGGACAAGCCACCAGTGTGGGAGACAGATTACGGAGGCAATAACAAAGCAGTGGTGGGCCAAGTGCTCAGGGTTGGGGAGCACAGAGGAGGAGGGCTTTCCCTGAACTCTGGACATGCAGCTCAAAGCTCAGACCTAAAAGGTACAGAGGAGCTGGCCAGAGGAGGAGGGGGAAACGAGAGGAAGTGCCTGGGTCAAGGAAACACTTGGGCAAAAACCATGTCACAGAACCTGGGACCTCAGGGAAACCACTGCAAAGATGTGAGGTGGTGAGTAGCGAGTGATTGCCTGCAAATGGAGCAACTCCCAGTTACCCACTCAGGAGCTGGAGCCTCCCCAACTGCTGCCACTTTCCGCCGGAGGTGCTGGTTTCAGATGCGCGGTTCTGCCCAGGGTGGTGGATGATCGGGTGTCTCCTGCAGGCTCAGCCCTGAACCCCACCTCCCCACCTGCTACTGTAACCCTAGCAGCCCCTCCACCTGCTTTCCCAGGTGGCAGCATGGCCTGCCCTGCCATCTGCTTCGCTTCCCAGAGCACCAGATATGGGACAACAGGGATTCGTGGGGTCACCAGGCAGAGCCAGGTTGGGAGCAACAGCGAACTGAACACATCTGTGAGATAGCAGCAAGGAAGGCAGAAGACAACGTGTTAGGGATTGAAAGCAGGGAAATGGAAACCACAGGAGCGCAGGGCTCTCAGAAGCAAGTCATTTAATCAGCCTCATCCCAGCTTCCGAATTTCAGACAAACACAGAGAGATACTAGACTCATTGAGCCATGAGCCTGATTGGATGAGCCTTTCACACACTGTGCAAGGTCCAAATTATAGAGATTTTTAGCTCTTTCATTCACTGCTGTGGCCTCATTCCATTCAGTACTGGTCCATGGAAACAGCTCACTAAACATTTTGGGTGTCTTAATCGTAAGACTCTTAAAAAATTGTTCCTTCTCTAAATACAAATGACTGAAGATATTTCTGTTCTATGTACCAAGAATCTTTACAGTGTAAATTACTCAAGCAATTACAATGTATTTAAGGATCCTTATTCTAAGATTATTAACATTTCATCATCCCTAGTTTTTCAAAAATCTTCGCAATCTGGCCCCAAAATAATAGTTGACCTTCATTACTTCTTCATCATTTTCTTCATCACCACCATCAACAATTATAGGAAACATTTACTACTGCCTGCTGAATACCATGGACTTCAATAATAAGTGTTTGGGGGCATAAAACCAATAGGATGCTGAGGTGCCTGTCCTCACACTGCCTGTCTGATGGAAGCATTCAGATACACTCACATATGAAACATAGACTGTGTCTATTGTGAGGTTAAACCAGTGATGTCTGATAGAAATGTAATAATGTAAGCTACCTAGGCAACTGAAATTTTTCTCCTAGCCACACTGGAATTAAAAAGAAGCAGGTGAAGTTAATTTTAGTAATATTTTACACAAACCAATATATCCAAGACATTGTCATTTCAATATGTACCCAATATTTTTTAAATTTTATGAATGGAATATTTTGCATTCATTTTTTATACTTAGCCTTTGCCTATGTACATGATAAGCATATCTCAATTCAGACCAGCCATAGTTCAAGTGTCTAGTAGCCATATGTAGCTAGTGGACACCATATTGGGCAATTCAAGGTTATGCCAAAGGGCTTTCAGAGAGCAGAGTAGAGGAGTACCTTGCTGGGCAGCGAAGTCAGGAGAAGGCACCATGAGAGTCACCCCTCCTCCCTCCTTTCCTACTCTTCTTTCCTCCCCTCCCTATATCTTCCCCTTGGAAGCCAGGGTGATGGTTGCAGGGATGAATAGTGCCTTATTCTTTTAGGCATAGTGGGAAAAGGTCCAACCCCATTCCACTAAGGAGAGATCTGGGTCTTTGCCCATGAGCACTAAAATAAGACTCCTCTGATCTCAAAAGCAAAGTATATTCAGGCCTTAGGCAACCCTGGGGACTCAGAGTTGTTCCCAGCTCTTGTGCGAGTCACTTACCTGGGAACTTTGCAAAGGAAAGATGCCACTAGCACACTCCCTCAGAATCTGGTCTAGAATAAAGCCTGGGGATTCTGGCACCTTTCAATGGCTTCTAAGTGGTTCTCATGTGTGTCTAGAACCGCAAGCTGCTGGGCTGGGGGGTAGGCAGTGCCAGGTGGGGAGGGGAAAGAATGACCTGTTACTACAGAGGCTGCTATCCTCAGTGCTGAGCATTGAGCTGCATGTTAATTTCCTCATTGGCCCATTCTATACCCCTGTGAGAGAGGGGTCACCAACCCCACTTTACAGGTGAGGAGACGGAGGCTCTGAAGGCCAAATGGCTTTTCCAGGGTCACACAATTAGCAATTGGCAAAGAAAGAAATTCAAACCTGGTCTAACTCTAAATCCCACACTCATCCCTCCTAATCAACCCTTGTCCCTCCCTCATTATGAATCCTGCCCCTCAGCTCACCCACCCCAATCTTGGTTCATGGTTAAAAACTGGGATGAGAATGAGAGAATGCAGATAACCAGGCAGGTAGGAGCTCAGGGGAGAGTTGGGAAAGAAAAATGATAGTGGATGCATCAGGGAGGGAGAGGCATCCTTCATAAAGGGCCAGCATTTCCTGGGAGACTTTCGTAAGAACTGAAGAGAATCATTGTAAGAGCACAAGGGAAGGGAACCAATACTGATCACAAAACTTATTTGGGAGTTATGAGAATGAGGTAGTGATGGGAAAAGCTTCCCCAGAAAAAGTAACCATCATCTAGCTTCCTGTCTTCCCTCATCAATGGATACACTGGAAAGAAGGCCAAAGAATACAAGAAAAAAATAAAAGGGGTGTAAACAAAGATTTGCTCCCTTTCTTAGAGTTCTTACCCTGTAAAATCACCAATTAGCAAAAAATTGACTCAGCACTTAAAAGGAAAAGGGAAGGAGAGGGAGAGGAGAGGAGAGGGGAGGGGAGGAGAGGGGAGGAGAGGGGAGGGGAGGGGAGGGGAGGGGAGGGGAGGGGAGGGGAGGGAGAGATCTAGTAATAATAGAAGAGAAATCAGTCTTGCCTGACAGTATTTAAATTGAATGTCTGTGAGCATGTCTCATAATTTTCAGGGAAAGTAGAAGCTATTAAAAAGTCAATGCACAAGATTAAAATTTAGAATGCTATTTTAATAACACTAAATTCTACTCAATTTCAAATGGCTGTCATTTTTAAGCTCCACCAATTTGAGAACATTTGATTGATGGCGTTGGGAGCTGAGTGATGGGAAGCCTGAATTTGGCAGGTCAACTGGCACAGCCAGAGAGAGAGGAGCTCTCATCCTCAAGGAACTAAGGTGGCCAGGTGGATGAGCCAACTCCAAGACTGTTTACTCATCTGTCAAACAGGACTAAGGCTGTCCTACCTAAAGGAACAAGTGGGATATGGGGACAAAAGAACCACTGTCAAAAGCAAAGTACTGTGAAAACCAAGAACACATCCCACACCTGCCTTGCATGGGACCTGTGCTGGGTCACTGGTGCAAATCCACCACCTTCTAGAAGTTCCCTCCACCACACTTCCTATTGCTAATTTAGAGAGTACATCACCACACCATTGAATTAGTCAGTGCCAGGATAAAGGCATGCCCAGGGTGCTCCGGAAGTGAGAGCCAACTCATCAGACACCTTCACTAGACCTGCCACCCAGAGACTGGGATTTGGTTTTGTGTACCAGCACTATGCCTGAGAGACAGTGTGCAAGTCTTCAATAGGTATCTGTGGGTCTCATTCAGCACACTCCTTGCCCTTATGAGTTGGACCTTAGAGCAACAAATACATATTTACTAAACACATAATATGAGCACTAATGGAGAGATAATTTGAGTGCTACACAGAGAGAACAGAGGGGAAAACACTTTTCTAGCTGACCTCGAAAATCAATTTCATATTTTCATTCTGCATTACTGCCATTGTGCTCTTCACATCCGGGCAATGACCAGTTCCTTCTCCCTTGGCAGTCAGGCTAAGCCATGTGACCTACAGTGGCCAATGAAATGTCTGAAAAGGTGGCATGAACCTTTGGGAGCCATGCACAATTTCCTGTGTCCCTTCCTCCACTACAGCAGCAGTGGAAGCACAAGTGAAAGTGAAGGTTCTGGGGGAATGCAGGATCCAGAGCAAGGCATGAAGAGCAGGAAGACATGAAGCATGAGTGGGAAACACACCTTTGTATCACTGCCCTACTGAGATTGGGTGTATTTGTTCCTGAAGCCCATCCTCTTTGATACAGTCAAGTCTGCAGGAGTGCTGGAAAGTGCCTGCAAGGGGTGGGGGATGGGGGTTGGAATGGTCTTTGGAGTGAAAAGGAAAGGAGATTCTAGTCTCTCTTTGGAGTCACACTTGGCTCGTTCCTCTCAGAGATTTCCTGTACCAGGACACTCTGAAAAGACCACTCGCTTTCCCAAAGCCCCTGAGTTAGGAACCCAGGTTCCTGCTTTTTATGTCTCCCTCTCCTGCCCCAGCCTGTGAAGAAAATGCCCTTGGGCCTCATGGCACTTGCGCTGAGTAGAGGAGCTGGATCCTTGGCTCAGTACCTCCTGATCAGAGCCCATAAGAGAAGCAGACCTTCTGTGGCTTCTTGTCATTTCCTAGATGGCTCTACCTTGGTCTCCCTCTGCTCCCAGAGCTTCAGCCAGATTCACACAGGCCCTGAGCCTCCTAAGCCCCTATTGTCCCCACTGCCTGAACTGCTACCCCCTCATTTCTGGGTCTTCAAGCCTGTTCCTATCGATCTCCTCTAAAAGTGCCACCAGGGAATCCAGCCCATTCTGTTCTGTTCATGCTACCAACTCTGAACCCATTTGACATACAGGTGGACCCTGTCACAGGAATCACATTACCTTGTTCATCTGGGCAAGTGTGGCCTCTTCAAAGGAGGAGCAAACTTTTGAACCTTGATGCCTCCCAGGTCTGACCACCCATCAGGTGAGACGATGTATCCAAAGCACCTGCCTGGTGCCTGGAATATAACAGGTGCTCGAGAATTGTGAGACTACCCCAGCTCTCCTCCACTACAAGAAGCTCTAAGCTTAGAGGATGGAGCTAGCTCTTCCCCTCCTCAAGGAAGCTCAGATGTGCTTCCTCCCCCACACACCCCCCCACTCCCAGAGACCTGTCTAATGCATGTATTGTCAATGGTGGTGGCACCTCCTCCAAGGGGGCAAATTTAGTATTGAGGAGAGGGTACAAAAAGCCTTACTTCCTTTATGTAAAGCATGGGTGCTCAGACAGTACATAAACAGATATATAATATACCCAAGATATTGAAATTTCACTGGGGGGATGATTAGGAAAAAGGGGTTTTATACAAGTCTCTGTAGGCAGGCAGTAATGAATTGGTTGATAAACACTTGCCTGATATTACTACCAATCAAAAAAAAAAAAAATGTGGCCTCTCTCATGCCCATCTCAGCTGAGCCTCTTATCACCCGTCTCTTACATTTCCTCTCTCATGTCTCTTCCAAATCAATAATATGATATTTTTTAAAATTCTGTCAAATCCACATTCATTCTTCCTAAACTCCCTTCCCAGCCTCTTCACTGATCTAATATGCTGCCTCTCCTGGGATGTGAGTGGTGCGGCTGGCTGCAGAGAAAGCAGGCACTGGAGAGCTGAGAGACTCCAGTCTCGGTTTTCCAGACATGACAAATTGTGCCCATAGCTATCTCCAGTGGCAGCAAGGCAGGAAAGAGCTGAGCCAAGTACCCAGCCTCCATTCATCGCCCCCCAACTCCACTCAGAATGGTGCAAGTCAAGGCTTGCCTGCAACTTCCGTGAGAACTAAATGAGCCCACCTCCCACCCTCCACACACACACACACACACACCAGGGAGAATAATCACCTTCTTGCCTCTCTTGCAGCTATGGATGGGCATGTCAAATACTGTGCATGGTACGAAGCATGATAAGAAGGAGGAAGAAACACTTAACTTGATGTGGCCCTTCCTCTTTTCTTCCTACCTTAAAATACAAACTCTGAAGCTTCCCATCTGTCTTGCAACCTTGAGGGCAAAGTCAAGAAAATCAACATCCTGGAGAGGTCAACCTTGACATGACATAGCAGCTGAACTAGCACCAGCAACTATCTATGTCTAGACTTCTTCTTGTGTAGAAAAATGCTTTTCTCTGTTGTTACCTAAAGCATCCTAAGTAACATAGGGATCAACCTGCCCTCCCTCGTTACAAACACATTTCTACTACAAAAGAGGATGCCTTATGCCTCTCAATGTCTGGGCATGCAGGGGGGTGGGGAGGTGTCAGGGAGACTCTGCCACACTGACCCACACTCCTGAGTTCATGGTGCCTCTGCCGTCAAGTGGGCCTGGATTCTAGTCCTGACTCCCACCCCCGCCACCTCCAAAATCTGTGTAACATTAGATAAGATACCTAACCTTCCTTAATGTCCTTTTATTTTTTTACTATAAAATGAAGTTGAAACCGGTGCTTACATCATAATATTGTTGCCTTAAAGATTAAATGAAATATAATATGCAAAGTGCTATCTCAATGCCCGGTACATACTATGTTGTCAGTATGTCAGTACTTGATCCCTATCATGATGATTTCTATCCTCCCTTTGTGGGTCTGCATAATTATGAGTTTCTGTGTCTAATTTCTCAACTCTTTTTCTAAGAGTTTTCTCGTTTCTGGTCTCACTCTAATTCTCTCATCTCCGTCTCCTTTGGGTGTCTCTGCCTTTATCTGGCTTCTCCTCCCTCAGGCCTACTCCCATTCATTGTCCCTGTGGAGGGACACAGAAATGTGCCCAGCCTACTCAAGTTCCTGAAGACCTCCATGCAAGCCCAGTCTTAATCCCCGAACATGGGCCCAGGGTCCTCTGAAAACAGGGGTTCTTCCTGCAGCTACCGGGTTTACTGAGGCCATGGGCTCAGAGGACGAGTAGAATCCATGAACCCTGAGCCCCAAATGCAGAGACTGGAGCTTCCCAGATGTGCCTCATGTCCTCAGAGGCCCAGTAAGGGCAGCTCTGAAGGTCAAGAAAGGACCCTGCT
This sequence comes from Corynorhinus townsendii, assembly GCA_026230045.1. Lineage (NCBI taxonomy): Eukaryota > Metazoa > Chordata > Mammalia > Chiroptera > Vespertilionidae > Corynorhinus > Corynorhinus townsendii. The sequence continues at coordinate 102,071,600 of JAPDVU010000008.1, read as the reverse complement.
CAGCCTCTGTACCTCCGATCAGATCATAATGCCAGAGCCAGCTTTCTGGGACCTCACAGCCCAATGCACACAGAGTTCTCCCAGGCAAGCTGTCACTGCCACTGGGAATTCACTGGGGACAGGAACTGTGTAGACGTTAAAAATCAAGCAACAAATAACTCCAAGGACATGGTTGGGGAAAAGTTGGCTTGTTCATTATTCAGAAGACAGGCTGATGGAACCTGTCCTCTCTCAGGTCAAAGGAAAGCCATTCCCAAGCTCTCGGTCATGGTTCTTTTAAGGTGAGTCCCCCAAACCCCCTTGTGTTCCTTAGTGACTGTGAGGGGGACTGGTGGGGAGGGGGGGCAGGGACAGGATGCTGAAGAGTCAGAGGTTTTAATGCTCCTTCATCAGGACTCATGCTGCCTCCATAGCTGCATTTATCAGCTGAATGCCCGGATGGAAAGCAGTACCTGTGTACACAAACCCCCCACCATGCAAGGGCCCTTCTCCTGCTTGCCTCTCTAGGCTTCCACAGCACCCCAACTTCTCTCTTTGGTGAAGGAGGCAACTCACCTTTCGTAATGAACAAGGGCTAATGTTCACTTAGTAGGCATCTGTGCAGGCACTGTTGGTTCTAAATGCTTTTCAGGTACCGGCTACTGAAATCCTCCCAGCAACATGAGAGACCACTACCCTTTTCTCATTTACAACCAGGGACGAAGGCCCACAGGGGACATGTCCGAGGTCACACAACTACTAAATGACAGACACATGTTTGAAATCTGGGGTCTGCCTCTTTTATAAGAGCATCAACAATAACAAGAGCAAAATATTTTTTAAATTAATTTTTAATTAAAAATATCTACATAGCATTTACTATATGCCAAGCACCACTGTAAGGTCTTTACATAGATTAGGTTAATTGCTCTCACACCAATGGCCTGGGTAACTTCTATCACTATTACCCCCCTTTACAAATGGAAGTGGAGGCCCAGTGAGAGGCTATGACTTGATTCAGTGGCCTAAGTGCTCCAAGGTCCAAAGACCTTGAGTTCAGAGTTCTGCTCACCACAGTGCCAGCTCCCTACAAGCCTGGGGACCAGCTGCAAGCAAACATCCCCTGAGGAACCAGCTCCAACCTCCTCCGGGCCTGAACAGGCAGACCTCAGTGGTCTGAGGATGGGCCACCCAGACAATGTGTCCTCCTCGGACTCACCAAGTGTGAAAGGTGCTATTATCATAGAAGTTGGGCCACTTGCAAACTACAGAGGTGACACGAGGTAAATTCATTTTCTTCCTGTCAAGAGAAACTCAACAAGGGCATAATCAAAAGCTAATATGTGCGCCTGTGACTGGCCCATCACAGGGGTGGCACATAATTGAACAAGCCCTCCATGCCCAGAGGAGCAGAGCACAGCCCCGTTGCTGGGAAGTGTCATTCATCTGGCCAGCAGACATCAATGTTTAATAACATTATGGAAATGTGCAGAAGGGGGGAGGACAGGACAGAGCCGGGGGAGGGGCCTCGCGACCTCAGAGAGCTTCAACCTTGAGAAGAGGACCATCTGGCCTCATCCAAACCAGCAGCTTTTCTCGCGGACACCTCCTCTAGAGGCTGGGCCCATTCCTGCCTCCTGGACATAGGGCTGCAGTGTGGTGTGGCTGCACCTTGTGGCTGAAAGGAACCTAGGTGAGCAGTGAGGCCAGGTCTGCAGGTTACTGAAAAGCATGTTTAGGGGCCAGACAGTGGTCAGGCCCCTCTCCTCCCTTACCAACGGCGATTCTCAGATGCACCTTACTAGGAGGTAGGCACTTTTCTAAGTGTTTTACATCTAATAACTCGTTTAATCTGAACAACAAGCCTATGTGATAAATACTGCTACTATGCGGGTTTTACAGATGAGGAAACGGAGGCGCAGATACACTTGTCCAGGTTCACACAGGTGGTATCTTGTATTTAAACTGTGCAATCTGGCTCGGAAGGCCTCTGCCCCACCCATACATTCCACTGCCTCAGTGAATCGACTCTCCAGCCAAGCCCTGAAGTGGGGCCAAGGGGATGGGAGACGTGACTGGGTAGCAGGGAAGGTGCCTCCCTGGAGACTGGCATTCATTCATCCACATTCTTATCAGGCATCTTCTCTGGACCAGATACTGTTCCAGGCACTGAGGATACAGTGGAGTATAAACATATGGGAAAACACAGTCCAATAAGAGAACACAGATACTATATAAACAGATAAACAGGATCATGTTATAGAATGGCAACTATGATAAAGAAGTCAAAACAGGGACGGAAGTCAGAGTAACTAGGGCAGGAAGAGGCACAGAAGTTAAAGAGGAATAAAGTGAATTTTAATAGAAGCAGGTCTAGCCAAGGCTGAAGAGTTCACATGGCTTTCAACTACCTACAGTATATAGGGAGTAAGCAGTCCCGAGACCCTCGAGAAACCAGAAGTTAGTGACTCAGGAAGACAAAGGGGGTAGGACTGGCTGCACCCACCCATTCCAGGGCCCATACTGACCCGGGCTCTGCTGCCTTGCCCAGCACTCTCAGAAGCACCCAGTCTCCCTGGGTGCCATCCTAGGGAAAGGATCACCTGCCTCAGTCCAGAGTGATGCCCATGTCCTAGTTCCATATCCTGCTGAACCACGAGAGCCAGAAACATACCAGCACAAGTGGAATATTTGGTGAGTCTTACCACCCAGCCTCAGGCCCCAAAGGGACACTAGTGGAGACAGCAGAACCGCATGAGGGAGCAAGCCCTTGAGGTGGAGCCCTGCCAGGCCAAGAGGCCAGTGAGCCTCAAGGAGCAGGGCATTAATAGGTTTTTCCAAATGAATGGCCTTTTAATTTCAATTCACTGAGGTGAGGGGATCGGGAAAGAAGTCAGGTGAAAAGGAGGATTAATCCATCCATCAAGGACCTTTGGTGCTGAAAACATCAAAAGATGAATTCATTTGTGAGCCATAATAATTCACTGGGAAAAATAATTCTCTTGAAGCTTGTTTGGCCCAGAGTCAATCTTTATTTAAGTACTTATTTTTGGCTGCTCATCCTGCTTGTCTCTCTCAGAAATGTAGAGTGCTTTCTCTCTCCCTCTTTTCTTTGTCTTTCTTTTTTTGGTAAATTCCAAAGACTTGCTTATTTCAGAACCATTTTTATGTGGAGTGCCTGTTTTCCCTCTCCCTTCAGGGGTCCTCAAACTTTTTAAACAGGGGGCCAGTTCACTGTCCCTCAGACCGTTGGAGGCCGGACTATAGTTTAAAAAAAAGCTATGAACAAATTCCTATGCACACTGCAGGCCCAGGACGAGTCGGCTGCTAAGCAGGACAGGCAGCGGCACTGGCGGGCCGGATAAATGTCCTCGGCGGTCCGCAGTTTGAGGATCCCTGCATGTGTTATTGGTCCTCACCGAACCACTCATTTCCTAGTATTCTGTCTCATTCTCTTCATAGCACTTATCACTGTCTTAAAATATATAATTTATCAGTGTATTGGCTTTTTTGATCATCTGACTCTTCCACTGAAATGGGTAAAGCTGGGTAAAACAGGGGCCCTGCCTGATGCCACTGGCTAGATCCTGACACCAGACAATAAAGAGCCTTGAATCAATGAACAAAAATAGACTTACAATGACCACATGGAGCTTAGTCTTTCTTAGTTCTCATAGAACATCCATGTTCTGTTTCCGGTTTTTCCCATTTACAAGTGAAGAAAGTGAGGCATAAATAATAATTAACTTGCCCAAGGTTACAAAGATAGTAAATAGAATAGCCAGCATTTGAACCCAGGCAGTCTGGCTCCAGAATACCATTTTACTTCGGTATTTAAGAAATATTTGTAGATTGAATGAATGAATATTGAATGAATGGCTGCCTTCCTCTCTCCTTCCAAGAGTTATGTGTTTTCAGCTTTTGCTGGATCCCCTGTGTCAGGCATGGTCCTAAATGCTCTACTCACACCATTCAGGTGAACCCCACATCCACCTGCTCTCCCTGGCACCTCATTGCCCAGCTCAGGCCTCCCAGCTCCCATGGCAGATGGTGCCAACCAGACCTGAACTCATGGGCCCGGCTCCTTCAGAATAAACACACACAAAGATTCCAGAGGCAGTGCTTCCCCTGAGAAGCCAGTGGCTGGCACGAGCGGGGCCAGAGGACCCTCTCCCTCTGTCCAGAAACTGAATCCCAGAGAGAAGTTATGGATTTCATGCCTGTGTCCAACCTTCTACCCAAAGGAACGTATAATAAACAGCTGGAGCACCAATTTCTAGGATGAGAGGGAGGAGAGATAGAAAGTAAACTGCTTTTCCTACTAAACTGACTCTGAGAGGGGAGAACAACCAAGTGGGTTAACACGGAAGCTTCACCATGTAACACGGGTCGCTAACTCTCCATCAAGCACCGTCTTTTCGTCCACCCTGCTCCCGTGGCTCACTGTCTGTGACGTGACTGCATGGTTCTGCCCGACCTCATGCTCTATGCCCAGGCCCTGAACCACACCTGGCACACAGTGGGGACTCAATGAGCAATGACTGGATGAATGAATGAAGGATCTGCTCTTTCCTGACTGGCTTTACCTTCATCCCCATCCCCACCACAACCCAGCTGCAACTTGGCTTCATCCCCCTGGACCCAAGTCTTGGACACAGTCATGTACTGACCAACCTTGGATATGTTTTCCCCTCCCCAGCAGGGATGCTTACAGGCCCCTGAGCCGAGGAAGATAAAACAGGGCTATTCTGGGGAAAGTGCTTTAATTGAGCAGTAAAACTTGCTATTCCATATGACCCACCCTGGCATGCAAGAAGGCTGCAGTCTGAGACTTCACAGACTCGGGCCTGCACCAGTGAGGGACCGCTGAGCAATTCAAAACCCAATCATGCAAACCAAGTGAGCTTTCATGTCAGAGAAGCAAACACATCCTAACTGCTCAGCATATCCAAATCAATACTCCTTTAACAACCTGCCTGGTTCTTCCTCAGACTCTGAAAGCCAGCTGAGTAGGAAAGCCTGGAAGCAAACTTGGCTCTCCCTTGCTTTCCTTCCCTCCCCCCATCCTAGCACCCTGCATCTGGTTCCTCCGGGCATTTATTTTCCTCTTGTCCCTCAGGCTGAAGGGCGTCCACACTTTGAAATTGTTAATTAGAATCTGTCTGGAGAATTGAGATTAGGAACGCACTCCAACCCTCCGTCATTCTGCAGTGCGTGGAGTTTCTACCCAGTCAGCTGGAAGACTGGCTGGGTGCTTCTTCAGGTCATCTTGCAGAAAAGTGTCTCTCTGGGCACCTGGACTGTTCCATAGGTAACAGACTCATTGGTCACTCCCTTGGCACAAGCTCTAACCCCAGCCACGCATGCCTGTACAAATGGGCCATCATGTCTGATGGAACTGCTAGACCCAAGACACATTGGTGCATCCCTCCTGGAAAATCAGCACTAAATTTCTGCCTTGCTTTCCTGGTTCATAACTAGTGTCCTCCAGCCCAAATGACAGAACTGTCCCACATATGATTAAAATGTCCACTGCTGGACTCCCAGCTGATCAAGGAACATATCCATGCCCAAACCCTGCATGCATCCTACCTAGCACGTGGCTCTACAGGAGAGGGATGAGAAAGGTATTTCCAAGGGGTAAGGCTGCTAGGGTTTGAACCTCAACTTTACAATCTGTGGCTTTAGGACCTTGGACAAGTCACTGAATTGCAAAGAGTCTCAATTTCCCCATCTGAAAAAATGGAAACTATAGATCTCCCACCGGTACTCTAAGGATGACATGAGATCACATATATAAAGCAGCCTAGTACAAAGCCTGACAAAAATCATTACGAGCTGAGATTTACTGAGCACTAACTATATGCCCAGCCTTGTGCTTGACCCTCACATACATTGTCATTAGCCCCACTGCACCCATAAGACATGGGTATTACCATCTCTATTTTATACCAGAAAAGAGTGAAGCTCACAGAAGTCAAGCAACCCACACAAAGACAAGCAGCTAGGGAGGGGTAGAGCTAGGATTTGAACCCAGGGTCCACGTAGAGGGTACCTCCTACAGAGCTAACAGCATGCCCATGTCTCAGATCCCCATCAGGAGCTGGTTGACATGCAGCTCTATGGATCCGGAGCATAGGTGTGGTGACAGCAGGCCTGGCTTTGAGTCCTCTTTGTGCTGTGTGACTTGGGACAAGTCTCCTTGTGGGTCTGTTGTGAGGCTTAAATAAAACAAGGGTGCTTTGCAATCTTTTACCAAAGGTGAGATCCTTATGCTCCATGTTCCACAACACCAAGAGAGGAGAGGCCATTAACAACACTTGGCACCACGTTAGAAGCTTTCAGTGATTAATAGTTAGTGATAATAATATCATAGCTAACGCATATAGGACATATAACATTTCAGGAACTGTGCTAAGAGTTGTGAAGTAGGTACTTTTATTATCCCCTGAGCTGGCCCCGGTGAGTAACACATCTACACTGCACCCTGCAGGTCACCAGCATCCTGCTCTCACTGGGATCCACTGGGATAAACAGAGGTAAGTTTGCTAGGTCATGTTCCTACAGGACTTTAATAGGGAAATGTGCTTGGAAAACATCAAGAGGGAGATAATACGCAGCCTTCCCCAAACTCCAGGGGCACCGGTATATCCTGAAATATCTTCTCATAAATACCATCTCTGAGTCATTTCCTCTACATACAACAGCCTCCCTTTGGCTGCTGGGAACATTAGGTATAAGCAAAAGGACAAAGAAGGGAAAGCAAGTAGCCAATGCCCTTCATCCTGCCTTTAGTCCTCTGGTCCAGATCTGCAGAGGTGTGTCCACCTGCAGACGTGGCCACCCACAAGCCATAGTCTGAATGACAGGCACACACAGGCCCCCGTGAGGGTTGAGACTGGGAAAAAAGGTCAGCCCAGCACGGTGCTAGGAAGCAGAGGCCCTCGTCAGACTCTACTGAGAATCAACGGCCTTTTTAACATAGGTGTGACATTCACCTGGGCTGTTGGGATCCATCTGGTGGGAAAGAAGGAGGTTTTTCTATCCCTCCTCTTATCCCCAGCAGGCTCCGGAAATATATTCCTCTATAGCTGATTAAGTGTGAAAAAGAGAATATTGAATGTTCCTATAGGGATCTGACAGAACAGGGGCACGTTCATTAGCTGCTGAATTTCCCAGTGACTCCTAGAAACTGCCACAATTAAACCAAATTAAGTGCTTCCGTTCCAGGCTGCCATTGTGCTCGAGAGTGTATCTCTGTATCGTGGCCTTGCAAAGGAAGGCACTGGAATTCCACACAAAAGCAGCATCTCTCTCCCTCTCACTCACTCTCTCTGCAAATCTAAAATCTGGTGCCAAATGCCTTAGAGCTAATTCTGAAACCGGGAAGAGGTTTAGTAAGGTTACTAAGATGGTAGTGGCCTTTGAGGAGGAGTTTCTTTGCTCTGCGATTCACTTTCTTAATGCAGTCCTTGGAATTCTCCCCTATCCTTCCAGTAACTGGGCCAAAGTAACCATCACCCCCATCTCCAGGGGGTATATGGAGGTTCAGAAAGTGGCTCCCAGCCCACTAGGTGAGTCAGCAGGGAAACCGAGTTCAGAAAATTAGCTCAGCGCCTTCCCTCCCCATCATCTGCTTTCCCCTATGAGAACCTGATCAGCAGTTCTTGTGCATATAGAATCCATCTGAAAATCATTAGCAAGGGTTAGACAAGAAGCTACAGCTTTGGATTCTTTGATTTCAGGAACAGTTATGACATTTTATTGAGTGTGGCAGTAACTGTCCCTGAGATAGAGACCAGCCATTCCAACTCTCTGAGCCTACAATCAACATTTATTTGGGAAATTTTGCTGTTAAGCAAAAATGTTAAAGAGCTTTAATCTTCCAGTGAGTCTTAGATAGATTTATTTATGTGCCCATTTCACTGACAAGAACACTAAGGCACTGGGCACATGGCACACCACAGAGTCAGGAGTCCTACAGGACAACTGTGCATTCATCCTTATGCAGGAACCAAATGCATCCGCTGACGCTGTAAATGCAGTCTTTTATTTCAGGGGACAGGGTAAGAGGCTAAATGAGCAAGAGGAGTCCCATGAACCTGAAATAGAGATCACAGCAGGTGCTTCCAGCTGCTCATACCTAAGTTTGCAAAGCAAACCAGGGCAGCCTTGAGTTCAAGGTAGGCTGCAAGCCTCCTAAGGGTCTTCACAGCAGAATCCCCGAGGGGAGCACAAGCCACTTTGAAGACAGGTGACACGGAGGCCAGTGCTCAAGAACTCTGACTGCTTGGAAACCATGAGACAAGTTCTATTAGGATGCACTCTACTCTAGAAAAGGGCCTGGGAAGAATTCAATACCCACCCCACCCGTGACCTGGGAAAGTCCCTTCTTCTGTGTTCCTGTCACTACAAACCCTCCTTGAATTGGGCCAAGCGGTGTGAGGGCCGCTCTCTCTATTTAGGTTGCCTCCTTAATTCCAGGGGCAATACTGAGTCACCATAGTGACCAGAGGACACAATACCAGCTGGTGCCTGTGAGGACAGAGTGAATGATGTTCCGGGTCACTCATGGAGACTCGAAGGTTACAGGAGGGTTTGGGGATAGAGATTCAGTGATCTGAGTTCCACCCTTCCTCTCCTTTCAGGCACACTCCACTTTCATCTGTACTGTATGTCAGGTCCTATTTAAGGTGTCATTTAAACAAGTAATTTGAAGGATTAAAAAAAAGTTTGGAACCCACTAGGATAATGATCTGGGGGCTTTATTCAAAAGGCTGAAAATATACTGATATTATATTTATTAATGTGATGTATTTAAAGTATTGCCAAATTTTCAAGAGCTTGTCAATGACAGGAGACGAGAAATTTTCATCTCAATGATCTGTGAGGGAACTAAAGGTCAAAGGGCACCAAAACAATGACCCCTAACATAGATTGAAAGTCCTAGGAAGTCACAATTAACTCAAGACTACAAGGACATTTGGGGAAGATTGTCCTCTTGTCCTGAGACTTCTGGTCCTGGGAAATTCTACAGCTATTCTCCACCAAACTCTAGCCTGTTTGGTAAGCCGGCCACAGAGATGTGGAGCATAAAGACCCGGTACTCACCAGAGGCTCTGGGCACTGCTGAATATACTCATCTCTTGAGGCACATCAGCTCTTCCCTGCACCAGGACTACCACTCAGATCTCTGACCTCAGGACAGCCGCAGACCCTTAGGTATGAGCAGCTGGAAGCACCTGTTGCTTTCTTGTTAGCCCAGACAGCCAATGCCAACCAGTTTTTCCTTACTCCCAAGGACAGAAGGATTCAGAACCCTGTTCAAGCATGTGGATTAAACCCTGCAAACTCATTAAAATTAGGCATTTTCAGAACTAGGTCTGGAGGGTCCCCAGGAGGTCCAAAATTCATGCAATGATGTTCATCTCCTTGGACCTGGTACTATTGAGTAACCTATTGATATTTAGCAACAAAACAAACAGCAAACACCATCCTCATATTATCAAAAGGAAGTCTGTTCTTCCAGACATTTCTGATGCCTGCTTTTGGGAGACAAATTAGTAGGCCGAGTTGTTCTTAAGTAAATTTGCCCATCAGAGTGGTCCACAGCCAGAAATGTTCAAGTACAGATTGGACACAAATATTTAGGTGTTTGACCAGTGTTTGACCTGCCTGGCAATGTCAGTGATAGTCTTCCTGGATCCCTTTCCCTATAAGATAAACAAGATACTACACTGGCTCTCTGGCCATGCCCATGCCAGTCACCAGCGGGATGAAATACATGCCATCCAAGTTCACTGCCCATATTACATAACAAAATGTGCATTTATATTTCTTTATAAGATAAAAAATCCTCTGATTATTGACTGTTCATGCTAGATCAGTGAACAATAGTCTCTCATTTCTTCTGGTATTCAGGTCCTCAGGAAATGCAGGAAAAATGCATGCACAGAATTAAGAGGAATATTTCATCTGCTTGTCGGCAGTACTATTTAGCTAATGCTAATACTCTTGTGCCAAGTCCCCCTCCCTTTCTCCTTATGCTAAATGCTATCTAGCACAACTTTCTGCACCTACCCAGGTGCTCTCTACCTGTGCTGTGCAGTGCGATAGACACTGACCACATGTGGCTGTTGAGCACTTGAAAAGCAGCTAGAGTGACAGTGGAGCCGAACTTGTCATTTCAATGAAATTTAAATAGCCACACCTGGCTAGTGGAGAAAGAGAGAGAGAGAGAGAGAGAGAGAGAGAGAGAGAGAGAGAGAGAGAGAGAGAGAGAGAGAGATAGAGAGAGAGAGAGAGAAACATGGCTCTTTCTGTAGTGAGCACTGCTTGTGGTCAGGGACTCGGGAATACACAAGGAGGTTACTAGAAGTTTGAGTCTTCTTGCTGCTCTAAGGTCTCAACAGAAAATTCTCATCTCTCCCTCTAACATCCATTAGGGAGAAGAGCACATGCACATAGAGCAGCAACAAAAGGTGCAGACACATTAGAGGTGAAATATAGATGCAACCTGGTAAACTGGTTGATAATTCCGAAGGCTACAGCTCTCCCTGGCTTAGATAGGAAGCCAATGCCAACTGGGAAACATCAGTCTCCTCACGTCCATGGGAAACAACCCTCTGAATGCAAAATTAGAACTTGGTAACTATTTCCTGATCCAGCCCTTTGTATTTTTCATGAAGCTTAAAGGATATTAATGGCACAATCAGGATATTACAATGAGAAACACATGCATTTCAAAAGAGGCTGACAAATGGCCTCAAAGCCTCCGGGACAGGGAGGGGGGCAGGTGTGGAATGAGCCCTGGACTGGGAAGCTCCTTGCCATGGGCCTGGCCTGGTCCTGAAAGTGACCACCTGTCAGGACAACCTGGGAAGGCATTCAACCCTCCCTGAGACCCTCCAGGTTGGATAAGGAGCCCGCCCTGAGGAGCTGTGCAGTCCAAGGGAGACAATATTGGCAACAGGCACTCCAGAAATGATAGAGCTCTGCTCAAATGACTCACATTATTATTAAGCAGTTCAATAAGCATAATAATTATTAATAATGGCCAACATTTATCAGGTGTCTGCTATGTGCCAGATAATATATATGCAATGTCTTAAAGTTACAGCAACACCACAAGCTCTATCTAATTATTATGCTGTCAATGCTTATTAGACATATCAAGTGTTTACTTCACATTAACTCATTTAATCCTCACAATAGCCCTACAATGTGGACATTATTCTCATCCATGTTTTACAGATGAAACAGTGGAGGCCAAAGCGGTCAAGTGACAGTCATCACCCTCCTAACAAAATTGGCTGAAAGGCCAAATGACCGGAGGAAACATCAGAAAACAGCCGCCTGAACCAATACAAGACTTGGTTCTTGATGGCGTCCTGATCTGGATCTAGTGAACGATAGAGCTAGAGGTGCACCCAGGCATAGCTTGTCACCAACAGAGCCAGGATTCAGACTCGGGCAGTCTGACTACAGTCTGTGTTCTTCCCCCTGGCACACTGCCTCTTAACAGTGTCAGCAACAGGTATTGAAATCCAGGCTACCTACCCTCAACCACTCTCCCAGAGCCACCCTGCCTCTGTGATGATCCATACACAGTTTGCCAGCTCTGGTTAATGGCCCTGCATATTTCTTCCTCTCATCAGTGTAGAGGAAAAAAGAAAAAGAAAGGAAAGCCACCTTTCTCTGCCATTCATGACTGAGAAAAATGGAGCCACTTCAGTGGGAAGGGGAAAGTGTGGCCTTGGAATTTAGGAAGCATTCTAGAAAATGCTATATTGGGTTTTTACCCTCTTTGAAAAAAGCAGCTCTGTAAAATACCTAAGAGACCCATTGCTATAAAGTTCTAGAGCATCTTGTGTGGTACTTATGCCTTCATGCCCAAAGCACCCTGGTCTGTCCACAACATTCACCATATACTAGTACTAGTATAGAGTGGCGTCCTAAGGCAAAGGGTGAAGTAAGTTGTCCAGAGGATAAGTTAGGAGGAGACAGCAGAGTCAAAAAGGTAGTTCAATGGCTGAATGCCCAAAATCAAGCCTAGAGTTTGAGGTGCCACAGATTGAGCATTAAAGGTTATGAGTGGTGGGTATATGCCACCTTTGCGGCTCAACAGAGAGAGAGTATACACGCTTAAATGCTGTTTTGAACATTTCTTTGATGCCTACCCAGCATCCGTTGTCCACTTTTTCCTTCCATGTGTCTCCAAAATTCTATTTGTGGGTCCAGGTGGCTCCAGAAAAATTGACTTCATCAATGTACTTGGTCCCTTAGCAACAATGACTGGCTCAAGGCTGGCCATGTTACCTAAGCAGGGTCTAGCTGGGAATGCTAGAATAAAGCTATCCTGCTTCCTAATGGGCATGATAAAAGATGGGTATAGCTCCAGGGGCTTGGTCAGCCATCCTAGGGCCCTAACAGGAGCCAGCCTTTGCTGTAATATCATCGCATAAGAGAGATGGAAAGAAACAGGCCCTTGGTGGTATTGTTGAGCCAATGGATTAAGCCTCACCCTCAGAGAGCCCTAATTCTGTGCTTTTCAATTAGATGAAACAATAAATCCCCTTTATTATTTAAGCCAGTTTGTGTTGGGGTTTCTGTTCTTTGCAAGGAAAGCATCTGAACCAATACAAAGGTATCACTTTGGCCATCCCATAATATCAGAAGTCAGATTCCAGGTAATATTAGATCCCCTGAAACTGGCAGCTCCATCTCATGAATTCAAGGGGGGGGGGGGGGACATCTGTAATACTGTCAACAATAAAAATAAATTTTTAAAAAAGCAACTCTTCTATTAGTTAAAAGAACAAATTCCCTCTGTATTACACCCACATGGGAAACTCCTACTCACTCTACTCCCTCATCAAGGCCTAGCTCAAATGTCCCTTTCTGTCTCCTAGACTACACTCAGGCAAAATTAATCACTTCCTTCTGTTTTATTTTTTATCCTCATTGAAGCACATTGCTTATTCTTTTACATAACTATAAACACACATCAATTGCATACTGCTCAAGGACAGAGAACATGGCCCAGGCATCTTGTATGCACCAAACTCAGTACATGAGCATGCTGGGTGCACCAGGCTGCCTGACCTCTGGAAAGTCACACAACACTCTGACCCTGTTTTCTCTCGTGGAAAATAGGGCTGATCATATGTCTCATATGACATAACAGACAGCTATAGTTATGGCATAAAAACTAGTATAATTACTAAATAGTTCAGGTAGTAAAATTAGGTAGGTATTTTTTAAAATATTCAGCAGCTAATAGCTCTCAATTGATGGCCAAAAACTACTATTAAGCCCAAAGGGTGGAAGTGACTGTGGGTGGAGACGTTGGGCACAGAGCTTGCCCTGCCTTTCAGATCAGGTCTGAGTTGGTAAAGCAGGCTCTGCATGCCCTTCCAATGTCCAGGAGCAAGATGACAGGAGGACCATACCAACAACTGAGGTACTTTATAGGAAACCAAACTAAAAGAAATCACCGAAGTAGATCAGCTGACAATCATGGGTTACCCCCTGGATGGGCCCCTCAAATCCACCTGGCCAAACCACATCACAGCGAACAGTTAATGTCTTCACCTCCTGAACATCCATTGCCCTTTCTACTAAGAACACTCTCCCTTCACTCTCAGTCCCTGTGGTACACTTCCACACTCCAGCTCCAGGGCTGGGTGTTCACCAGCTTGCCCAGGAAGGTCACCAGACTCATCCAGGCCATGGTGATTGGTTCAGAAGTGAGCATGGGAGCCAACCTGTTCAAATGAGAGTCAGTTCTAGGACTTTTGCTGGAACTTGTGAATGTACTTTCCCTCTGAGAGCTCAGGGTAAGCAATGAGTATTGCAGGAATTTGGTCCATTGCACAACCCCACGTGGAGAAAGCTTGCCCCAAGTATGAAATTGACACAGAAGAAAGCAGAGGCGTGAAATGGAGGAAAAATGGAATGAAAGAGTGAGAGCAAGAGAACTAAGGACATCATCCAAGTGTCTGGAATCAGCTAACTCTGAAGCCAAACCCAACCTCTAGGCTTTTCAGTTATTGCAGTGATCAAATAGACACACACACACACACACACACTTTTTTTTTTTTTTTTTTTTTTGCTTATGCACTTGAACCAGAGTTCTCTCACTTGCATACAGAACATCCTGGGTGATCCATGCAGTCACCCTGGTGAGGTTTTCTTTCAGTTTAATGGGTCCTGGCTTTGCCCCCTGACACTCATGGGCTGTTGGACAGCCATTCTGGCAGCACCCTCTGCTGTCCTCAGAAGAGGATCTGCTTAGCTCTGCTTATGCAGAGCCCACCCACCAAAAAGGAGAGATGATAGATTTCAGCTTGATTGCAAAATCTGGCCTGATAGATTCCACCTACTACTTTTCTCTTCCCCATTCCCCTGGCTCCTCTCTAGCTGGAAAGAGAAGCATTTCTGAGCAAACATCTTCATTGTTTATCTAGCAAAGCTTTTTTATTGGAATATGTGCTTTATTTTTAAAATTAAATTTCCCAGGAGATGCAATCATTTAAATTAAGGCAAAAGCTAGTATTTCTTAAACTTCTGTTTCCTGTATACAAACTGGTGTGTTATACATTCCAGAAACTTCAACAGTTATGGAAAAGGCCTTCAGTTTTAGATTCATTACCTAAAACAACATGAGAAGGATTAGTCACAAACATAATCTGGGAAAATGCAGAAAGAGCAGCCTAGGAACTCAAATGTCAGCTGAAGGAAGAGTACCTTAAAAATAAAAGGCAAGATGAGTAAGGTGGGCTTGGGACTGGAACACCAGCATGGAGTCATGGTGAGCTTGCAGCTGATCACATTCAGGATATACAAGTAAAGACGTGTTCGTTTCAGATGCCTTTTTCCAAATACAACATTTAGGCACAAGCACAATATAGAGACAACATGTAAGTAGAAGGGCTCTTTCGAACAGCGGGCATTAAGGAGGAGCACTGCAGATCAGCTGAGACCTGCCCGCCCCAGGACTCCCTGCAGCCCAGCTGAGAGCCACAAAGCTGGTCGGGTCCTCCCTCCGTGCTATTCTCCAGCATCCCAGAGCTGCGCACCTGGCTCAGTTGTGGCTGCACTCATAGGAAATCCTTCCAGGAAGCTTTCAGGATTAGACCAGTCTTTCCCAACTAGTGGTCTTTTATAAGCAGACATGGTAAAAAGCAGGACTTACCGTATTGGCTTGTCGTAGTAGATCTGATTAAATATATTTACCAGTCTCCTTCCCCACTTTCCCATGCCCAGCCACCAGAGCAAGAATTATCTATGTGCCAATGTAGATGAGTTCTGGAGCCTTGATTCTGGGGAAGCCATCAAAGGCTTCCCAGAGGAGGTGACAGTGAGTGCAAGGGAGGAAGAATGGGAAGAAGCAGAATAGGCCATACAGATAGAGAGGGAAGCTTCCTAGAACTGTCCCCTCTGTGGGCCTCCTGGGATGGGGAGGCCCAGCTCCTGGAGGAGCATGTGTACATCCATCTGTGAAAGCTCTCCTTGTTTTGGTTTCTGATTGTCTCAAGGAAGGAGAGAGTCAAGGCTAGCAGGTCCCTCCATCTTGACCTCTGCAGTG
Organism: Corynorhinus townsendii; assembly: GCA_026230045.1. Taxonomy (NCBI): domain Eukaryota; kingdom Metazoa; phylum Chordata; class Mammalia; order Chiroptera; family Vespertilionidae; genus Corynorhinus; species Corynorhinus townsendii. The sequence goes on along the minus strand of JAPDVU010000008.1, from coordinate 102,056,032 downwards.
CTGGGGTGGGTACTCTCCCTTTACGCCACTCTAAAGAGAGATGCTTCCCTGAGCACCCAGGAAGATGGGCACCCTCTGCACACTGACGGCCTTCGTGTTCTTTTTCCCATTTTGCTTGCTGCTGCTCATCTTCCCATCACTTCCCAAATGTGTCTCTCAGGCCTTCAGAGGAAACTCAGGGGAGGGTGGGTCAAGCTGCTTCCGTTCCTTCATGCTGCAGCACACTCAGCCCTGCTGAGGCTGAGGCCATCTCGGAGAGCCGCTCTGCAGGCACACAGAGGATGGGAGGGAGGGACTAGGGAGCCAGGGCGCTGGTGCACCGGGGCCCCAGCCTGCTTACTGACAGAGCCAGGGAGCTGGAATGATCTGGGGCCCCACCAGCTTGGGGGATCTCTGAACAAGTAGCCCTAGAGCTCTCTGAAGTCCCGTGCCAAGGTGCTCCGGAGGACGAGCTGGAGTCAGAGTCACTGAAATGTGGGCACAGACCTCAGCTCAGTAACATTCCAGCTATTTGACTCTGGGCAAGTCATTCAAACTCTCTGGGCATTAAATCTCTCATCTGTAAAGTGACTATAATGCCTGTGTTGCAGGAATGTCCTTAAGATCGAATGTAATGAAGTCTAAGTTGATTTTGGTATAAAATAGTCAATTGGCACATGATAGCTATTTGAATTGATATTACTATCATCATCATCATCATCATCATCATCATCTGCCCGAAGCCAATTCCAGCATGTCAGCAGGGTTGAATAATCTAGAGATGGTGAGGTCATTTCCCCAAACCTGAAAAGGATGCATAAAATGATTGCTTGCTGCAAGACAGCTCAGGATATTTCAATCTACATGTTATTGCCTCCTACTGGCCAAACACCTGAACAGCTGTAGGCAATTCCCCAATCTGACAATGGATTGTGTATACAAAAGCTTACCCTTTGATGTGTATATCTGCACCTTGTCTTAGGACAAATTGTGTTAATAAAAAGCAAAGGGTCCTGAGACAAGGAGAACTTAGTTCCTTTAGCTAAGTCTTCTCTGACTCCCCAGTATGCCTTACAAAATTATGTTTCATCTCTGGACTCTTAATTTACGCACAGTGCCTTCTTCCGGTTCCTGAACCCTTCTATATGCCAGATCAAGACCACCAGCAATCATCATCATCACCATCACCACACCAGGCCCCAGGCTTCCCAACCCTGAATCCAAAGCCCTTTGGTCTAGTGGACAAGAATAAGGTAGAGAGGCCTAGAGAAGACCCAGTGTGTGCTCCCAGCATGGACCTGCCTTCCAGGGAGGCCCCCACGCCACCTGTCTGGGTTTTCATCTCCCCCCAGCAGCAGGTGTCTGACCAGCCCTAGACTGACTTTCACTAGAGACCAGGAGGGCAGACCAGGAGAACAAGACTAACAAGAGGCCGAGAGCTCAGTGATCAGAGGCAATAGGAAGGATGTTCCCTCTAGCACCACCACCTCACATGCTACAGCAGAGGAATTGCAGAGAGGAGGGACAGCAGTCAAAGGAGAGCCAAGGGGCTGCTGGTCAGCTCACTGGCCATCAGCAGTAGCAATGGCTCCAGTGGGAGTGGCTCAGGACTGTCTGCCACCAGGCAGGACACAGTGACCACTGCCCCTGGCTGTGGGGGGAAGGAGGATACACTGAAGAAGGAATGGATTGGAAGAGTCCCAGTGGCCTATCCGCGGGTTGTCATTTTCTCCTCTGTGAGGCGGGATCAGTGCGCCCTCCTTGCTCGCCTGCCCTCTGCCAGCCTGCCAGGAGCCTGACATAATGATGTGAAAGGTCTTTGGGGAGGAGAGAGCACAGGGGAGGAGGCCAGGGTGCTAATGGGCAGCCAGGACTGCCAGCAGCCAGCTGTGGAGACCCAGCTCAGCTATAAGTGGGCTCAGCTCCAAGGGAACAGAGAATGGGCAGCCTGGTTGGGTCAGAAACGGCGTTTCCCAAGCCCATGTGGCAGCTTCTGTGTGCAGAGTTGAGGGAAGTGCTTGAGTCCCACCTGGCTGTATGTAGGCCCTCCAATCCCTGCTTCTGAGAGCCCAGCAGTAGCCAGAAGCAGCTCAGCTCCAGGACACATGCTTGGAAGCTGGGCATGGCCAGTCCTCTCCCCCACAGGCACGCATGCACAAGGAGCTGGGGCAGGTTGTGAGGCAACGTGGAAAGATGTAGAAAGCTTTGTGTTCAAATCCAGGCCATACCTGTGTCTTAGTCCATCCAGGCTGCGATAACAAAATCCCAGAGCCCAGTGGCTTAAGCAACGCCCACTTATTTCTCACAGCTCTAGGGGCTGGGAAGTTCAAGGTCAAGGCACCTGCACATTGTGATTGATTCACACATGGCTGCCTGCTGTGTCCTCGCATGGTGGAAAGGGCAAGGGAACTTTCTGGGGCCCTTTGTATGAGGGCACTAGTCTCATGAGGGTTCTGCCCTCAAGACGTAATCACCTCTAAAAGGCGTACCTCCTAATACTATCACCTCATGCGTTAGGTTTCAACATGAGCATTTGGGAGGACACACACATGCAGTTTCTATCCATCCCTTATTGCCCATGTGCCTTTCAGCACTGCATGTAACTCCTCAGAGCCTCAATTGCACTTCTGTGCAATGGAGCACCACTGGGAAGGACAGATGGGCTGGCATGAGGAAAGGGCAGAGCCACACAGATAGCAGACATGCAGTAAATGCAAGACAGTCTTTGGATGGACCCTGCCTGATATCTTGCCTCACACCTGGCTGCCCAGCTCGCAGGGCACCTGCAGCCTTGCAGGACATAGGTGCAAAGACTGCCTCCCACAGTTTCACTTCTCTTTCTCTGCCATTGCCCCTCTTCTTATAAAAAGACATGCATCGGTCAAATGTGCATCTGACCCATCTCTCCAGGGCGACTCCTTCTATAAAGAGGAACACCGCAAAGAGCCCTGCTGGTCTCTGGGCTAAGCCATTTACAGCTGAGGCTGAAGTTGGGATTGGGGCCACATCGCCTTTCCCAGTGCTTAGGGTCCTCCTGTAGGTAGGAGAAATGCACAGCTGGTTTTAGTGTGAAGGATCATTCAGTGGGGATGGGGACGAAGAAGCATCCAGCTCACTAGGCCAACAGGCTGACAATTTTAATCCTGACACTGCCAAGGTGATTCACAATATTGAGAGTAGTGTGAGTTTTTTAAGATTTTTTTTTCTGAACAATATACAAGCTTCCTCAACCCAATTTACTCCAGCTGACAGCACACCTTCACTGTTCCTCTCCCAATCAATAATGGAATTAAATCATCAATTTGGAATTCCAGTTCAGGTCCCCCAGCTGGCACTTCCCAGATTCCCACTGCCAGGGTTTCTCACACCCAGAAGTGTGATGGACCTGGGCCATGGAAAGTCAGTGACTTTGGACCAGCAGGTCCTCATGGACCCCAGAGGTTGTAACATCTATGAACCTGTCCCCAGCTCCATAGCAGGGACCAGAGTCAAGGAGAACCAAAGACGATCGGCAAGGCCACCCTTGCCTTATGCCAGCCGCCACAGGGGTGAGTGCACAAGCTCTTCCCATAAAAATGGCAATTGTATTCTTAGTAACCTTTTATTCAATTAAACTTCATCTGGTCCTAATAATCAGATTTACATTACTTCCGGCTAAAACCTTTCTATGGCTTCCAGTGGTGCCCATGATAAGATGCAAAGTGCTCCCTAGGCCTTCAAGGCCCACGACCTCTTGTCCTTCCCTCTAGCCCCCTGCCAGCTAAGCTCCTACTTGCTCACCAGACTCGGTCTCCCAGGCCTTATTCCTCCTTCCTCGAATATATGCAGCTGTTTCTTGCCTACATATAGGACTAGACACATGCTCTTCCTCCTTTTTGTCCAGCGAATCCTCGCCCCCACTTCTGGTCTCAGCTCAAATGCTGCCTCCTTCAAGAAAACTCCCCTGAATTCTTCCCAAAGCAAATTATTCCCATTTTCCTCTTTCCTCCAGGTCTTTTAGAAACAAACCTATCAATACACATGTGTATATACTTCTGAGTTGAATGTCTTCTCCTTGCCTACCACGTCCTAAGCTCAGTGAAACCATGGACAAAATCTGAATTTCTCCAACCATTTGCAGAATGTCCAACCCTAGCAGATTCTCAGCAAATCTTTGCTGAACAAATATGTTCATTTATTCACTCGATTCTGCAAAGTCTGCCTTCATTCATTCAAAGAGCTTCCATGAATCATGAACTAAAAAAACACCATCAGCTGGATGCTCAGTGGTTAGAGCACCAGCCTGCATACCAAAGGGTCTCAGGTTCAATTCCTGGTCAAGGGTACATACCTAGATCCCCGCCCTAGTTGGGGCATGTGTGGGAGGCAACCAATCGATGTGTCTTTGTCTTCCTCTCCCTCTCCCTCTCCTCTTTCCCCCTCCTCCCTCCCTTGCACTCCTCTCTAAAAATTCAATGGAAAAAATATCCTTGGGTGAGGATTAACAACAACAAAAAAAGAAACCACCATCTACCGAGCACTGTACTGGAGGCTGACATTAGCTCATTTATATTTGTAGTTAGTAATGCTGCCATATTTAAATGAGTAAATCCTAACTCCAGAAACTACGTAACTTTTATAAGTCGTGGAGCCAGCAAATGGCCAAACCAGAATTGAAACCTCTGGCTCATAAGTTCTTGCTTTTTCCACCAAACAACATAGGTAACAACAGCTTGAGTTCCTGGGCCTGAATAGGGGAGCAAGTCCTTACTGTGCTGGCCCCACCCCCAGCAGCAGGAGCAGATCTGAGTGGCATCACCCTCCACACCTCAGCAGAGGCTGCTTGGGCAGCAGCGAAATGGAACTGGTATATTTACCTGCTTCTGACGAAATAGAGTTTTTACTTAACAGCAGTTGCTGAAATAACTTGGACTATAAATAAACAGGAACTGGGCTAGAATCTGAACCTGCTCTCAAGTTGACTCCTTTTCCAATGAAGCTGCACAAAACCCAATCTGTTCCAGGGGAAGGAAAGGGAACAAAGGAAAAAGCCTTTCAGCCTTCTTGGCATTTTACCTAAGGATTAATTGAGGTTGTATACAGCACAAAAGGTACTGTTGGGGAGGTATGTGCCAAGAAAACTGAGGTGCAAGAACCCAATGCACAGAAGGATCCACTAAGGTTCTTAACCAAAGCAAACTGAGGACAAGGGCACCTGGAGCACATGACAGAGGCCTCACAACTTCATTCCTCAACCTCGGAAACAGATGACCCTTGTCCTAGAGGGGCGCTGGCTCCTCTCACTGCCTCCCTCAAAGGTACCACAACCCACTCGAGGGCAGGCAATGGAAATTCATGGACATCTTCCACTCCCAAACCTTCAGCGACCCAGATACCCTTTCCAGGGACCTTCCAGAGATGAGGCTTTAATTGACTTGTTCAAGATCTCTCAACAAGGCAGCTGGCAGCTGAATGAAGCCCAGATGTTCTGGCTCCAAAGAGCCTCTCATTCAACAGTAGAACTTTCTTCCACTGCTTCCTCTGGTTGGGGGTGGAGGAACTAGGAGCAGGTGGTAGTTGGGCTTTCCGCAGACTGGCCACTTGACAAAGATGCACCCTTCAGTCATTCACTATGTATCTGAACCGACACTTGACAGCCACATTGTGTTCCCTCTTTCCTTCCCTGCCCCTTCCCTTCACCTCCATCCAGCCTTTACGAGTGCTATCCTCACCCTGGGGTGTGAACTTATAGCCAACTCCCCAAAGCATCCTGAGACTCTATTCCTGTGCTTGGTGCTCTGGGACAGTGTAGGCCACCCCACATGTCTCTCTTGGGGACCTTGGGCACTCTGGTGGGTAAGAAACCAGCTTCCTCCTTGCTTTTCCACTGACAAAGTCTATAATCTTAACCTCCCAGAGTCTCAGTGATATTACCTGCAAGATGGGGAGAAGAATCCCTGCCCAGTGCCTAACAGAGAGTATCTAAAGATAATAGTGCAAAAGAGCTTTAAGAAAAGAATAAAACTCTGACAGAATTTGCTGAGATAAAGAATTCAATGTATCTTCCTTAGGAACTCCTAACTTCTAGGGCCAGTTCCAAGGAAACGGTTTGCTAATCGTCAACAGTGACAATTGATGAAGTATCTGTTTAAGTATTTTGCCCATTTTTCAATTGAGTTGCTTTTTCTGATAAATTTTGAGAGTTCTTTATATAGCCAGGCTACATGAGGTCCTTCATGAGATATGTGGTCTCCAAGTACTTTCTTGCACTATGTAGCTATTCTTTTCCATTCTCAAAACAGTGTCTTTCACAGAGCAAAAGGTTTCAATTCTGATGAAGTCCAATTGGTCCACTGTTCTTTCATTAATCATCTTTTTGGTGTCATTTCTAAGAACTCTTTGCCTAACCACAGGTCACAAAGATTTTCTCCTATGCTTTCTTCCACAAGTTTTATTGTTTTACACTTATATCTGTTGTACATTTTGAGTAAGTTTTGTATGAGTGTAGAGTTTAGGTCAAAATTTATTTTTTGCCTTTAGAATTCCGATTTCAATTCCATTTATAGAAAAGACTTAATTCAGTCATTTTTTTTTTTGGTTGGGTCTATTTCTATACTCTTTATTCTGCTCCACTGAGCTATGCATCTATTCTTTTACCAACATCACATTGGCTTGATACTATAGCTTTATAATAAGTCTTAAAGACAGGTATGATTTTTTAAAATATATTTTATTTATTTCAGAGAGGAAGGGAGAAGGAGAGAGAGACAGAAACATCAATGATGAGAGAGAATCATTGATTGGCTAACTCCTGCACACCCCCTACTGGAGATCGAGCCCACAACTCAGGCATTTGCCCTAACTCAGAATGGAACCATGACCTCCTGGTTCATAGGTTGACGATGCACAACCACTGAGTCACTGTGGCCAGACATAAGTTTAAATGTGATTCCTCCAAATATATTATTTTTCAGAATTATTTAGCTATTTTAGTTATTTTGCCTTTCCACATAAATTTTAGAAATTGGATTATTTATATCTATAAAAAAGTCTTGCCTAGATTTTGTTTGGAATTATGTTAAACCTATATGGAAGTTACGGGAGAAATTACATCTTTACTGATGAGTCTTCCATTCCATGAACATGGTACATTTTGCCATTTATTTCAGTCTTCAGAATCTTCATTTTAACAAGATCCCCACATCAGCGTTTAAGAAGCACACTGCTCTAGTATAAGAAACACATTGCAACCATCTGAGAAGAGAGACATAATATGGATGCCTGGGTCCCACCTAGGCCAACTGAATAAGACTCTCTGAAAGTGGGCGTAGGCACTAGAACTTTTCTAAGTTCTCCTGATGATTCTGAGCAGCAGCCAGGTGTGAGCCCCTACTCTAGAAACAGAAAAGGCTTATGAGAATCTGGGTTCCCATGGCTCTGGCCCATGCTTATTAAACCAGTCTGATTGAGGCCATCAATTCATTTCTTCCCAACCCATTTGCCATGATCACCTGGGGATAAGGGTGTTAGCTCACTGAGAATTTTCAAGGAGCAATTTTGATTGGTGAATGGACCAAACTCCCTCTGTTGGTCCAACACATCTCCTATACTTAAAAAATGCCTTTCCCCATCCAATCCAGGAACTGGAGCAAGACTCCAGAATTCCATCTTCTGGCTGACACCTCTTCAGAAGTCTCTCTGGAAGTTACTGAGGCAGCAGGAGGCAGAGGAGAGAGAGTGTGTGTGCATGTGCAATTGCATAAGTCTAATCAATAAGATCTGTGACCCAGAATACTTGCTTCATAGCTTTCAAATCCACCTCCTTCCCTTGCTGAGTCAGAGCAACAGACTGGTATTTAAGAGAAAAACCCTTCTCTAATCTCTAAGGGCAAAGGGAAGTTTTTCTCTGTCTTTTTCTGCAGTTCCTCGGAAATACTAAATGCACATCTGGATGAAGGGCATGATACAGTGACCCCAAAATATAAACCTACTGAATGCTGTCTGAAGACAGCTTTGATTCTGTTATTTTTTAATGGATTTGGGCGAGAGAAGAGCTGGTGCAGATAAAAATGGATATAAAACTTAATGCTTCCGTTTGGGATGTGCACCAACCCCAGCCAGACAAAAATAGACTCAACATATCAATAATATTTCTCTTTGAAGCTGCAGGCCCTTTGGGGGGATTGTAAACACTCACAGAGGACAGAAGGACAGAAAGATATGAAAACAGCAAAAACTGCATTCCAGGCTTCCGGGTTGGGGCCTCAGTGACAGCCATGCTGGAATGTCTATTTTGTAGACATCCATGTACCTATTTCCCACAAAAAGCCCTTCCAAGAATGATGAGAACACATCCTTTCCTGCAGGGCTGCCAAGTTCATAATCAGCACTTCTGCCACTGCCTGAGGATGACATATCTCAGATTTCTAGTTCTTTGTTTGAAGCTAAACAAAGCCCTTTAGAATCATAAAATCCCAACACACAAATGCCTCTATTGCAGAACCATGGTATGCTGAGGTTGCACCAGGCAAGCCCTGAGGTTTCCTCTCTCACTGTTCTCTAAGAAGGTGGAAGTGACCTACCCAAGGTCACACCATGGGTTAATATAAGAGCACAGGGAGGGACTCAGTACGAACCAAAACAGTAGTGGGGTCCTTATGAAGGACTTGGCCTTTGGAGTCTGACTAACCAGGGATCCAATACCAGCCTTGCCATTGACCAGTTCTGTGACCTTGACCTCAAAAAGCAGAATATAGTATTCTCTAGATTACTTGGTACCTTAGAGAATTAGAATTAGTAAGAATATGCTTGAAGGGCCTGGCACACAGTGGGCACTCGCTGAACAGCTGTGACATCTACAACCCTGATCTCCCAACTCCCAGTCCAGTGCTCTTTTACAAGCCCCACCATATGAAGACCCAGAGCCATTCCAAAAAGCCCACTTAGGTCAAGGGTTAAGTCCCCTGCCCTCCTCACAAGAACAGGCCAGCACCAGCCAACCTTCCTTAAAGACAGTAAGGAAAAGAAACTGGTTTCCTACTGTCCTCCCAACCCTGAACCAGACACTCCCTCCCTTTCCTTTACTTTCCCTTCTGTTCTACGTCTGTGGTTCCAGGGTAGGGTGAGCCCTGATCAGCATTAATTGTAACCCCTGGCCACAACTGCGCATGACCCTGACCCTGATGCTGAGGCTCCTTGACAAGTTCTCCCGGTCAGCACCCCCATCTTCCCTCCACCCAAGCACCCAAGCCTGTAAGGACCTTCAATGACCACAGTGTCCACAGAGAAGTCATACATTGGAACCCCACAGGTCACATGTTCTTGACCCATGGAGTGATTTTAATTTTTTTACTTAGTTGACAACTATAAATAAATAAAAAATGGCACACTTCCCTTTAAAAAATCACAAACTGGCCACAAACTGTTGGCCAGATCTCTGAGGCAGCTGCTCCATCAGCTGGGAGACTCTTGCTCTGCTGATCAAGGCCCCCAGCAGGCCCTCTTCCCTCAGTGCATGACCTTCCGAGGTCAGCATCTGAGTCTCCAACCCTGACACAATCTGGACACCCAGTTCCCCAACTGGACACGCAGGTGCTTCACCACCTGGCACACCGCACCTATTCAAACTCTTCTCCCAGGGTCCCTGGGAAATCTCCCTGCTTAGAATGCCTCTCTATTCTGCTTACTCAACCCAATCAATAGTATCTCCTCTCCAGAGACTGCCAAGCCACAGAGCGCTCTCCTTCCCCCAAAGACTTGAGCAGTCATCTTACCCACCATGCATACTGTTGGTTTTTCCCCAAGAGTGTGTCCTGTTTCCCCAGCTAAATGTAATCTTCTTGAGCAGTTCATCAGGCCAGAAGGCAGCCACAGGCTTTGCACAGAGTAGGTTCTGGACAAAGCTGAATTGTTTGGTCAATGTTGTCATCACTGCTCAGCCACAGGCGGTGCTCACCCACCTCTCCAGCCTGTATGTCTCCACTCCATCCATCCCCATTTCCTCCCCCCAGAGGCTCCTAGAACCCCAATCTCCTGAAAACACTCCAGTAAGACTAGGACTTGTTTTTATGCTCCACTGATGAATGTTCTACCTCTTCCCCCTACCTGCACCCCAGGGTCAAACACAGAACTTTCCACATGCTACAAGCTCAACAAATATGCTTTAAATAAAAAGCATATGCCCTGGCCAGTGGCTCAGCTGGTTGGAGCATTGTCTCATACACCAAAAGATTGCAGGTTCGATTCCCAGTCAGACCACATACCTAGGTTGACTTGATCCCAGGTCAGAGCGCGTTTATGAGAGGCAACCAATCCATGTTTCTCTCTCACATTGATGTTCATTTTTACCTCTCTCTCTGTCGCCTTCCTCTCTCTCTAATATCAATAAACATATCCTCAGATAAGAACAAAAACAAATAAACAAACAAACAGCACCTCACTTTTTATTCCCTACACCTTTGAGTATGCTATTTACCTGGTCAAACATGTCTTTCCTCTTCACCAACCACCCTCTGTGGGGCTTGGAAATCCCGTATCTAATGTTTTTGTCTTGGTTCTTTTCTCTTCCCTTACTCTTCAAGACCCCTCACTCTAGGCTCCTGCATACTTTGCTCTTGCCTGTCACAGCTGTTACCAAATAGTGGTGCAATTATGTCTGCTCCAAACTGCCTCTCCCATGGAGGTCAAGTTCCTCCAGGGCCAGGATTATGTAACTTCCTCCCATGTTCCTTTCCAGGGCTGACCAGCCCAGGAGGAAGGTCCTATGATCCTCATTTTGCGCATGAGGAAATGGAAGCAAGTACCAGGATCCATGCATGAATGGGGAGTGCAGAAAGAGGAAGGAGGAGGAGAGGGTGTGGTGACAAGGCTTAACTACAAGACTGTGCACACAGCCCACAAAGGGGTGCACCAAGAGTGTCCACCTCAGGTAACTGGGGAGGCTGAGCCACTGGGCTCTTATAGGACATCTAGCACACAAAGCCACTCTATCAATTCAGGGAAGCAGCCAAAATGCAGAGACAAAGAAACGGTCACAAATGAAAGAAATGGAGGAAAGCAAACTACGGGATATAGAGTTCAAAACCACAGTTATAAGGTTTTTTCAATTTTCTAGAAAAGGCAGATAAATTTAGTGAGACCCTTGAGGATATGAAAAAGGACCAACTAGAAATTAAGCATATACACTGACTGAAATAAAAAATAACATACAGAGATTCAACAGCAGACTAGAGGATCACAAGAATCAAGTCAAAGATTTGAAATACTAAGAAGCAAAAAACACCCAACCGGAAAAGCAAAAAGAAAAAAGAATCCAAAAATATGAAGATAGTTTAAGGAGCCTCTGGGACAATTTCAAGCGTACCAACATCCGCATTATGGGGGTGCCAGAAGAAAAGAGAGAGCAAGATACTAAAAACCTATTTGAAGAAATAATGACAGAAAACTTCCCCCACCTGGTGAAAGAAATGGACTTACAAGTCCAGGAAGCATGGAGAACCCCAATCAAAAGGAATCCAAAGAGGACCACACCAAGACACATCATAATTAAAATGCCAAGAGCAAAAGACAAAGAAAGAATATTAAAAGCAGCAAGAGAAAGACAGTTACCTACAAGGGAGCACCCATATGATTGTCAGCTGATTTCTCAACAGAAACTATGCAGGCCAGTCGGGAGTGGCAAAAAATATCCAAAGTGATGAACTGCAAGAACCTACAACCAAGGTTACTCTACCCAGCAAAGCTATCATTCAGAATTGAAGGGCAGATAAAGAGCTTCACAGACAAGAAAAAGCTAAAGGAGTTCATCACTGCCAAACCAGTATTATATGAAATGCTGAAAGGTATTCTTTAAGAAGAGGAAGAAGAAGAAAAAGGTAAAGATAAAAATTATGAACAACAAATACATATCTGTCAACAAGTAAATCTAAAAATCAAGTCAATAATACATCTGATGAACAGAATAATCTAGTGAATATAATAGAATCAGGGGCATAGAAAGGGAGTGGACTGATAATCCTCGGCGGGGGGAAGGGTGTGGGGATGCAGGAAGAGACTGGACAAAAATCATACATCTATGGATGAGGACAGTTGGAGGGGGGTGGTTAAGGGCGGGAGGGGGGGTGTTGGGAACCAGGTGGAAGGGAGCTATGGGGGGGGGGGGGGAGGAACAACTGTAACAATCTGAACAATAAAGATTTAATTAAAAAAAAAAAGACTGGGTTCTACTATCAGGAGGAAGGCACAGGAAGGCAGCACGCTATAACCGCCGCCCAAAGAATATTCATCATCTGGGAACGCGCCTATGTTTGACTTGCTGTTGACTATCAATTAAAGGCTCAGAGTCTGTGAAGTCACATGTTCATGTGTGTGTGAGCGGTTTGGCCCAGTAGGAATACAAACGATTTTTGTTCAGTAGAAAAGATAATCCTGAAGTTTATTATTTTACTAGTTTATTATTTTATTTGTAGCCTGGAGTGGAGCCAAGCTTTCTGCTCACTCTGTGGCAGCAGCCATTTCTATTGGGACTTATTTATCTTCTATAATTGAAACTTTGTAGCCTTAAGCGGAGGCCAAGCAGGCCAGGGCTGCAGAAACTTGGCTTCCTCCATCACCAGGGGCAACCCTAGCCTCCTGCTCTCTCCAGCTCCATGGCTGCCACCATTTTTGTTGGGATTAATTTATCTTCTATACTTGAAACTTTGTAGCCTTAAGTGGAGGCCTGGGTGGGCCAGAGTGTGTGGAAAGCTTGGGTTCCTCCATTGCTGGGGAAACCCAAGCCTCCCTCCTGCTCTCTTCCTGGCTGCAGCCATCTTGGTTGGGTTAATTTGCATACTCACTCCTGATTGGCTGGTGAGCATGGCTTGTGGGTATAGCAGAGTGGTGGTTAATTTGCATATTACTCTTTTATTAGATAGGACTGCCCTGTAAGACATGAACTGGTTTTCTATTGAATCTAGCAGTCTTATTCCAATGCTCTTGAAAATAATAATTTCTTCATAGAGTTGAGCACCTTATGGAGTTATTTCCAAAAGTTAAGAACAATGACGACAGCCAACACTTATCCAGCTCTAGGTATCAAGCTCTATTGCACTTAGTTCTCACATAATGAGGTATTGTTACTAGTCCCATATTGTTATTAGATCATTTACAGATGAGGTTACAAAAGCTGAAAGTGTTTTTTAATCAGGAGATACTACATTCATGCCTCCATCCATTCTTTTCCTCACCTGTCTACTCATCCATCTCCCCATCCATCCACCCAGCTAATACAAAACAACTGCAGTCCTCACTTTCCCTGTGGATCTATCGAGCTGACTGAAATGGCATTTAAAAGAGGCAAGGATTGCTTCTAGCTGGAGGGCCCACAAAGACTTTCTGGAAGACATGCCATTCTGAGCTTGTCCCTAAAGGTTCAAGCAGGTTTAGAGAGGGGTTACTTGAGCATCCTCAGCTAAAGGCTGTGGGTGGCAGAAAGGACTGGAGGCAGGAGGAGGGGACATGCACAATGACCAGTGACAGTATGGCAGGCTGTGTGAAGGGTGAATGGCGGCCAATAGAGACTGAGAGAGAGATTGATCGGTCTTGATGTATGTCAAGACATACATTTCCCTGATCTGATACTTCTCCACACTCACCCAGACCTTGCATGTTGGTAAATCAGGAGACACCTTTTCCTGGGTGCTGTAATCGGCTAGGGCTGTGTGCTCCAGCTACCAATGTACTAACCTCTTAGATGGTCGAGTTACAACAATCATGGAAGGAATCTACACCAACCTCTAGCCTTCCTTTCCCAGCACGTGGCCCTGAGCTAATTTGAGCCAGTCTGAGCTCACCTTGCAAGCAGCTATCACAAGGCGCTACATCAAAAGACTCTCGGGGCCCAAATATTTAACAACCAGAACACTCCCTCCATCCATCAGTTTGGTAATTCTATCCAAGAAAGAAAGAAAAGCTATCAGGGTTTCTTTTCTGGCCCACTCGTTTCTTATAAACATGCCAGGGCCATTTACAGCTCGCAACTCCCTGCTCTCTAAACATTTACACATTTCTCCTGCTTAACACGTCCTTGGCCATTTGATTAAGTGGTAGGTCACAGGGGCTGAAATTCAAGGCCTTGGAACTGTTGGGTTTCATCCAAACATGCTTTCTAATGGCATCCATGCCAGCCACCCCCTCAATAAACACAGGATCAATTACTCCGTCAGACTTGCTGAGGCCTTGCTCTCCCTACTCCTCTTCCCAGAGGTTCAGGAGGTAGGAGACGCTCAGACCTGAGGACACTGTACAGCTGGGCTCCCCATTGGCCAGCTGGCAGGTTTCCTCATGACCACGAGGGCTGAGTGGGTGGCAGCATTTCACAAGACCCCAAATCCCGGAGAAGTGGGGTAGAACACTATGTCTATCAGGGGAAGGAAGCTGCCCAAACAGAACTTCCTGGACTAGGACCTATGAATCTCACCCCAGGCCCGAATCAGCGCACCTACAGCACCCTGCCCTGTGGGAGTGTGCCATCTCATAGGACTGGTGCAGCCTCTGGAGACATCATAATGGCCAGCTGAGAAAAGTCGCGGCCAGGAGTGAGCCATGTGGGTGAAGAAGGGGGAGGCTTCCTGGAAGAAGCGTGGAGAACTGGCTCAGAGACACGGAAGGGCTGCAGCGAAGGCACAGAGCTCCCACAGTGTATCTCTCCTGTTGCCAGCCTCCCATTTCAGAGGCCACTTTAAGGAAAGGAAAGCGTACATCCTTCAGGGTAGGGCCCCAGTGCCTCCCCTACCGGCAGTATGACCCGCAAGTTTCTCCACATCTCAGAGCCTCTCTCCTCACCAGCAAATGGGGTGCTGGGACATACCTCACGGGCTATGGAGGGGAGAACTGGCTGTGGAGGCCCAGGTGTGCTCCTGGGGTTCTGAGCAGAACCTGGCACAGTCCTGTGCCCGCATCTATCACGCTAGAGTCTGAACCACTTAGTGTGGTGAGCACTTTAAACGGAGACTAAGCCTCTAACTCTAACTGTGGTGCCTCAACCTAGTACGTCAGCCACGAGGAAAAGGTGATGGACACAGGTCCCTGCCAGGACAAACTCGCTGCCGAGGTGCTGCAGGGCCAGTGGCAGCCTCTTCAGGGCTTGCTCAGTGGCACAGAGCCGCCTGGCCCAAGGTCATGCCCTTCAGAGGCAGCCCGCCTCCTGTGACTGACTGGGTGAGGGAATGTCAGCCCAGGACCATGCTCGCAGGTCAGCTAGGCTCCACTCTCTCCTTGGGCGGCTGAGCTGTAGCAGGCCCACAGCACACCTGACCTCAGAGCAGCCCGGCCTCTCACCCTCCCCCAGGGCATTGGTCCCGTGGCCGCTCCCTAATAAACATCCTGCACACTCCACTCTGTAACAAGCCCTGCACATGCTGACTGAATCAATGTCGGAAGCAAGACCCCTGCTAAACCCAGCGTTTCCCAGACCCTGTGTGCCCAGCCAGGGGTCTGCCCCACACCTGACCCCTCAAGGTCCTAGGTGTTGTTGCTTCTGGCATTGCCAAGAGTCCAGGGCAAGAAAAATGGCATGTGGCAGTGCTCTGACTTTCCCAAGGGCTGCAATTTCACACGGGCAATTCCCCCACCCAGGAAAGTCAGGGACACTGTTGTCTCGCACCTGGGCTGAGAAAGTTCAGGCAGAGTCTGAGCTCTGTAGACATTCTGCACCGCAAAGCTGCCAGGTTACAGTTCCCCCTGGAGCTGGAGAGCCAGTCCTGGGAGGGAGACGGATGGAGCAGCAGAACACACAAGAGGGAACCCCACAATGGGACAGCCACTTCCTTTATCCCAGGACGATTCATAGAAACACACAGGTGAAGAATGGTCATATGAGGCCATTGATTAAAAAGTCACTGAAGGAAAAGCAAAGCTCCCACCAATATGAGAAGAACCCGAAATAATTTACTTCCCCCCCCCCATTGATTTTAGAGAGAAAGGAAGTGAGAGTGAGAACGAGAGAAACATCGATTTGTTGTTCCACTCATTTATGCATTCATTGGTTGATTCTTATATGTGCCTGGCTGGAAATGGAACCTGAAGACTTGGCGTATCTGGATGATGGTCTAACCAACAGAGCTACCTGGACAAGGCCCAGAAACTTTTTTTTTCCCTAGAAGATAAATGGCTAATTGCAAAATAAGTATTTTATTAACTGCCACATACTTTTTTTTTAATTCAAAACACACACACATACATGAAACGCTTCACTTTTTAAATGAAAAACTGGAACATTTAGATTCAAAATGCCAGTAGTGAGGTGAGGAATAGGAGCCTGGGCATAGCCGCCTGGCACAGAAGGGGCAGCTGAAACAGAGGGGGGTGCGAGTGAGAGCTCGGCAGGTGTGTCCACAGCAGGAGCAGAGCCCAAGCAGCCTCCTGGACTCACCTGTGTCAGATCCAGCCTGCCTTAGAAGTCCCAGCGCACCTCTCCAGCCTGCAGCCACCACCCCACACCGTGCTTCCTCCTGAAGCAAGGGGCTTGCTGAGACAGACCCCTTTCTCCAGCTCACATCATGCCCGCACAGTGAAGGCCCACTCCCTTTCACATCCCCAGGAAAAGATGACCGATCCACAATTCCTACTGGCAGGTTGGCTCAATAAAAGAACTAGGCCAAGAAGAAACAGCTGGGTCTTCCTGCCAGGGGAGGGGACTCTGATTTTACAGGAGGAAGTGCAGGCCTGACAGGCAGCATCCACCGAGACAGGCCCCCCTGAGCATGGTGGAAATGACCTCCCTTTCAAAGGGCTTGCAGAGCCCTAGCTGGTTGGCTCAGTGGATAGAGCATCGTCCTGCAGACCAAAGGGTCCCGGGTTCAATTCTGGTTAAGGGCACGTACTTCGGTTGCAGGCTTCTCCCTGGCCCAGGCCCTGTTAGGGGCTCGTGCAGGAGGCAACCAATCTATGTGTTTCTCTCACATCGATGTTTCTCTCTGTCTTTCCCTCTCTTTTCTACCCTCCCTAAAAATCAGTGGAAAAATATCCTCAGATGAGGATTAACAACACACACACACCACCACCACCACCACCACCAACAACAACAACAACAACAACAACTAAGGGCTTTCAGAGAAGGCTCGCATCAGATCATGGGCACACTGCTCCATGGGACACCCCTGGCATTCCACAGAACTCCTGCAAGGCCCGTGGGGGACATGGGTGGAGCTCCAGCATCCCCCCACCCCATAACCAAAGCAACTAGGTTTTTGTCAGTTTACAGAGAGCCATGGGCCTTTAAGGACGTGGAAGCCACGGCCTCAGATCTCCCTGGAGATCCTGGGGAGCAGAGGCCATATGTCAGACACTTAGTGGCTGTGCAGCCCTCAGCATGTCACTCAAGCACCCTGCACTCGAGTTCCTTGTGCAAAACAGTCATTACAACAGTGCCTACCTCCTGGTCTGGATGTGAGGTTGAAACGAGACACATCCCACTAAGTGCTCCATTCTGTGCCTGGCTCATAGTGAGTCCTCAATAACTGTGAGAGCCACTGGGGCACGTGATACCTCTTTAAGTGAGCATCTCCCCTTTCCAGTGCCTGGAGCCGGAGATGAGCTGCTAATTCTAGGGATACCAAGGTGGAGGGGCTTTATTTCTCTACTGAGCCACAAAGTGTCCCGCATTTAAAGTGCTTAAAACCTGAGCAAATAGGTCATAGCTCTGCCAGTGCTCAGTCTTCACTCACCTGAAGCAGCAGTGGTCATCTCAGCCCCAGCCCCAGGGTGCCCTGGAGCCAATGGGCCATGATAATAAGATGCATTGTCCCCCCTTCCAGGTGAAAGGGTTTCACGGGGACCCAGCAACATGGTGAGAATGGTGCTTTTCTGTAGATCAGGTGTGTCTGCGCCTCCTCATCACCACCCATCTCACAAGTTTTGGGGAAAAGGCTTAACAAGGAAAAGTTGAAGCTATTTGCTTTTGTCTTGACTCTTCAGGGAGAGGAAGGAGAGTCTGTCTCTGCTAAGCAGGTGCACTGACTCGGCCCAGTTCCCCATTCTCCAGCTTCAGCACAATGGGGAGTGTGAGCCTCCTCCTGCCACGTGCACTCAGGCGCAACCCTGGCTCCAGAGCCTGGAGAGCTGGATTAGGTCCACTGCCATTGCCGACTTGATGTACATCAGAAGACAAGTGACATAAGCTCTCTGATCCCCCGCTTCCACACTGTAAAGAGTGATCTTAGCTCCCGGGGCTCCTTACTTCCAGGACATCTACGATGTTCAAGTGTCAAATGAGATAGCGTAGAAGACAGCACCTTGACAAGTGAAAAGCAGTGTATGCAAATATAATACACTACTATTTTTCTAAACCAACTAATCTAGGGTGATCACTTGGCAGGAAGAATGTAAGGAAGTGATTTCAACACAGAATTAGTATTCGCTGTAGGACTATCTGTGTGGTGCTATAAATGACAGCTCTTTGCCCCATCCTCTGCTACCAGTTGAAAGCTTCATTCCATGGCCCCTCCACATACACTGCTTTCCATTGTTCAACTGCGAACACCACGATGATGCTGATAAAACCCTGGGTGATTGTCTGGTTTCTATTCACAAGTTCTCGGTTTGCAAGCATTGTTTCATTTGATGTTTGAGGAATAACAAGGCATTCCCTTGACACTGTAGAAAGTGGTGTCTGTTTAAATATTTCCATTTTCAATTGAGTCATTAATAACCAAGAAAGACAACAGACCAAGTAGGAACTTCTGGACACAACTGGTTTACAGAAAATTGTAAGCATTAGCCCCCGCCCATCAGGGGTCACTGTACAATAGGGGATTGGAAATATTTTCTGTTACTAATTAAGTAAGAAAGCAACTTCATGTTATTACATTTTAAAGAGAGAAGAATTAAAATCATCAAAAAAACTTTAAATTAAAGCATAAAACTCCTCTACGCAACAGGCAATAAGAACATACTTGAATTCTTTTTCATGGGCATTTAAGGGATATTAAGAGGTACGGAGAGGAAAAAGTAAAGAAAAGAAAACAATTAGATAAATATTTAGGAGGAGAAACAAGAATGATAGAAAAGAAACAGAGGAGTGATTGAGAAAGGCCTCTGGGATGCAGACCGCAGAAGCAAATCAGACATAGGTAAGAGAAAACCATCAACCAACCAAACAACAACAATAAAATAAGAAATGCAGAGCAACTTTCATAAAGCAACCTCTAATTTGGGAAGCTTATCACTAAAAGCTTTGAAAGCTATAGATTTACAATTTCAGGAGTATGTAACCTTTTGCTAACTGCTTCCTGAATGAGTTGAAATCACATCAAGACTACATCCAGCTCCTGGGGCAGCAGGTCCGCATCCCATCTCATAATGCCAAGCTACATTATTTCTCAGTATAAACATTTCATGTCTGCATGGGCCAGCATTTCCATCAAAGCTTCCACTGTCTAATGCTCCTCTCCTGCCCATGCCACAGTTTTCTCACCTGTAGGTCCATAGGATGGAGATAAACGTGGTACCCACCTCATCACAGGGATGCGAAGATTAAACAGATACCATAAGGGAAGCACCTGGCATCATTGGTGCCATTTAGTAACACCTTAATAAATATTAGCATTTGTTATTAGCTGGGGTTACAATTCACCTCAAAGGGAGAAAAATCAATGTGTGTATATAGATTAAACACAAATATTTGTGAAATTTTTATCTCCTTATCTACAAGTGCTTCCTTTATCAGGTTGAAGGCGACATACTTGGCATCACCCTCCTCTCATAGCCATCACAAGGACGTTCATCAATTTCTACCAAAGACACATACTGCATCTCCTTCCTGCCACTGGGCTTCTGCACTGAGCTCTCCAACTCCGCTTGGTGGGTGGGTCCTGGGAGTCTCCTGTAGGAATCCCAGCCTGCACTCGAATTTTTTAAAATATATTTTTATTGATTTCAGGAAGGAATAGAGAGGGAGAGAAAGAGATAGAAACATCATTGATGATAGAGAATCACTGACTGGTTGACTCCTGCGTACCCCACACTGGGGATGGAGCCTGCAACCTGAGGTGCTTTGACCAGGAATCGAACCATGATCTCCTGGTTCATAGGGCAATGCTCAACCACTGAGCCACAACAGCCGGGCTCAGCTGGACTCGAATTTTGAGAAGCATTTTCCTTGTTTCGGGCCTTCCTTCAGCCATGGTTCAACCACAAAAGCATTCTGGTTTCCTTCCTGCAGTTTCCTCACAAAGGAGCCCTTTCATCTGGAGTCCCTGGCAACACTCCTTTGAAGAGGCTCTGCATTACTTTCCTGCTCAGCCTCCCTCAGGGAAGAGTGAAGGCACATTTCAGGAACCTGGCAGAAAATGTTCAACCTCTGTCCCTCGGTATCCTAGTCGTGAGCACGTATGTCCTTAAATGCACCCCCACACAAGCCGCAGGTCCACATCCAGCTGAGATCCAAGCACACAGTAGGTGCTCAGAGGAATGCTCAATGAAGAATCGTGTCGCCTTCACAGCTTGGCTCTGGCAGTCCCTTCCTTTGGCACACCCCCTGCCCTCCCCTTAACCTAGTGAAACCCAAACGCTACTTAGTAAGAAAGATGCCTTCCGCTTTGAAGAAATGATGCCTGAATAGCCACCCTGTCTGCTGTTTACAAGTGGCGTAGTGGGCATCATGATGTAAAATGACTTTCCTACTTCAAAAGAGAAAGCAAAATGTCCCAAAACTTATGACCTCATAGAAAGTAAATATTTATAGCTTAGTCCTGGGCAACTGTATGCCTTTCTGATCTTGGAGTCCCATTTAGGGTGGAAATGGCTTTCCTACTTCTTTCCAAGAAACTCTGAATTAGACCCATTATGCTGTCATCCATTCACTCAGCAAATTCTTTCATTCATGTATTCCAGGAACTAGATGCTAATGATACAGCAGTGACCCAAACAGACAAAAATCCCTACTTTTATGGGCTTAGTGTGGATTCTAGTGGGAGCAATGGATGATAAATGATAAGTAAGCAAATTATGTGCTATATAAAGTGTTATAAAGAAATTAAAGAGATGGACAGGAAATAGAAATTATTTAAAATAGGGAAAATTTGTCAAACTAAAAGTTAAACTCAAGAAAATGGGATGCTTGACATTAATATGCTGTGAAAATATGTGTACATCCCTCTGAGCTTCCGTTTCTTCTATGCAGGACCCTCTATAGTACCTCCTGCCCCTGAAATCCTCTTTCCCTAACAATAGGTAGCAAACTTTTTTTTTACTCACCCAAGGATATTTTCCCATTGATTTTTCAGAGAGAAAGACAGAGAGAAACATAGATGTGAGAGAAACACATCGATTGGTTGCCTCCTGCACTTGCCCTGACCAGGGCCTGGGCCGGGGAAGAGTCTGCAACCAAAGTGTGTGCCCTTGACTGGAATGGAACCCAGGACCCTTTAGTCCGCAGGCCAACACTCTATCCACAGAGCCAAATTGGCTAGGGCACAATCTGTAGCACTTTGAGCTGTGACTAGAATTTGCCAAGATCTAAGGTTCCTAAAGAATATCCCACATTCCATGGAGATCACAACAAACACTCCCTGTCTGCCCTTGGCCTCAAATAACTACTAACTGTGAGGACAATAACAGATTCACTTGTTTTATTATTCTAGTGGTTGTCTTGAAAACTTTAAACCCAGGTTATTCTTCCCCTAAGACACCTCAGCAAACCCTTCTGATAGGCAAGAACCCCTAGAAAGGTCATAACGTGGGGCTCTGAAAGCAAGAATGCTGCATGACCCGGCTTCAAACTCCCACTTATCCAGAGCCATACATGTGAGCACAGCAGGCTGCAGTTCAATTCACTCAGACCTGGCCTGGTGCCCTGGCACCCAGCAAAGGGTTTCCTCTTGGTGGATCTTTTCTCCCTCTTTCCTTCCCAGGAAGCAGATACAATGCTCAGGAGGAGGCCTGAATAGCCACCTTGGGACCATCCAGAAAAGGAAGGTGATTTGTCAGCACTCATCCCCACATCTGATTAAAAGCTCCCCTCGGGGTGATTCCTCTGGGTCTTGACATCAGCACTCTGCCTGCCGGAGAAGCTGGGGTCTGCAGGTTGGGGAGGGCCTGGAGATTAAGAAAACAGCAACTTGCCCCCACACAGTCCCTGACGAGAGCTGTGCTTCATTCCGTTCACTCTATGTGCCAAACACAGTTCTAAGGGCTCTACATGAATTAACTCAACTCACAATGCTAGGGAGCAGGTGTTCCAATGATTCCCATTATACAGAGGAGACAAAGGAGACACAGTACAGCAGCTCGTCAAAGGTTACAGGGTTTGTAAATGGGGGGAATACCCCAGACCCTGTGTTTAACCACTAATGGTACAGAGAACCCTGGTTTTGTTTAGACCCTGGCCTCACTCCTGGGCCGACCTGGTTAGTCTGAGCCAGAAACGTGTCCTGGGGGCTTCTGGAAAAGTGGTCCAGACTCCTAAGAATGGGGCCTGGAAGAGACGGTTCCTTTCCCATCAGACTTTTTTTTTTCTTTTCACTTTCTTTTAATTGTGGTAAAATATACAGAATGTAAGACTGATCATTTAACCTTTTGAAAAAGTATGTTTTTATTGATTTTAGAGAGAGAGAGACATGGATGTGAGAGAGAAACATTGACCCATTGCCTCCGGTATGCACCCTGACTGGGGATCAAACCCACAACTTGATTACGTGCCCTGACCAGGAATCAAACCACCAACCTTTCTGTGCATGGGACAACTCTCAACCAATTGGCCAGGGTGATCATTGAACCATTTTTAAGTAACAGTTCAATGGCATTAAATACATTCACATTATTGTACAACCATCAACACTGACCATCTAGGAGATACAATTTAAAAAAGTAAAAAGAAACAGGTAAAATAAATTTTAATATGATAATTTACTTAACCTAGATTAGGTTCTGGATAGAGTGTCTAAAATATTATCATTTCAAGATGTGATAAATATAAAAATTGTTATTAAGTATTAATAATATTTTGGAGACTTTGTACTAAATTTTTATACTAAATTTTACACTGACAGCACGTCTTAATTTGGACAGGTTCAAATGCTCAATAGCCACCTTGGGTTAGGGCTCCCATTGGGACAGCCCAGGACTGGAGCTTCTCAGGCCATGCACCCGGGGAGAGCAACAAGCCATCTGTTTGTGAAAGGAATGCGCATCACCGTCAGCTCCCCTGGGCAGTGCGTGATTCACTGCAGGACCCTACATGGTATCAGCTGCTAAGGAGAGCTGTTCCTGGAGGCGCAAATCTTGTGCCTCCGGCCACCCACCTGCAGGTCCATCTCCAAAAGGAAAGAGTGACCTCAGCAATGGAGGTAGAGACGGTACCTACATAGCCACTCAGGCACTTCCAGATTGAGCCAATAATAAATAAGCACACGCCTACGTGGATAGGAAGAAGTGTGTGTGCAGGGCTGAGGCAAGCAGTGGTTGCTATGGAAACCAACCAGCCTCACTCCAGACTTTTCCCTGCTGCCTTGCTCATTCCGTGGTGAAGAAGCCCAGTGGAAAGGCATTGTCCCGGTACCTATGGAAACCTTCCAAATGGGCCCATTATAAAAAAAGTAGACCAAAGAGGAAATGGTTACATACCTTTTCCACCTATCACATCCACTTGCTGTTACCCAAAGGAGAAGAAAATAAAACCACTTCTGCCTCAGAGAGAAATGGCTGGAAGGGGTGAGGCATTGAGGTATGACAACAGGGGTGAGGTGGCCCCAAAAAAAGGGAAGCAAAAAAACTGCCCCAATTGTCCACCAAAGTAAATGCTTGACTGGACATGGTTATGGCTTTGGGGGCTTACCACCTGCCCAACCTGATTCAGAACTGCTACTTCCTCTATAGCAGATCCTTGGATTGATCTCTTCCTGGAGCCACATGTCTTTGGGATCTTCCAATTCATTCTTTCGCCCATTCATTCGTGCCTTCACTCATTTGTGAATGAGAAGCAGCATGTACAGTGGAAAGCACTGGGCCATCAAGTCACAAGAAGCAGGTTTAAGTTCTAATTCTGATGCTTATGGGCTGTGTGGTCTTACCTAGGTTATTAAAAAATCTCTGAGCCTTGGTTTTCTCATCTGTAACATGGGGTGAGAACAGAATAATGTTTGTCACTTGTCTTCCATACAGTTATAGTCAACATGTTTAGATACTGACTTATATCTCTGTCTTTTCTCCTAGACTGTGAGTTCCTTGAACATCAAAACCGTATCTCATTCCATTTTGCTCATTAACAACTGCTGAGCAGAGAGTGTGGTACTTCTGGATACTCAACAATATCAGTTGAATGAAGAAATGACAAAGTGCTTTTACATGTATTCCCATCCTCCCCCTCCCTCTCTGAACTTCTCTTTTTAAGTTTCATTCTCCCAGCAATCTGGTTCAGGACTGTTTTAGCCCAGTACAAAATAAAGGGATGATAACATAAAAATACATGACTCCTATTCTCAAGGAAGTTACAGTTTACTGTATATGTTTAACAAACAGTTTATATAATATTTAGTCTGTGCCAGCTACTGTTCTAAGCACTTTATAAATATTAGCTCATTGAATCCTCAGCATAACCCTACAAGGGAGGTACTATGATTGTCCCCGGACGCTGTTCCAAGGTCACACTAGTACATGGTAAAGCAAAAGTTAAACTAAGCCAGGCTGGCTCTACATCCAGTGCTCTAACCACTGAGAAGCCACCCTTAATAGGGCACATAGGTCCCCTGTACAAGTGCACATGAGCAGTGTACAGGAGTGTGACTTACAGAGGAGGAGACAACCCCGTACTGCAGCTTCTGGTTGAGTAGAATTTGAAGACAGGCAGTGTATGGAAGAGAAGAGAGGGAAGGCCTCCTGGAAGGAGGGCGGAGCCACGTGAGAATGAGTCTGACCCCTGCAGGAGGAGTCTGGCTCTAGGCCATGGGAAGCTACTGAAGGTCCCTGAGCCATGGAAGAACTTCAGCTGATTTGGGGGGAAATCCACCATATGCACAGTGGACGTAAGGGACGAGATGGGACAAATGGGAGTAATGCAGCAGTTGGGACAACAGATGAAGGAAGAGGTCACGGGATCTAAACCAGCACAATGAGGCAGGAGCATAAAGGGGTCGGGGGAAGATCGATATCAGTTTCCCACCAAATCATTCAAATCAGAAACGAGTTCCAGAAGCCCTCCCCAGGTCCTTTCTTGACCACCAGTGGCTTGCGGGCTCCTTTAGCACTGGTTTCCGGAGAAGGTGAAGGACACAAGGGGCTCCCTTGAGCAATGCATGACAATGCAGGCTGAGCCTTCCCTGTTGTGTGGGGCTGGTTACTAAAGCCAAGATGGCGAATTCGATCCAGACAAAGAACAAAGAATCAGGCCACCTCAAACGTGAAAGATAGCCTGGAACACAAACCCCAGTCCTGTCTGTTATATTGTCCCATAAGTCACAGGCCCACAATTCACCCAAACTGGTCCTCATCGCCAATGGCACTTTCTACTGCAATTCCCATTACACTGGAGCGGGGAGCAAGGCTTAAGGGATGGATGAGGAGTTGGGGAGTAAGTTATGGCCCAAGAACACGATTTGTTGGCCTTCTTCCAAGCCCTACTGATTGTTTCAAATCCTCTCTCGAGCTCCAGTTTTGCATAAATTCCTGAGAAGACTCTATCTGACATCAGAATGAAATAGATGCTAGGGTGTGGACACAATAGGTAAACACATAAAATTAGAAAAATAAACTTTGCTTTGACAAAAGTAATGTTTTCCTTATCGATCATATTTAAAGCCTTAGAACCCCATTTTCATCTTGATGGAGGCAATAAAATCTTCGCAACTTTTATGGCTCCCAGGATGAGGCTGAGGACGCTACCCGGCTTTGACCCTGCAACTCCTGCAGACTTTTAAATTCAAGTCAGGGCAGAGATGCTTCTGGTCAGAGGCAGAATGTATTTTTATCTTTGTAAGCATAGCCATTAAGATGTGAGCATGAATACCTGAAGAGATCAGACATTAAGGGAGAAAACAGGAAGAATAGAAGGTGAGGCTTCTGAAGCAAGAGAGGGAGTGATGACACATCAAGCCCCACTGAAAGCTTTTTGCAGCAACAGGGGAGGGGGCTGAGGGGAAGGTATCTGCAGAGACTGGGAGAATGGGACCCGGGAGTGGGCTGAGGGGTGCTCTGCAGTGGGAGGGCAGTGAGCAGGGTGTCCTCTGTGCTAGCAGAGGTGTCAGGATGGCCCTAACAGAGGGGAAAATGGTGCTTGGGTTTCTGTTTGTCTACAATCTCTGCAGACCTGAAATCCACACCTTCGGCTTTTCCAAACATTGAAGAAAATCTCCAGAAGGGAAAATCTGAAGCCAGGATACAGCATGAAAAAAAAAAAGAAGAAGAAGAGAAAAGAAAAGAAAGGCTCATACCGGAAGCTGACAAATCCCTGCTCCTCTGAGATCTAACCTATGGTGCTGGAGTATCAAATACTAGACAGAGTCAGGAAACATGGGTTCTTGCTGCTTGGGACCAACTGGGTATCCTAGGACAAACCTGACTTTAATCCCACATGAAGTAAGCTTTAGGGAAAGTGATCTAGAACAGAGGAAAAATGGGCACAATAAGGCATAAATAACACTGGTCCTGCCATCCTCCGATCCATTGCTCTTGGCAGAAATCACTCATCAGGCACAGCATCCTGCAGAGCAGAGTCCCCCGTTACTCTTTGTTGCTGAGCCTTGAATCTTCAGCAAAGCATTCTGGGTAACCACCACCAATTGATTCCTCAGAATGGGCCCGGGTGATGCGACTTGCTCACTATTCCTGGACTAGATTCCTGCTAATCCTTGGACACCAAAGCTATAACATACTACATGTCACCCCCTCGGCTTCTCCAAACACTGGGCTCTTTAATAATTTTCAAATGTTTCTCATTACAAATTCAGGGTGGGGAGGGCAGAGATTAATCAAAGAACTTACATGCATATGTGCATAATCTATGGACACAGACAATAGTATAGTGAAGACCTGAGGTGGGGTGGGAAGCAGATGGAGGGGATCAATGGAAGAAAAATAAGGGACATCTGTAATACTCTCAACAATAAAGATAATTTTTTACCCATAGCAACATTCTACCTCTCTTCTGTCCTTGCCTTTTTTGCCAAATCTTAGTAGCCAAGCCATGAAGGAAAAAAATAACAGTTTGAAGGTCCTTCACTCAACTGTGAGTCGGAAGCTGCAAAAGTGACCTTGGACTTTTTCCTTGAGCCTCTTTACCTTACGTTCCCTCATCCTGTTAAAAAGCTCCTACTGGGCCCAATGCCCCCTCTACCCTCCTAAGGAATTCATCAAGGGAGAGAATTCTATTCCTTTTCAAATGTTTTAAGAACAAGGAATAGAAGGCAGCCTGGGGAAGTTCAAAGGCATTCGATTATTACCCTCAGTTCTTTTGAAAATTATTAAAGAGCCCAGATTAGAAATTCAGATTTCCTCCAGATCCCTGAGAACAAACAGCTCACTTGTAAATGGCTTAATGTGTCTGTTTAATGTACACAAAATTATCTTTCAGGAAGGCGGATGGTTTCTCATGTCATTTTGCACCTCTAAAATATACCACCTATGGCAAAAATATGAGGAATAAAGGTCTGATAAAAATCTACCGCAGAAATAATTAGCACCAAAGGCTATGTCTGGGGGAGAGTGAAATGAAAGAGAATCTCGTTACTTATTTGTTCTCTCTCTCGAGATTTCTCCACCGCCATTGGAAGACTGGGCGGGTGGCTTGCAGAATCGCCTCTGGTTTGTTTGCTGGAGGTGACCCTGCTCCCACAATATAGCAACCTCCTCTAGGCCAGGGTGCCATGGAAACCTACTTTGGTGCTGGAAGTTTTGGGGGAAAACAGCCAGATAACCTCATTGGTTTGCAAAGTGGGCACAGGTCAGAGGAACAGTGACGTTTTGTAATTTAGCATCCCAGGATATGGACAGTCTTTGCTTAAATCATGGTAATTAAATTAAAAATACTTGAAATAGCCCATTGAGGGTTTGTTGAAGTTGGGTTTTTTTACATTTTTATTTATTTTTAGAGGGAGAGGGAGAGAGGGAAGGTGAGAGAGAGAGAAAGAGAGAGAGAGAGAAAGAGAGAGAGAGAGATCAACGTGAGAGATTGGTCCACTGCCTCCTGCACGCCCCCTACCCAGGATCAAGCCCTCAACCTTTTGATGCATGGGATAGGATGATTTCCAACCACACCTGCCAGGGCTGTTGTGGTTGCTTTTTAAGTTCATCTAAGAAGTTCGCCTAAAATAAAACTTGATTTGGGGAACTTAAGCAGTGCCAAACCCACTCATCACCCACAGCATTCACACTCTTGCTATAAATTCAGGGGTTCTCCTGGCATCTCCCACCAGCCCCCTGGGTACCTTGCTCCAGAAATAAAACCGAGCTTCCATCACAGAAGTGTTCCCTTCCCTCAGCCCCTCCTGGGTGCCTCTGCCCATAATGATTTTAAAGAAATGTGCCTCTTATGAACTGTTTACAGGTACACAGAGAAGAAGCCACTTCTGCCTCCAGGAGATCATGGACTTTTAGGGACCAGACAACTTGCTTCTTCAGCCGCTGTGCTGACAGAGCAATGCAAACAGCCAAGGACAGGCATCTCTCCCCCAGGGCTCCCCAGGCAGAGGCTGCTCAATCACAAAGTGGGCTCCTAAGGTTATGTTGGTGCTAGTGGGGTTACCAATGTGACTTCTTCAAAGACCCTCAGCTGTTTGAAGATGGTTCAAAGAGGGGAATTCAAGACTGGCATGGTTTAGAAGAAACCAGCTCCTCCCCAGGAGGACCTGGCCCTTCCTCCCAAGGCATCCTTCCACCCACCCCATTCTATGGTCACAGGCCCTGCTCCCACTACCTGATGCTTCCCTTCTGTGTAGATTGTAATCCACCTGGAAATGAGCCTGGAAGGAAAAGGATAGTAGGAGGGGAGTGAGCGGCAGGTGTCCTATCACACAGGGAGAATTTGAGATTGTATTCTGAATGGAATGCTAGACCATGGGAGGCCAAGCACAGACACCCCTGGGCTCCAGCAGCTGAAAAAAAAAGACTATTCTTTCCCCTTCTGCAGCTTTCCTAGTGCCCAGCACAGTGCCAAGTGCATGATAGGTCTGCGCTACCCCTTGCTGCCAGTACAGGGATGAGAAAACACAGAAACATTTGGGGCTACAAAGAAACACTGGCAGGCTACTGCTCTCCCCTCATTTTATCCATGGCGACACCACGGCCTTGAAAGAGAATTGACTTTTCCAAAGTCACCAGAAAGGTTATGGCAGAACCACGATTAGAACATAGTTTTCTGCCCTGGCCGGTGTGGCTCAGTTGGTTGAGCATCATCCCATGCACCAAATGGTCACCAGTTCAATTCATGGTCAGAGCACACACCTAAGTTTTCGGTTCTATCCCAGTTGGGGTGCGTGTAGGAGGACTGATGTTTCTCCCTCTCTCTCGCTTTCTCTCCCTTCCTCTCTCTATAAAATAAATAAATAAATAATGTTTTTTAAAAAGAACCCAGTTTTCTAATGACCACTGTCCCTCAGATGACAGTGACTGGCATTTCTATTCTCACATCCCAAGTGGACCTCAAAAGCCGTCACCAATCCCCAAGGCCAAGAGAGGCACGTGACATGAACCCAGGTGAGCAAGTTGTTTTCCTCTTTCTGGGGATCTAAGCTTTCTTTTGGAGATCTAAGGTGGCCAAGAAATCAAGCTGCCTACCTCGTGGCTCAGAGGGAGGCAATAGCCTCCTGGCAGCTGCCCTGGGAGCCCAGGCAGGTGCCCGTGGGATTAAGCAGTTCCTAAAAACAGCAGCTTTCCTTTGCAGGAAGTTATTTTTCACCCCTGGGGCATAAGCCCAGACACCAGCTCTGTGAGTGCCCAGCTGATGTAATTAACTCCAGAGAGACCCAGCAGGCCACAGAGAGAGTGGTCCGGACCCCTCCTGCCGGGACTCCTAGCTCCACACCTTCCTGCACCAGTCTGGCACAGAGGCTAAAGGCCCCTTGACAGCCAGGGGGCCAGCAGCCTCTGCCTCCGAAACTGCCTTTTTGTGATGCGGCCTCTGTTTCAAGCTATTTTTAGTGTAAGCAAAGCCTGAGTTTGAGGACGGGCGGGCAGTGTGCAAACAGGGTCTTTTTTTCTTCTCTCCTTTTCAATGAGCTGTTCCCCGTTTCCCTTAGGAAATCGCTTCACCAGCAGCCACAGAAAGAAATGAAAAGAAAAAGGAGACTAAAAAGAGAAACAGAAAAGGTCAGAATTCGGCATCTCTGCTAAAGCAGCCTGGGAACAGTTCTAGGAAAGTGAAAGCAGTAAATCATCCAGATTAATCCACTGGATCCTGGATTCTTCCCAGGTGCAAGAAACCAGTGCACCCCATCCATCCACTTTCTAGATTAACCCACCTTCAATAAGCAAGAAAGGCCCAGAGGTCTGCTGGCCCAGGGAGTAGGCCCACACCGCCTAAGGGGAACCTGCAATGCCCTAGAGCCGTGGTCGGCAAACTGCGGCTCACGAGCCACACGCGGCTCTTTGACCCCTTGAGTGTGGCTCTTCCACAAAATACCACTGCCTGGGCGAGTCTATTTTGAAGAAGTGGCGTTAGAAGATGTTTAAGTTTAAAAAATTTGGCTCTCAAAAGAAATTTCAATCATTGTACCGTTGATATTTGGCTCTGTTGACTAATGAGTTTGCCGACCACTGCCCTAGAGAAAGATGTGTGTCCCTGCAGGCCTGTCAGCTGGCTTCCCAGCACAGCCATACCTTCCATGTTGGCGCCAGGCCAATTTTCTGCACTAAGATTAACTGGATGGACAAAAAGATGGCCTGGTGCTTAAGAGGCTGGGTGCCTCTAATTGAACCTCCTAGTGCCCTAATTCCTTAAGAGAGGTAGAGCAGCAACTGCCCTGTCCTAGTTTCCTCACCAAGCAAACACTAGAGAACAGTTTTTGCAATAAAATTTTTAGGGCAAAGGGTGGATTTCTGTTGTTGTCATTTCCCTGAAGTAATCATTTTTCTGAAGAAGGAGAAGGAGAAGGAGAAGGAGAAGGAGAAGGAGAAGGAGAAGGAGAAGGAGAAGGAGAAGGAGAAGGAGAAGGAGAAGGAGAAGGAGAAGGAGAAGAAGAAGAAGAAGAAGAAGAAGAAGAAGAAGAAGAAGAAGAAGAAGAAGACAGCCTCTTTCTGGCCTGAGACCCTAAAAATGGGGCTCCCAGTGCTCCAGACTGGGCTGTATGGGGCTGCAGGCACGAGGCAGTCTGGCTGCTCCTAAACATAGCCCACTGAACTAAACTGGGAAACTCAGCTTGCATGTGGTCCCAAGCATGACTTTCCGAGCACGTGCTCCAGTGCCGACAATGGCTAGTGACTTTGTCATCATCGTCATGGCTATTTTTGAGTCTCCCTGCTAAACAAACTTCCTCGCGGCTGAAATGCAGGCCTTGAGGAGAGTCTCAATCCACTAGGCTATGTTCTGGCAAATAGGGGCTAAACCATTGCATCTTCTGAAGGCTGTGGGGGGAAAGCTGGGTGAGAAAACTCTCTCAGCCAAAGATGGCAGGCTCCAATTCCTACAGGGCCTCTAGGGGGCGCCAGCTTTTACTGCTTGAGAAGGGAGTGAGGGAGGGAGAAAGGGAGGGGTTCAACCTTAGTTATATAAACACATTAGCACAGACCCGGGTGCTAATGTGGAAGAGTGGACTCCCAGCACCATCCAAGGACTGAGGAATAGGCCACTTCAAATATCTTGCCACCCAAGAGCATTGTAGCAAAACACAAGCATAACATTTTTGCTGTCAACTCTCTATGCAGATTTCGCTGGAAGGACCAACATGTGTCCAATGCCTTGAATAGCATCTGACACCAAGCAGGTACCTCAGAAATGTTTGAAGGGATGATGAAGGGCTCAGAGATGCCTCACACAGGCAGTAGGATCTGTGTCCTTATCTTATGGTGACATAACACTTCCTTGCATCCATCAGATAGGTCTGAGGTTGCTGCCAGCCAAAACGAATGTTAAAGACACCTCCCACATAGTCTTATGACAAGCCTTCTGACACCAGCCCTGTGTCTGTCCGCCTTGCCCCACACCCAGGGAGGACAGGACACAGGGACCACAGTGAGCACACTTGACCCTCTTTCCACAGACTCATCTGTCATCCTGCCAAGGCATTTCCTGTGACACACTGCCTACAATGCACAACTCCCAGGGAGACTCCGGCCCTCCCGCTGGCCCCCTGCCAGCTGGGGAAGGCTATATGAAGTGAGAATTTCCTGGCCGACTTGACAATGGTGAGTCAGGCTGCCATGAGCCAGCTGCAGAAGCGACAGGGCCTGAATTGTGTGCATGGAGCAAAGATCAACAGCTGGCTAGACCCAAAGCAGGGCCTGGGACACTCGGACCCCTTTCCAGCGGCCATGCCAGAGCCAGCTGGCCATCTGAGGGGATGTCTGAGTGTGGTGAGGCCTGGGAGTGGTTCCATCTCTGTAGCAGGAAAGGATGTATGCTCCACTCACCCCTGCATCCCCAGACCAGCCCATTTCCTCCGTGACATGGTGACTGGACCCACATAACTATAACAAAAATAGTAATAACTTATGCTTATTCAGCACTAACCATGAAAGAGGCGCTATTCTAAACAGTTTACATCCATTGATGCCGCAAATCCTCAAAACAACACGGAGAGTCTGGGACTGTTATTACGCTCATTGAATAGATTAGGAAACAGGCACCAAAATATGCAGCGACCAGCCCAGAGTAAAAGCCCTAGAGAGTGGTGGAGCTGGGGCTACTGCAGAAGCTGGGTTTAAACCACCCTATTGCTCACACATAGCA
The DNA here is from genome assembly GCA_026230045.1 of Corynorhinus townsendii. Taxonomy (NCBI): domain Eukaryota; kingdom Metazoa; phylum Chordata; class Mammalia; order Chiroptera; family Vespertilionidae; genus Corynorhinus; species Corynorhinus townsendii. The sequence goes on along the minus strand of JAPDVU010000008.1, from coordinate 102,023,223 downwards.
GCCCTCCATGTCCCAAGGCCACGGCATCCCAAGGACGCATATCCCAGAGAGAGAGGAAAGGCAGGAGCTGGACACTTGGGATGCTAAGTCCTTGACCTAACCTCCTCATGGTCCCAATCAAATGAGAAAGAGACACAGATCAAAAGAGTGTAGGAGCCCAGCTCAAAAAGGGCTGGATCTGGGTCAGCAAAGGGGTAGGATGCCTAACTCCCAGCCCCAACAGAGAAGCTGAACCAGAAGGGACAGAGGCAAGGCAGCTGGCTAGGGACACCAGATACCAAAGTGTCCTGCCTTACTTATCGGCACCCACTGACTGGGCTCTACATTCAATCTGTGTGCTGGGGAACAGCAACAAAAGTCTGTGGATTGGATGGATGGATGCATGGATATAAGTGGGTGAACAGACAGGGGGTGAGGTGGAAGAATAATCCCCCCACCCTGAAACCCCAGAGAAGGGAGGCAACAAGCGGCTCTTCCTTTCTCCAGAGCTGTCGAGGACTGATTATTGAAACTGTCCTTCATTTTTGCAGGGGAGGTCAGAGAAGCCAAAGCACCAGCTAATAAATTAACAGCTGCTCTTTACAGAAGGCTCTGGAGAGGCCAACACACAGCACGTGACCTGCAGGCAGGCACAAACCAGCAGCCAGAGCAGCTGACGCCCCACCTGAAGGCCTACAGTGGGTGCTCGCCGTGGTAGGGACTAGATGCTGGGCTGCCAGGTGGGGCTTGGGGTGCACTGAACCCGGGGGATGCAGGCGGCAGAGCGGGAGACTTAGGGAGAGGCCTGCTACATAATTTCCACACACATTCCACTGACCATGGGAAGGGAAATCTATGCTGAGCCAGTGGAGAACCTGCTGTGGAACCCAGGGGGCCCCCTCCCTGCCTCTGGACTCTGTCTCCCCATCTCTCTACATCATTTAGTTGAGCTTATGGAGGTCTCTATGAAAAGGGGGTAGATGGTAGATCTTACTTAGCCTTTCCTTGTGCCATGAGGAACCGTGGAGTAGTCCCACTGACCACTCAGAGAGGGACAGTGACAGTCACAGAGCAGAACTTGCTGACTTAGTTCGGAGGTTGGCAAACTTCTGTACAGGGCCAGACAGTACCTATTTCAGGCTGGTGGATATTTCAGACTCTGTGGATGCTACTCAATTCTGCTGTTGCAGTGCATTGCAAAGGCAGCTACAGAAATATGTGAGTGAGCATGGCCGCCTCCCAATAAAACTCTGTTTATGAACACTGAGATTTGAATTGAATTTCAAATAATTTTACCAAGTCACAAAATATTCTTTTTCTGACTCCTTTAAAAACCACTTTAAAATGTAAAACCCATCCTTAGCCATGGGGCCTACAAAAGAGGCAGTCAGCCAGCATTGGGCCCCGGGCCACAGTTGGCGATCCCTGGTCCAATGCTTCTCCAAGTGTGTCCTCTGTGATGCCCACGGGTATTTCACAGGGAAAGAGTTCCATGGCGAAACAGGCATGGGGAATGCTGGGGAAAGGACGCCTTTCTGCTTCTTTCCTGTAGGGCTCCTTCGAGACTTACGTGCTGATACACATTGGCAATCTCAAACAGGCGATGAGAAATAGTCTGTCTGAGTTCCAGGGAACCACTCCTATCCTGGAACACCTCCTAGATCTAGTTTCTGTCGAACCTAATGAGAGCAATAGGAGAAGTCTGACCAACAGTGCCACCCAAGGGGACCCTGCCTCTCTCTGACCCTCTCCAGGGACAGGCAGTTCACGACCAATCATGGTACCTGCTGGATCCAGGGACTTCTCCAACTTGTGTTCTCTCACCCAGTGATGTTGGCTCACAAGTAACAAATGTAGTGCCTCTTTCATCAGATGGAGAGAAAATCTCATCTTTAATAATTTTATTTAAAAAGCTTACCTTCTTTGTCTTATAAACTCTATTTATGCACAGAATAAAATTAAGATATTAATTTAAGTACTGAAAGAGAATAACCCTATGTTTTCTTTAAAAGAAGTCTTGCGTAGGGGAGTTAAAAAAACACACACACACCCAAGCAAAATCTCAATTTACTCCCAGCTGTGCAGAGAGCAGAATCAACCTGTTCATTATGGGACATTTGTAGTAGAAATACATGCCTGTGAGGCCACTAGTCTTTCTGCCACATAGGGCTTTGTAGGTGATATAAAAAACTCATGCAGATTTGTCTGAAATGTAAAGGGAAAAAAAAAAAAAGGAGTGGCGCCTAGATGAGAGGAAGAGAGAGGAAGATGGGAGCGTGAGCTGTGTGTGAACTGGCCACCAGGCACCATGAAGCAGAAAAGCAGGGGGTGCCAATGAGAAACGTCACCGGCACCATCAGCCACCCAAAGGGAGAAATGATGGCAATGGATGTCACCTATTTGTTTAAGCGTATGCCCCTGTGCACCTCCACTTTGTCCGACTGCTCCCATTTCATGGGCAAACAGCTCAGCAGTGAGCGCCTCTAGTTAACTCTATGAAACCAACAGGATTATTTCTATTTGAAAGGTGTATTTGATACATATTTTCTTTGGGGCCTGGGAGATAAGATAGAATAGCCAGGCTATTGTGAAACGCCACACATGCGGCATCTTTAGGAAGATAAAGGAAAAGACTGGCATTTTTCTTCCTCCTTACTTCAGCTAGTCATCCTGCACAAGGTAGAGCAAGTAGCATATATTTTCAGTTCACAGATTACATGTGAATGCATCCTAGAGAAATATTCAAATGTAGTATAGTACCAAGGGAATGTGGGGACAATAACCAAAAGAACAATTCTAAAGTCTCCATCTTTGCTCAGGTATTAGCAAGACCAGTCTTGGAAGAGAACAAAGCACCAAATCAGGAAGGAGCAGGGCCGAGCTGCAGCCCAGGCAGTGTAGACACTGCCTACACTTCGAGGTGAAGTCATGCTTGGCCACAGCCATTTTTCCTAGGGAGACAGTCACTCTGAAATCCGCGTGGAATTAATATGAATATTCAGAAACAATGTACTGACGTGGATGGTGTGAGTGTGTGTATCTGTGTGTCTATAACATTCCCCATCACAAATGGGCTCTCTGGTACTATCACTCTTGTGCTATTTTATCAGAGAAAATCCTTCCTAAGGACTTTCTTTCAATTTCTCACTTTCAGCGTCTTTTTTAAAAAATAATACAATGTTACTTTATTTTTTTAATATATTTTTATTGATTTCAGAGGGGAAGAGAGATAGAAACATCAATGAAGGGAGAGAATCATTGATCAGCGACCTCCTGCATGCCCCCCACTGGGCATTGAGCCTACAATCCAGGCATGTGGCCTGATCGAGAATTGAACCAGGATGTCCTGGTTCATAGGTCAATGCTCAACCATTGAGCCATGCTGGTCAGGCTCAATTTCTTTATTTATAAAATAAGGAGATGAAGTAGAACAAAAGTCAGCAAACTCTGGCCCGCCCCCTGTTTTTGTGAATAAGCCTGAATTGGATCACAGTCCTGGCCATGTATTATTGGTGGCTGCTTTCAAAGCACAAAGGCAGAGTTGAGTAGTTGTGTCGGAATCCCTACAGTGTGCAAAGCCTAAAATACTCACTATCCGGCCCTTTTACAGAAAAACATCCCAACCCCGAACTACACTATCACTAACACTGATTTCGGCTTATGTTTCTCTAAAGTACAACCAAACATGCAGGCTGACTCGGTGTGTTTCTTGCCCTCTTTACCTATATGCACCACCTTACTCCTAAGAGGATTTCCATTTGCTCACAAGACTGTATGGAGCACATACCCACATACATGGAAAGTTCAATAGGAGAGTGAGGATATCAGGATAAAGGGAAACTGAGAGGAGAAACACAGAGATGAAGCCAGGGCTTGTGAATACACAGAAAGCAAACTCTGAAACTATTTTAAATGGGCCACTAACTTGGCTCCAAGCAGCCAAGACAAAGAAAGAGAGCCATGATCCCTCTCCCAATTTAAACCGTTCACTCGAGCTCATCAGGAGGACCACAGCAAACCCTGGAAGAAAGAGCTACCTATCCCTAGTCTGCACACAGAAAGGATAATGTGCCGTGTAGTGAACAAAGTCCTCAACCACGCCCAAGCGGCCGGGAGGCATCCTGATTCCTTCTCTGCTACACTGTGTAGGCCTCCTCAAACCCCAGAGGGGACTGTATTAGCAATTCTCCCAGTATGTTGCAATAGTTTGAAATAAGCATGTGCCACTTTTAGATTCAGAAAATAATTTAGAAAATAAATATTTTTAATTAAAGAAACAATAAAGGAAGCGGTAACCTTTGCAGCCTGGTGTTCACTTGGATGTGGACCCTCAGCTCCAGGAGAAGGCTCTGCCCAGTCTTGCTGTTTTTGTGAGACTGAAGCGTGAGTATCGAGGGAGAGACAAGGCAAAGACAGGCTATTTGGAGACCTGGTCAAGGAATTTGTACCACTTTGATGATGAAGCTCCAGGTATTCACTCTAAAAAGCACTGGTGAGCCCTGGCCAGTGTGACTCAGTTGGTCGAGCATCATCCCATGCACCAAGAAATCGCTGGTTCAATTCCCAATCAGGGCACATGACCAGTTAGGGGCTCAATCCCCAGTGGGGGAATGTGCAGGAGGCAGTTGATGGATGGTTCTCTCTCATCAATGTTTCTCTCTCTCTCTCTCTCTCTCTCTCATTAATGAAAATGTATATTTTAAGTCAATATCTTAAATAAATAAAAAGCACTGATGGAGCTGCTCATTAGTCATTTTGCACATTGAGCTCTAGTTTATCATTATAAATAATTCACACCCTCATCTCTTGCTCCATACTTTATGCCCAGTGCCTAGAACAGTGTCTGATGAGAAACAAGTTCTTACTGAATAAATAATGTGCTCCCCTGAGATCCCAGACAAAAGGGGAGTCTACAGATATGCTGAGGTTATCCTGTCAAATCCCTCCCCAGTTGGGCCTTACCCACAATGCCCCAGCTTTGAGATTTTCTCACCTGTGACAATGAGACAGGTGAAAAAAAGGGCCCAGATGTGGAGGCTAAGCCTCTCAGCCATGCATCAAGGGACACAAATTAAAAATTGAAAAGGGAGCCCAGCCCGTGTTGCTCAGTGGATTGAGCATCATCCCATTTACCAAGAGGTCACCAGTTCAATTCTGGGTCAGGGCACATGCCTGGGTTGCAGGCTCAATCTCCAGTAGGGGACGTGCAGGAGGCAAACAGTAGATGTTTCTATCTCTCCCTTCTCCTTTCTCTCTAAAAAAAAAAAAAAAAACAAACAATAAAAACGAATCTTTTTTTAAAATTGAAAAGGGAAACTGAACAGCCGGTGTCTAGTCTTGCTTTAGTCCTGTTGTTGGAAGGATAACATGCAGACAGCTCAAGACAAACACAGCCTGGGTTCTGAATGGGCAGAGCTGCTTTCTCTGCGCACTGAGACTTCCCTGTGAATTTCCTTGCTCAGAGCAAGGACATGCCTCTCCCAGAGTGCAGGCCTCCTCTGGACTGAGGTGCCAGCTCTCGGTGCAGGGACCTGCTCGCTCTCAGGGCGCCAGAGCAGCCTGGACAGGATTTTCTCCAAGGAGACCTTCAGAGAGCAGCTGGCTTCCTGGGCAAGGAGGCCTGGGCAGATTCTCTTCACATTTGCGTGGCCACGCAAATGTGAAGAGAATCTGGCCAAGTAGCCTTAGGACCTAATTGGCTCAGAGACAGGAAAGTCAAAATGTCGCAGCCAAAGTGACAGCTGGCAGTGGCTTAGAGAAGAAGAGGCATTATCTTCAATTCGGAAGTAATGACACAGAAAGGGCACCGCACAGGGAGTCCGAGGCCTGTGCACACCGGCCGGGAGGCTGATATTCTCGGCAGGTCGTTGCCTTTCCTGTGCCTTGCTTTTCTCCACTATAAAATGGAAATAAACTCACTGCTAAGCCTGGCTTGCTTGCTTCCTTATAATGTACCTGTTCACCACCACAAATGGGAGACACAAAAACTACAAGGTCCTTACCCTTCAATCTGATCATAACGTACAGGGTCTCGCATTTGCCCAGCTCACAAGTCGCTCCTAAAATAGTCAGTGGTTGTATCCAGGTGGATGCTGGGTGCACTTGGCTTGTGATTCCCCTTCTACAATGTCCCCCACACCCACCTTCCTGCCTCCACGGGTTTGTGTCAGGTCAGGCCTTGCCTCTCCAGGTCGGTCCGCTGAGTCCAGTCACAGTGCTGGGAGCTCACGATCTCAACTGACCCCCCACCTCTGAGCTCCTGCCTCCCCAATCCATCTCTATCTGTCCACTAGCTCTCTCTGCACAACCACAACTATGATACCCTTCCCTCAAAATCTCCTTTCCTACAAAGTTCCATCCACATTCTTCTGCTTGGCATCTGAAGCATAGACAAGCTGTCCCCAGCCCACCTCCCAGACTCACTTCCCCTCGGGGGCCTTTGTGTTCACAGCCCACCTGGCCTCCTTCCGCCAATGCAGCCCCCTTCCCTGCTCCTGCGCTCCTCCTTTCTGCTTGGATGTTCAAGATCCTAACTCACATTTCAAAGCTCTGCTCAAATGCTCTCTGTTTTATTCGGTATTCTCAGCTTCAGGCCCACTGAGCAGCCCCTTCTGGTTTTCAAGCTCACGTACATTTTTATTTTTCCTATCACAAGTGTGCGCTTGGTGCATCTTGAAGTGGAAGTTTCAGCTCAAAGGTTTCCCTCCCTATGACAGCCTTCTTGATCCTCCCAATTCTCCATACTCAGCTTCCCCACCCCAACACGCACTCCCGCAACCCTCCTAGCATGTCTCCTCCAGACATCCTATCAGTAACTCCCATCCACAATGGGAGCTGAATCAGTCCTTTCTCTCCACAGGGTTGAAAGAAACACCCAGAGTCGATGCTCCGTACACCTGGCTGATGCTGATGAAGATCACCAGAACTATCTGCAAGGACCCCTGGAAGCTGTGGGTGCTGCACACCTATGTGACCGAACTGTCTGCTGCTCCTCATCCTCCATCAGCACCAGACACCTAGAAGGCACTGCCTCCATGTCGTCCCACATCCATGCACAGACCCAGAACTCAACGTCTTTATGTTTCACCCGTAGAATCTACTCACATACAAGCACGAGAGAGCAATGGAGACAACTGGAAAGTTGGGCAGGGGTCGGGGGAGAAAAGGGTGGTGATTATAGAGCACAGCCCACAGCCATGCCACCTTCAGGACCTCATCAGACACCCAGTGCGGCCAGTTTTTCCTGGATCGTGCCCTCTCTATCTTCCTCCATGCAGCAACTGCCTTGCTCGTTTCTCTCTCCTCTTTCCTCCAAAATCCCAGCTTTAAATCTCACTCCTTTTTGTTTTGCTACCAATTGACATCAGCCACGGTTTCATATCCAGACCCTTAGAAGGCTCAGCTCCTGAAGGGTCCCTCAGATAGCAGAGCCCCATCCTCCCTGAAGGCTGCTTGGCCACACCTTTGTCACTCAGGCATGGCATTCGGTGTCTTACTCCTTCCCTCAAGCTGTTTGCAAGTATTTTTCCCAAACAGGAAGAAGAGTTCTCCCCAAGAAGGATTCGACAGGTGACATGTTCACCACCTCCCTACATCTACAGTCACCTCCTCGCTGAGTTTTTGCCATGAAATGTCAGGGGAAATACTACCCGCTTTCAAGCATTCCTGACTGATCTTCGATTCACATGGCCGTCAGGACATCCCCACTCACTCTGTCTAGGAGCCAAGTGACTTGTGACCAAGCCCCGTCTCAGGGCCAGGAAGGGCAGCCCATATAAAACAGCTTCCAGAATTATAAGAAGAAATTATTTGGAATGCAATCCTTCTCAGCGAAACTCCTGACCCAGAGCAGACCCAGGAAAGCCAGTGGGCAGGGCTACCCCAGGGAAGGGCCCACATGTGTGTGGAGCATGGCCTGGCCAGTGACCAATTTGTGTTTGTTTGTCTGGGACTTTTCTTGCCGTTGCCCTGAAAGATCCATGTCCAAGGTCCCCCTCATTCCCAGGCAAACTGCGCTGGTTGGTCACTACAGGCTTGTCCCACCTATGATCCTTGCTAAGAACCAGAGGTCATGAGGCCAGTCAGTGAAGCCAAGCTCCATACACGCAGATCAGAGAGAAAGCAGGAAATGAGCGGAGAGGGGGCAGGATGGGCCCTGGCTGCAAACAGGGCAGGAGACGGCCTCATCAGGAAACAGTCACAAGAGCAATGATCCAGGTGGCTGCCAGTGAGTTTCATCAGCGTGAGTGAGGGTCTCCCCATGGGCAGGACCCAGATACCCCAGGGCAGGAGGGCAGAAACTCTTAGCAGTCGGAGGACAACAACAACATCCCCAGAAGGCCAGCAAACATACGCGCGTGCACAAACACATACACACACTCAGAATGCCCTGAATCCCTCCCCAACAGGCCCTCTGTGTCCCCAGACAATGGCCCATTCTGCAGACCACGAGCTCAGATGTGCATGAACCCAGCCTCTCCTCCAGGACCAGAAACAAGCACTCGATGTTCACCCCACCTCCCAATAGCCAGGGGCCTGGAGACGACCCGGGAAACATCACATCCCTGTCAACAAAGGGATCATGGACCAGGCAGCAGGCCTCCTCGCGTGAGGAGGGAGTTAAGGACTTACGAGGACTCGGCCGGTCAATGTCTGGGCAGAGATCATCACCCCTGCCCAGTCCTTCACGGAGGTCATCCAGCCGACCTCGGCTGCCACCACCTCTTCTTTCTCGTCCGTGGGCTTGAGAGTGCCATCAGCCTGGCTGGAGCCATTGTTAATCTTCTGGGCCTCCTGGCAACAGAGAGAACAAGGGTTGAGACATTTTAAAAGATGGCCAACCTCAAAAGGTCACAGGGTCCTCGGTTCAGGTAGGAACTGGCTTGGAGGTTCAGGGATAGGGAGGAAGGAATGGGTTGTGGTTTTAATCAGTTTTTAAAATCTTTTTTTTTTAAGAATCTTTTATTTATTCTTAAAGTATATTTGTGAAAGAAAGAATGACAGTACAGCTCAGGAGGAAAGGCGTCTTGACTGGGGTCTCTCTCCACCTGCCCAACCTCTGTGCCCTTCTTACGAGAGTGCCCAGTCTTTTCCTTAAGGAAACCCCCATTTCCTCATTTCCATCTGTGTGGTTCAAAAGGGGCTGATAGACCCACACTGGCTCCAAGAACTGGGACTAGTCAATCACATCATTCCACCCCCTAGCAACAGTGACTGGGCCACAGATGGTCACAGGATCCTCGCCAACCCAATACAACTCCAGCCCAGGACTTTTTCTGGGAAAAGCAGGAAAGGTAATCCGTCCCTGAGAATGAAGGCAGTGCAGAAAAGTGATAAAATACTGATGTCATCATTTGAACACCTGAATCCAGCTGTGCCTGAAATCCACCCCAGACCTTCTCACTTACAGGAGACAATAAATTCTCCTTCATGTCCTCAAATGTGCTTGATGAAACAAGGCTGGCATCCTCAGACAACTGAGCCTCGCCCTGGGCCTTAAACTGAACTCTTTTGCATGCAATGTGTCCTCTCTCCCCACAAATACTCTTCTCCCACAAAGTGTCACAACTTGCTCCCTCAAGTCTTTGCTTAAATATCACCTTTTCAATAAAGGTCTTCTCTGGCTACCCTTTTGAAATTACAACCCTGCCTTCCTACAGCACAGCCCTTCTGCTTTATTTTTCTCCACAGCATCAAAACCTCTAATGCACTCTATAATTCACTTACTTACTTCATTTACTGTCTGCCTCCCCCAACTGCTGTACCATGAATGCCTAAATGAGTGCCTGGCAAACAGTTGGCTCAATAAACATGAAAGGGAGGGGGGAGGGAGGGAGGGAGGGAGGCAGGGAGGGAGGAAGGAAGGAAGGAAGGAAGGAAGGAAGGAAGGAAGGGATTATGAGTATCAGCCCCTCACTGACTATGGAACCTGGGCTTAGGGTTGCCAAATAAAATATAAGACACCCAAAGAAATTTGAACTTCAGATAAACAACAAGTAAATGTTCAGCATTAGTATGTCCCCAAATATTGCATGGACATACTTACACTAAAATGTATCCATTATTTATTTAAAATGTAACTGAGCTGAGCCCCTTACTCAAATACCCACTGAAATTATTTTTGTAGATACAGATATTTTGAAAGATACCAGCAAAATTATGTTCATCATTTAAAAGACTAGAATGCAAACTGCTCCTGGAAACCATTGTGAATTAGAGTGAGGGGGGGGAACCAAAGGCAGAGGTAAAAGTCTTTCTGCAGTGAGCAAGGGTGGGGCAGAGTGAGGAGAGGAGAGCTGGGAGGCACCAATGAGTCATCCTCCTGGGGACCCGCAGGCTGGCAGGAAGCTGCTCCAAGGCTTGCTCTCCCCACCCTGGCTGTGGAGACGGGAAGACAGAAACAGCGCCAGCAACAAGGGGTGTTCATGTTTTATTTCCAAGTGAGCTGGGCCCCACGGAGCTAGAACAGTCCAAGAGGGGGCCAGAAGTGCCTGTGGTATATTTGGGGGCCACCTGCTGACATCTGTGGAGTCCAGTGCCTGAGCCACCTAGGGCCAGGCTCAGTGGCCTGGTAGGGCCCCAAGTGTCAACCATGTGCAGACTCTACACAGATGGGTGTCCTGGAGGAGAAAGCCCTAGATTCAGGGGCAGCCTTAGTAACTGAGGGTGCAGATTCAGCTCTTCCACCCCTGTGGGACCTGCCCTGCAAGATGGGGCAATATTAATGGGGATTAAACAGCACCCGCGGGCACTTAATACACATTCAATTAATTAGTCCCACAGCCTCCTGCTTCTCCTCCAGTCACTGACACTCGAACAGTGGCTCTCAAACTTGAGGGGGTTCAGAACCACTTGGAGGACTTGTTAACCCAATGCTGAGCCCCATCCCCACACCTGTATTTCTGACAAGTTCCCAGGTGATCCTGATGCTGTGGTCTGGGCGTCCCACTTTGAGAACCCCCGCTCCTGTTCATCCTGGCATGGCTTGATCATCGCTGCTCTGATCTGAACTAGGACCTGCATCTGAACACACCCAGCCCTTTCCCAGCCCCTCCCTGCACCCAGCACAGAACCACCGCTTCTTCCAGAACCAGAAAGCCTGGGTGAACAGGGAGGAGCTGGGCAGGGAGAAGACCCTCAAATCAGAGGCTTTTGTGTTTCCTCTTGAGCAGTGTCTCCCAGGGACATTTCTGACCTTGGGGGGGTGGGGGGTGACCAAAGGGCTAGCTCTCTGCCCTTCAACCCATGGGGGTGGACTTCCAGCCACCAGGCCGAACCTGGAGGAGGGAGTCGGCATGAAAGGAGGGGGGGGGGGGGGGAGGCAGAAAGTCCTCTCCAGTCACAGTGGTTTCAGCCCATTATAATTCACAGCACGAGCCTATATGGCAGATACCACTCTCTGGCCAGCCCTCTCCCCTATTGTTTCACATGCATTTATTACCTAATTACTTCATGATAGGCAAAGAAAAGCACAGACCAAAGGGAGATAATGCCCTTGTTATTATTTGCTTACACTAGGTGCTGTGAGCTTAATTGCACAGGTGGGAGGCAGGTCTGGGGGAGTGGCAGGGAGAGGGAGCGAGGAGGCTGGAGCCCCACAAAGCCTGGTGCCAGCGGGCCAGGCTGTGCTCCTGGCCTGGAGGAGAGGGCCTCTGCACTCTGACCTCACTCTGGCCCAAGCATCCCTTACAGGGAGCAGGGACTGTAACCCCTTGCTCAGGAGAAGGGGCTGGGACACACAGGGGACAGGAGAGGTAAGGCGCAGAGCCCACTGTAATGGTGACTGGCCACCACTCATCATGCCAGGCTCGGTGTCAGCAGCTACTAATTAGATGCTTTCTATGCATGATCCTGATGGGAGCTTATAATAAATCCAACAGGAGGTGGCATGAGCCCCATTTTACAGACAGGGCAACTGAGGGCAGGTATCTCAGGGGAAGCAGAGAGCCCACCCACCACTGACAAGCGGACTGCCATGGGCAGGTTAGCTCCAGAGCCTCGGCCTCTTCCGTGTAAAGGGGACAGGCATGCCGGCCCATTAAGGTGGTGGCACAACTTATGTGAGATAAGCAATGCCCAGCACTTGCCGTGGTGTCTGGCACACGGCAGTTAGAGCTGCCGAGATGGAGTGCCCACTGCCCACTGATGGGACTGGTTGCCCCTGAGGATACAGTGGAAGCTGCATCCCTACAGGCTTCACTGGCCCAGAGTGAAACAGAAATAAACACTTACAGAGAGGGGGGTAAACGTGTAGGTTCTAAGGGCTTTGACCCTTCACCAGGTAATGGGCCCCTGGGATGTAAGGTCCCTGACTTCTAGAGGGGTTCCAGCAGGAGCTGTGTGGCACTCCCAGGTCAGCGGTTCCCACACAGAGTGAGCCCTGGACTAAGTGACCCCTGAGATCCCTCCTGACTCCACACTCCACTGGGGACAGGAGACAGGACCAGAGAGAGGTGACCTGCTGGGCCCCAGGACACTGCCTCAGGGGGACGGCTCTTGGTCCCCAAACCTCTAATTCCCACTGCACAGGAAAGAGGCGACAGGGGAGAGGGGCATGATGACGTTCCGGAATGTGAGGGTCCTGCTGTAGCTACGCCCTGAGAAAGGGGCTCAGTCTTGCTTTGGAGGCCACTCCTCCCTCTAGCCGTGCCCTCTCTCCCACCAGAGTCTGTGTAAAATGAGCCACAGCTGCCTCCAGGGGACAACATGGGACAGAATCTCATCTCAGTGCCCCAGACAGTGAGGAGGGCAGCAGGGCAAGATGCTGGAGCAGGAGGCCGGGGACACTGGGGAGCAGGCTGGCCGGCAGTTCCCTCACTCCAATACATATGGGCCACCTCTCACATGGCTGGACCCAGGCACATGGTTTCACCCACTTTTTTGCCTTCTCCTCATTCTTTTTAGCAGCATTTGCCCTAGGGACTTCCTGTTGACATGGCCATAGAGGTCCTCACCTGTACTCTGTCACCTGTGGCCAAGGGCCTGACTGACCACAGTCACTGGTACTCACTATAGGACGCACCTATCTCTTGGATATTTGGACATTTCCGCTGAGTCACCAGGTCAAAAACTAAAGCTGGAGAAGGGACCTCAGCAACTCCATCAGATGCCAACCCACCCTCACTCTAGAGATGAGACCACTGAGGGCCGGGGACAGAGAGTGCGGGGAAGCCACATGCTCAGGGTCCCCCACCCATCCAGGCAGCCCTCAAGCCAAGACTGAGACCCCCAGCTGACTCTGTCCCTTATCTCTTGTTGCCTCCCCAGCGAGAAGCCTCCTCCAAATCTAGCCAAGAGAAGCCATCACTCCCAACCAGCTCCCGCCTGCAGCCTGCAGCCTGGAATTCCTAGGACTGCCAGAGGCCGCCCCCTGGCCGGGCCCCAGGTTTGGGTGCAGGGGCCACAGCAGGAGCAGCCTTTCTTGTTCTCGAAGGACTAGCTTTCCCCAGCAGTAGGAGCAGCCCTGACCCAGCACCAGAGAGCCAGCCCATTGTAATCCCAGGACCCCACAGCCCCACCCTCAGACCTGGGCCTTGTTTACCCCTGTCCTTCCTGGATTAGACCCAGTATGCAGGAACTTGGGGTTTGTGGGGTGGAGGAGGAGCTCTGAGGACGGAAGGATACCCACTCCAGGCCCAGCTTCTCTGCATGTCCTTAGACAAGTTACTTCATTTCGCGAAGCCTCTTCTGTGGACAGTGCTGAGGGCAGCCTTGTAAGCTGGACAGGGGAACCCAGCACTTTCTGAAGTGCCCACTGCCTGGTGAAGGTGGGCAGTGCTGGCATTGCCGCCCCCTGGCTCTGAGCAGGAAGCAGTGCTGCTCTGGAGAAAGCGGTACTGGACCCCAAAGCCAGGCCTCACACAGCATATGGTTCAACAGACTCCCACCCATCTGTTTACTGCCCTGCACCCAAACGAGATGCTGGGATTGCCAGTCCTGCCAGGTGGCCACCATGCTGGCCACATCCTCCCTGTGAGCAGCCACCACACCTGCTCCTGCCCAGCTGGACTCACTCACCCCAGCAAGCTCCCACCCACATCTGTGAGGCCAAGCCAGGTGCCAAGGCCCCCCTGGGCATCACACCTGCTAAGTGACTGCAGCGGGGGGTTGGGGCAAGCAGCCAGGAGGATTCTAGAACCCCCTCGCTGCTCCCTACTGAGGCTGGCCCCAGATAGGAAGTCTGTCCCAGGCTTAATTGTCTCAGCTCTTCAAACACCAGCTCCTCATCCCAGGTCTGGGAAGTTGCTTCCGCACTGATCATCCAGGAGGAAAGCTACTCCGAAAAATGTAAGTCAGATCCTGTCACTACCGTGCAGACACCCTCCTGGGCCTTCTCGTCCCAATCACAGCACGTCACAGACTTCACTCCATGCAACCCTCCCAACCCAACCTGTCCCACTCCTGCCATCATCCCACAAGTCTCCCACTCTCTCCCTCTCTCCAGACACACCAGCCTCCCTGTGTTGCTAGAACGCACCAGGCCCACCCGTCCAAGGCTGATGGCTCTGGCTGCTCCCCCTACCCAGATGGCCACGTGGCTGCCCCCTCGCCTTGCTCTGGCATTGACACCATATTAGTGAGTGCTTCCCTGCCCACCCCATTGAAAATGACAGCCACCCCACCCTGATCACTCTCCATCCGTGCTCTGTGCCTCCCCAGAGCATTTATACCACCATCTGGAAGCTGCATACTTTATCATTTACTGCCTATAAACTCAATGAGAGAAAACGATTGTCTCGTGTTCACTGCTGTGTCCTTAACACTGACAGGTTATGAGCTCAGAGTAAACACTTGACACATCTTAGTGAAAGTCAAGGAGGGAGGGAGGGAGGAAGAGAGGGAGGGAAGAAGGAGACCTGCAGCCAATAGGAAGTCATCTCTTGGCAGGCACAATACCTAGAATAGAGTGATTATTAATAAGTAGTGATGATAACAGCACTGGATGCCGTTTCTGAGTAGCACCACAGTAACTGTGAGGCAGGTAAGAGCTCACTCAACAGCCGTGATGGTTAAGTAGCTGGCTCAGGAGGGCTCAGCCAGAATTTAAACCCAGCTGTCTGACACCAAGAAGAGACAAGTACCTGTCCTGACATCCTCCCGGGGACAGCAGGAGGAGCAAATGGGATAATGTGTGCGGAGGACAGGCTACTGTAGGTGCCCATGGAAGGTTTACTACCATAAACCTTAGGCACTCAATTCACCCCACGCAGTCTGGGTATCTCATGTACCACAAAGGCCCTTCTTCAAGGTCCCCAGGCCTTGAGAGGGCGGTTACATCAAGGACAGAGAATCACTGTTTCTTTCTCCTCCAAGAACCAGCTCAGAACCATAAATCACCCTTCCTGGAGCAAAGCATCAAATTGGAAATGAACGTGGCCAAGTTGACAGGCCATGAAGCCCTCTTGCTGAGCACCGAGGTTCCCCATGCAGATGCCAGCCAAGGAGAAGAGGCAGCCTCCCTGGGTGCTGCCCACATCCCAGGGGCTGTATCGCCTGTCCTCTCAGCCCAGCGGCCCTGAGAGTCTGCTAGAAACAGCCTCCCCTGACCCCTCTGGGGCAGAGAAGAGCCCAGCAGGAACCCTTCCATCTCTGGAAGCCCATGCCTGGACCCTCCACTTTATGGTCTTGGTACCACCAAACATTCCTGGGTGCTGCATTTCCAGGGGGCTGTTATGGAAAAAAGGACCCAGGAAATCTCCACCTGTCCTCTTCTTGTGTCTTATTTTGTCAGAAAGCCATTTCCCCTGAGTCTGCACTGATAGATTCTGCTCCTGAGTTATTTCTTCTTTCTGCCTGGAACCCCCATCCTCATTCCATCCCCCTCTCCCTGTCCTCTCTCATCTGTCACAACTGACCCAGCAGCCCCAGACGTGGCTGCCCAGAGCTCAGTACCAAGCAGAAGAGCCTTGCTCTCCTATCAGAGGGATGGCGGAGGTGGAGAGCTCTGAACTGACTTGTCTCGGTTCTTCAAACACTGGCTCCTCATTCCAGGTCTGGGAGGCTGCTCCCGCACTGATCTACACTGCACAGTTCCCACCTAGTGAAGGTTTGTGCTAAACCACTTCTCCGTGAAGGGGTTTTCGGAGGGGGGCTGTGGGGGGGGTGGGGTTTGAAATCCATTCGGTACAAATCCATAGGCCCAATTCAGCTTTGAGAAGATGCTTTATTTCCTGGCAATGGTTATGACATTCCGTGGCACAGCTGGCCTAAGACAGAAATGCCTGAACTTCAATACCCACAAACCACTGGGTCTTCCAGTGCCTCCATGTGGGCCACTGTCCTGGTCCCTCTGCCCCAGGTCTTCACTGGGCCTAAACGCTGGAGAAGGGTCCTCCAGCCACCCCCACTCCTGCCAAACAGGCCAAGAGGCAATGCCCTGGCAGCCCCTTGCACATCCTGGCCGGTTGGCTCAGCCAGGGGATCCTCTCGGCAACCGAAAATCCTGCGTATTAGGGATTAGTCCGATTACCTTAAGCGGCTCAAGCAAATAAAGCATAATGTGGGCACCACCAGCTGGGATTTTCATGAGAGAGTTCTGCAAAGGGAGAGGAGAGAGGAGGTGGTGGCTCTGACAACCAGGGGCGGGGCAAGCGGGGCAGCAGAGGAGACAGGCTCCACCCAGAGTCTTCCTAAGGTTCTCTGCTAGGAGCATCCTGAGCTGTGTGAACAACTGCCCTTCATCAGTCTTTGTGGGAGAAAAAAGGTGACAGCAGAAAAGGCCAGCTGACCTTTAACAAGTCGCTTACCATCTCTGTGCCTCAGGTTTCCTGTCTCAAATTCAAGGGGCTGTGCAAACACTCCCCAAGGTTCTGTCTGGCCTGACCTTGAGGTCTGAAGTGTAAGTCCCTCACTAACACGTGTCTGGTGGTGTAAAATGCTCGGGGAGGGCAGTGCGCCGATGGGGGCCACGTTCTCTACTTGGTGCTTTAGCACCATCTTACAAGTCTGAAAGGCAGGACTGCTATGAGGCCCACAGAAGTCTGGTAATTTCCAAGGTCACTCATCTTTTTCGTGGCAGAGCTGAAATTTAAATCCAGTCTATTCTGAGACTGAAGGCCATGTTTTTCTTCTGTCCCTTACTGCCTTGGGATAGGCAAAAAGTACAAGAAGAGAAGGGATCTCCTTAATAAATGCTGCTTCTTACTGCCACTGAAGCAATCGCCCTATGGGCTTCTAAATAACTCTGCAATACAGACATCTCAATCTGGATAGCCATGAATGGACAGGGTGCTGGAGAAATGGTCTAGGGGCAGGGTTCCAACCTGGGAATGGAATGACGACCCATTAGACATAATATCCATGGGAGGTGTTCACAAATGGCCCCATGTGCTGCTCAAAATTAATGTCAACCCCACACTTTCAGAACCAACACATACATCTCAGTTAATACCTCACATCTGTCCAGCCTGTGTGGCTCAGTGGTTGAGTCTCAACCTATGAACTTGGAGGTCACTGTTCAATTCCCAGTTGGGGCATATGTCCGGGTTGCGGGCTTAATCCCCAGTGTGGGGCATGCAGGAGGCAGCCAATCAATGATTCTCTGTCATCATTGATGTTTCTATCTCTCCCTCTCCCTTCCTCTCTGAAATCAGTAAAAATACATTTTAAAGAAAATACCTCACCTCTGCAAAATTATTATTTCCTTTTCCTTCAATCAGCTTAATGAAACAGGAACATAAAATGACAATCCAGAGTTCATATCAGGGCTTTGGAGACTTAGAATGGGACTAGCAGAGACCTCAGCACTGCTCCCTCAGCCCGAGTGACCTGGGCTGGGCCTGTGTCAGCCTGCTCACCGGCAAAGATGCCATGGCTCTGCTGCTAGTCTGCAGAGCAGCCTGACCTGCCCGGGAAAGAAAATCATCACAGTGGCCCAGTCAGAAGACCAACAGCACATTTGTTTTCCAGTAGAGCAATAACTTGTAATTGCACCAGGCAAGTCTGAGGCAGGGCCGGAAGTTCAGATGGATTACTAATGGGTATAATTTTCTGAATGCCCTATGTTATCTTGGTTAATCCTGTTCACAATACTGCACATTAGGCTCCATTATCCCCATTTTGAAGATTAACAACTGAGGCACGAAGGCTTCCTGAAGATCCATGGTTAGCACCATGGCTTTACTGAGGCCCACTGAGCTCCATACCAGTCCCTTTCCTTGTCGGAAGAGCCTTACGTTTCATGGAAAGGCGATTTAGTACAACTTCTGGTTTCTAGGAGAGCACTCAAGGCCCTTCAAAAAAAAGTTTTTAAAAAATGAAATGAATCTCAGTCACAGATCTGTTGAGGTCAGAGCTGTGAAAGGCCTTAGAACTTGATTCCCTGCCTTTGTTAAGGAAGAGCCAAAGGCCACACAGGGCAGAAGCACAAGAAGCTGTGGAGAGTCCCACGAGGCCAAGAGATGGCCCTAGAAGAGTAGGAAGCAAGTCACTCCTTCCTAGCCTGTTTCCTTCCTCCACAAACATCTATAAGAATCAACCATGATGATGCAGGAATGCAAAGCCCTTTGGTGGGGCTCAGTTAATAGCAGTTATTATCAGCTAAGTGCCAGGCAATGCATTTGTATGACCTTGAACAATGACTTGCCCAGTTCTGATCAGCTAATAACAAACTGATCAGGTTGTGAATCCATATTTTCCAAACAACAAACTTGATCTCTGTCCACTTCACCCAAGTGGAGGCCTAATCTGGTTTCTAGTCAAGACAGACTAGATATGGATAACTAAGGAAACTTAGTTATGATATGGATAACTACAGGAAATCCACCCTCATTTTCATAAAAGAAGGCAGACATTTCTATGTCATGGCCATGTTAACTTTTATGACTCAAGTTAGTGGAGAAAAAGGCAAACTGAATCAAAACAAGGATGTGAACATGGTTGAGGAACACCCGAATGCTACCCAAAGATGTCGAGTTTAAATCTTCAAGCGACCAGCTCATCTTATCAGAGGCGATAGGCCCTTCCTCTCTCCCACCTTCTCCTGGCTCCTGAAAAGCATCCCAGGACAATTTGGAAATGTTCCCACTTCCAGAAAGGGCTTTCTGGAGAGAGAGACAGAGACAGTGGAAGGGTCAGGAGGGAAGAAGCAGGAGAAGGAGGGAAGCCCATTGCCACCTGTGAATCGGGATGCAGATCTGGTTCGGGTGGGAGGATGGTTCACCAGCCTCTGGTCCTGAGGTCCCTGAGGTGTGGGCCACGGCTCCAGGAAGCAGTTTGAAAATAGATGTGGCAGCACAATGTAATGTATGTGCCAGGGAAAGCCGCCCACACTCCTCTCCAGGGGAAAACTGTCCTTTTCTTTAACACGGTGCCATCGCTCTTTGTTGGGTGAGAATATGCCCTTTTAATGAAACGGCGCTGATGATAGAGCTGGGATTTGACAGTATCTTTTTCATGCCCTTGCTTGTAAAAATAAAAAGCTGGCCACCCGGTGATAGTCTCTATGCTTTTTAAAGTTTAATTTAGGATCTCAGGGGAAGCCTAGGAACCATTCACCAAGTCCTCACTCTGCAGATGGGAAATTAAGGCCCAGAGAGGCCATGCTCATAGTGACTGTACCCCCACTATATGGGCCCCAGCGTATGTCTGTCACACCCATCCGGGACAGCCTCGGGGTCAGGAAAGGTGAGGTTTAAGGGACAGAGACAAGGTCCCTCGGGGTTCCAGCAGCTCACCAAGTGCTGGCCCGGGGAGCAGGAGAGAAAGGAATGCATCAGTTTTCAGGGCTCAGGGCCATTCGAAAGGGTCCTGAGCTCTTGGACTCACTGCTGGATCCTAAGGCCCTCCCTACCACCTCAGCAGACAACCTAAACCACCTCCCTGGAAACAGTGCAATTGTTGTCAGGGCCCCAAACCATCATCCAGGGGTAAGTGGAGAGAGAATGTACCAGCAGACAACAGATGAGATGAATTGCTTGTGGGTGAATGCTGCCCTCCAAGTCAACAGACAGAAGCAACATGGAGTGAAAAGGTGACTTGTGAGCAATCTAAGTTACAGCCCAATGTCCAAACGAAACAGGTCATTTTATCCCTCGTGGCTGCAATTTCCTCAGCACGCTTCCCACCACCTGACCTCACACGGGGCTGTGCTCTTCTCCTCCAGGCTCCACTGCAGTGCAACACACACTCCAGGGGGCATGTGGCCCATCTGCTCACTGCATAGCCTCAGAGCTAGAGCAGTGCCTTGCACAGTGTGGGAACCCGATAGTGTGTTACAGAATGATTGAACAAATGCTGGGTATTGGTTGTCTTCTGCCTTGTTTTCACTCTGTTCATATTTTCTGGAATCTCACAAATCCTCCCCAGTTCCCACCGTCCGGAGCACAGAACTCCAACTCCTCCCAGCCTGGCCTTCGGGCCTACAGCCTTGCTTGCCCACCAGAGTTCTCTGGTGGGGCTTGGTCCTCCTGATCTCCACACCATTGTTGCCTGCTTCTCCTGTTCCTGGGATGCCCTCTCCATCGCTCTCCACCCATCGTCATCTCCTTAATCAAATCCCAGGGGCTCAATAAAGTCCTCTCCCTGCCCCAACTCCAGTGCCAGACCTGTTCCCTTGCTCAGCATGTCTTTTTAGACCTCAGCGATTACATTTTTTCAGACTCTTCCATCTGCTGGACTTAGATGGGGTTTGGCTTCAGGTCAAAGGAGCTGTCAAAATTAGGCCGTCCCACTGCCTTTGCCAATGACCGCCATTCAGGAAATCAATGCCTAGCAAGTCAGAGAGAAGTGAGGAGGCAGACGGATGGCTGGGTTACCAGGCTCACTGATACCCTCAGGAGGAGCCATATCAATGGCCACCCCTAGTGGGGGACCAGGCTCTGATCTCCAGGGCTCCACACAGCTGCCTGTCTCCCTCTGCTTGGGTTTTGCACCCCCCGCCCAGGAGGCCTTGTTGAGCTCCGAAACCTCAGCCTCCTATGTGCCTAGGTCCCGCTCTAGTCTGTACCTAGGTTTCCAACACAGCAGCCAAATGCAAGAGTCCAGGCTGGCTGTTAATGTGAAATAATAACAATAATTCAACAAATAGCCCGGGAAGAGGGAGGGGACTTCTATTTCTATTGGGTTCAGATGGCTGCTTCTCCTTCTCTTTCTAGATCCCTGAGGGGAGTGAGGAATGGAGAGCCCCCCAGTACTGCAGAGCCTCAGCCCTTTTCTTGGCACTCCTAGACCCATCAATCTCCTCCTTGTGGCCTGGGACCGCCCCCAACCCTGAATGTCAGGAGAGGCTAAGCAGCTGTGAGAACCTTCTTTCTCAAAGGTTTTTCCAAAATTATATCAGGTTTCTTTCTACCCCAGCTCGTCAGCGGGGACTCTTTTGCCTAACATGGTTGAGGAATGTCTTAGAAACCGGTGTAATTCGGCCTGGCTTCAGATGCGGTTTTCCACCCAGACAGCACACATCGAGTGTCTGGACGTGCTGGCTCCTATCTCTGGGACACCCACACCCTTTCCTAGTCTCCGTACCTCAGTCAGGAGGGCTTCCTTCACAAAGTGGCGGGTGCAGCCCAAAGAAGTCAGATACAGAAAACAAGCCAACGGGAAGCCTAAAGGTGCACAATAGGGCCTCCCTCCCCACAGCAGCCCTCTCTTCCCCCAAATTTTCTGAATTTGCAAATCTACTTGTGATGCACCAATAATTAAAGAGCAAAAATGCACATAAATTTTGGAGGGCACACGCCCTTCTCCTAGAAGAGAGGGCAAAGCCTTCCAGCCTGCTCTTCCAATGCAGATTACTTCTCCCCTCGTGCATGTGCAGACTAGCTTCCTTCCACAAATACAGACTCTCACCAAAGGGGTCCAAAGATAATTGTTAGAACATGCAGTTTCCCAAAGATTACTGAATGTCAAGATTACTGCTGAATTATTTCTGAACTGTTGTTCGTCCTGCTACACTCTTGCCTGAGGACCCACAACCTCCTCCTGGACAAAAATAAACATTTTCTTCCTCCATTAGTGCTCTGTCTCCTGGGCTGAGAGGGCCACACCAGGTGGGTACAGGAGGAAGGTAACTTCTAAATCTCCAAAGTCTCCGACTATGAAGATCTAGCAACTGCAGTGAGATAAGGGCACTGTGGTCATCACCTGAGCCCGTACCTACACGCCCCAGCTTTCCATGACAACTATCAGTCTGCCCCAAGCACTCATGAAGTTGAGATCTCATCTGTGTGGGTGCTCTAGGTCCTAGAGTCTAGTAGAAAGGTCAAAGTGTTGCCTGAATCCCCAGTCTTTGCTCTTCTTCATCTTCTGCAGCTGCTTTTCTGACCCGAAGCTAGACAGAGGTGGTTATTACTAAGATTTCGTAGCACAGATACATCAAATGTGAGCAATAAGTCAAGGAGAAGGGACACATGGGAAAGCTTCTGGGGACACTGGCAATGTTCTGCTTCTTGATGCCGTAGGTGGTTACATGGATTCTCATATGATTATTCACCATTTTGTACTTTTATATGTATATGCCTTTCTGTATATTTGTTTTATTTCACTATTTTTTAAAGACTTTAAAGAATGAGTCAGCCAAACTGTTCTTCAGCAACCCATCATGCTTGCCCACATTTGTTAAGTATCCTCTGGCACAGGACGGCGGAAATAACCCTGTGTCAGAGCCTGAACAACAGGACCAGGAACCAGAAAAGCCCCGCTGAAGTGACTGGTCTCCAGACAGCCAGGAGCCAGGAACCAGCCAGAAAGGGAAGTCAAACAGAGGTTAAAGGCGATGAGAGAGTCATAGGATCAATGGGATAGAAAACCCAAGAGCACCTGCTGATGCCCTGAGGTCATGAAGTGAGGGAGGCAGGGCCCTGGACATCAGAGAAACAGTGAGCCTGCTTCGCACAGCCCTGCCAGCCCACTCCTGAGAGGTGCTCACGACCTTGGCACAGCCTCGGCATGGCCTCAGCATTGCCTAGATTACAGCATCAGGCACATTAAGCAATCTGGATGTGAGACAAGTTTCCAAACCAGCTCTCCACCCTCCATGAGCCTCCACTTATCACTCATTCCGGCCACACTGCTCCCCTGGTCCTTCCCTGCACACACCTCACACTGTTACAAGTCCATCGTTACGTCCATATTGGAAATCTGACACATCCTTCACGATGCAATTTAAAAGCCACCTCCACCATGAAGCCTCTACAGATCTCTTAACTGGAATGGACATCTCCCAGTGGTGTTCACGCAACACTTCCTCTGTCCCTTCAGAGTGTTATTTTTTCCTCTAGTTATTAGCCTCATTCCATGTAACCACTGTGGATACAGCCATCATCCCCCAGATAAGAGTCTTAAGGTCAGAAACTGGATCTTATTAGTTCTCATATCTGTAGAATATGTATATGTATATATATTAGAATATATGTGTGTATATGTATTTTAATGTCTACATCTAGCACTGTGCCTAATGAATATGCAACAGGTATGCAATAAGCACTCAATGTTTACTAAGAAAGCAGAGTCCAAGAGCATGCAGGCCAAGCACCTAAGCTGCCAAGGAGCACACAGGGCCTGGAGGGAGGAAGCGTGAGCATCACGCTTCCTCACAGCCATGCACTTCTCTCCACCCTCTCTCCCCTAGTTCACTTCTAAGCTTCCTAATTACTAGCACGTTAACCACTCTGGTTCCAGCCCCCATCCATTCTCCACACTGAAGCCAGAGAATTCTCCCAAAGTGTAGACCAGTCATATCATTATTCCTGTGCCTAAAGTCTTCAATGAGTCCCCGTTGCTCTAGGGGTCAAGTTCAAAGTCCTAGGCATGGCCTTCCAAGGTGTTCTTGCATAGCTGGCCTCTGCCTGGGATCTGGCCACGTATGGGGCCACTCCTGGCCTCACCTTCTTTATGCTCCAGCCATACTGGACTTTCTTCCCTCCCTTCAATGAGTGGTCCTCTTTTCTGACCCAAGGATTTACATGTACTACCTCCTTTGCCTGTAACAACCCTCTCCATCCAATCACATTCCAGACTTCTAACTCATCCTTAAGATCCTTCTCCAGAAAGCCTTCCCTAAAGCTCCTGCCCCTCCCCCTGCCACCACCCCCACCACCAGGGAAAGCCCCAGTTCCGTGGTCTTTGCACTCTTCCCCCGTAACACTCAAGTCACCTGCAAAAGACTTGTTCAGCCCCTCTTTGCTTCAAACTGTTTGCAAACTGTTTCTGTAAAGGGTCAGAGAGATTATATTTTGGGCTCTATGGCCTATATGCCCAAAATATATAGAGATTATATATGGTCTCTATAGCAACGACTCAATTCTGTCGTAGAGCAAAGTGGCCGTAGATGATATGTAAACACATCAGAGTGGTTATGTTCCAATAAAATGTTATTTATGGACATTGAAATTTGAATTTTATATATTCAAATGTGAAGGTTCACATTTCATGAAATATATTTCATTTAAATTGTTTTCTAACTATTTTAAAAATGTAAAAACCATTCTTAGCTCACAGGGTATACAGAAACAGATGGCAGGCCCAACTTGGCCCGCGGCCTGCAGTTTGCTGGCTCCTGCACGAGGCTGTAAGTTCTACGGAGAGAAACTCTGTCTTGCTTGCTGATGTATTCCCCTAGCACCAGGCCTGCTTCTTAGAAGGTGATTCATAAAAATTTACTAAATGCCTTGCTGTGTGGACAAGAGCAGAACACCAGTCCAATGGATACTTCGCACAAGAGGGACAGCTCTTTCTTCAACAAAATTTGGAAATGCTACTGTCCCCTTCCCAAAATTGTCAACATCAAGGGCATAAAGCATATCAAAAGAAACTTGTTTGATTCAGATCAACACAGTGCTTCCCAAACTCATTGTATCAAAGAACTTCCTACTTTAACCCAAAACATCTACCAGTAACCATGGGTAACCGCATTAGAAAGTACTGCTGTGAGGAAAAAAGGCAATGACTTAGAAGAATGGTTCTCAAACTATAATGCGCATCAGAATCACCCGGAAGACCTGTTAAAACAGATTGCTAGGCCCCAGCCCAGAATTTCTGATCCAGTAGGTCTGGGGTATGGCCTAAGAATTTAATTTCTCATAAGTTCTCAGCTGATATTGATGCTGCTAGTCTGGGGACCCTACTTTGAGAAACACTGGTCTGAAAAAAGGACCTTCCAGGCATAGGTCCTTCACCTGAGGATTCCTCCTGCTTCCAGTGCCTGAATTCCAGGAGAAACCCAACTGTCCACTTCCTCACACCAGCTGATGAAACCTTGACCCATGTCTCCAGCATTAGGGCAATGCAAGGGAATGGGTTACACTGTGTCCCCCCAAATTATGTTTAAGTTTTAACACCAAGTACCTGTGAATGTGCCTTTAATTGTAAATAGAGTCTTTGCAGACACAATCAAGTGAGTCTTTAATCCAATATCCCTGATGTCCTTACAAGAGGAGGAGAGAGGGACACAGGGAAGAGGATGCCATCTGAAGACAGACATAAGAAGAAGGCCATGTGACGGCAGAGGAAGAGACTAGTGTGATCAGCTACAATCCAAGGAACACCAAGCATGGACCATAAAGGATAGACGGCCAAGGGTGGACCGCCACCACCAAAAGCTACAAAAAGGCAAAAATGGATTCTCCCATACAGGTTTCGGCGGGAGATGTCCCTGCAAATCCTTGATCCTTGACTTCTGGCCTCAAGACTGTGAAAGAATAAATGTCTGTTGTTTCAAGCCACCTAGTGTAGCACCCTTTCCCCCAGACAGAGTGCCCCTTTATCATCACAGCGCTCGCTCTCTCTCTCTCTCTCTCTCTCTCTCTCTCTCTCTCTGTCACACACACACACACACACACACACACACACACACACACAGCCAAGATGAAGCTCTGGCCAAGCCTTAACTTTGTTGGGTGTCCATATGAACTGCAAGAGAACAACTTAACAACTTGTTCAGCTCTCTGATCCTTTGTCACCTCTAGCTGGTGGGTGGGGTGTTTGAGCTGGAGTCTCTAAGGAAATTAGATGACCTAATGAGTATGATGTTTTGTTGGACTCCTGTCCTGGGGCTGGTTTTGGCAAAAAGCATGTGAATTACTTTTTAGTTTAAAAAAGCCAATAAGGCCCTGGCCAGGTAGCTCGGTTGGTTAGGGCATCATCCCAATACACCAAGGTTGAGAGCTCAATCCCTGGTCAGGGCACATACAAGAAGCAACCAATGGATGCATAAATGAGTGGAACAACAAAGCAATGTTTATCTGTCTCTCTCTAAAAATCAATCAATAAAAAAATTTAATAACTTCTTAAAAAGTCAATAATAAGTTAAAGAGACTTGGCTTTCCACCATCCTGGCTCCAAAGGTCCCATTTCTCACCCGGAGATGCTCACAAGGGCTTCCCAGTCACATGTAAAGAATGTTTTACTCCTCTGGTCTGAGCTAGAAATGCCTTCTCTAATCGATATGGAAACAGATTAGCAGTATATATTTTCACAGTCTGAGTACCCTGGTTTTAGTCCCAAATTATACCCCTCTCCTTTGGAAATAAAAGGGTTATAATTTTTATTCTCAATATAGGCAGACATAGTTATGTGCCCAATACCTTAGGAAGGCACCAAGAAGGGACTATGGACACAGCCTGTCATTGTTGATGGACAGAAAGGGAACACCAGGAAGTGAGGAGTCTATATTCTCAAGCTCAGAGGCCACAGAATGAAAACTCAGAACCAAACAAATGCCTTCCTTGCCTCTACAATCCATGCCAAACCAGGCTGGCAGCTCACAGGAGCTGGTGTGAACCTGAAACGCTTCACGTGTTTTATAGGTGGGCCAAGCCATGGTTTCTGCTCAGATCATGGGATTTTTCAGGAGGTTTCTCCCACTCCAAGGCCCTTGAAAATAAGAGAGGGCTCTGATTCTTTGAGATGGCCAGGGCAGAGACACACCATCCCCCCGGACATTAACTGCCTCCCTCATCTCTTCTAAGGCCAGTATCCAGTTTCCAAATGTCCAGTTGATCATCAAGAGCACATTAGCCTTCAGCCAGGAGAGTGGACTTCCAGAACACTCACATCTCAGCCTAGACTATGGAGTGGAGAACTAATCTTGCCAGAGCAATGTGTGCTGTCACAGGACACAAGCAGTACTGGGCTTGCAGATTTGTCTCACTTTATGTTTGTTTTGTTTGTATTGAAATTGAATTTGACATGCAAACTGCAGCAGGTTAGCCACCCTTTGCAGGGTTTTGTGAGGATTCTATGAGATGTGTCTGGTACATTACCACCAACTCATCAATCACTTACTATGGCCAGTACAAATCTAAGAAACACACATGCACTAATCCTTTTCCTCCGTATAACCCTTACTAAGATCCCCCACTCTGCAGATGAGAACGCAGGCACTGAGAAGTCAAGGCACTTGCCCATGGTCACACAGCTCCAAAGCTAATGAGCTGAGCCTAGGCAGATGGCTGTGGAGCCTTGCTTTCCTCAAAGAGATCGGCTGCATCCCCATAGGGGGTCTCGGGAGTTAGGAATGAAGATCTATATTCTTTCCTTCCATCCTTCTTTCCTTCCTCCCTACCTCCCTCTTCCTTCCTTCCTTCCTTCCTTCCTTCCTTCCTTCCTTCCACAATGTCCCTGTGTGTCATTCAGAGAGGAAGTGCTCACAGTAACTTCTCAGACGATAAAATGCAACCTCTCCTCCCAGGAGTTGAAGATCTATCAGGGCAAATAAGACAAGTGCTCAAAACTAAATAAAGGTAGGTATGACCTGGGAGAGGAAGGATGAGCGTGGAGGAGGCTGTTAAAAGGTAGGAGACAATCTGTGGAACAGGCTGATTTCATGAAGGAGGCGAGAGGAGGTGGGATTTCTGCCGAGCCCTGAAGGATGGGCACGGTTTTGACAGATGCACACAGCACGGCTCAGTCTAAATTAGGGCCCCTTTGTTCTCTTTCTCTCAGGAACCCATTTGTTTCCTTTGTTGGACTCTGCAGTTACAAATTCATGGATATGTGGGGATTTATTTGTTTAATGCTGGTGTCCTCACTAGACCGTGTACCCAGGAGGAGAGGCAGTGTGCTACCGTGTTTGCGTTATCTTATACACCCTGGGCTTTGAACCCCCTGGGCCTGGATCAGAGTAGGCACGTGAGAGGTATTCCTTGAATGAAGGAATAAAGCCATAAATGGATGAACAAGGAGGCAAGTGTTGGAGGGCTAGCGGTTGCTTCCAGGAATGACACATATGTGTAGAGACAATGCCCAGATCCATCACTGCAGTAATTCCAATCCTGTTCCCTCACCTGAGTTTTCTCTCCTGTGGGAAGCTTTTCATGACCACTCCACCTCCCCTAGGCTTCCCCCCCATTCCTAGGATACTACTGTTCAGGATCCTCCGTCATTTTTGTCCACAGTGCTTGGGGGAGACATGGGTGCTGAGTGAAAGTCTACAAAAGCCTGCCTTCTCACTGTCCTCATTTGCTCCCCCTGGGCAAGTGCCAATCACCCACACCCAACCTGGAAGCATGAGTCAGGGTGGGTCCCCCTAGAGGGGCCCAGGACCCCCTTGTTATGGAGAAGGCTGAGATCCTTAGTTTCTCTGTGCTGAGCTGGATGACTGAGAGACCTAAGGATTCCTACAGTTTTCGAGGACTTTCTTCCAAAGACAAGAGGGCATTTACTAGTAAAAATGCCTGGCTCTCTGCTGGGCTGTGCAGCCAGTTTAGAAGCTTCTTTAACAGTATTTCGAGGAAGGGCCGGTGTTTGTCATGGGCTCTCAGTCCAGGTAGGGCCTTGGCTTCTGAGCCTGAGAGAGGACGATTCAGGACTGGGCCAGAGCAGGCTAACACATCTCAGACCTCAGCAACACCTACCAGGCCTGCAGGAGCCATCAGGAAACGGATCTCCATAGTGGATGCCTGAGTCATGCCTTGGGTGAGCCTGGGGTGTCACAGAGCTGGTGTGCTTCAAAACACTCCCTCTGCCCAGTGGAGAGGACAGTCCCTTTCTCAGGACAAGGAAATGACTGAAGCAGCCACATCTTAAAAGAAAACAGTGGCAGCAGGCCAAGGACACAATGTGTCCACTGGTTCAAGAGCACAGGCTTTAGCCAGACCAACTGGGTCTGGGGCCTCGCTGGACCCCCTCCTTCAATATCTGTTTCCCCATCTATAAAATGGGCATGATGTTCCTCACTTCACCGGATTGTAGGACATATGTGGAAGACTTTGCACAGTGGCTGGAATATATTTACAGCAAGAAAATAGTTGTCAATAATCATGATGAGAAGAATTTAAATGGAGTAATTTTCAAGGCCTGCTTCTGGGAAAGCTTTCTGTTAGGCAAATAAAGCTCCAATGACTCGTTTTTATATAACAAACAAGTATCTATGGTGGCTCTGTGCCCGGCACTGTTCTCACCATTCAGTAAACACCAACTTAATCCTCAGAACAACCTTATGCAGTGTGTACTATTATTGTGCCCATTTTACAGATGAGGAAACCCAGCCAGAGAGGTTAGGTGGTCTACCCAAGGTCACAAAGGTGCAAAAGGATGAGTCAAGCTGAGATTTAAACCCAGGCATATTTAAACACTGGAATCCATGCTCTTAATAATGGCTACATTACACTGCTCCATTCTTATTGGTGTAGATGTTACATTCTCTTGTCTTGTTGGGCAACCGGGCTCTCTGACGGAAAAGGAAGAATCTGGAGGACCAGTAGGAGCCTCCTCGCTAACATTTTTGAAGCCCCTGAAGTACCTAAAAGTATCCAGCTCAGAGCGGGTACACAGCCAACCCTTGCTGACTGACCAGCCCAGTCCTGCGGTGCCACTTGCCTCCTTCCACCCATGTGCCAGCTGAGACTCAAAGAGCCGAGCCTGCATGCCTCTCTCTGAAGCGTCTGCTGAATGCCAAGCTTCCCTCCAGGACAGTGCTTTCAAACTGTGACCACCATGCAAAGTAAGAAAGAGGTTTTACATCATGACCCATACACATCTAGCACATGAGTAATTGCAGCAAAGGACTCATGGAACAATGCCTAACCTTATTACAAGAGATGCACTTTCCTATCTTCCTTTTCTTTAGCATTTGTTGCAACCGCTAAATTGATTTTATAATCTACTTAATGGGTTGAGGCCATGACTTGAAAAATAATTCTTCGGGGGGTTCATTTCTAACATGAGGCACGTGCAATTTCTGAGCACAACGCGTAGCAACTCTCCCCCAAGGAAGAGCTAGACAGCCCTGCCTACTGAGGGTGAGCACCATGGTGCTGCCACAGCCTGGATGGGCCCTGGGACCCTCCCCCGAGCCCTGAACCTGGCTGGAGTGCTAAAGCCCTAGAGACTGGGTACAAGCTGATAGCTAAAGGCTGGATTCAAGCCAGCACAGAATTAAAAGCGTGTCTTTAGAATCTGCTGGAAGTGAGTTCGAATCCTAGCTCTGCTACAGTTACGAACTTCGGTGGGTTCTTAACTTCCCTTGAGTCTCAGTTCCCTCACCTAGAAATGGGGGTTGTTAATATCCCCTCCCCCGCCCCCGAGGGTGAGTGTGTGGATTAGCTGAGATGCAGAAAGCACTCAGAAGACTGCCAGGGCTCATAAGACTGAATGGTGCTGATCACTGGTGGTCTTTGCAGCCCCCTTAACTGGCTCACACACCTTACAAGGTACTTCCCACCCTTCTCTGAGTCTCCATATTTATAGACCCTGCAACATGCAGAAGAAATAGCAGCCCCCCACCCCCCCGACACGTGTTCACACTCAAATGGCTGAACCAACTAAGCAAGGGCTCAGGGCTTCACCCATTAAGCCACCCATCACTGAGTATCCTTTTAAAGAAGGTGTTTCCTACACTTTCCTCCAGGGCCAGGGAACAATACAGCTTGTTGCATGAATTTCACTCATTTGATCCCATCTGATACCTCTGGACACAGGACAAAGCTCCCTCCTCTACGAATGGGGAAGACGGAGATGGGAACTCCCGGCAAGGCTCCCCCAGGGCCCTCCTGAAGGTTCCGTCCCTGGCAGCTGGACTGTGAGCCTGCCATCACTGCCTACACTGCCTCCCGAGGGAGGAGCAAGCTTCTC
This sequence comes from Corynorhinus townsendii, assembly GCA_026230045.1. Lineage (NCBI taxonomy): Eukaryota > Metazoa > Chordata > Mammalia > Chiroptera > Vespertilionidae > Corynorhinus > Corynorhinus townsendii. The sequence continues at coordinate 101,992,236 of JAPDVU010000008.1, read as the reverse complement.
GAGGAATAGCTCAGACCCCTGAGGATAGCGAGGCCCCTGCGATGAGAACAGGCACAGCACTAATGGGTGCAGGGCAGGCAGGAAGTGACTTCCCCTCAGGTGGCCCAGTGGTAGCAGAGAATCCTTAGACAAAGTGACTTCTGAGGCAGGGAGGCCTTCCGGGGTGCACCCTGAGACAAGGAGGGCTGGTTTCCCTGGAGCTGCCCACAGGAAAATGCGTTTCTGTGAGAGGCTAATCAGTCAAGACAGCGCCTGCTTCAGGTATAATTGCGCAGGGCCCATGTGGGTCTCTGGGTCAGCCCACAATGGAATTTCCATCAGCTGTTGTGTTTTGGCCACTGGAGGAAATGTGTGCTGGGAGAAGGAGGAAAATGGGGAGCAGGAAAAGCTGAGTAGCCATAAAAACCATGTGTGATTTTAAAACTTCAAAAGGATGAGGAAATCTGGGAGCTGGAGATTCTTCCTGGAATCAGCTCCGGCTGCGGGAGCAGCGTCTGGCAGGCTGTGGGCTTTGAAGTCCAAGTTTCTCAGGCAATAGAGCAAAGTGAGCGGCCCAGCTTGGCCACTGAGGATGGTAACAGGACCCAGGGAAGGGAGATTTCGTGTTCTTCTCACCTAGACACCAGCCCATGAGCCACCATAAATGCCAGACCATGCTTGCTGAACATATGGCTATGTGGACATGTGGGCCTTGAGCCAGGAGTAGGCAAGTATCTACAGGAGGAGATAGAATCGCCTCTCCTGCCCTCCAGAGAGCAATGCCATTCAAGAGCCAGAGATCCCACAGGGTACACTGGTGTACCAAGTTGGGGAATATCACCAAACCACCCAATCCCCCAAGTATTAGAGCTGGGGGCGGAGGCTTCAGGGACTACACAGTCCAGGGTTTCTTAACCTTGGCACTATTGACATTTTGGCCAGATAAGCCTCTGTTGTGGGCATCTGCCCTGTGTTGTAGGATGTTCGCAGCATGCCCAGCCTCTACCACTGGATGCCAGTAGCACCCCACCCCCTTCCCAGTTGTCCACAGTCTAGGCAACTAATATGTCACCAGGCACTGCCAATGTCCCGTAGGGGACAAAATCACCACTGGTTGAGAACCACGGATCTGGACTAGTAATTCCCAAAGTAGATTCCGAGGAACATGAGTTCAATAAGCTCCTCTACAACACAAGTGTTCCATGGTCCACTAAGTTTGGGAATCACTGAATAGTGCACCCCCTTAGCTATTCTCCATACTAGTGTGTTAAAGCCCTAAAAGTTCTCTGCAAGAAGAAGAAACCAACTTAGCAACTTTGTTTAAGCTCATATTTTAACCTAATCTTTTGCATACTTTCTCAAATAAAACCTCTTTTTGTTATCTAATTACAACTTTAAGAGCTGGTGTCCCAAAGAACACATTGTGAGATTTCGATACATGTGTATGCGCAGGTGCATGCATGCAATATACCAGGCAACCCATCCTCCCCCAAACCAGCTGAAGCAATAAGCCAGTCACATTTCTAAGCCCTATTCACAGGTGAGTGGCAGTGCCACGTCTGTATTCCTGATTCCCAGCCTACCTTCCCCAGCACAGATTATTGGCATGTTACCCACAGCAAGATACAGGGGTCTATCCTCCCTGGGCTGTGTCACAGTTTGGTTCTACCAACACCATAACAATATCCCCCTAGGAAGCCAGGGCTGGTGAAATAGGAACATGAATATTCCTCAGGAGAGCAAGCAAGGCTGCACTCGCTGCAGGCAGCGTCGGAAGGACCTCACAGTGGTGATCACGGAAACTGCGGGTGGATGCAGGGAGATGCCACTGTCTCAGCATCACATCCACGCACCCCTCAGCAGCCCTTCTAAGTGCAATTCCCACTAGGGTTGATCCACCTAGCTCTCGTATGTACTGATACAGTGCACCTTTGTACTGTAGCCGCTACAGAATAGGCTGAAAGGGGTATGTCAGTCACAAGAGGCCAAGGCCTTGCCCATCAACACGCCTGACTAAAATTCACAGATCAATTAACACAGTCCATCTCCCCTGTCCCATCTGTCTCTTCATGATTTCCTTGGGTCACATTCCACCACAGCTCTCCCAGGCTCCGAACAACTACATTTTGGGGGATGTCAGCTGTTCCTTCCCGCAAGTGTCCACCATCCATCTCTGCATTTCCATTATTTCCAAGAGATAAGAGATTAATTTCCAGCTCAGATCAGCTGGCCCACTGACCCTCCTGAAGGTGGCAAATCCAGGTGCCAGCTTCCTGTGCCTCTGGGCCACACCACACGCAGTGGCTGATGGTCTCCAAGAGCAAGCACTGGAGGGCCACCGAGGGGCTCCCATTCTCAGGCTTCAAAACAAAAATATGATATGGAGAGGGTAACTGTCGATGGTGTGATGTTGCTACAGTTGTGCATGGGAGTGAAATGTAATTGTTACCGCGAGGCCTCCAGTGCCAACACCCATGCGGCGCCAGGGAGCAGAGGAGGATCCCAGGGATTGTTCTGGTCCTTCGTGATTTGCCAAACAGAAGGGTATAGGAACAGAAAACGGGGAAGGGTCTAAGTGCAGGGCAGGCTGGGCCCCCATCCTGGTTTACCAAGGCTCCAGCGGGTCTAAAGAATACAGAGGTGACCACAGGAGATGCTGAGCGCTCAGCCCCGGGGCAGCTGCAGCCAGCGGGTGTCTCAACAGCTGCAATAGGAAATCCAGCAGCAACTGCTGGAGTGTGTGCTGCTAGGACATTGACAGCAAAGACCTGGAGGCTAGGCCCCTCAGATGGGAAAGGCATGCCTCTCACGCTGGCAGGATCCCAGACTCAGGCCTACATCTTCACTCTCCTTTCTCTTTCCCTTCCCTTTGCCACACCTTTGAGGTGCTGGGATACGGGCATGCTTCAAGATAAGCCAAAGGGACTTTGCCTCCTTAAGCTTCTTTATTGCTTTGCACAAATTTCACACAATCACCCAGTGTTCCTTCACTCAATCAGCCCATTTTTATTGGCACTATTCTAGGTGCTGGGCATATGGTGCCAAACACGACAGAGGACGCCCTGCTCGCTTGTCGATCCGATTCCATTATGGTGCCTTCTTCATAAAACCTATCTAAACAGTGGTTGTCCCAATTTTACTTCCTCATTTCACAACTGCAGAAGCCAAGGACAGCCATCAAGTGTCAGACTCAGGGAACGTCCAATGGGAAGAGGCCTTGGAGATTAGTGTTGGCGTCACCGTCACACCAAGGAGCAGACTGACATCCAGAAATAAAGAGACTCATTCATCTGACTCAAACCCCTCCGATGGCCAATGAGAACACAGAGTCCTGGGAAAGTGACAGGCCCACGTAGCATCACACGGGAAGGCTGGTGGCTGAGTCAGGCCCAGAAGTCAAAGAACCCAAAAGCATTCACTTTCAACCCAGCTTTTCACCTCCACTGTCATTTTAAAGCGGGGGCATTATGGTACAACTTAAAAAAATAAAAGTGTTGAACTTTCAACATTGTTTTTAATTATCAAAAAGACCCAAAACAGACTTTACTCCTATACCTGGGCAGGAGAGATCACTAGAGGGGCCAGGGGTGGATGAGGAAGAGGGGTGAGGTAAAGGACCAAGTAAGGGTCAGGGAGGGGTCAAGGTCAGGGATAGAGTAGGATGGGGGAGGACAGTCTAGGATGGTTCTGTTCATAATAAGAAGCAGCACTGACTTAATACTTCAAACTGAGGAAGGTCAGGGACTCAGGAATCAGGCAACCATCATGATGTCCGCTTTAATTTTTCAAAACAAGTGATGTCCGTTTTTGACAGGTCATTTTGACATCATCAGTCCCCACAGCGGCATCAAGCCTAAGTGCAGCACAATGTCCTATTGTCCCAAGCCGGGCCCAGGCTACAAAGGTAACAGTAATGCAATCAGAGCCACATCCGGCCACAGAAAGCCTCCCCCTGGGAAGCTCAGCAAAATATTTTATGTAACCTCACTCCCCAGCACAAGCCCTAGCTGCCTGCCTCTTTACAATAACACACAAGGTTGGCCTCAGAGCGTGGGAACCCCGGGTAGGGTCTTAGGCACATTCTCCGACATCTGTGGGTCAGTCTCTCCTTCCGGGCCATGTTCCCCATGGAAGAACCGATTCTGGGATGTCAGATGCACCAGAACAATAGCCTTCCTGCCACACTGGGGAAGAATGCTGGGTCCTGGGCAAGGATCCTGGTCTGGATGGTATGGAATAGAGCTGGAGGTAACCATGGTCTGGAGAAGCAGCCATTACCACGAAGCCCCTTACCTACACTTCCCAAAGCCCAGGCGAGATGCCAGCTCAATGGTCCACCCAGTGTGAGGCCGCCTGCCTGTGTGCAGTGTGGCAGGGGCTCGGGAACCCAGTGCCAATTCTTCTGTATGAAGACATGCCACAGTGTCCTCAGAGCCCCCAGAGCCCGGGCGTGGTGGCTCTCACTCCCAAACCCCCAGGCCCAGCAAAGATGCTGAAAAACCCGAAGCCCGCTGATACGTGTGTTTAATTGATGAATAACATGCCGAGGTCCTAGTGCAGGAGGAAAAAGATGCTGCCCTGCCTTCTAGGAACTTTTTGGCTGCTAAGCGTTGCCCCAATGTGCTGTCAATGGTGAGATCAGAGATGGAGTCCGAGTCAGTGGCTTTTAGACTAACCCAGAAGGGCTCAGTCCTAACCGTGCTGGTCACACAGCCCCGTCACCACCGCCCGAGCAGTGTGTCACCTGAGCTATCAACTATACTGACGCTGTTTCCCTAAGTGAACGTATATTGTTGAATTTGGTGAATGTATTTTAATGAATCTTTGTAAGACTACCACATGTAAAACACTGGGATTACTTGGGGGGAGCGGGGCGGGGGTGGGGAAGAGAAGAAAACCTTTAAAATAAGCACAATGCAAAGCAAAACCCGATCACAAAACTCCAGTGAGATGCCCCCGCTGGCAGAGGCTCCCAACCTCAGCGGCTGCAGGGACAGGCAAGTACTGAGACATGTTCAGGGTCAGCCTGAGACTTTCTCCTTGATCAGCAGACTCCTGGTGAGCCAGTCCTGCCCTTATAGCCGGCACACTCACTCCCCATGCTGTGCTCCCTGCGCGTGGGGAACCCTGGAGCCTAACTCTCCAATTTCTGTTAACACTGGGCCGCTGGCTGAACTAGGCTTCCAAAGTTCCTGCCCGCCTTGCCTGCTGAACACCCTACAATCTTTAGGTTACAATGAGGACGCAAAAGACTAGAGAGGGTGAGAGGGTGCCCAGTGCACCAGCTGGCAGTGACAGAGGGAAGACTTCTCAGTCTTCAGTGATACCATGGAACCCAAATCCTGAGGTAGGGGAAGCTTTTAAAACGCTTGCATTCCCAATCTTAGCCACGAGTAGAATTCACCAAATTACCCCCAAGACATGGAGGCTGTGAATCAGTGTTGGCAGGTGCAGAGAGTGTCTGAACTGGGAAGGGAAGACCAAACTAGGACCGGGCTTCCTTAAGAAGCTGCTGGAGGCAGCGTGCACAACTGGCCACTCCAACACCCATTCCTAAGGAAATAGGGAAGGCCACAGCCACGCGGGCCTTCACAGGCCAGTACCTGGACCTGCTTCTCAATCAAGACAGAACTGGGATAGAGTTCTCAGAATCCCAGGCAGAACTGGGAAAAGGTAACTTACCAGGTGAAACTAGAGGCGTACCAAAGCTAAGACTTATGTAAATTGGAGTTGACTATTTACATTACAAGAAAATTCTCCACTGTCCAAAAGCCATCCTTTGTAGTCCGGCTTCCCAAAAACACGTACGTGTTTGTTAACAGGTTATTAACTCTTTGGCAGGTTCTCCAGCTCCAAAGAAAACTTGTAGGGAAAGGAGGGGGAGAGAACTGAATCCCTGCCCTGTCTGTCTGCCAAGCTTCCAGTAAAGAGCTTTCCATACAGTATCTCAGTTAATTAGCCCTCCCAGAAGGTGAGGAGTGATCATTTGTCCTTTTGCAGAAAAGGAAACAGCACAGAGAAGTACAGTAACTTACCCAAGGTCACACAGCTACTATGGCACCAAAAGCACGGGCTGTTTCCAGCAGCACACAGCACAGCCTTCCCAGGGAAGTGCCATTTGCATTATTATCACAGTGTACAGAATACGCCCTACTGGCACACAATTCAGTAACTGTTTGAAATGAACATAAGTAAATGCTAGGAATGCCATACATAGTAAAGATGATTCAATGGAGCTTAAAACTTATTAAAACATATATGGATCACAGGCGTCAAATACAAATTATCTGAGTATACTAGGCTAGAAAGAGAAGAGATTCCTCATGCCTAAAACCCTACCATTCCAGTCCTAATTCTTCACACACACACACACACACACACACACACACACACGATCCTTCAGCCAAAATGTCCCATTTTAGTAGACTGAAACCCAAGGACTAGGGAAGTATTCCTAGTTTTCCCCTATGCTCCCCCCCACCTCCCACTGCCTCCAGGATCTGGAACTTGTCTGGCCAACCAGAGGGCAGAGCAGAGTGCTTGTTACCAAGGATGAGCCTGGGCTGCTCTGAGTGGGAGTGTGACTTATCCTCCTTCAGGAGGCAAACTCTGGACGTAGGATGGAAGCATTGATTACCCAGCAGTTATCAGGTGGGGCAGGATGGGAGGAAAGAGAAAGGAAAAGACAGGGAGGGGAGGGAGGAGGAGAGGGTAGAACGCAGGAAGCTCAGTTAAAATATACTGTCAGTAGCACAAGATAAAAATAAAAATAGGTTTTTCAGTAATTTAAAGCATTTTTTAAAATAAAACACATGCTGGTGGGATTGTGACCGGTTTTTAAATGACTTTTAAAGTTGTTATTACATCATTTTTACGACTTTAAAATTCTATAGTGGAAAGGTGTAAAACATTCATGGATAGAAAATTCAGAGGGAATGCCAAGGGGAACGTGGTCTGTGATGATTTTATAAAACAGTATTACATGCAGTGCCTAGCATCCTCCTGGGACCCCTGGGAGCCAGAACCAAGGCCCATTGGACCAGGCCTGAAGGATTTCATAGAGCTTGAATGGGCCCTCTGATGGCAGGGCCTAGATACCCCCAGAAAGAGAAAGGGGTACAGAGGGGAGATCTGCCCTGGGCGCCAGGACCAACCTGGTCAGGTGGGATTTTAACGCACCACTTGGCTCTGATGCTGGTGTGCTTTCCACATGCAGGGGCCTTGCGCTCCATCACCGGGCCCAGGAATGAGGTAGGAGGACTGTCAGGGGACTTTCTCATCCGGGGCCTCATTGCACACCTCCAGGGAATGTCATTTCCATAAACAACTATGTGAATGGCCCCCCTGGGGCCCTGCAGAGTGGTGGTATCCTGGCCAACCCCAGTCCATCGGCTCCGGGAAAAGGTGTTCAACCATGAAGAACCCAGCTTTCGCTTGGTGCCCCTTGCAAAGTAAAGACCCTCGGTGGACTGCGTGTGAAAAGAAAGGCCTTGGGGCCAGGCTGCTCAGCACTGGAGTCTCAGTCCTGCCACCCTAGGCTCCAGTACTTCCTGCTGTGTGACTCTAGGAAAACCCCCTACCCTCTCTTGGGTCAGAGCTTTCTCATCTGTACCAATGACGCTGCACCAAAACCAAAGAACAAGCGACCTGTGTGCTGTGTCCACGGCCGGGTAAAGGGGAAGCAGGCCCACTAAGGATCGCAGCAGACACCACCCAGCCCTGTTCTAAGCCTGCCCTTTGCACAGGTTCACTCACTGAATCCTTTCAGTAACTCCATGAGGCCTGTGCAATTTTTAATCCACATTTTATAGGTAAGGAAACTGAGGCACAGAGAAGTTCCGTTTCCTACGGTCACAAGGTTAGTAAAAGGCAGAGCAAGATGCCACTCAGCAGCAGGCTCTGGAGTCTGCCCAGGCCATTGTCATACAACGCTGCCTGCTACAGAGGCCTAAGGCCCTCTCCGCCCGCCAGTAAGACTCAGCCCAACCGAGGTGGCAGGACAAATATGAAGATTTAAATGTTGATGAAATATTTAAATAACCTTTTGAGATAATAGTGGAAAGATATGGCCTGGCAGAGCATGATTAACTGCCAAATGCAGCCAACCAGACAGAATGGCTCTAAAGGTCCTGGAACAAAACAGTGAGGTCATTCTGAGATTGTAGGAAGCCCAGGAGACTGAATAGGAACTGGTTTTTGCAGGGTGAGCAAGATCTAAACAAGCGAAGAAGTGAGAGAGCATTCTAACAAGAAGTAAAATTCCAAGAGGGAGCCCCATATCTGAAGAGGTAGGGGACCCCAAATGACTAAAGGTGCTTAGAAGAGGAGGGCACAGACTGTGCTGAAAAGGTAGGCTGAGGCAGGGCCTCGGGGTAACATGGACTAAGCCAGGCTTGGTATTCTGAGCCTTATCCTGTAGGGAATAGGGAGCCAGGGAGGAGCTGGAGTGTGGGGGGAGAAATATCATGGCCAGCTCTGCAGGTGATTAACTAGACTCACTAGGGGGTGCCAAGGAGGAAACCTGATGCATTATTACAGGTGTTGGGGTCTTGACAAAGGAAAGTAAGAGATTAAGGTCATGATACGCCTCAGAAACCAACTAAGGAGGAGACACCTGAAATCTTCCGTTGGGCGTCTTCTTCCCAGGACTCTTTAGAACTTGGCATTCTGTGTCATCGGGGAGGTAAGCGAATAGGACCCCAAGAGTCCCCCAGGGTCATATCCAGTGAGCAGGACTTTAATGCTATTTTTATCCTTCTGACCAGAAACACACTGGGAAGAAATGAAGCGTGAACATCCACAAGAAGCTCTAAACTTCCTTCTCCTATTAGCCATGCGGCGACCCTTCAGACTCACCATATGGCCCAGCAGCCAGTGGCTCCTTCGGATCCTGGACAGGTTCATCCACTTAATTATTTGGTGACTATAGAAAGGCTGGACAATAGGCTAAGATTTCTCTGTCTTGCAAACAAAGACAGGGTCCCCAGTTGGCAGAATGAAGAGCACAGGGTTTCCTTCAGTCCAGCCAGGTCATTCCCTCAGGGTGAGCCAGAGCCTGAGGCAGCATCAGAAGCGCTGGGTCACCTGGGACCTCTCCTCTCCCCGGAGTGGGCAGTGGAGCCTATTCGGCCACTCCTAGTTCTTAGAGGGGAACGGGGATTTAGGGGGGGGGGGGAGGGTCAGGAAAGAGGTCACCCAGGAGACTGGAAAGGTCCCTTTGTTTTGAGATCAAGATCTAGCTCTGGTCACCCCAGGCCTTTCCCTCCTTACCACCCATGTGCCATGTTCAGCCATTGCTCTGGCCCCATCTCGCTCCCAGGTTATCAGCTGCCCTAAGTTGACCCAGAACCAGGAGGTGAGCTCAGTAACATTCAAGGGCAGGAACAGCTGTCCTAGATTCCTGGTGCCACAAAGAGAAGCTTGACCCAGGGACCCCCCTTACCCTCTCCTCCTAGACCTGTGCCACCCCACACCTCCATCCCCAGCCGTCACTCCTGCCCCTCTGGTCTCCTCACCCTCCCAGGGAGCTTTAGGGTCTTGACAAAGGAAAGTAAGAGATTAAGGTCATGATATGCCTCTGAGACGGGCTTTTTGCATTGTGCACCTTAGCCCTCCCTTGTCCCAGTGCCCAGGTTCTCCTCGCAGACCCCACAACCCCAGGAGAAACCAGGTTTGCGGTGACATAAACCTGGCTTTGCCTTCTGGTTCTGCTGCTTTATTGGGCACATGGCTGAATGATTCAGTGCCTCAGTCCCTTCAACTGTGTGATGGGTACAATAATGGTACTGACCTCTGGGATGTTATGAGGACAGGAGGAGGAGAGAGAGAGAGAGAGAGAGAGAGAGAGAGAGAGAGAGAGAGAGAGAGAGAGAGAGAGAGAGAGAGGGAGAGAGAGAGAGAGAGAGAGAGAGAGAGAGAGAGAGAGAGAGAGAGAGAGAGAAAGAACACATAAGGGTTTCTCCTGGAGCCTGGCATGAGGCACCACCCCTAAGGCATGTCACTGGCAGCGTTCAGCTACATCCGCCTCCACCCCGGAATACACAGGGCTCAACACTGTTCTATGACGGGCTGGTTCTCCCCACCCCTTCCCCTTCCCGCCCCAGCAGAAGCCAGGTGGCACATTGGGCATCTGTCCTTGAGACTCCTGATCGTGTCAAGTGGGAATCTGAACACACTTCCCTAATTGTCTGACACCTGCTGTTTACCCTTCCTAGGCCTTCCTCCTCCTGTCCTTGCTCAGGGGCCACCCTTGCCACAGGTGGCCAGTGGGCAGGAGAGCTCTCCTTCCTAGCTCATGTTTGCTTTTCAGCTAATGTGTTTACCCAGCGACAGGCTACCAAGGACCAGCCGGGATCGCTTGGATCCAGGAGGGGTTGGGTACACATGCAGAGATGGGCACCAGGTGAGAGAAAAAGCCCCTATAGGCATTTGTGTCCAGCTGAGGTCCCTGCCTCCACACACGTTTTCCGAAAAGGAAGGTCTTCTGTGGTCGCAGCAGGCTCTGGGCACTCTTGCCTGCAGAGGCGCGGTTTCTCTTCGTCTGGAAGCCCTTGCCTTCATGGAGTCCACTTCAGACACCTGCCTACCTCAGAGCCATCACCGAGCCCTCTGTGGGCATGTTTAGAGCCATGTCTGGCTTGTAGTTGTGGCTTGGACAATTGTTAGGGGAGTTCATTCAAGCTGGTCTTCATGGGGCCAGAAAACTGGGAGAGATGTCTGCCATCAGAGAGACTGACAGCCACGTGAAGTGCAGAGGACTGAGCAAATGAGGAACCAGGTCTGCCTGGCCTGGCACTGGCTCCCAGGTGGAACAGGAAAGAATCAGGCTTTGCAATCAGAGGCCAGGGTCATATCTGATCTGGCCACTTCCTGGCTCCATGAATGCTGCTGACCCACTGAACCTCTCTGAGTTTCCATCTCCTCATCTGAGAAACGGAATGAAAAACTGCCTTCCACAGGGGCTGTTTTGAGAATGCGAGGATGTAATTTAGAAAGATGACAAGCACATAGTAGGAGCTTGCTTAACGGGGCTGAGATTTGCCAGGATGCAGGAGTATTGTGTGACCTATCCAGACTCCTGCTCTGGAGAGACTGGAGTCCTGAGAATCATCACTGTTTCCACCAAATTAAGTTCTCCAAGAATGGGCAGCAGGGAAGGAGACCTTTCCTCTCTTTTCTTTGAAAGCTGCAGGTAGCCGGATGAAGGAATGGTGTAGGTGGCCAAGCAGCTAGATCCTTAAACAGCAATGGAGGTCTTTGATTGGAATTAATAATGAAATGGCACCTGTGAGCTGACTTGGAGCCACTTTACTTTGCCACATGTCAATTATATTCACTCTCCTATCCACTGGTTTGTGAGACATAAAACGCCATGCAAACACCTCGGTTGTCTCCGTGCTCAAAGGGGGAGGGTCTCCCAGAGTGGCAGTCAGCCCCGTGTTCCAGCCTCTCCAGAGGTGACCTTGGGGCTCCCCAGGCAGTCCTAGAGGCCTGAGGACTCTCTGCCCAGTGGGCACTGCTGAGCCTGGAGGGACAGCAGGGCAGCCTGTCCAAAGGTGAAGGCTCCCTCTGAGCAGGAACTACCAGCCCCCGCTGTGGTCGCCAGGGTCAGGGCCTTGAAAAGCCTCGCTGGGAGGCACAGGGGATTCCCAACACAGGTCTTCAGCAAGAGTGTCACCAGCACCACTTTTTCCCAGGTGAAGAGCAGGACATGAGGCACTATAAACAGACCCCATGCCACACTGGGAGATTTGGTTTCCATAGTAACCCAAGGACAGCTGCACAAGGAACTATAAGACGTCCAAGGCTAATCCCCAACAGAACCAGAGTTCTAGGATCCCAAGGGCAAAGACCCCCAGCAGTGCTGGGAGATGGAAAACATCTGTTTCTGTTCGTTTCAGGAACGCCCAGGGAAACCATACAGAAAAAAAGAAAAGAAAAGAAAAGGCTATCTCAGCTTTCTATGAAGGCAAGCTCCAAGAATACCCTGTGTGCTGAGCTGATGCAGGCCTGGTGAGCTGAGCACCGCAGGGAGTTTAAAGGAAAATATCCGTGCCCTCCCCACCACCCGACCCCACCCCACCCCCGTCACACACACACACACACACACACACACACACACACACACAATTCAAGCACACACGAGAAAATAAAAACATACAAAGGTTCCTATGGTAGATTTGTACATCAGAAAAATAGCAATAAATGACCAATTTTAACAATATCCTTTAATAAAACTGTGTATTTAACATTACCTTTGGACACTTCTATTACTATACTAATATTGATTTTTAGAGAGATAGAGAAAGAGAGAGAGAGGAGGGGAGGGGAGTGGAGGAGAGGGAAGGGAAGGGGAAGGAAGAGAGAAACATCGATTTGTTGTTCCACTTATTTATGAATTCACTGGTTGATTCTTGTGTATAGCCTGACTGGGGATCAAACCTGAAACCTTGGTGTATTCCAACAACACTCTAACCAACTGAGCTACCCAGTCAGAGCCTATAGTTGTTACTTTAACTGAGCAATTATTTCCTAACAGAATTCAGGACTGAATGTGAGGGAGGGAGGCAGGGAGAGAGGAAGGGACCTGAAACCCAAACTCTGCACCAGGCAGAAGCTGCACAATTAGCAGCCAGCGATCTGATACGGAATAACTCAGGAAACTTAATCACACGGCATTGCACCAGGGGCCTGCTCACTGTCCACGGGTGTCACCACAGTCATCAGTCAAGGCCAAGGGGTGATGAGCCACAAACAGGCCATGGGGCCACTCTGTCTCTGCTCATTCGTCAAATCCCAAAATACCATGATGACACCAAAGCCAGAGGTTCTGAGGACACTCGAGGGGAACTCTAACTTCATGGGACAGGGACTCAAGGCATGGCCCTAGAAGCCAAGCAACAGCATGAGCAGTAGAGCCAGAGGATGGATGGCAGGAGGCAGAGAGGACCGGGCACATGTGAGAGGAAGATGCTGAGCCGGAAGCACCTGCCAGATGATACGGTTTCCCTGTTCTTCTCAAACACTTGCTAAGGAGACCAGTGACGTGAACACGGCAACTGCCTGCGGAAATCCCTCCCCCACAGGGCTGTCTGAGGAGTCAAAACTGCAGGCTGTCAGGCCCAAGACCGGCCTGTCTTCATCTGAGGGCTACAAGATGCCCAGGCCATATGGTTGCCTGGCTGCCATCTTCTCCCAGATGCCAATGAGGACAGCCCTTCCACACTGGGAGGTGGGCGCTCTAGCCGGATCTCGGCCACAAACTCAGAGGAGTCTGTGAATGAAATGGGCAACCAGGCTCAGGAGGTTCTCAAGGCCCCAAGAGTCCCTCCACCTAGTCCAGGCTCTGCAGGAAGAAGCAGGTCATCACCCCAGGTGCCGGGCAAACTGGCTGGAGGACACCGAACAAGGTCACCTCAGGTCACTTGGGGAGACACAAGCCAAGACTGGCTTGGCTTTCACTAAGGTGATCGCTAAGAAAGCAAACAACCGGGAAGTCACATGCAGGCCCCGTGGGCTTTCCTGTGATGACAGGGCCTCTGCTTGCACATCCAAGCTGCAAAGGTTTCCAACCAGCCCTGGCTGTGCTGTGCTCGGTCCTACCTCCACACCTAGGCTCATGCTGCTCTGCTCACCTGGACACTCTGCTCACCCAGGAGCTCTGCCTGCTGCTCTGGAACACCCAAGCCTGAGGTCTCCTCCAGCCCCTTCATCAAGCTGCTCCTGCCCGTGGCGATGCCCTGGCCTGACCCCCTGCAGACAGCCTCCACCTAGGGCTCCATCAGGTCAGCCTTGGTGACAGGAAAGGGCTTCACCCAGGTCCACAGGGACAGTCCTGGGGACTACCTGAGGCAAGCAGCCCTTCTGGCCAGAAAGGATGGACACTGTTGGGCACTGACAGAGGATCAAACCCAAAACCTTGGCATGTGCACTTGGAGCTCCTTGCCAGGCTGGCTGAGACCTAGTGGGGCCTGCATCACCTCCACTTGTCTCTCTGGCCCCCTCCTGCCCTCTCACAGGCACTGATCCCCATTAAACATCCTATGTCTATTTCTAGAGAACCCAGTCGGCACCAGTGTCCGTTCCTCTCAATGGTCAATAGTTGGCCATTATTATTATAATCCGGGTTTCTCCCACAGAAGATGCTCAATAAATATTTGACAATCTGTTGGAATAATTTAATGTTTCTACTTGTGGATCAAGCTTGGGCAGAGCTGCCTTTCTCCCAGACACTCAGAGCAGCTGCCCACCTGGTAGACGCCAAGACAACGAGGCCCTGGAATGGACCGCCATGAAGAGCACGCCTTCCCCTGGCTCCCAGGCAACCACCCAGCACACTTCTCTTTCATTTCAGACGAGTAGCCTGAGGACCACATTCATCTGGGATGTTTGGATCCTGGGACTCAGAACAGTGGTCACTGGGTCCTGGGCATTCTAAGTGATGGCTCCGCCCTTTTTCTTGGAAGGTGGTGCCATCTCATCGGCAATGCGGCCAACAAGTGCAGCCTCGCTCACCGGACACTTGAGTCAGGATGGCCTGGCGGCGCAATCATGTTAAAAAGGTTACAATTAGAGATGCTGTTAAAACAGCCCTCTTGGCATTACTAAAGATATTTGCTGAGTTTAGTGCGATATAAATAGCAGGATTTATGGTGCCATGCCTATAATTTTGAGCAGTCTGACATGCCAAGGGGACACTCAGTGAATGCCCATCCAAGCTGGGGCTTTTCTGGCCTGGTTTTTCTCTCCATAATGTTAACATTCTCGGGAACAGTAATCCAGGGTGTGTCCATCCTAATAAAGGGACGATGGTATCCTGCTACTCACAGGGCCTGGACAACCACATCAGAACCTAAGCCGAGGGTGGGCGGGGGAACATCCGCTGCTCCCCAAGCTGCTGGAAACACTGTTTCCTGCTTGGGGAGTGCATAGTATTGTGAATCTCTCAGCTCAGGTTGAAAGCAACCTTGCAGAGAAGGGCCAGCATTCATAAGAATGAGGGGACTGCTTTCTAGCCAGATTTCAGCCTGAACAGCAATGGCATTCAACAAAGATAATCATTGTAATAGTGCTCCCCATTGGCCAGGTGCTCTGCGCTCATCCATTTCATCCTCTCACAATCCAACAGGGCATTGATTGGCACACCCATTTTACAGGTAAAGCAACCAAGGCCCGGGGACCGCATAACTAATCCACATCACCAAGCTAATGGGCAGCAACAGCCAAATGGTTAGGCTCTAACGGGGCTTATTTCTGAGCAGAGGAGGCAGATTGAAAAGGGGCACCTTTTACTTTTCATTCCATGTGCTTCTGTTTTATTTAAGTTTGTTATAAACAGTCTTCTTGTCTTACTTTTTAAATCTTCAAAACATCAGAAAGAACTTATGGACAAGAGAAATGGTCCTACTTCTATAGAAAAAAAAAAGTATCATAATCTGACAGTGTCTACCAATAGCCATACACGTTTCTGTCCTTTGCTAAAATAATGCCATTTCCAGGAATCTATCTTGAAAAACTGAGCAAAGACAGACACATTTATATGCAAAAAAATGTTTTTATTATGAACTGTTACTTTTAATAACCAGAAAGAAACTAAACGTCCAACAACAGAGAAGACTGGATGGACTTCCTTGTGATGGACTAGCGGGTGCCATTAAAAATATTCTTGAAATAGCAGTAGCAACAGAAATGAATGCTTATTACATATTTTTAGGTTTAAGAAGTAACAAGTAAGTCTAACTACCAATGCAGATAAAAACCTAAAATATGCATCCCCTCCCACATGGAGGGTGACAAAGGCTCTTAGAAGAGTAGGAGAGAAGTTTCAAGGATGAAGATGGTTGGGTGGGCAAAGAACTCTTACTTCTTATTTTGTATCTTTATGAATTACTTGAATGTTTTCCATGTGTTGCTTTTATTTTACAAATTAATGATCCAATCATGTTTCAGAATAACATTTTGTTATAATAATAAAAGGCACCAAAACATGACCTCTGAATTGCAGAATTATAGATAAGATTGCTTTCTCTTTATATTTTTTTTGTGTTTCCAACTTTTCTACCATAGACATGAATTTTACCATAAAATGCCTGTTTTAAACTTTAAAATATCCTCCCAGTAAGAGGATGTGCTACTTCTAATGAGGACCTTAGAAATCTCCGGTTCCACCCTTCATGTCCTGCCTCAGACCCACCCGAAGGGTCACACTGTCCTGAGTCCAGTGAAAGAAAAGGGCCACCTGAGATGCTTATAAGAAGCCAGTTAACACAGTGGACCCCAACTCACACCGGCTTAGCCTCACATGCCAGCTGAGGCCACTCGCCACCAGCCCTGGGCACCTGGTACAAAGGCCCCCAAAACTAAACAGGGAAAAATCTTTCTCTGATTTCCACCCTGAGCAACACAGTGGCTGGAGGACATGAAACAAGTTTTTAAAAGGAACTTCTCTGCCCTGAAGGTGATCTGTCCAACCATGGGAGGTCACATCTGCGCTGGGCAAAGCACTGAGGGGGTCACAGAGATGACCCAGACGTGGACCTGGCCCTCAGAAGAGGGTGCAGTCCAGGAGAGGAGGGGAGGTGTGTCACCCACTCAAATCCTAGACAGGAAGTGACCAGAGCCCTAGAGGCAGAGGGACAGATGAAGGGAGTGGGGTTCGGAGGTGGGATGCTCACATCCAGCCTTGGGGACAGGGTGGCTTCCAGAAGAGGTGGAACGGGAACTGGCTAGAAGTCTAGGTGTACTCAACAGAGGCTAGGTGTTCACCTGCCAGGTGAGGGCAGCCTCTGCAGTGTGTGGACATGTTCTGGGGACTGACCCTCAGCTGCCAGGCATCACCACATCCAGTTACCTATATTTCCAAAGACCTACGCGCCTGTTTTTATCTCCCCAGGGCAAACAGCTCAGTCACAAATCAGCAGTAAACAAATCTATGGATATTTACTAGATGTTTTTGAAATTCACATGTCTTTTCACCACAGGAAACTAGACCTAACAACTATTTTCTGTGAAGGACTCCTGGCTCTGGCTAATTCCCCACTCGATATCTCCCTCCCACCAAACTCTGCTAACAGCAATGAAAATGAAAGCACAGATCCTGTATCTGCTCACTGCTTGGACAAGAGCGGGCCTTCCCAGACAGCAAAGGGCTCTTTCAGTAAAAGACGACAAGACTCTCCCTTCTTCCCTTTGGCCCCCTACCTGGCCACTAGGAGGAGGGTACCAGACTGATCCTCTCCCCGCCTGCCCCTGTCCCCATTCAGTAGAGTCACCCACACAGCCAAGTAAGACTAATCATGCCTCATGTGGCCAACCAGACACATGGGGACCGTAGATCAAGGGTGGTGATCACACTAAAGGGGAGAGTGAGGTGAGTATGCAGGAGAGCAAAGCACGTTGACATCTAACCAGGGTTTTTCTCTAGAGGAAGTTAGTCTGGGGCGCGGGGGCAGGGGGGTGGGGTAAGTTCTGTAAAAGTTATTGGAGAATGAAGTGGGTTAATGTAATTGGAGTGAGAAAGACATTTTGATGGTGATGAGGAGGCGAGGTGATGATTTATTTGTAATCGACAAGGCTGTACCCACCCACCCGGTGGGACATTATATACACTGTAGACATGCACAAGTTAAGCACCTTCACACAGTGAAGGGAAAATCCTGCCAGGGCCACTTCCTGTCTGCCCACATGTATGGCACTGCCACAGAGCTATTGGCCCTCGAATGCCACTAACCTCACCTGCAAACTGGGAACTGCATAATCTCTAAGTTCCCTTCTAGAAATGAGGTCTTTTGCAGAAATAAATATTCACCCTCCATCTGATTTGAGGGTTGGATGGCGTCTTTTTTCAATGTAGGGACAAAGAAGGATCATTGTCTGGCATACGCTCTGTTTTTGTTTTGCTGGTTTGAGCTGAAGTTCCAGCTCTGGGACCCTCCCGGATCAAGATACTCATAAAGGTGCTGGAGAATGTGCCATCTCATTTAAGGGCCAGCAGACCTGAGCTCAAACTTAGATTTGGGGAATTTCCAAATCTCTCTGTAGTTTGCTCATGGGGAAATTTGGGATGGGGGCACCTGCCTAGCAGGGTTGCTGTGTGGACAAAGGAAATCCTGGTACGTAGTGAAAACTTACTGCCATGACTTAGGCTGAGCCACGGTAAAGGAAGCCCCACAGTTGGCATCAGTTCCTTAATACCTGGTGGTGCCAGCTCGACCTATTAATCTGGGGTCCAGGTTGGCTCCTGTGACCAACACCTGATTCCCTAAGGGCTCACAAGTACCCGCCTTCACAAGCCAATCAAATATTCCCCCAGGGATAAGCCCAGCCCCATTCCAAAGGTGATTCTAACGCCCACTGAGAAATGCTAGCAAGAACAAGAAGTTCCAGAACACTAGGCTGTTCCCCACTATCTAGAGGAAGAGCAGGAGCTGGATTGACCACGCTCCTGAAACAACTAAAAACCCAGGTTTGCACCCAATGGAGCTCAGGCAGGGCAAGGCAGGGACCCCTGAGAAACAGCCTAGAGCATGTCCAGACCCCAGCACAGAGAAGGGGGCCCCCTGAGCAGCAGGGGTCTTGCCGAGCTGGGAGACAGAGCTGGATGCCAGAGGAGCCCAAGCAGCTGGAATTCACACGGCAGGGCACCCGAGGGGAGAGCCGCAGAGACCGACAGGGCGGCCCGAGCATCTCCAGCCAAGGACTGGTCAGCACAAGCATGGAGGAAACTGCTTGAGCGGGAGAGAAGCCCCCTGAAGAGCACAGAGAGCACCCTGGCCTTACATGGGGCAGGAACAGGTCACTCCCAGAGCAGAAAACCTCAGAATTCATGGGCACTGGCTAGTACAGTTATTGGGTTAAGCTGTGTCTCATTGAAAGTCCTATGTTAAGGGCCTAACCCCAGTGCTTCTGAAAGTGACTATATTTGGAGATGGTCTTTAATGAGATAATTAAACCAAATGTGGTCATTAGCGTGGGCCTTAATCCAATATGACCGGTGTCCTGGGAGGAGGAGATAAGGATCAGACAGCACAGGCGGAGGGATGACCATGTGAGGACACAAACCAGGCAACGGCCACCTGCAAATGGAACAGACAAGCCCCAGAAGGAGCATCCCTGACTACACCTCCATCTCCCACGTCCAGCCTCCAGCACTGGGAGAAAATCGAGTCACACTGCTTAAGCTCCCAACCTGTGGCATTCTGTATGGCAGCCCTCGCACACAACACAGGTACTCAGGAGGGTCTTGCCTCTGCACAGGGAAAACTTAGTCCTGGATGAAGGTGGCTCTGGTCCCACCTCACAAGCTTAAGAAGCAAGGCCCAAAAGGGTCATGGTTTCCATGTAATGTAACCATGTCCCAGAATGACATGAGAATATGTACCAAGCACTAACATATCCAGCACCCAACAATGTAAGATGTACTGTGTCTGACATCTGGTCACAAATTATCAGGCATGCGAGGCAAAGGAATAGAAAAACACAGCTCATCATGAAGAGAAAAATCAAAAGATGCCCCAAGCAATTCTGCAATCACATCCACCATGCACATCAAGACCCTGTCACAGAACCCACCTGGGCCCACAATGCCTTGTGAAGTGATTCTCCAGGTCCCTGGTAGAGACCTGCGCTATCTTTTTAATTCTAAAGAGGGTCATTCTACGTGGAAAGGACAGAGAGAAAATGCTATTCTATCCTGTTTCTCTGTATGCTAACAGTGTCACCTTCCTGGTGGCGTTACTAGCCCGGCTCGTTCATCTTCTAAATCTGGGCCTATCATCTTACAGAGTCTGTGACTATCTTTCTGTTTTTACCAGTTTTCGTTCGTCCTGTGTGTCAGCCTTCCTGAACGGCCCTCAGTTAGGTGATGCTGCATTCCTCATTCATTGGGGCTGTTAAAATCAGTTTGTCCGTATTCACTGTATCTGAACGTGTCTGCTTCTTTTCATGCCTTCGCCCACTCCTTCTTCACTTGGGGGTTAATGATGTGACTATTAACGAGTGGTACACACATCAAATGCCATGTGTAGAGCCTTCCACCCCTCATGGGCTCTATTCTCTTTCAAGGCCCTCCCATGAACAGCTGTCTAAAGCAATCTAGAGGGACAAGAAATACAGAAACAGGCCCACGCACCCCAGGCTTGTGCTTCACAGTTCCCCACCCTGTGTGCGCAGGACAATCTGCAATTTGTCCAGAGACTGATCTTCCTGCAAGGAGGGCAAGGGACAGAGCTGGCCACGCCACTGGGAGGTGGATCTCCTTAGGTACCTTGCAGCCATCCACCCTAACTTCCCCCCTCTCGCTCCACATTAATCCTTGTTCCTTCGAGTTATAAAGTTCTAGATTAACATATCAGCATTGGTCTCTCTCAGTTATTCATGCATTCTTTCATTTAAGTAAGGAAATATTTATTGGGCACCTACTATGTCCCTGGCAACACACTTCAACCCTGTATCCTTTTGACCCTCACAGCAACCCTGAGATGTAAGATAGACAGGAGCCACTGCCCCCATTTTAGAGGTGAGAAAGCTGAGGCCTCTAGAAGAGAATAAGTAACCTGTTCGAGGTTACGCAGGGAACGAAATGTGGAGCCAGGAACGTGAACCCAGGACTCCTAGAGCCACGCTTCACATGGACACGACTTGTTGCAGCACTGAACTGGTTACAGCCATGTCGGAATGCCCCCTGCCCTCCCTGCCCAGCCTCCTCCAGGCCTCCTCAGAACCCACTGTTTTGAGTGCTCCTTTGCAATCCAGAGAAGCAGTAACTTTTTCCTCCCAATTCATTCACATTTGATGAGGTCACAAAAAATTAAAGTGACCTTCACTTAATCTACACCTGCCCTCTCTGCTAGGGTGATGGGGTAGCATCAGGCAGGCCTGAAGGATCCAACATAAACTCAGGCAGGACACAAGGCCACTCACTGCATGCTGTGACCCTCCCCTTCCTCATAAGCCACTTTCAAGGACACGTCCATCAAACCTGACTTGCACAGAAGGCCCGTCCCCCACGAAAGGACAGGCTGGAGAAGTGGCTGGCCCCTGTGTCAGTGCAGAGAGCCGGAAAGCAATTCCCTCCCCCATCACTGCCGTGCGGAATGGAAACTGGGTCAGAGCTGGCCAGCCCATTCATTTAATCCAAACTCCCCCTGTCCATTCAGATTTTAGTCTTCGGAGCTTTCAGTCTAAGGATGCACTATTTCCTCTACAAAATAAATTAAGCCCTTGCTCTTTGATCTCAGGGCTTTTGTGCAACTGATGCACAGGACAGAAACAATCTGCCGTCCTGCTGGCATCACACACACACACACACACACACACACACACACACAGTGCAGCCACTGCTTCAGGAAGTAGAAAGCCAGCTTCTAGCCACCTGGCAGACATCCTGTTGAGAATGGAGCATGGCTAGGAAGGAGAGCTGCCACCCATTCACCCACTAAAGCAAGAAAGTCTGCACGAGGCACTACAAGGCCAGCCAGAGAGTCAAAAACTGTGAGGCATGAGCTCTCATTTGGCCACGTAGACCCATTTTGTGGAGTTTTTGTCCTCATTCCCACCCCAGGACCTTTGCACGGGCTCTGATCCCCATCTAAGATGCTTTCTCTCCACATCTTGGAAAGCTAACTCAGCCCTCACGTGGCAGCTTAAATATGACCTCTCAGGAGAAACCCTCCTCATCAAAAACAGCTCGCATACACCATCCTCACTAGTCTATCCCATCACCCTGTTCTGTTATCTCCTTGGCATGTATCACAATCAGAAATGATCTTGTTTGTGTTTTGTTCTCTTGTTTATTTTCTGACTCTACCTCTACCACCATGACAGCGAGGTGTCATCCATCCTGATCACCACTGTCTCCCCAGCAGTTAGCAAAATGCCTGGCACCTGGGAGGTGCCATGTAAATGTTTAGTACAGCAGGGAGACTGAAAGAAGGAGAAAGAGTCCTATTTCCAGTGCCAGCTCTGCCTGCCTCGTGCTGTGCGAGGACCAGCTTAGCGGCAAAGCCGCCACAGGGTCCAGGATCCGCTGGAGGGGGCAATCTGTGTGCCTGAGATCAGGAAGGCTGACCAAGAGCATGAGGCACACGGCTGGCTCTGGGGAGGCAGAGAGCATTAAGGGAACTTTCCCAACAGGCTTGCTCAGCCCGGACAACTGAAGGACCATGGCCGGTTTGCAGAAAGGACCCTAGAGCAAGAATACAGGCACCTATGGGTGTTTCTCTGAGCCCTTGGATTTCCCATGAGTGACACAAGGTGGCTACAATATTTATTATGTCAAACCTTTCAGTGGGTACAGAGCAACTTCATAATCTGAAGAAAGATAGCGACTCTTTTTTCTAGTGAAATGCATGCACATGCAAACAAAAGGGTGCCTGCATTTCCTGGAGGTACGTGGACTCCTGGCAGCTCATCCACAGGCCCCAGAAGGAGAACGTCTCAGCTAAGGGCTCGTTCAGGCCCCATGTGGGCCATTTGCCTCAAACCCCATCCTGACTCCTCCTCTGCAGATTACGCGCCCCAGCTCCCTTCCTCTGCCGGCTGGTGGGTCTGGCCAATGGGAACACAGGCAGAGCCTGGGTGGCAGGAGGGGAAGAAGCCAGGATACTTCTCCCATCAAGTGGGTGGTGTCCACTGTAGCTCCACCACCTCTGGGTCTCCGGCTCTCCCAAAGAGTCCCTTCTTCTGTGGCCCTGCCCACCTAGCAGGCTTCCAAAGTCCAGAATCCCCGGGTTCTGCTGGATCCTGGCCTCTCAACACCAGGCCCCTGTGCCTCCGCCCTAGGGATGCCAGCAGCTTTCTGCAGTTGCTATTCTCAGGGCTGCTTCTCCCTTTCCTGCTTGCTTTTGATCTCCTCCCACACTTTAAACCTATCTCCCCATGTCAACTCCTACTGCTTTCTGGTTTCCTGAGTGGCCATTCCGAGAGGCTCTGAGTTTCTGAGAAACGCAGGTCTGACGTGAGGAACAAAACCCTAGGAAGTTCGGGCAGTTGGAGGAGACTAGAACTATTTGCCTACAAGGGCAATGCCCCCAGCCTGTCCAGTTCCCTTCCAAGAAAGAGCTAAAAATGGAAAGCCTCGAAATCACCACCTCGTTAAGCTGTTTACTGCCTTTCCTTGGATGTGCAGCCCTGAGCAGCCATCCGCTAAATCATGCTCCAATCAAGGGCAGCCGGGGTGAGTTTTCCCAGCATCCAGGCTCAGGAGCTCAAGCTGGCTGCAGAGTGTGCCCTGCCAAAAAGGCCCAAGAATGCAGGACAGCTCCAGGGGACACGCATCGGGAGCCTGCCCAGCCAGGAGCGCCAGTCCTGTAGCATCAAAGACATACACAGTATGGATTCCAGCCAGGAGCGCCAGTCCTGTAGCATCAAAGACATACACAGTATGGATTCTGTCAGCCACGAACAGGATCCTTCCACCCAGGGAGGGCGTGCAGTGGGGCAGAGAACCCTAGAATGGCATCTTCTCACTGTGCTCGCTTTTTTTTACAAACAGCCCTGTCTATGCTCCATTCTGCAAGGAGTAGGGTGGGCACGGAGCCGGGAGTGGTGGCTGGACCATCCTCACTGAAGACTGAGGCACAGGCACAGGGAGGTTCGGGTGTCGGGCCCCAGGCCACACAGCCATGCACACAGAGGCAAAGCCAGGATTAGAACCAGCCAAGGCAGGGAAGGGCTTCACGCCCCCGCCTCCCCCACCCCCGCCCCCACCTCCCACGACTTGCAAACACAAACCTCAATATCCTATGAGTTTGGGCCCTGCTCAGCTGCAGACCCCAGGTGGAAATTTCAGTGCAAAGTGAATCATAAGAAAGTACTGATATTCAACCACTTTTTTGCTTTAAAAAAATATGGCAGTTTCGTGTGGCCCCAGTGAGTAGTTTGAGGGGTGACTCCAGGGAAGAAGCAGTCGGGGGGTGTGTGTGAACCGTCAGGACACCACTGCAGACCACCGAGGCCCAGTCCTACTGGGACCTCGGGCGGAGGGCCAAAGCGCCCTGCTCTGCATGGCAGACACCAGCCATGTCCGCTGCTTACACTGAAATGACCTAAAACTGAACACTCAGTTCCTCAGTCTTACTAGCCACAGTTTAAGAGCTCAGTGGCCACAAGTGGCTGGTGGCTGCCATGTTGCCCAGCACAGATGTAGGCCGTTTCCACCCGCACATAAAGTTCTGTGGGCGGCACTGGTATAGAACATGAATCCGACCTGTGCTGTCCAAGAGGCCAGAGCCTGGGCTGTTTATACTCCCATTGGGGTCTGGAATGGGGCTGCTCAGAGGGTGTTGAGTCTGGCACTTCCGGCTGTCCTGGCTCACTCTGGCTCCAGGCAGTCAGGGCTGGGGAGGGTGCCAGTGGTGGGAGCAGCTGGGTGGGATGGGAATGGAGAGTGCTGGGGACAAGGGCAGGGCACTTACAATGTCTGCCACATTCAGCAGTGCTGCCTGCACATACCTCTCCACTCCCACCGAAGCCCCTATGGCTAGAGGTGTTTTCACAGCTCCTTCCTGATAGGACTGGGGCCCTGAAATCCTCTGCCTGGATGAGAAACTGCTCTGCCCTAGTCAACATACTCAGAAAGACACAACCCAGGCCTGGCAAGAGTGTATGATCTACGGCAGACGGCTAGGACACCGACCACAGCACATGGTAACTGTGCAAACACTGACGGAGAAACTCAGTTAGGCAGCCTGCATGAAGCAGCGCTCCAGGCAGTGCCGGGAGTGGTTCATGTCGACTCCAATGATGACCTAGAGCTTAACCAATACAGTCTGGAGACCAAGTACCTCCATTAGGCAGGCTGGTCCCTGAATAACCATATTATGGCAATTTCTAAGCACAGCTCTGAGACATCACCGGCCTGACCAAATGCCTGGTAGACTCTGAAGACCAGCACTCACAATCTCCCTCTCTGCTGATCCTCCCTCCCAGGGGCCTGCCCTCCGCACAGCATAGGAGCCGGAGCTCAGGCCTCCTGGAGCCTGACCACCTGGGCTCACATCCCATCTCCTTCCTACTCCTGTGGGGCCTTAAGTACATTTCTGATATCTCCGAGTTAGAGTTTCCTCATCTGTAAGGCACACACAAGAATAATAATAATAATAACAATAATGATACCTTCGCAATAGGGCTATTAGGATTAAATGAGTCAATATTTGCAAAGGACTTAGAACAAATGGTCAAATTTGTTCTGTAAAGGGCCATCTTTGTGGGCCAGATGGTCTCTGTAGCAATTTCTCAACTGTGCCCAGGGGCCCAAAGTAGCCATAGACAATACGTAAATGAATGGGCATGGATGTTCCAATCAATAAAACTTTATTTTTAAAGTTAGGGGGTGGGCCAGTTTTCCCTTGCAGGCCATATCTTAGAATAATGCCAACCCCTAGCTTAGAACAATACCTGCCCTATAATAAGTGATATATTAATGTTTTTTAAATAATTAAAGTATGCTGTGCCCTCCTGCCTCTCAGATTCTTCCTGCATTGTTTCCTCTGCCCACCCCCCCCCCCTTCACCTATTTTTCAGGGCTAAGCACAAAAAGCCCCCTCTTTTCTCAGCCTCATCCCCAGAACACTGTGCTTGCTCTTCTATCCTGACATTTGTCCCAGACTGCCATTCGTGGAGTGACTTGTTCAGCTGTAGAATGTAATGGTTCCAGTAGATGAGAAGATGACTCAGTGTCTTCATTTTATAGATAGGAAGCAGGGTCCAGAGAGGCCAAGTGACTTCCTCAAGGTCACACAGCAAGGGTCACCACCAGACACTGGGTGTCATGAGTCTTAAGTCAGTTTGGTCTTAGGGGGCTACAATATTGGGTGGGGGGACACAGAGTGCCCGGCAGTGGAAGCTTCACTGCCGACCACGAACTATCCATTTCCAGGGGCCATTCCAGCCTGGATCCAGGACTGGGCCAGGCCCCCTCCCCAGAGGCTCTTTACTTGCTGTCTCACCTTCTCTCTGGGCACAGTATGTTGGAGATTTGTCCCCACACGAGGCAAGTCGGGCGTGCTTTTGAGTTTCTGGTGCACCCAGTGTGGGACAGGCACATGCTGAATGAAGTAGAGTTGGCCTGTTTGCTGTTTCTGCCTCTTCCTTCACCTGAGAATACTACCCAGTATCCTCCGTGCAGAGGAGATATACAGGATAGAGACCATCCACAGGACACATGTCCCTGTCCCTTCACTGTCCTGGGCGTCGGGGGCAGACCCCAGAGCAGCCTGGACCTGGGGCTGTTTGGGTGCCCAGCACTGAGCGGGACCAAGAGTCACAGCCCAAAGCAGGGTCGCAGACACACAGAGTCAGACACATACACACAGGAATGTGCACACACACACTTGTACACATACTCTCATAGGCATACACACTACACATGTGTATACGAGACACAGACACATGCACACACAGGTATGTATATTCACACACACATGCTGACATTGACACATAACACAGGTACACATGAGCACACAGGTACACAACATACAGGTACATGCACACACTGACACATAAGCACACACAAAGATGCACACAGAGATAAACATCACACATATACATGCACAGTAACACAATCATATACATGCTCACACATATACCTAAACATGGCCACGTACTCACACAGATCCACATGAGCAGATACACATGGGCACACACATATGCACACACTTCCTGTCACTTTAGCTTTCCTTGTACAGATATGCACAGCGTGCTTTCCCAGGGAGGTGTCTAAGGTTGCTGAGAAAGAGACTGTGCCCTGGTCACTCCCTCCCCACTGAAGGCGCTTTAACGCCCACAGCATCCTGCCTGGTGCCCTGAGCACTGCTGATGCTCATGCTTAGTTGGTGGAAGAACGAACGAAGCTGTCACATCCATGGGCCTTAAGTCCATAGGCAGAGCTTGGTTAAGAAGTGCTGCCCCCTAACCATGCCTTCACCAGCCCGCCCAGCGTGGGAACCAGTCTGCCCCTTGCCAGCCTCTTGGTGGCATGCTGCTCCGTCACACCACTGCCAGAGGTGGGAGAACCCTGATAAAACCCAAGCCAAGTCGGTGGCAAGACTTGTCTAGGATGTAGTCAAAGGTCCCCCCAGGGTGGGAAGGTTGTGGTAGAAACCATGGCTAACGTGGTCCTGATAGCCTGGTCCCAGCATGCGGGTTTTCCAGCTGAACTTCATAAATAAAACCCAGAGCCCGGAGCTCACTCTGCCTGAGGGAGACAGGGACATGGCCCGCATGTGGCTTCCCTCCAGACCACCATCATGCAAAACAGTGGCTCAGAGGGAGAATCCCGGCCCTGCTCAACCTGGAAGGTGTCCCTTTTTCATGGCCCTCCCAGGAGGCTTCTGTTCTTGGTCCCGTCACACTGCACTGCCAGAGCCTGACCTGTCACCTGCTCTGGGCCCCAGCGTTCCTGCTACATCTACCAAATGGGGTGAATAAACGCTCCATCCTAAACATTAAGGATGCAGTGCCAAGGAGAAAGGACTCCGCTCATGAGCGATGGGAGCAAGGTGGGGGCACCTCACAAAGCCTGAGGAGGAACATGCCTTACCCGCACCTCCCCGATGAGCAGAGGAGCACTCTGCAAGTTAAGTAATTGATGGAGCTTGGTCTAAAAATACAAACTAGGTTGGCACTCAGGGTGGTTTATTGCTCCAAGAGGGAGTTAATTCAGGCACTTGGATCTCCGTGGGACAGGGACTGCGTGCCTAAAGCAGGAGCCTCGTGAAGGAGGCTCACAGAAACTGGGTAAGACGTGACGTTTACTTCAACCCTGAGCAAGATGAAACCAAAGAAAATGGGCCGGGGAGCACGGATGACAGCCCATGCCTTTGTAGCCCAAGAAAGAGTTGGGGACACAGCAATCAGTAAGGAGGTGTGGGTGGTCCCACACAAGACAGCATTCTCGCTCCCACCGATTGGGCTGCAAGACCCAGCCTTGGAGCTTTACCGAGCCCCTTGCTACTCCAAGCGAGGTCCCAGGCCAGCGGCATCAGCACCACCTGGGCCCTCGTCTGGAATGCTGACTCTCAGGCGACCTTGTGGACCTGGGCATCCGAATCCCCAGAAGATCCCCAGGACATTCCTGTGCACACTAAAGTTTGAGAGACACTGAATGGGGAGTCAAAACCCCTGAATTCTGCCCAGCTGCTGCCTTCAAACTGCTCTGTGATTATGTGGGAACCCCTTGACCTCTCTGGGTGCTGGAGTTTCCTCATCTCCTCAGTGGGGCAATGATGCAAGGGAGCCTTGTTTCTCTCCCCTGGTTCCGGAGACTCAGGTCAGACCCTCCATCTGCAATCCTTGGAGAGGTGGGAGGGCCTTTGCAGAGAAATGCTCCCACATCCTACCAGGCTGCTCCCTTTCCCCTTCCTAGGTCATCAGTGCCCAGGGGAAGGCAGGGAGATGATCCTTGAAGGCCACACTGAGACCAAGAAGATGGCCTCCTAATTTCATTTTAAACCTTAACAGCTCTCAATTTAGAAAAAAAAAAAATGAGAGACAGCTTTGCTAATGCAAATCCGAGACAAGGCATGCCAAGTAAGGCAGAGCATCCCATCTAAAAATTCCACGTCTCATGATGTCCTTTGTTTTCAAGAAAGTCAGGTCTCAATACTGAATTCCATTTAACAAATAGGCTTTCAGGGCTCAGAGAGGTTAAGTCAGTGGGTCAAAGTCACTCAGCCAGTGAGAGGCAGGGTCAGCTCGAGAATCCAGCTCCCTGCCTTCTAAAGCAAACACTCCTACAGACTTTAGGGCACCCGTGTTCTTGACAGACAACCCAGACTGGTGTGTGGACAGTAAAGGAAAAGCCATGCTAATTTTGGTCTGAGTTGAACAGAATTGAGAAGATAAATCTACCATGGGAGGAAATGACATCACAGAGTTTAGATAAAAAGCTTCTAAATTATTGCTTATCTTGTTTCATCAAATTCATTGCTTCCCTCCATTAGCTCCAGGTGCTGGGTAGATCAAGCACCTGTCCTCCACACAGGATTGTAATTGGGTGTAAATCTACCTAGGTAGAAAAAAAAGGAATATGGTCCAAATTCTAAACCAAAAACAGGAGAGAGGCTTAAGTACACCCAAAATGGAACACATTAGTAATTCAGATGCTAAGTTCTGAAAAGGCCAGACCTGAGTCTTCTGGTCCCCACTTGGGTGCTCAACATAGTCTCTGAGGATGCTGGGAGTAGTGGTGAGACCTCAGCAGAAGCCGGCTCCTCGCCCACGGCTGGTTTCGAGAGTGCTGCGAGCAAACTGCTTGGCCTTCCCAGGCTCTGGGATAAGTGCAGAGCCAGTTGCCCTGACCCAGGGGCATCAGGCAGTCTGCAGCAGCCCTGACCGAGGGACACCAGGCCATCTGACTGCAAATGGAAAGGCATCTGTGATGGGCTGCCCTTCTGCCCCAGGACAGCACCTCTGCCACAGAGCCACCTGGCTTCCCCCAGACCTGAGAAAGCATTGTGGTGTCCATGGAAATGCTTGGGAATTTGGGGTTGGAGGAGCCTAAGTTTTAATACGGACTCTGATATTTACTAGCTGTGCCCACCTTGGATGAGCCATGTAAACACATCGAACCTCAGTTTTCTTATCTGTCAAATGGGAATAACCAGTATCAGCCTCAAAGGGCTGTATGGAGGATTAAATAGATACCATATACAAAGCACCTCATTGAAGCCTGGCAAACAGCAGGCATCCAAGGAGTGTTGGCTCCCTCCTCCTTCCTGGGAATGATCTCTTCCTTCACAGACTAGATTAGGTTAGAAAGTGGGCCAGTCCCTGCCACATTCCCTGTTCCATCCCTCAGCCCAAGGCTGCTTCATTGCACGACTGCAGGGAGCACTGCCCACATTGTGGTCTTAATGCACATTCCACCTTGCCAAGGCTGAGCAGTCCACACCCTGCCTCTGCCTATGGAGATGCTGGAAGGAAAGGACAGACCCAGATCGGTCCTGGCAGGAACACGACCACCCCAGGAATTACTCCTGGCAGGGGCTCGGCTGGCAGTAAGTGTAAGCCCAGGAAAGGCACACTCTTGGCAAGAGCATCAGGGGCCGACGAGCTGCTAAAAGCAGGGGCAAAGACGGGCATGTGGCTCAGGGCTGATCTGCCCATCCCCAGCCCAGATCTCCTTACCCCTCTGAAGCCTGGCTGCCCAGACCTCACCCCTCACACTGCCTACCACAGGCTACCCCATCCCCTGTCTCCCCAACTAGGCAGTAAGGTCCCCATGGGTAGGGGAGTGACCAGTGTCACTGTGGCCCCTTTAAATTGAGTGCAATGAGAGAGCCAGGGTCTGGGTCCTCTGCTTTGGGCAAGCCATCTAGCTACCTGCACCTGTTTCTGCAGCTCCGAAGGAAGACTAGCTTACCCTTACCTACTCACCTATCTCACAGGGTGCTTAGAAAGCCCCCAAGCCCACTTCCACTCACAAACGATCCTTGAAGGCCACACTGAGACCAGGAAGATGGCATTGAAAACCTACTGTAAGCCACAGACTATGCAAAACTCTGGGCGAGCAGTAGTGGAAATGGCAGAGAGGATGATCCCTGTCCTCAAAGAGCATATAGTCTAGTGAGAGACAAAGACCGGTCAACACACAAACGTATATATCACGTGTTAAATTGTGACAACCTTCAAGAAGGCTGCAATAATCATAGGAAGAATACTGCACGAAGAGAAGCTAAAGATAGCTCTAGCAAAATAGTAAAGGGCCAGAAAGGTGAGAGAGACCAAAGGACATGAGCAAACAACCCTTCTATGCAAGAGACTTCTGTACAGTTTGACGTTCATGCACAGAACTGAGGCCATGCAAATTATGTCGTATGGATGG
Organism: Corynorhinus townsendii; assembly: GCA_026230045.1. Classification (NCBI taxonomy): domain Eukaryota; kingdom Metazoa; phylum Chordata; class Mammalia; order Chiroptera; family Vespertilionidae; genus Corynorhinus; species Corynorhinus townsendii. The sequence continues at coordinate 101,961,434 of JAPDVU010000008.1, read as the reverse complement.
TGGCGCCCACAGAGAGGCAAGTTATCATCTTTGATTTGGAAACCCTGGAGAAAATGAAGCCTAAATCACATCAATAGTCCCTAAAAGAAAAAAGGGAGGAAGAAAGGAGAGGGGGTAGAGGAGACAGGAAGAAAAGGATGGGAAGATGAAAGAAAAAAGAGAAAAGATAAAAGATAGAAGCTTGTGCCAGGGAAAACCCAGCTGGAAGAACACAGAGGCTCTCCCAAGATCTCAGGGTGACCCCTGGGCCTGCTTGGGAAGAACACCACTTTACAAAGCCATTGCCACTTCTATTTGACATGCATCAGCACCTGCTGTGGCTCCTGGCCCTACATATCCATCTGCTAAAACAAAGCTTACACTGCACAGGCTACTGCTATGCTGCTGGTAGGCCAGGACAGGTTCACATCAAATAACTACCCTTTAATCAGCCCCTCTCTGCTGACTGCATGTTTTATGATGGGAAGCTCATCCACCATGCAGTCATCTGTGATGATGTTGGCTGAGTGCCCGATGTAATGCTGGGCGATTAGAAGACCCCAAGGGGTTCTGGGTGCCCTTGGGACAATCCCATAAGGTTTCAGACATTACAATGTAGTTTGGCTTAATATTCAGCCATAGAATCGGATGATAGCACTCTAGGTCACAGCAGCAAAGTTGTGGGGCCGTTTGGAGATGCTGGAGACCATAAAAGTCACCTTCTACTCCAACGCCTCCATTGGCACATAGGGAAGGTAAGCTTGAGGCATTTGACCTTCCCAAGGTCACCATTGCTTCCTGGAAGAGTTGAGACCAGTAACCACATTTCCAGACTTGAAAGGAAGCAGAGCACAGTGGTCCAAGACCCTCAGAGACTGGGAAGTCCTGAAGACTCAGGAAGGCTGCCCACAGGGGCAGGAAGGTGCAAGAGACCACTAGCCAAGTTCTACATTCACAGAGGGCCTCAACTTTAGACCTCTAAGCCACCCTGATGAAGTGATACATACATCCAGGGAGATGAGCTCCTGGAATGGGAGAAAGATACCTTTGCCCATCAAGTTTAGACCTTTATCCTGTTATCAGATCTCATCCCTGGTGGTAAAATTGGAATTGATATTAAGTTTACATATTAAGTAATAATCGTTTGAATAGCATAATCATATTGCATTCGGTTTATTTTCTTTTTAAAAGACCTTCTATATTTAATGCACTTAAATATTTAAAATACACCACCCTGTGCATAACCCTGTTTTGAAATTTCTTCATTTTTATTTTCAATAGGCACAGAACTTGGGGATTCTGGAGTCAGAATGCCTGACTCATGGTCCTATAACTGTGTGACCTCGGACAACTTACCTAGCCTCTCTGTGCCTGCTGTGGGATGAACTGTGTCCCCCTCAAAAAATTCCTGTCGAAGTCCTAACCTCCATCCAGTACCTCAGAATATGACCGCATCTGGAGACAAGGTCTTTAAAGAGATGATTCTGTTAAAACGAGGCCGTTAGATGGGCTCTAATCCAGCAGGACTGAGATCCTTCTCAGAAGAGGAAATCTGGACACAGACAGGGAAGAGGGAAGATGCTATGAAGATACAGGGAGAAGATGGCATCTACAAGCCAAGGAGAGAGGCCCAGAACAGCTCCTTCCTCTCAACCCTAAGAAAGGACCAAACCTGCCAACACCTTGGTCTCAGAGGTCTGGCCTCTGGAGCTGTAAAAGATCAATTTCTGTGGAGTAAGCCGCCAGTCCATGGATTTGTTATGGCAACCAGAGCAAATGAACACAGAGGCTGCCCCTCCTCATTGGGAAAATGCAGAGTAATAGTCCCTTCCTCACAGTCCTACTGAGCACCCAGTTCCTGGAATTCAATGTTCCTTTTTGTTGTTGTTGTTGTTTTTTTTTTATTGATTTCAGAGAGGAAGGGAGAGGGAGAGAGAGAAACATCAGTGATGAGAGAGAAGCATTGATCAGCTGCCTCCTGCACATCCCCCACTGGAGACTGAGCCAGCAACCCAGGCATATGCCCTGACCAGGAATTTAACCATGACCTCCTAGTTCATAGGTCAATGCTCAACCACGCTGGTTGGGCTACTACGTGTTTCTTACACTTCTTACTAGCAAGCAGCCTTAACCCAGCCTTGTCTTGGCAAACAGTTTGATCTCACTCTTCAGTGTGAGCAGAGACTTACAGATAAAGCAGAGAACATTACATGCCTCAGGCAAGCCCAAACGCCTCACATTCTCCTTCACCCCAGTACCTCAGAGCAAAACAGTTTGATTCCCAGACCTGCCCTCAGGGGACTGTCCTTCTGCCCCTCCCACTCATCTGTCACTCCCACAGACCACTGCTCTAGGGCCCACCCACAACACCCCCTGCTCCCCACTTCTCCCACCCAGCACTTTCCAAGGCCCAGATAGGAACACTGACTTCTCCAGTTCCTCAGAGTCAAAGAGCACAGGATGCAGCTACAGGCCATCCAAATCCCCAAACTATGGGAAACAAAAGCCTCCTCTTCCAGTTTATTGGAGGGGGAGGATTTCTGAACAATATGGTTTACTTTGAAGTGAGCTAGAGAGTGACATGGCTCTGGATAGCGCTCCTGGCCACCCAATGATAATACAGCCTGTTGGTGGAAGCGTGAGAGTTGTGTCTCATTTTCAATTTGTCTAACAAAGGGCCCCTGATGGAAACAGTTACCAGAGGGGACTCCTGGGAACTAATTACAAAACAACTTCCACCCTAAGAAAAAGTCTTATAAGGAGTACTTGAGCCAAACTGCAATAACTGCTGGGAAGCAAAATCTCAATGGATGGAGATATTGCTCCAGAGAACAGCAATTTTGTCACCTATTTTATACGTTAGAATCAACGGAAGAGATGTAAGGAGGGTTACACGGAATCCACTGGTGATAGATTAGGGAGGTAGGAGAAAACAAAGTGGAGAAAACTCAGGGATTGGATAAAAAGTAAAATGAAGAGACACATACTTTTTACATTGGTGGGTACAGGACACTTAACATTTCCAGCACACAGAGACGGCAGATGGTAAAACATAGTAACAGTAAGAGGCTCTGTCTCACGCTCTGGCCCGGAGGGTCTGGAAAAGGAGCTTACTCCGACATTCCAAAGGGATGTTATCTTAGATGCTCAAAGACAACAGACAACTTCACAGTTAACGATGGGCCTTTGTTAAGGAAGCTACAGGCCTAAGACATGACTAGGCACCATGACCCACATTTAGTTAGGAATTTTTAAGTTCAGACCCCCCTGTGTGGTGGGTTACTTTCATCTCTGGGTTTGTAAGGCCCACCTCTCCTGAGCTTATCAGGTTGAACATGTGGCCCCTTTCTCATCCACAAAGCCTAGAACAAAATAATCAGAAGTGAAGGAACATTTCCCATGGGCGTGTGAGCTTATCAAATGCTGCCTGAGAAAACGCTTAAGACAAGCCAATAAAGAGAGGAGCACAAAGACCTTCAGAAACCAGCAAGGCTTCCAGTGGGGTCACCATGAACCCAGAAGCTTGGCCAAAATGTGAAAACCCCAGGCCTTTGCTGCCTCAGCAAACAAGAGCTTCAGTGACTGGGGCTGCTTCCAAACCTGGATGGCATTGGTGATTAAAACTAAGATCATTTAGAAATCCAGAAATGAAAGCCCTTCTGACTCTGGAGAGAATTTTCATTTGTTAATGGATTTTCCTGCTGATGCTTAGTGGAAGGATAGCAATTCACCATGGGTTCGAGGCCAAATGTAGGGCCACGTAAGCCAGGAAGTGGCTGATATCCCCTCTGTCTTTCTTCAACGGCATCAAGAGCAGGCTGTCTGGGAATGCAGTTAAAAGAAATTAATCAGCTAATAGCTGATGAAGACTAAGGATGCTGCCAATATCATATTAATCCCATCAGTCACCATGAGCAAGGTGGCAAAGGTCAGACAGATGCCTACTTGTGCCTCTGGCTCTCTGGGCCTCTTTAGGAGGGTCATGGGATTTGGGGCCTGGGGCAGAAACCCCAGGGCCATCTTCTCTGCGGGTCTGTGCCAACTGTGTGGAAGGGTCTAAGAGAAAGAAGCGGGTGGAATTCTCTGTTCCTAGGCCAATTCTGGAGGCCTTAGCAATGGAAATATATTCACTTAGCCCACACATGATAATGACTGCCTACAGGATGCCATGGCTACAGTGAAAACTAACCAGGACTCAGTTTCTGCCCTCATTAAGTTTATGGTCCAGGAATAATTTTGGTTGAGCAAACCAAAGAGGTGATGGCACAGAATTCTGTCACACTGGTTGTTGCAAAGGGAAGATTGGGGATGTGTGATATTGTGATTTATAACAAGAAATATATAGGGTGTCCAAAAATGTATACACACACTTTGAATCATTATGAAGGCAATGTTTATTAAAATATATTTAATTTTCAAAATTGAGCTATCAACTGTTAAAGTGTGTATACATTTTGGGGGGATACCCTGTATATTTGGCCTCTAACCCCATTCCTGGCATGGGGCTCCTAGGAATTTCCTAAATGCTGAGCACCTAATCAAGTTTTTTGTTATTATGCTAATGAGATGACCTCTGGGATGCCCCCTGTCACCTAAGGATGGGGCTGGTTGCCAGGGGAACCAACCATTCTAATTAGAGGATTAGAAATTTCAGTCCCACCCCAGCCCCCACCTCAGGAGTGGGAAAAGAGGCTGATTGAGTTTAAGTACCAACAGCCAATGACTTAATAACTGTGCTTGTGTAATGAAGTCTCCATAAAACCCAAAGGACCGGTTGGTTCAAGGACATCCAGGTTGGTGAACATGTGGAGACTGGGGGAAGAGGGGTGCACTGGGAGAGAGCATATGTCCTGAGCAAGGGAGCATCCCCAAAAGCAGTCACTCACACAGGTTTGTGTCTTTCCACAATGCCAGGTTTATTAGGAGAGACCTCCCCAATAAGCCAATCAAGTCATTCTCAGGATACACTCAGAGGGGGAGTATAGCAATAGAAATGACCAGAGCATCTGGCTGTTCCTGCGTTATATCCTTGTATAATAGACCAGTAATCTAATAAGTTAAATGTTTGTTAGTTCTATGAACCATTCTACAAATTAACCAAACCCAAGGATAACCACAGGTATCACGTGGACTTGCAACTAGTGTCTATGATGGGAGGCGGGGGAGTCTGTGGGCTGGGCCCTTAACCTGTGGGATCTGACACTGTCTCCCAGTAAATAGTGTAAGAATTGAGTTGAACTGTAGGACACCCAGCTGGTGTCTCTGAGTTTTGCTTGGTGGGGGAAACCCCACACATTGTAATTGGTGCCCACAACCATCGTTGATCAAAATTAGGATTAGTGTCAGAATTGCAGGATGGTGACCCAGATGAAGTTCCCACTTGGAGGAAGGGCATGCCAGAAGAACCCACACCTTATCCTGAGCACCCACAGCTGCTGAGAACTCAGTGGCCATACAAGGCCTCTGGGCCAGCACTCCCCTTTAGAAAGTGCCTGTGCTCACAAAGGTTGCTCTTTGCTGATGACAGAAAAAGAAAAATCTAATGCCTGGATCTTATTTTTAGCTTCAAGCGAGCAGAAGATTAGAAATAAGCCACTTGGACTATAATCCTGATCAGACTGAAGGAGTAATTTAATCACTTTAAAGCCTGCCCACAAGACCTGCCATCTTGCTGGGGTCTCACCTGGGAAACTCACGTTTCATTTCAAGCGACAAGGACTTCTCTAGAAGAGCCACCAAAAGCTTTTTCCCCAAGAAGTGAAATTTCCAGGCATTTGTTGGTCCTGACACTTGGATTATCCTGTGGTGTTCCTTTAGGTACTGTGAGCACAACTGTGCCAGCTGAGGAGGTAAGAAAGCTGAAACTGGGGGGGAGTGGGAGTGGGTTTGAGGGCAATACTGCCCACAGAAACACACACACATACATGCACACTACATACACACACTCCATACAAATAGACAAAACACACACATACATGCACACACTTCGTACACACACTTCACACGTATAGACATATCACACACAATCCATATCCATACACGACATAGTTTGCTTTCTTGCTTTTAATACAAAATAGAGAATTTTAAGAAGAAACAAAAAATGGTGTTTAGACAATTAGCAAATCCTACCAAGGGCTCCCAGGAAATATCTTCTAAAGTCTAATTTTCCTACATCTGAAAATGAATTGATTTCTTTTTGTTCTGTTATTATTGTTAGGCACTAAAATATTAATATCTGTGCACACAAAGACTAAAATATTAATATCTGTGCACACAAAGGCAGCTTCCAACTCTTTCATCTATGACATTTTGGAGAACGTTGGCTTTTAAGTGCACCCACAGGCATTGCCCATTTCATCTTAGAACAACTAAGGGGGCAGGAAGAACTCAAGGATCAGAAGAGTGAGGGCAGCACTCAAAGTCTCACAAAGACTAGTTCAGGTGCAGAGCTGGGTCTTGAGAGCACATGACCCTTTGGTGACACTGATGGTGTTCACTGTGAGCCCAGGGACACTGCCTTATATAGGGTGCACCCCACACTCTCCCTGTCAGGGGGCCCTACAATGGGGCTGAAGGAATCCCACATTCTCAGGCTTGGCAGGAGATGGGGCTGGGGAGTACAAACCAAAGCTGCCCAGAAGCTCATTTCCCAGAGAAAGCACCCATCTTGATGCTCTAGGTTATTCCCCCTGCTATGGCTTGACCTGGGTCCGCACAGGGCATGCCACTGCCCCTCACATGGGGAAAACCCCTCTATCAATACTCTGCCTATACCTTTCTCCTTGCCATGCCTGTAGCACAGGTGCCTAAGGAGTGATTTCTTTTTAGAAGTAGCCTATTTCCCCCAAAGTTCCTCAATGAAGGTCAGTTGACTACTACTGGCCAAATCTTCTTTGGACCCGGAATTGCAACTGTCCCCATGAGTCAGGCATTGAAGGAGGTCCTGGACCCCAGGACAGACCATTCGCATCCCTCAAAAAAACGGGGTGGAGCTCTATCCTGAGAGGAGCTGCTGCAGGGTAAACAGGCTCTTATCCTGAGGCAGCAAAGGCCAAGAAGCCCTTTAGCTCTGTCTTCACAGTCTCTGAAGACCTGCCAAGTGTTTAGACTGTCTATCCCAAGGGTGGAACCAGACCAGCAGGTAAAAGATTCAGAAAGAAGAATGCTCCTCTGACTTTCCTAGGACAGGATGGACCTCCTTGAACGGAAACGTGCTCCCTAGCACTGGAGGCATTGAGAGGAGGTGGAATGGTCCCTCACTGGGGACACTGGAGCAGTGATACAAGCACCAGGTGGGAAAATGGGTTGACAGGACCTTTCTCCAACCTTGAGAGTCTCTAATTCAGCAGACTGAACACAAAGCCGCTGGAGAACTCCTGGTCACCTACCTGCAGGGCTCTCCTCTGGGCCTAAAAGTAGAATTCCCAGAGTCCTGTTCCAAATTAGATCCTTAATAACATGTCACCATGGCTATAAATATGTCTCTTTGAGGGCCAGTTAATATGATTATTTTAATCAGCTACACTCCCTAGTCGGGCTGCCAACTCCCCCCTCAGTCCTAACTGCCTTCTGAGCAAGCTGGGATCTCTGTCCTCACTCCAAGCAAGTCCAAGGAGCAGCAAGGTGAAGGTGGGGGTGGCCAGAGGCAGCCCCTTCCGCTGCCCCTTCTCTAGCATCCCTAGGACATTCGGTGCATTCTGGAACTCTCTCTTGATCACTGACCAAGACTCCCAGTAGAAGACAGGGTTGAAAACACGAGTGCCCACAGCGGCCAAACAGCAGAAGGGTGTAAGTCACACACAAGGTCATGGGAGAGGGAGTGTTAGAGGCTGAATTATGCACCCAAAGTCCATGTTTTGGAACTCTTAACCTGCAGTAACTCAGAATTCGATTGTTTTTTGAGACAGGGTCTTTAAAGAGGTGATTAAGTGAAAAGGAGGTGATTAGGGTGGGTGGGCCTTAAGCCAACCTGACTGGTATAAGAAGAGATTCATGCACAGAGGGAAGACATGTGAAGACACAGAGAGAAGACGGCCATCTATAAGCCGGGCTCAGAAGAAAAAAGCCCTGCCGGCACCTTGAGCTGACTTCTAGCCTCCAGAACTGAAACACAAATGCTTGTCTAGCCATCCAGTCTTGGGTTTTGTGACAGCAGCCCAACCAGGAAGTTTGGTGCATGTCCTGCCTAGAGGCTTGGCATTTTTATTGTTCCCTCTTTCTTAAAGACTAGCCAAGCCAAACGAAGCAGGGACCTGGACCTCGCTTGCACCAGTGTGTGAGCCCCAAATGGGATTTAAGGAAGTAAGGGCATGAGGGTGTGTAGGAGAAAGGGCCCCCGGCCACTGGACAGGAGGGCTGCTCATCCCAGGCTATTTTAACTATGTGCCATGAACTATTCAATCACATTAGTCCCATCCCAACATCAGTTAACTGAAACAGTTGGACCACATGACAAATGACATCCAACACTGACACTCATTCGGGTTCTAAGGCTTGAGGACTGGAGCTAGCAAGAGCAGCCATGGGGCACAACCCAGACAGGAGAGGTCCTGGGGGACAAAGTAGGATGACCTCCAGAGCAGCACACAGAGGTGGAGGGGTGAGTGGTGGGGCTGTTGGACTCTTTCTTGGAGCTAGAAGCTTCAGTTCATGATCTGCCCTGTCTCATGCCTCGGTTTCCAGGCAGCATGGCCTTGGGCACCCCCCACACACACGTAGCACCCACAAAGTGGTATGTACCAGTACTTTGTGGTATGTACCAGTACAGTATCGACCACATCAAGCCAGCTCACCATTATTCACGGACAAGAAGGAAGGGTGGCCCCCTCGTAGCTTCTCAGGACTGATGGCCACATCTCTCAGAGTCCCCACAAGGCGACTCCCCAGCAAGGCCATGTGAGGCCTCAGTCAGAGGTGGGGCTGGAGTGCCCAGCTCTCTCCACCACAGTCCTGCACACCAAACTGCTGTGAGGCCCTAATGACACTTCACGAGTGTGACCCTAAGTGAAATGAGGCAGGGAAGGGACTGCAACGTGCCTCTTCCAACTGATGCTACAAAGCAAGACTGACAGTATGAAGATGGCTTGTGGATGCCTCACTGAGACTATCTATCCCCCAAGCATTATCATTCCTATCTTAGTGATGAAGAAACTAAGGTTAGGGGAAGTGAAACAAGACACAGGGCTTGACCTTGAACAAGTTTAATATCTTACCAAATTACGTGCAAATGAAGTTGTGTAGCTGGCTTTCAGAGTCGCTATGTGTTCTGAAGGCTCCAATTCAGAACACACTATCACCACATTTCACAGATTCAAATACTTTCAGACCAGGAAGGGCCCTGGGCAACCACAGATCTGATTCCGCTGGTCTATAGGCAAGAAACTGAGATAGGGAGCGTCCCTTGACCAGGGTCTCACAGTGAGGCTCTGGCCAGGCTAGAACCAGAGCCCGGATGTATTCCTTAGACCACCCTGCCCTGCCCATTTGCCTTGAAAATATTCCTCCATAAAAATGAGCGAACCACCAAGAACAGGTCTTCCAGGGCATGTATTGGGGTGGCAAGAAGTTTCCATCCCTACTCCCCAAATATGGGTCCTTTTCCTCGCGCCACCCCTCTCCCCCCACCACACCGTTGCACCATGCAGGCCTCCTACAGTGACTTTGAGCAAAAAAGCAAATTTGTGGAGTGTTCCTCTTGCAGAATAAAGCTGCTGGGAGAAGCTCGGAGGACTGGAATTAGAAATTCTAATTATTAGAACTCTCTGAACACGCGGAAGGACAATTTATAATTAGCACATATGTCAAAAGGCCATCCCCAAAGGAAATGGATTATAAATTAGAAAACAAAGACTTTGAGAAAGGGACTGGGGAGCTGGGCTCCTCAGCCTCCCAGTCTCCCTACATCTCCTAATCCAATCTTCTTCCCATCCCTCCATGCCCCACTCCTCCTGCCTCTAGATAGGACATGCACCCTGGCCTCTCCCCTGCTGCCTCGCCTGAGTGCCTACCTGCTGGGGGCTCCTGATTCCCAGCCCTCTGCCCTTTATACCAGAGGTGCTGCCACTCCCCCAAAGTCCTTCTGCACAGGGACCCCTCTATTGGGGATTCAAGCAGCTTTAAGCCTAAGTCTTCAGCTGGTTAGAGGCTTGTCACTCCTGCCGTCGGGAGCTGCAAATAAGGATTGAAAGACTGGTCCCTCTATGAGGAGAAAGCCTCCCAAGGACTGATAATGTCATTATCTGCTGCACAGGGCCTGGGTCAGGGTGGCCTCTCTGCCAGAGCTGCTTTTGCAATGAAAGCTCCGGGCACTCCCCTCCCCACAAAAGGACTAGGAAAGGCCAGTGTGGAAGGGAAGGGGCATCCCCCTGTTCTTACTTGAATGAATGAATGATGAATTGTATGCTGACTTATATGCCATAAATATTTTTGAGCACTTCCTGTGTTTTAGTCACAGCATTTGAGACCGCAAGGGGACAGTAGTCAAAGATACAGAAATAAATAATGCATGACCCTGCCTTAGAGGAATTCACATTAGCATAAACTCACTGGACAGGTTAAAAAAAATTTTTTAAAGGAACACCAAGAGAACTGGCACCTCGAGCCAGCGACACCTCATTTCTGGGAAAAGCCCTGAGCTGCATAACTTGCCTCATGCGGGTCATTAATCTTCCTTGAGCCTCCATCACCTATTCCATGGAGATAATCCCTACCTTGCTCATCCCTTAGGTGTTGCTATGGAGACACATGATAAAACACAGCAACAAGCCCTTTAGGAAATGTCTATAACACAGACATGAACCAATCTTTCATAACATGAACCAATCTTCATTCTGATGACTGATAATAAAAAGAATATCCGGTTTTCCCACATTCCCTGGTCTTACTCAAGATGGCACCCAGTTCCTTGGACAAACATCCCTAGAGAAAGACAATTTATCAGGCCTCATGTGACTGTGCTTACCAAGGAACCTTGTAGACATTGATTTATTTTCCCAGATAGTGTTGCCCATAGGAGAAAAAAAATGCATTTATGTGTAGGAATGATTAGAAGGTTTTGCTCTGGAAGCAAATGAACTCCATTTGTTTGGTCGTGGCTGCTTGGAGCACTGTGTTAAGGATTCTGAGCCTGCTTCTAGGCTTAGCTGGAAAAAGTGTCCTGATAGATTAATTATATGTGTTATGAATAAGGGACAGGGGTAGCACTCTGTCATTTATAACTTAGGCAGATGATATACCCACTCAACCACACTCATTGTATGCATTTATAGTTGTATCCTCCAGGCATTCAAGAGTTAGCTGAATTTTGATCAATCCCCTGAATCTAATTCTTCTACATGAACTGTTAAAATTAAGTTCTCTCAGCCAGTAAAGCTAAAGGCGTGACCTCAGCAGGAAATGGTTACCCTTAGGAAATCAGCTAGTCTCTCGGTCCCTGTTTAAATGTTCTAGCATGTCTCCATCATGTTTTCACAAACTGAGAACATGTCTCACATATCTGGGTGCCATCATCTGGGGTCTGTGGAACATGGACACTGCCACATAAAATCACCCAGGTAAAACACCCTGCAGGGACCAGACACCTCTGGCCTTTCATTCTATGGCATTTTTAAAAGTCTTTGCAACTTTCTGCCTTCACCACTTCTCAGGAAAATAAGTTCTCTGAGTTTATCATGGGCTCAGTGCAGTGGGAATTCCTCCCATTTGTCCAAGATTCATCTACTCAAGTTTTAAAGGGGACCTCTCTCTTGGCATGCCAGCATTTGGTGAAGCCTTACTTCCTTGGTTGCTCTGCTCACATTTTATAAAACTCTGTGAGTCTGTGCTTATTTCAAATAGAGCTGGGCTGCACTCAAGACCTGAGTTACTTATGAAAAGGAGAGCTGAGCAAACGAGCGCTGGGATCGGGCCACGAGGGGAAGAGAACTGGCTGGTCCAGGCCCAGCAGCCACACCAGGAACACTCCTGACACAAAGGGCCTCAGTGAGTCCTAGGGGAGGAGGGGCCAGGGGTGATCTTACATTTGCAGGTAGGACCACAGATTGCTGAGGTAGGGGGCAGCTTAGAACCCACTGTGGTTACAGATGTGGAAACTCGGGCCTCCAAACTTAACCTGTCCACGGTCCTGGTACAAGCCAGAGATAGCAACTAGAGGTAACAGCATCACAGAGTGCATGTTCTTAAGTATTTCATAGACGTGTCTGTTTGCTGCTGCAGGTGGTTCCTGCCCACGTCTTCCCATAGTGTCCTCAGTGCCCACTCTGCATCTAAAACTCCTCTCCCTCACAGGGCTAAAAGCACATTGTCTTGAAATCTGCAGATATTCAAAGTTTTTAAAATAAATGAACAAATGAAGTGATGTATATAATTCTGCAGAAAGATGTTCAGTGCAGTTCTATTTATCATAGGGAAAAAAGGAATACCTAAATGAAGAATATAAGGAAAGGCGGTGAGTATCCGTATCATGGGATATTAGTCATTTTAAAATATGTTTACAGAGTCTCAATATCACAGCTAGGATTGGAAAGAGACAGAGTGTGTCCCTTTTCATGTAGAGAAGTTGATGAAACAGAGACACAGGTGCTGGCCGAGGAGGCAGATGCTCCCTGGGGCCCAGCTGGCCAGGCCCGCTCTGACCGTTTCCAGCGCTGAGCACCCTGCTTTAGGACATCTAAACTGTGGCTCTGGGTCTAGTCTTTGAGGATGTACAGTTGTTTAACTTTCATGTGTTATCTCTCTCTTGCTGCTCTCGGCTGAACTGAGAGTTCTTTGGGCAGAGGAGGTACCTCCTCCAGAGCTAAGCCTAGAGACTGTTTCTGTAATTGACACCTCAGGTCTCGGGAAATACTTGCCCATAGAATGACTGATTGAATAGGGTAAAGCAGGGAAATGGTCCCATGGGGCACCTTGGCCTTTACTGAAGACAGAAGCCAGATGTACTCCTTCAGGACCCACTGACCTTGCCAACCAGGATGCCGATGTATGGCAACTGTGATGTTGGCGTTAGTCCCCGGCAGGACTGAGCACCAGCCAATAACCACAGGGCACTCAGACACCAGGATGTGTGCCTCACTTCTCACCAGACCTGGGCTGGCTGCAGGCCAGTGACAGGGAAGGGCAGGCCCTGACCGCCTCCCATCTGGCCACGAGGATCCAATTCCAGTTTCTGACCTGCAGTTGGTCTGGCACAGTAACCCAGGGTTCCAGCCAGCAAATCCCAGTCATAAAACTCGGGTCTGATCCGCTGCAACCCTCCTAAACTGCAGCAGAGCAGATCTTCCTCCCGCCATGCCAGAGGCACTCAGACGGGCATGTTGACTCTACTGCACCATTAAAGCGCCAGGCAAACAGGGAAGCAGTGCCCCTCTCCGGCCAGGATACTCAGCAAATGCAGGCCGGGGAGGAAGCCTTTAACTTATCCTTTAGGCCTAAGCCTGCCCCCAAGATGCTCCGCATGTGCAGACAGTGGGCTACAGCTCCCACTCCGAATTCTTTGGAAACCACCAGGACTGCTGCAGGCTTCACCCAAGTGCTGGCCCCGCCCCCTGCCCTGCATGGGTTTCACTCCCTGATAACCCTACGTACAGTAACCCAAGTTTTATGAACCTCTTCTCTCCCTGTATGATGAACATATTAAGGAACACACATACATACATAGTGAATCCATATTTTCCATAGGGGCTGAGGTCCAAGGACTTACACTTTCTGCATCTAGCAGAAGAATGAACCCCACAGCCTTGAATTAATGAGTAAATGAAAAGTGTGCTTGTTAATGGGCTGGTCAGTTGATAAATCTAAGGAACTGGGGGCAGCAACTTACAGAGAATCATCTTCCTCCAAACCACGCCTTTCCAAATCCAAGAAAAATACTCACCTCAGGCACAATGTTACAGAAATCAAGTAATACAGAAAGTAATAATTTCTTTGAACCTACTAGGTGCCAGGTACGAAGCACTGGATATACACTGAGTGGCCAGATTATTATGATCTCTGAATGCATAATATTCTGGCCACTCAGTGTATTTGTATCTCAAGTGGGTACCAAAAATATTATAGACTTTTGCTGGAGATCAACCACCTATTTGCCCTGAGCTTTCTATCAGCCAGTGCAAAGGGGAAAACTGATCAGGTGCACGATTTATAGTATCTTTAATATCAAATAAATGAGGCACTCAAAAGAAGTACACTGAGTGGCCAGATTATTATGCATTCAAAGATCATAATAATCTGGCCACTCAGTGTATATCTCACACAACAGTTGTAGAACCAAGATATTATTCCCATTTTATTGGTAAGGAAAATGAAGATCAGAGACCATCCAAGGTTGAGAATACTGGAGATGGGATCTGTTGGGATAATGCTTCAGACACTGTCAAGGGCTGCTGGACCACAGCCTGGCCAAAGTCCAACCCTCCAGGGCAGAGAGTCAGGGATGGCACTCATTCTGCAGGACTTGGGCTATTCCCAGGGACCAGGTCCCAGGCAGAAAGTAACCACCCTCACTCGCCTTTTGCTCAAGTGCTCAGAAGACAGTTCCCATCCTTCAATTTTATTTAATCAAAGCAAAAAATTCATAAGAACTTGCAAGCATTCATTCATCAGGCAGATTAAATATTTGATAACCCTGCAATTTAATTTTTTATGGCTCGGTGTGTTCCAGGGACTGCTCCCAGGGGGGCCACACTGTCCTGGGGTCGGAGCAGCAGCTGGTGGAGGCAGCAGGAGCAGAGGCACCATGGGCACTGCCCAGCTGCGCGCCTGCCCTGATCGCAATGAGACACTCCTCCTGAACTCCACGGCCAAAGAGCCACAGCTGCTGTTCTCCAAATTCTTAAAGAGATGCTATCAAAAAGAGAGGCTGTGGGAAGGGCAGGCTGAGGACCATCACAAGGTCAGAGAGGAGCCCAGGTGACCCAAAATGCCCGGTCTCAGAGAGGGGAGACAGCCTCCTCCTTCTGTCTCTTCCCACACATGGGATAAAGCTTCCAGACAAACATATGACCTGAAACAAGGGCAAATCACCCTGTTCATCTTCCTGCCAACTAATAGCACCACAGACTGTCCTTGATGGTTCACTCGGCCCTTCCAGCCATACTCACAGGCATAGAGGTCCTCCTTAGGGCTCATTAGAGTCTGCAGAGAAGGAAGAACCTGGAGGCAAGAGTGCTTCCCAGCCTCAAACTCTTTCCTCCAGGCCTAGGTCTCTCCCAGACTTTTGATGATCTTCAAGATGATCCAGTAGATTTTGTCTCATCCAACCCAAAATGCTCAAATCTCATGCAGCATGCTTTCAACCCTGAATTGCCCCCAACTCACTCTCATGCCCCCCAATGCCTCTCACGCCCTTCCTTCCCCCCTCCCCCAGGATTCCCTCTCTTCCCCTCTGCCCATCATAGTGAAAGCTGGAAACTAAGCATTCAGCTGACACCTGGTCAACACCATCCAGTGAATTTCCTCAAGGGTGAGGAGGGGCCAGGAGAAGAAACTGTGGCGCTCCGCAGCCAGCAGAGATTTCTGTTTTAATTTCTTCTTCATTGGCTGTGCCACTAACAGCATATCAGAAATCTCTCTGCTCCAACTCTTCTCCCATCCACTCCCTTCCACCCTTCCAGGGGAAGGACATCCTGACATTTTCTGGAAAAGTAGAGAAATGCCACAGCAGAGCTCAACTCATTTTTCCTGCTGTCCCTATTCATCATGGGCCTAATGAGGAGCGTGGCTGTGACACCATTCTCACTTTATCAACGTGCGGCTCATTGAGGCCAGGGAGGAAAGTGATGCGTCTCTCCTCCCAGAGAGAAGAGCGATGGCCTGCTGGGAAATACTAGGGTGGAGGGCTCTCTCCCTCCTCCCCTGGGATCTCTGGCTCTATCTCTGCTCTGCAGACACTCTCACAAGCCTGCCATACTCTCAAGGGGAGACAGGAAACTTCCAGAAACCCATGCGGCCAGCTCCTGCGGCTCTGGTGGTGGATGTGGTCACTGGACACGGGCAGGGGAAAAAGTGGGAATGCGTGGGAAGGGAAAGCTGTTTGTCCATTTTCCTCACTTAAGAACCTGGTGAGATTATAAGCAAAATTTATCTCCACAAGAGGTGACACATTGCAAAACAGCACTGAGACCCTGAAGGAGAGTAGGCAGATTCTCTGATGTCTTAGGACAGCCACGGGAGCCATTAGCACCATGACAAAAGAATATGCTGGACAGTCTCCCACCCTGCCTTCCTCCAGGAAACCACAGAGTTTTCATGACTTGCAGGTGACATTTGAGTCAAAGATCAACCTCAGGACACAGGGGGAAGGAGTTGAGGACAGGATCTGGGGGGTAGGATCCAGGTTGGAGGGAAGAGAAATGGCATAGAGAACAAACAAAATGGTCCTTGGGGCAGAAAAGCCCTCTGGGACAGGTGTGGTGGGACTTCTGACTTTCTTTCATCATTTGGGAGGAGGGGAAATATTTCCCAAAAGGGACAAAATATGAGCCACCTCAATAACAATTATCTAGAAATTTCTCATATTTGATTATTTTACAAACTAGAGGCCGGTGCATGAATTAATGCATGGGTGGAGTCCGGCCAGCCCACCCAGATGGGGGCTCATTGGGGTGAGCCAGTGGTGGGGAGGAGCCATGGGCAGTTGGACAGCCGGGGAGGGACTGCAGGAGGGCTCCAGGGCATGTCTGGCCCATCTCACTTAGTCCCAATTGGCCAGCAGCAAGCTAACCAACCAGTCAGAGCGTCTGCCCCCTGGTGGTCAGTGCATGTCATAGTGACTGGTCGACCAGTTGACTGCCCCCTGGTGGTCAATGCACATCATAGTGAGCAGTTGAGTGGCCTTAGCATACCATTAGCATATTACACTTTGATTGGTTGAATGGACAACAGGACACTTAGCATATTAGGCTTTTATTATATAGGATTACAAAGCACATTAGGCACCTTATCTCATCTGATCCTGTTAGACGGGGGTTGTTATCCACATTTTATAGACAAAGAGACCAGGTAACAGACCTAGGAGTGAAGGAACTAGGAGCCCGGCATCTCTGGGTCTCCTTCTTATGGAAGTTGCTGTCACCCCAGGTCAATTTAATTAATGACCAAAATAATAACTGATGCTGGATATGGACCCTCCTATGAGCTCCACATGGTGCTAAGCCCTTTGATCAGTGATCTCCTATTTCAATCCTCATACTAAAGTTGGGAGAGAGGTGCTACAACCCTCACTAGTCAGATGAGAAAACCAAGACCCTGGTCCATTAGTAACTTACCCGAGGTCACAGAACCAACAGGAGCTGAACCAGGACTCAAACTCAAGCTCCTGCCAGTGTATCTCAAGGATTCCCAATTCTGACTGTGCATCAGATCACCTGAAGGGCTGGTGACGGCATGCTGGGCCCCAACCCCAGGCTGATTTTGGGGCCTGAGGCAAGGCCTAAGAATTTTCCGTTTCCCAAAGTTCCCAGGTGATTCTCATGCTGCAGGTCTGGGGACCGCACTTTGAGAACCACTGCTTTCTTTAACACTGCCTCCTGTCACCCATTAGCTAACAAGGTCATCCTGGCAGAGATGCGAGGAAATAAGGTGTGCAAACAAGGCGTGACTGTAGGAAATGACCTGCCTGTGCACACAACAGCTCTCTTGAGACTCGTCGCCATAAATGGAGCACACATCACCCACTGAGACACGTAAGCACCATCTGCATCACTTACACATCAACTGAGGGATGTTCTACGCCTTTACACTAACACTCTGCTCCTCATCTGGACCACCCCTACTGAAAGAGATTCTGACATCTATCCCCCAGCCATCAAAGACACCTTTTTCATTAGCACAGAGAGCATTGCAGACGAGCATTTCCCATCGGTGCACTCCCAAACATGTGTCTGCGTGAGCATCAGGTGCATTCTGCCCTAGCATTACATACATAGAAATATACACAGAAATAGTCACTTTAAAGGATAACAAAAGTAAGTAGAAAAAGATGTTTTAACATTTTCTTCCCATCTGCCCAAGAGCAGCTTTGGGCACCCCACTTTGGAGACTGCTGGTCTAGAATTCAGTGTTCTCACTGCACAATGAACTGGTCCCCACCTCCAGGTCACCCGTGAGGACTCATTCATCGCCCCCTTGCCCCTGCTGAAGAATCACTGTGCTCTGTGGTTTCGGAAAAATGAGCTCTGTTTTGCTGACTATAAGCCCTGAGAGTGCACATACTGCCCCCAGCCCATCTCAAGTGCCCTGTAAAGACCTTTTAGCCAAAGCTTCTCGATTTGGGGGGCCACTTTTCTGAAAGAGGATGAGGAGCCCAACGAGAAGACAGCAATTGCCTACACAATTTGTGTCTTAAAGGCGGAGAGCAGGAGACCACCGCCTCGCTTGTACAGGCACTGGGAGGAGAGACCAGTGGACTGGCACCAGGCACCAGGGAGCAGGCCCAGGGATCAGCCTCCACCAATAACTATGGATGGGCTTGGGCATGCTGTGTCTCCCCAGACACCACGTCCTTGCCTACCAAATGAGGTATAAGGTGACCAACCGCATCCTGGTTTCTGGTGTGACTAGGGTTTCCCAGAATGCCAGGCTGGCGGTGCTAAACTGCAATGGTTTGTCACCCCAGATGTGAACCAGGTACCAGCCCTTGGTGCTTGTCATCCCCACCCTGACTTCTGATAGAAGGTGTCCCAGGAGAGCAGGAGAGAGCCTGAGGCCAATCCCTGCTGTCAAGGGCTTTGCAATTCTACTAAGGTAGAGATAATAATAATAATTATTATTATTATTCAAACCAAATTAAACATCTATATTAGATCAGAATAGAGAATGAGAAGAGGTGCTAACGTAGGCTGCAGTAGCCAGGATAGACTCTATAGGGAAACCAAGGTCTAGGGGTTGGCAGATTGAGCACAAATCAAAACAGGCCCTTCCATCTCCCTCACCTTCATCTTTCTCTACACCCTTCCCTCCCCTCCCTCCCCTCCCCCACCCCAGGCCACTACTCTTGGGAGCAGAACAGAGAGAAAATCCAGGCTTCGAGTCTCACTGAATCCAAGCTTGATGCTACCCTTCTGTTTTTGGAGAGATTTTGAGATAGTTACTCAAATTCCCACAGCCTCAATATTCTTTTCTTTAAAATGGGGTCAATTACACCCCACTTCTGAGGGTTGTTTTAAAGACTGAATGCAGGTAACTATGCAGAGAACCATCTGGGAGCATGTGCTCCATCAATATTGACTGAGCCTAATCTCTCTTGAGCCTTCCCGGTCTGCAATGAATGGAAGGTATTTTCTACAAACAGTGCTCGGCACACAGTAAGTGCTCCACGAGTATGAGCTACTGTGAATATCTGTGTTATTAACAATGGGATGGCAGGTCCAGTTCTGCTCCTGTCTGCCACTCCAGAAGCTGGAGAAGAGGAGCGCAGGGTGTGTGGAGGAAAAGTCACAGGGAAGCCAGCCCAGGCCCCAGGCAGAGCCAGAGGGTTCCTCCTGACCCTGTTCAGGAAAAGGAGCACTTTTCCTGTGATTGCAAGTTGGAACTCACAGATAGCCCTGAGCAGTCCCCATGGAGCAGCTTCCCTCACGCCTCTGGTTCTGAAGAAAGGTACCCAGGCCTCTGCCCCCTGCTGTGAGGGCATGTTCCCTAGGGCCATGACAGGCCCAGTTTCCAGGCTAAGCAAGCATCAGCTCAGGGCCTCTTAAGGCTCTTGGAAATGAGCTTTCTTAGAGCTTGGCAGGTGAAATGTCAGCTGCATTAGAGAGGGTGCACTCCTGCTTGAGCTGGTCTCCATTCTGGTCAGCCCCAGAAGGAGGCATATCTACCTAATCTACCTAATAAAAGAGTAACATGCTAATTGACCATACCTTCGTGATGCCCACCAGCCAATCAGGAGTGAGTATGCAAATTAACCCAACAAAGATGGTGGGTTAATTTGCATATGCAGGTGCTGAGCATCCTGGGACAGGGTGAGATGCTTGTGTCATCACCAGGGCAACAATGCAGGTGTTCTGCACCACCCTAGCTGCTCCAGGCCTCTGGGCAGCATAGGAAGGCAGATAGGCGGCTCTGGGTCGGAGCGGAAAGGCTGCTCTGGCCAGAGCTAAGGTGGTGCCAGTAGCCAGGGGAACCAAGGGCCATTCTTGCATGAATCTTCATTCATGCATCAGGCCACTAGTATAATAGAATCCAAGTCAGTGAGTCCACATACACCTAGGTCTGAAATACCACCATTAGGGATTTGCTTCTTTGATACTGACACCTTTTCTTGGGTAATAAATTATATAGTTGTTATTGTTGTTGTTGCCTACCGTGTCCTTAAAACACACTTAATAAAAGTAACATTGAGATGCAAATTATTTGAGAAGGGCAATAATCTAAGCCCTCACCTACAGCATCACCATCACCAGGGAACTTGTTAGAGACACAGAGTCTTGGTTCCTACTCCAGGCCTATGGAGCCAGGACTCCTGAGAATGGAACTGGTCCTTGTTTGAACAAGGCTCCAGGTGCTGCAGATGATGCTCAACTTTGCGAACAAGCGACTTCATGAGAACCTTGTGCCATATGCAGTGACTGTGTTCTCTTCTGTGTACCTGCTCAATATGCACTTATTGAGCACCTGCACAGCACAGGCCAGGTGTCTCCACAGGTCCTCAGGTGGCCCATGGGTGTGCACAGATGGCAGGCAGTGTGGTAACTCCCCTAAGTAGGTATCCTCGAAGACCTTCAAAGTTCCTTCTCAGTCAACATGAAGAAAGGCCACTGCACTGAGGTGTGGCCAGCTGACTGTCCTTCAGCAGTTGTCCTATGCATTGCAGGATGCTTAGCTTCTACCCACCAGATACCAGTAACATGTCACCCAGTGATGCCAAATGTCCCATAGTAGGTGGAGGGGGAGAGGTAAAATAATGCCTGATCAAGAATCGATGTGTTAGAGGACTATAGGTCCTGATGTCTAAGGTTCTTACCAACTTTAAAAGTCAACAATTTTGGCTTTACATGTGGATTTGTAGAAAAGATTCCTCTTAGCCCTAACTGGTTTGGCTCAATGGACAGAGCGTCAGCCTTTGGACTGAAGGGCCCCAGGTTCAATTCCAGCTAAGGGCACGTGCCTGGGATGTGGGCTCGATCCCCAGTGGAGGGCGTGCAGAAGGCAGCCAATCAATGATTCTCTCTCATCATTGATGTTTCTATCCCACTCTCCCTCTCCTTTCCTCTCTGAAATCAATAAAAATATATTTTTTAAAAAAAGGAAAGATTCCTCTTAAAATATCCAGCTCTATCAAGAATCCAACATAGAAAGTGAGCCACTAATGTTTGATCATGTGTAAACTTTTGTAAACGTGCCCCCACCTTTCCCACCCCAGCATTCAGAAACTGGCATAACCATATTCCAGTAAGTGACTCCAGCTTGTGATGGGCTTACAGACAGCAATGATTTGATAGCACCCCAAAATGAAATCACCCTCACCACAATTGGAAGTGATGATTATTAGAACTTCTCAGGCAAACACAGTTTTTATTAGCTTAACACTAATATAACTACAACTACAAATACCTGTAATGTGTGGAGTGCCTACCACACACCAGGAGCTGGTTAAGCACTGTGCATGCATTATGTGATTTAATCCTCACACTAGCCCTGGAGGCTATGCTTAGTCACATTTAGTAGTTGAAAAAGTAGGTTCAGAGAGGTGAAGCCATATGCCCAAGGTTACAGAGTCCACCTGCCTCCATAGCCTGTGTTCTTTCCACTATGGAAATACCCCATCACACACAGCTCCCACAGGAAGAGGATGTCTCTTCTCCCTGGGCCTCCATTTAGGGTAAAACACTCAGAGGCTTTCCTGTCCAGGACCCAGATCTCTGGGGACCATCCAAGGCCAGCAGGCCCAGCACTGCAGCCAGGGTGTCAGGGATGCACATTCCCTCCTTGGGCCACACAGAACCCCCAGCCTTAGGGGGCCACATACACACTGCACACTACCTTGTACCTGTTTCCTGACTTTGTTTTAACCTTGAAACACTCTTTGTAATTCCAGTGCATGCGTGTGTGTGTGTGTGTATTTAGCAAGGACTGCTAATTCCCTTTGTTCTTTAACTTGTTCTAAGGGTACCCCCATTCCCTTTTGTATTATCAGCAAATGGAGAAATGATTGGTTTGAGTTGCCTGGTAGCCCGGCCTAGAGCAAGGGCTTGGCACATCATGCCCGTGCCTGGGTCTGGGGCACCTTGAGCAGGGCTGCCTTGCTGTTCTATGGCCCACTTTCCCCCTTGGACAGCATGCTGAGCAAGATGCCCCCATGGTGTGATATTATTACCTGGCACACCAAGGAATCAGGCCACTGCTACAATGAGGCCACCCTGCCCCCCAAGATTCTTAAAAATTCTGCTCCTCGGGACAGGACACCAGGCAATGTAGGGCAGCCACCGTTCCAGTTTTGTGGAGGGATGGAGATGGAAGAGGGCATCGGGGGGTGAATGGGTAATCACATCTCTGGGACACCCAGCAATGACAGAAGGAACCACAGAACAAGAAGGCACAAACTATGGGGGAAATGGGTGTAAACTCTCTCTCACACACACGCACATGCACACACACGCCAGGGCGTCTAATTTTAGTAGCCAATCACCCCAGCAGAGCACTTTACAAGCAGTTATTTTGAGAAATGCTATTAGCCACGGGGTTATTTTTAACGCCCCTTGTGGGACAGGCATTTGTGACACAAACAGCAGCTGAAAGGCAGTAAACTCAGAGCCTTGGATATACGCAGGGTATAGGTAGGGCCACCCTCCTGAGAGAGCAGATGGAAGGGATGGGTGGGCACCCCGTGCCCTGCTTTGTGACAGCGCTTGGCTCCCAGGGAAGGGCACCAGGACTTGAATGAATGAGACATCTGTAACAGCCAAGCTGCTAACGGGCCACGACTCTGAAATGATCCCCATGAGCAAGACTCCCTCAGGATCTCCTCACAGACCACAGGCCACAATCCATACCCGAAGTCCAACCTAACTTCCTCAACTCAGCATTCCCATAGAGACCTGCTACTGCCCCCCTCCCCGCTTTCTGCTTCCCCCCCTCCTGGTGCCCACAATGACCCCTCACCTGAACGCCTCCTCCCACCCCCCTAATCTAGCACACACTGAGCTCGTTCTGTGAACACCTACAATGGAAGCTGCCTCACCTTCGGGGCACTCCACATCCAAGCCTCCTGTGGTCACCTGCGCACTCATTCCACGTGGAGAGAGCTGTGCCAGTTACTGAGTGCTTACGAAGAGCCAGGCATCTGCCAGCCTTTGCAAAGCTTGAGGAGTTCTCCTAACAGTCCTAGTTGGCACCCTCATCCCAATTGTAAAGATGAGGAAACTAAGGTATAGAGGCATCAAACCCCAGCTCCACCCGCACCGTGGAATCTCAGACAGTTCCTTATAACACTCTGTGCCCAGTCTTTCCCAGGGTTCCCATGAGGATGAAAGGGGTGAACGAACCCTTTAAAGGTGCCCGGTGCACAGCAGGCACAGTCTATGGGTCAGCTCTCTGCACTGCAGTGGAGGGAAGGGGCCAGAGTGTTTTAGCCTAACATTCACCAGTGCCTGCAATGCACTGTGTGCTATGCTGATGCTCACAAAAAACTTGCAAAAGTTTACAAAGAAATTGAGTTGAGATGTGAAATCATTCCCCGAAGGTCAAAGCCAATCGATGGAGCTTTGAACCGATGGTTGAACACAAGTCTGAGTGAGTTTTAACTAGAATCTTCTGCTGCCTGCCTTGTCTCTCTGGAAACAGTGATGTGACATGCCCCTCAGTTCCTGGCATGAGGGCAGGCCCTGTAAAGGAACTCAATATCAAGTATAGGTTTCTGGCAAGGCTTTCTAAATGAGGGACCCTGGCTGCAGGCCCTCCCAGGGCACCCCTGCACCCGTGTCCAGGCTGGCACAGTGCTCCGAAGGCAGAGAAAAGGAGGCAGAGCTCTCAGGAACCCTCCCGGAGGGCCAGGCCTGGTGTTCCAATGGCAATAAGTTGCCCAGGGGACCCAAAACCTGCAGGTCAGGAATTTGGAACAGGCCGGACATGCCACCGTGTGCTGGAGAAGTCCAAATTGTAAGGCATCAAGTGTGAGCTGGAGACAGGATGACAGAGAGAGTGCAAGCCCCATCGCGCAAGTACTTGTAAGTGAATGGAGTGTGTGGTGGCTCCATTTCAGGTACCAGGCAGATTTATAAAGCTCATCGCCCTCCTCGAGTTGCCAGCAAGAGGCCACGTGTTTAACACCATGCCTGTCAATCAGCACAGAAGGGGAGGTGTGCCCGAGGCGGGGCTGGGAGCCCGGGGTGGCAGCAAAGAAGTTA